>CM048745.1:345621257-346239257 GCA_026315105.1 Locusta migratoria
TTGTGGAGAGCTGCATCAAACCAGTCTCCGGACTGAAGACCACAACAACAACATTGCGTGATTCGGAAAAATCTGGCAAAATAAATGTCACGCTACAGTAAAGTACAAAAATGTCTTTCGCATCACATAATCCGCAATTATGCACGTGCAAGCATAACATGAAAGAACTAAGAAAATATTCTCTATTATTAAATATAATAAAGTGTCTAACGACTTTATGTTTAGCGTGACATACGTAACGTATTTCAGTGTTTTATTATTTACACATTGACGCAGCTTCATCGATTATGATGAAGTAAAGTATTTATAAATATATGGTCGAATTAAAATGTTTGGTCACCCGTTCTTAAACAATTGAGGTTGTTATGTCCTAGCAGTGCAGCTCTTGAAGTACATTTTTGCAAGCACCTTTCATCTTTTCCTCTCGCTATTCACGGTTTAACCTAAAATTGTTTCCATTTTTGGTTCTTTTCAATGAATGCATTCCCGAGCAACATTCTAGTACGTACTATAATACAGACGTTTGACTATTCTGGAGTCTTTATCGGGCAACTATGACGAAAAATTTTACGCTAGTGTAATGTGCTCCTTTGAAGTAGTTTCGGCAAAGATGGTGGATAAAATATTTGACAAAAATCCTAGTCAAAGATCTTTTATAGTGTAATACCGGCCTTAGCAAGGGTATTAACCAAGAAGGTTAGAATCTCTAACCTCCTTGGTATTAACAAAGCCATCGCAACCTCTCCTGGGGCAAACTGTTGTCACTGGTCCATTAAAATACTGTTTACTAGCGCAGCGACCGCCTTGATTCCCAGAATCGTCCATGTTCTACATGTACATAGATACTCTGCAAATCACATTCAAGTGCCTGGCAGAGGGTTCATTAACTACTTTCATAACTTTTCTCTACCGTTCCATTCTCTAATAGCGCGCGGGACGGAAGAACACCTAAATCGTTCCGTTTTCGATCTGATTTCTCTTATTTTATTGGGATGGTCATGTCTCCCTAAGTAGGTGGGTGCTAGCAAAATATTTTCACATTCAGAACTAAAAGTCGGTGATTGAAACTTCGCAAACAGGTTACGCTGCAATGAATAACGTCTTTCTTTTAACGATTTCCACCCCAATTCGTGCAACATTTCCGTGACGCCCCCCCCCCCCCCTGTAACGTGATAAAACAAAACGAGCTACCCTTCTCTGAACCTTCTTAATGTCTTCCGTCAGTCCCACCTGGTGAGGGTCCCACAAGGGGCAACAGTACTCCAGGAGAGGACGCACAAGTGTGATGTAGGCAGTCTCTTTGGTGGAGCTGGTGCATCTTCGAAGCGTTCTGCCGATGAAGCGTAACCTTTGGTTCGCCTTCCCCACACTATTTTCTATGTGTTCTCTCCAGTCAAAGTTGTTCTTAATTGTAACTCCTAGGTATTTGGTAGAATCTACGACCTTAAGGTTTGACTGATTTATCGCGTAATTGAAGTTCAGCGGATTTCTTTTAGTGGTCATGTGTATTACTTCACACTTTTCTTTATCTAGTGTCAATTGCCAATTTTCGCACCATGCAGAAATTTTGTCTAAATCGCTTTGCAGTTTCCTTTGAGCGTCTGTTGACTTCACTAACCGATAAACGACAGCATCATCCGCGAACAGTCTAAGGGAGCTATTCAGATTGTCTCCTAAATCGTTTATAAACACGATGAAGAGTAGGGGACCTACAACGCGTCCCTGTGGAACGCCAGATATCACTTCTGTTTTACTCGATGACTTACCGTCAATTACAACGAACTGTGTTCTTTCTGATAGGAAATCGTGAATCCAGTCGCACAATTGGGGAGATATTCCATAATCACGCAGTTTCATAAGAAGCCGCTTGTGGGGTACAGTGTCAAAAGCCTTCCTGAGATCCAGAAATATGGAATCGATTTGAGATCCCTTGTCGATGGCACTTAACGCTTCATGTGAATAAAGGGCAAGCTGTGTTTCGCAAGAGCGATACTTTCTGAATCCGTGTTGACTATTGGTTAATAGGTCGTTCTCTTCGAGGTAGTTCATAATATTCGAACAAAGTATATGTTCCAAAATCCTACAGCAAATCGACGTCAATGAGATAGGCCTGTCAGGGTTAGATCTTGGGCTCTTGGTGGCCACAGGAGTGACGCAGACAGATAATGGACTCCCGCGCCATCTATGAACAAGTATTGTAGCTTGAGAAACGGCACCACGGAACAGTCACGAGAGAGGTACAGCCCGTTTTACACGATCGACTGCAGTGCTATGCTATTCCTGTTCTGAGTCTCGCCTGTCTCGAGTGGTCATTTTCGTTTAGACGTTAGCAACAAAATTGTGAAGCTGTCACACCTGTCTGCATCTGAACAGTGAAGAGAGGTTAGGCAGGCACTTTTTACGTTGGGCAAGGAACGGTAATTGAGTTTATTAATGCAGATGTTAAATGCGTCATTCATGTGTACCATGCATGAAACTTGTATATAATTTGAATTGATAACTGGAGAAGTAGAAATGGAGAAACTGCGCATTACCTTTCTATCCAGCAGACTGAATTTTGCTATTTACACACCCATGCCCGAGGGAGGACTCGAACCTCCTGGTGGGAGTGGCCGCGTACTCCACGACGTTGCGCCCCAGATTACATGGCCATTTCCGTGCGGTGCACATGAAAGTAGAATTGGTGCTAGCAGTTTGACAGTGGCCATTGTACGTAGCTCTGGCGAAAAATCTGGCCTGAAATTCTTTAATGACAGAAACATTATAGTTTTTAAAACCTGGCATTGCTGGTGGTACTAAAACTAACCTTGGTTTTGTTATTTGGTAAATTCTATACACTATTGATAACTTAAAAATAGGACAATCGACGCCCAGTCACTCCAACACTTCAAAAAATTTGAAAACCCGGTATCGCCCGGATACTTCTTTATTCCAATCTGAAGTTAGTCCAGCTCTCCTTCCGTTTACTCTGTCTCTTTCGCTGTGGCCACTTCTTCAGTATATTGTCTCCTCCAAATGTGAAAAATTATATAACTCTGTTAGCTTTCGTGGGGATCAGTGAAGTGGTGTTTATTTCAAAGAGCCGAGGTGGAGTAGCCGAGCGGTCTAAGGCGTCTCGCTGCGGAGCGCGCGGTTGTTCGCCGTCGGAGGTTCGAGTCCTCCCTGGGGCATGGGTGTTTGTGTTGTCCTTAGGTTGGTTTACCTTAGTTTAAGTAGTTTGTAAGCTACGGACTGATGACCACGCAGTTTGGTCCGATAGATTTACAAACATTTCTGTTCTGTTCTGTTTATTGCAATGTACCCTCCACCATGTACCGTATGAAATCTTAGGTAGACGGTGATGTTCCTCTTGTTTCGAAGATGAAGTGTGGAAAATTTCGTCAAGATTGGAATAAAACGGTAGGTGTTGTCAAAGTTCCTAGATAAAGTGCCCTCTGTCATGCACCAAACAAAATTTTACGCAGACAGTGACTGTCCTCTTGTTTTGAAGATCAAGTGCGCTTAGTTTCATCGCAATCCGATGAACCGTACGACAATGCATAAAATACGAACATCATGCTGCGCCAGTTTCCCACGCGTCTCACCGTTTAACACGTTATATCTCCTAAACTATAAGCCGTACAATGAAATAATTTTGTACGTACATTCATAGCTAAAAAAAGGGATATTGGATACTGTATATAAAATATGTTGCGAATACACGTATTAGCAAAGAAGTAATAAATTTAAACATCGTTCATAATGCGGCAGTTTCCACGCATCTCAACGTTCATGACGTCAATCTCCTGAACTATGCATCGTACAGTGATATAATTATGCGTATAACCTTTGCTAAAGTGTAACCAGTATGTTGACAAAGTTTAGATGCAATCGGATCAACGGTACGGCAGCACATAAAATACGAACAAACATACAGACAAGCAAACAAACATTCACTCATATATTAAATGTGATATCTCAAGCCGGTATTGTCGTTAGTCGCTAAGAAATTTCCACTTCACGGAGAAGCAGCTGTGTTCTCTCTCCCCCCCCCTTCCCCCCTCCCACACAAACGTACATCCTCATTTTGATTCCATCCACACAGCCGGCGATTTGTGTTTACCAAGTAAATCCAATCAACTACCTCTTAATGAGCCCGAAAATTTCCATAACTACATGATCATGAAATGTTTTCCGCCTTGTTTCAAAACATTGTTTGGTTACAGGTGGATGAAGGACCTCTTTATCCTCGGAGCTAAAAAGGACCTCGAGGTGGATGACCTATTTGACACACTTAAAGGAGACTTTTCAGAAGATCTCGGCTCTAAACTTGAAGAGTGAGTACAGAAATTTACTTTACCTTTTTGTTCAATCCTACGTGAAGAAATACGTTATATTTGGTACACATAAACACATCTTACACATCAACTAAATGAGTGCGGGGCCGAAGTCTCTCTCTCTCATTGACTATTTCTTCTTTTGAACACTGACTAATTAATTTGTTGAATATTCATCAACATTTGTTTGATGCAGCTCTCCGCCCTACTATATCCTCCGCAAGCCTCTTCATCTCCTCATCTAAACAGCAACCTACATCCATTTCAATCTGCTTCCTGTATTCGTCTCTTGGTGTTCCTCTGCGGGTTTTACGCCACACACTTCCCTCCAACACTAAATTCACGATTTCTTGATATCAAAGAATGTGTCCTACCAATCGATCCTTCCTTTAGCCAAGGTACGTCAAAAATTCCTCTTTTCCCCAATTCTGTTTATTACTTCCTCCTAAGTTTCACCAACTACTCACCTACTCTTCAGCATTTCAAAAGTCTATATCATCTTCCTGTCTGAACTATTTATCGCCCGTTTCACTCCCGTACGAGACAACACCCCACACAAATGCCTTCAGAAAAGAGTTCCTTAGGCTTCAATTAATAATCGATGTTAGCAAATTTCTCTTTTTCAAAAACGCTTTCCTTCCCATTGCCATTCTGCATTTTATATCCTCTGTACTGCGACCTTCATTTGTTATTTTACAGCCCGAGTAGTGAGACTCATTTAGCATCCCTATTGTTTCGTTGCCTAATCGAATTCCTTCTGCATTGACTCATTTTATTAGACTGCATTCCATTACGCTTGTATTGCTCTTGTTAAAGTTCATCTTAAACGATCCTTTCAACTTACTATCCATTCCGTTCAGTTGATCCTCCAGGTCCTTTGCTGTCTCTGACAGAATTACAATGTCAAAGGCAATACATAATGTTTTTATTTCTTCACCCTGAACTTTAATTCGGTCTTCAAATTTCTCCTTGTTTTCCTTCACAGCTTGCTCAAAGTAAAAGTTGAATAACACTGGGGAAAGGCTACAATCATGTCTTACTCCCTTCCCAACCTCTGCATCCCTTTCATGCCCTTCAACTCTAATAACAGCTGTTTGGTTAATGTACAAGTTCTAAATAACTCTCCGTTCCCTATATTTTACCCCTGCTAACTTCAAAATGTGAAAGAGTGTATTCCAGTCTACATTGTCAAAACCTTTCTCCAAATCTACAAAAGCTAGAAATGTAGGTTTGTCTTTTCTAAATCTATATTCTAAGGCAAGTCATAAGGGAAATATTGCCTCCCATGTTCCTACATTTCTCTTTAATCGAAACTGATTTTTTTTCTTAGGTCAGCTTTTCCATTCTTCTGTAAGTAATTATTATTAAAATTTTCAACCATGATTTATAAAAATGGTTCTGTAATTTTCAAACATGTCTACACCTGCTTTATTTGGTATGGGGATTATTACATTGCCGGCCGCGGTGGCCGAGGGGACGCCGGGCGCCGTGGCTCAGCGCGCCCGGTCAGAGGACTGAACGCCCTCTGAAATAAAAAAGCTGAGCCAAGAACAGAACGAACACAAACGAACAAACATGATCAGCGTCCGCAACGAACGGAAATAGCCATAGAGCAATAAAAAGAAAAAAAGAAGAAAAAAAAGGGGGGACTGAGGCGCTTCAGTTACGGTCTGCACGGCCACTACGGTCGGGTGTTCGAATCCCCCCTCGGGCATGGATATTTGTGCCGTCCTAGTTCGTAAGTAGTTCATTAGTAGTTTGTAAGTTTAGGGACTGATGACCCCGTAGTTAAGTCCCTTAAGCTTAACAAACATTTGAACATTTTGATTATTACATTTTTATTAAAGTCTGAGGTTATTTCGCCTGTCTCATACATATTACGCACCAGGTGAAATAGTTTTGTCATAGCTGGCTCTCCCAGAAGTTGAATTTTGAAAATCAATAATCTACAAATGGAGTGGCGATGGCAAATAATCTGAAACTGAGAAAGTAGTACTGAACAATTTCATTTCCATTTCCTAACTGGTGAGCTGTCGAAATCTTGTTTAAAAAGACGTGAAGAACTGTTTTATATTGGCTTGGTAATCGTCAATTACAAAAGGCAAACGACTGTAGAATATTAAAACTGCATTACACATCTTCCTCTAAAACAAACGTAACTTTTCCATGAACGCTCCGATTTCGTGATACATGTGAACTGATAGCTGCTCTTTTCCCTGCAATGCATATTTTTCATATGTATAGCTGTGTAATGTAAAAACGTTAGGTCTGATATCCATTTTAAATCTTTCAGACAGTGCATTTTTTACTCTTTTACTTCAAGAAGGACAAACGAACTCTATTCTCCGAAGTCTTAGAATCTAAGCTATGTCCCCACTCTTCGCTTCTATAACTATCTGAAAGTCTTTGGACTGGTGATCGTTTACACCGTGACAACACAAAAAATTCATGCACTCGACTACAAGTTTAATCACCTATTTCCACTTCTTCAGCACACAATGTCTCTTGATGAATGAAACAATGAATAGTCAAAATGCCCCGAATACGTTTTTAACTTTATTCCTTAACTGAGAAGGGAAAGCTCAATGACATCCGATCCTGCAGAATGAAACCTAACTCTGGCAAACTAATATTCTCCACAGATTCAGAAACCTCAAGTCCTGTTGTGCTCTAATCAGGCAGTAACATATCCAGAAGTTTTTTCAACTAGAGGTCATGCAAGAAGTCTTCTGCTTAGTTGACTTGCGAGTCCATTCCGTGGTTTTATAGGGGCAGCCGTCTCAGTTGCATGTTGCCTACTGGTCGCGGCACGCAGTTGACACTTGACAGCCGACAAACGAAAGGAACGGCTCAGCGGACAACAGGCAACTGAGCCGCAGTGTTGCCAACGTCTTTCCAACCATGTCCCCACATAACGTGTCATCAAAAATCCCTACGTTCACCATGAAAGTCCATACAGACCAAACAGATTACCTTAAAAAAAAAAAAAAAAAAAAAAAAAAAAAAAAAAAAAAAATTTGGATTCGCTACTAAAGTCCATTTTCGAGCTCTGCTAGCGCTTGAAAATGGTTTAAAACCTAAACTGGTAGCACTGACCCAACAAATAATCAGCTTTGGTCAACAATAATGGCCTTCTCCGAAGGAAAAAAAAAAAAAAAAGAAAAGAAGATGTACTTCCATTCTGCATCAACCCTACAGTTGTCAACAGTGCAGAGCCGGCCCCCCTCAGAAACAAAGGAATGGACTCACCCTGCTCAGAACTCGAGAATGCGTTTCTGCGCCCAGACCACGACTTCTTGTGCGAGCTCCACATGCAACTCCATATCGACATTACGCATAAACAGTGCCGGCACTTTCTTTTCTTACTTCTATCAGGTCATTTTATATGCACATTCAAAGTATTTTTATTATAAGGGAAACTTTTTACATCGCGGAAACAGCAAGTATACGAGTCGTAGCGCGGCCGCCTGAAATTTAGGCGGCAGTAGCCACAGCGTTGCAATGCGCATGCGCTGCTGAGGTTCAATTTCTTTTCTGAACCCCCCCCCCCCCCCATCCCCTAGAGGCAACATATGGGAGCTCCTGCGGCAGGGAAGGGCGAGGGGAAACGCCACTTTGAACACTGGTGTTGTAGCTGGTAGACACACCAGTTCCTGGCTTCTCGAACTCTCGCGGTTACACACGAATGGTCTCGAAAGCTAGACAATGGAGCTACTGCGCACCTCGCCTTGCGTTTGCGCAAATCCTCCATGGAGGCAACAATCACCCTTCATATTTGTTTCTGGGGCATTGAAGATTCATAAAAAACAAGTCATACTTGGTAAAATATCTTATAACTATAAATTAAAGACGCATCAACTGTAAAAGCCTTCAGAAGTTCCGATCATGAATAATAATGAAGTTACAACTCCCCACCTACCAAAAATAGCCGTGTGGCAATCCGTTTTAAGTTGGACTTCTGGTAAAATCGTAGTAATTTCAGAATGTTTGTTTGCAATAGAACTGTAACGATATGCTCAAGTTTCAATATTTGTGCGCAATGGCTGGTGATTCAGATAACTGGGGGTTCACTTCATTCATTGCCGGAACTTGATAGTGGTGTCTCCCCACCCGTTTCCCTCTCCGCTCGGTACTCTCTTCAACTGGTGCAGCTCTATTGCAAACAAACATTCTGAAATTACTACGATTTTACCAGAAGTCCAACTTAAAACGGATTGCCACACGTCAGTACAATGTGAGTGACTTTTTAGGCTGCTCAAACTGCTTCTTCAGTTGCGTTTGTTTCGCGGTCATTCGCCTTAAAAGTAGAAATGCATTAAGTTGAACTGTGATGAATCTTTTCATAACTGTACCAAGAATTCTTGTTTGATACTGGACCTCTACAGCTGGACATCACCGAACCACGAATGACGGCAACTTCAGAGCATTACCGAAAATGCGGTCGATATGACTCTCAGTAACCACATAGAAAATGCGCCATTAATTGCACTTTGCTCAAGTCCGACCACCCAGAATGAAATATTATCCCTTTGTGGATCCTTAATACTGTACTAGAAAAAAATAAGTAAAATAAAAAGAGCCCGGGTTTTTTCTATTTTGGCACATGAAACCTGCGATACGGTACTTTTTTTTAGTATATCAGGGACAGAACAAATCTCGTTGTGTCTGTGTTATGTTGCGAGATTGAGGAGAACACATAAGCCTAAGCCTATTTTCTTAGAGAGGACTTCTTGGAGTTTGTTCCAGTCCATGACTTAACAGCTCGAGGTTTAGCAACAGTGATAATAAACAAGTTTGAAAGTCATGAATGTGATACTGCATGCTAGTTTTGTGTGGGTGGGGCTATGATGGGGCGTCTGCAGTGTGTGGATACCTTTGAGCGTCTCAAGGTGTAATATGTGAAAAATTTCCTCAAGCTAAATATGTGCACTGCAATGCTCACAGTCTTCATTTGGCTCTGTCCCATGCTTTCTCTGTCCAGCCAGTTTCAAATTGCATAGTTACGATATTGTCAGCCCTAAACTTGATTAAGAGTCCTTCACAATGTACAAATCTTCTAAAAGAGTACCTTAAGTTATGGAACTTTCTGATGAATGTATCAGAATGAACAGTCATTTATCTATGCATGAAACCAGATAGGTTGAAATATATGATTCGCTAATAAGATTTAAGAATACAGTTTGTACAATCCAATCTTGTGTACTCAGGAAGTACTGGAAGAGAGACAGAATCTGGATACATCAGATAAAGCTAATGAGCTTCTTTGTTTGTTAGAGAAGAGCGAATTTCTCATCTCTCTTTTCGTAAATAATGAATTGTTTTCATTAACTTTGCCTGTTAGTAGGCCTATAGCAGTTCAAACAGTCGACTGTGATCTCTCACAGGCAGCTGAACACCTACAATGTATATGTCATGTTGTGAGTGACAGGATACATGAAAATGCAGACTGCAAATTCAAAAGACTGTTCTCTGAAACAAAGGTTGTAGCAGAATAATCTGGGATCACTATAATTCTCCCTCGTATTGCTTCACAACAGAGACACAGATCAAATGTGGGGTTATCTTGTGATACTGCTCCAGAGGACTATTTCAGTAGAAACATTTACATTCCACTATTAGACGACACAACAGCACAGCTTAGAGAAAGATTTGTGAATCAAAAGTCTTTGATTTCTGCATTAACTTAAGATTTGCCAAAAAAATGTACTGATGAACCATTTGCTGACACAGAATCCTTTGCTACAAATTTTTCCACTTTCTGCATTGATGGAATTGGTTTAAGGTCAGAAATGAAGTTCTGGAAGTGCACCTAAATGGAATAACATGTCAAAGACTCATCGACCTGATTGTGCTCTTACAGATTTAGAGCACTGCAATGAAGACTATTTCCCTAATGTCAACTGTACCTTTAGAGTTTTGGACACCAATCCAGTAACCATAGCAACATGCGAGAGGACATTCCCGACTTTAAGAAGATTGAAGAAGTATTAGTGCAACAGCACTGGAAATAATGGACCTTCTGCTCTAGCACTCTTATCTATTCATAGGAACCTCACTATTCACCTACATACAGATGAAGTATGTAATTGAAAAGTATGTTCAAGTAACTACTGAGAGACTTGCTTTTAATAAAATGTAATATTATGTCCGTAACCAACCAATCTCTAAACTTATTGTCAACTGCTGTAGAAGAAATCTTTGGTTCCATCAGTCTCAGTACCTCCTTTCTTTACTACTGTAGTGTAGCACATATTGACAATTTTTGCTATCTGTCTGCACTACACAATTTTCAGCAACCATTAAAACCATTTTTTCTATCTGTTTGTCTTTATTTCCTAGGAAAATTCACAAACATAGGTAAGTAAGTAAATAAATAAAGCAAAACACATTAATGATATTGATATTACCTGATTTTCAGGAACTGGCAGAAAGAGTTAGCAACAGCAAACAGAAAAGAGAAAAGGAAACCAAGTCTTCTGAAAGCACTTTATCGCACATTTGCTGGTCAGTTATTTTACCTAGGACTACTGTCAGCCATACTTATAATAGTACTTAGGTAAGTGAATGTATGTATGTTATTTAATGCAAACATAAATAATAGAGGAAATTTGTTGTGATTAATTTCCTCTAATGTATGGTTTTCTTTGCTTCATCTCTTTAGCTACAGTAGTCATCATAATGAAAATTGTAAACTAAAAATAGTTGTTTTGAAGAGGTGGTGTTAATATTATCTTGGTACATACATTTAATCCTGTTACATGTTAATTACAATATCTATGTGTTTAACTGCAATATATTTTCTCCAGCACATAAGAAATTAAATTTACATGTGGCAGTTATTTAGGAGAAAAAATTTAAGATTTCTGGGTAATGTTTATTCTGTTATCTACATACAGTTCCATATGCATATTGACATCAAATGGTAACTTTTGGAAATGTTATACGTACATGATGTTAATTATATCAATAAATAAACAACAAATTTGTTTGGTATTTTTTACTACATATTCATGATATCACGAGGATAGTTAGCAACTACCGCAAAGACATCTGCCGTGCCATGACAGGCACATAAGAAAGACACTCATACACATGTAACTTAAAGCTTTTGGTCACAGCCTTTGTTGGAAAAAGACAAACACACTCATTCATACAATCAAACAGCCTTCATCTCCAGCTGCTGTGTTCCAAGTAACACTTTGTGGTGAGGGGATGGGAGGGAAAGTGAGAATTAACAGAAAGGTTGCAAGGTGGTGCTGGGAATGGATATAGCATGGTCTTACAGAGCATGTAGCCACTATTCTAGCAGGGTAGGAAGGCTAAGAAGAGGATAGGAGGAAAACACACACACAGCATACAGAATGAGAGAGGTTTAGGAGTATGATAGATGGGGCATGAATTGTTGGGCATGAGGAAAAAAGACATTATCATAGGTTGAGACATAAATAATCTTGAGATCGTAGAATATACTGAGAGGTTAACTCTCAAGTGTGTAATTCAGTAAAGTTGGTAGTGGGTAGAAGGAACCAGATGAGCCAGGTTGTGTAGTAAATGTCGAAATCAAATATATACTCTACCACATGTTGTGCTGCAGGGTGGTCTGTGTTGTTTTAATCAATTTGGTAGTGGCCATTCATTTAATGGACAGATAGTAGTAGTCGTACCAATATAAAAAGTTGTTTCTGTGATTGCAGCTCAGTTGGTAAATTACATTCCTGTTTTCATAGGTGGCCCAGCCTTTGATGGAGTATGACAGGAGTGGAATAGGAAGTGCAGAGGCCTTTCACAGGGATATGATCATCCTTACAGTACATTCTCTGCTCCTGAAATTATGCAGTCCTCAATCTGCAGTAACTTACTTTCCCATACTACAGTTCTTGCCACTATTCTACATTTCTCCCATTACTTGTATATTCTATTTATATATGTATACATTTTATTGCCCCCATCCCCCAACTGCATTCCTAAGCTTAATCCTTGTATCCTCATCTATCTCTCAAATTTGCTTCCCTCCTCTCCCTGGTCCCCTCACTGCATTTCTAAGTTGCATATCATTTCACCTGCATGCTTTGTAAGGCGGTACTATAGCCATCCCCAACACCGGCTTGAATCTGTCCTGCCCCCCCCCCCCCACCCATCCCATAACCTCAAAGCATTATTGGGAACAAAACAGCCAGAGAAGATGGGTGTGTGTCTGTGAGGTTTGTGTGTGTGTGTGTGTGTGTGTGTATGTGTGTGGGTGGGTGTCAGTGTCAGTGTGATAGCTATTGAAAGTGTTTGTTTAATATTGTTTTTTATCTATACAGCACAGCAAAACCAGTACTTTTGAGATATCTGCTGCAGCATTTTAATCCTGGATCAACAGTCACAAGAGAGGAAGCATTTTGGTATGCAGGAGCCCTTATAGTTGTATTATTTTTGAATTTGATAGTAATGCACCAAGTTAATCTGCTGGGACAGCGCATTGGAATGAGAGCAAGAATTGCTTGTTGTTCACTTATCTACAGAAAGGTAAAATAAATGTTCAATAATTATTTTTCATTTCAATTTTGTACATGGTAGTTCATTAAAATTTTGCAATTAATTGAATATTTCAGCTTTTAGGCACTTTGGATTGAAATTTTGTTGTTTAGCAGCATTGTAATTGTTGTGGTCTTCAGTCCAGAGAGTGGTTTGATGCAGCTCTCCACCCTACACTCTCCTGAGCAAACCTCTTCATCTCTGCATAAGAATGGCAACCTACATCCATTTGAATTTGCTTACTGGTACTATATTCATCTCTTGGTCTCCCTCTGCGATTTTTACTCCACATACTTCCCTCCAACACTAAATTCACAATTCTTTGATGTCTAAGAATGTGTCCTACCAATCGAGCCTTTATTTTCGTCAAGGTATGCCAGAAATTCGTTTTCTCCCCAATTCTGTTTGGTACCTCCTCATTAATTACCCATCTAATCTTCAGCATTCTTCTGTAACACCACATTTCAAAAGCCTCTATCCTCCTCCTGTCCGCACTGTTTATCATCCATGTTTCACTCCCATACAAAGTAACACTCCACACAAATGCCTTCAGAAAGGACTTCCTTATGCTTAAATTAATATTCGATGTTAACAAATTTCTCTTTTTCAATAACACTTTTCTTAACATTTCCATTCTGCATTTTATATCATCTCTACTGTGACCATCATGTGTTATTTTACTGCCCAAGTAACAAAACGCATCTACCACCTTTATTGATTCGTTACTTAAGTTAATTCCTTCAGCATTGCCTTATTTTCTAAGACTGCATTCCATTACCCTTGTTTTGCTCTTGTTAATGTTCATCTTATATGCTCCTTTCAACGCACTATCCATTCTGTTCAGTTGCTCCTCCAAGTCATTTGCTGTCTCTGACAGAATTACAATGTCATCAGCAATACGCAAGGTTTTTATTTCTTCACCCTGAACTCTAATTCCTTCTCCAGATTTCTTCTTACTTTCATTTATAGCTTTCTTAATGTGCAAATTGAATAATATTGGGGAAAGGCTACGGCCCTGTCTTACACACTTCCCAACCTCTGTACCCCTTTCATTCCCTTCAACTCTGATACTCTGATAACTGCTGCCTGGTTTTTGTACAAGTTGTAAATAACCTTCCATTTCCTATATTTTACTCCTGCTGATATCAGAATTCGAAAGGGTATATTCCAATCTGAAATGTCAAAAGCTTTCTCAAAATCTACAAAAGCTAGAAATGTAGGTTTGCCTTTCCTTAATCTGTCTTCTAAGATAAGATGTTAAGTGAGTATTGGCTCCCATGTTCCTGCATTTTTCCTGAATCCAAACTGATCTTCCCCGAGATCAGCTTCTACCAGCTTTTCCATCTTTCTGTAAATAATTCGTGTTAAAATTTTGTAACCAAGACTTATTAAAATTGATGGTTCTGTAATTTTCACACCTGTCTGCACCTGCTTTCTTTGGAATGGGGATTACTACATTTTTTCCTAGGAAGTCTGAGGGTATTTTCCCTGTCTCATACAACTTACGCACCACGTGAAATAGTTTTGTCATGGCTGGCTCTACCAGAGATGTCAGTTGTTCCAAGGGAATGTCGTCCTCTCCAGGGGCCTTGTTTTGACTTAGGTCTTTCAGTGCTCTGTTAAATTCTTGTCTTAGTATAGTATCTCCCATTTCATTTTCATCTATATCCTCTTCCCTTCCTACAATATTGTCTCTAAGTTCATTTCCTTTGTAGAGCCACTCTATATACTCTTTCCACCTTTCAGCTTTCCCTTCTTTGCTGAGAGCTGGTTTTACATCTGAGTTCTTTTTACTCATACAGCTGCTGTTCTTGTCTCCAAATGTTTCTTTTATTTTCCTGTAGGTGGTATCTATTTTTTCCCTATTTATACAGCCTTCTACAGACTTGCATTTGCCTTCTAGCCACTCCTGCTTAACTATTTTACACTTCCTGTCAATCTCATTTCTTAGTGGTCTGTACTCCATTTTAATTCATTGTTCTAATAACATAATGTTTCTGACAATTTTCAGTGCACCATTGCTTTGAAATGTCAACGCTTGAGTTATAATAAGAAAATCACAAAATACACAAAGCTATATGGCGTACACAAAAGAGAGTTTCGGGCAGGGTTTTGGGTAAGGGGTGTCACGGTCCGACAGCAAATGTACATTACGTTTCTTCAAGGCTATATTCATTTGTAACCAGTACTGGCAAAGAAAATAAATTTAGAACAAATTACCAAAGCTAGACAGGTGATAATATTTTAACAGAAAAAGATAATGAAAATGTGGGAGAGAGATTAAAATAATAGTTTAAAGAGGTAAAAGTTGAAAGAAGAATATGTTTTATCCATTATGGATGTTGAACTCCGTGACTGTTCCTAATAGGTTGTGGAAATAAAATCCGCTACCAGTCACAATTGTCAAAATTGTGACTGGTAGCGGATTTTATTTCCACAGAATATGTTTGTCAAATCTAAACTCAAATATCAAATTATTTCAGCTGTTTGTTAAAATATGGTCAGAAAGGATATTACATGTTGGGTGCACTGATGTTATCACAGTAGTAGAGTTGTAATTGTGTCATCCAAAATTTTTTTTATTTCAATTTTTATTATTTTTGTCCAAAATGTTTGCAACGAATCATAAAACTACAGACAAATGTAAAGTGGACCATATAACACGACAGTACAATCCCCCCCCCCCCTCCTCCAAAATTTTAGTCTTGTCACATCTGCCAGATCTAACTGAATTACTGAACACTTCCATATTACATCAATTATAGCCTACAGTCGTGAGTTATAACAAATTTTGAAAGGCCTCTTATTTCAAGATTAGGAAAAGCAATGAAATTGCATCTGACCGGCCTAGACTCCATCGGCCAACTGCCATTTCCACCTCTGTATTTTTAATTCGTAAATAAAGCAACGATGGCTAGAATGTTCCTTCTAAAAATAAAGCCAATGATAGCTTTCATGGTCAGCAACAACACAAACACCATAATGGCTACTTTCAAAACGGAGCCACGAGTTGTCACAGAATTCCCCTCAGCTCCTCTACCTTGCCTTGTCCATCAAGCACTACCAGACCTAACACTGCTACTGTCTAGTGCTGTCTCTCTGATGTACCAGCTCATCCGGTATTGATAGCTATTGGTGATGAAAATTTCTTTTTCGAGCAGTATTAATGGTAGCTACATCCATGTCAAGCTCCAATGCACTTCTTCTATTGTAACTGAGACTAATTAATATAATTAAGTAAAATCAGCTGGTATTGATATTGAAGACATTGAAGAAAAATCCTCAGGGAGAAATTCATATTGTCCTTCCTAACCGTTTGCTTTGCAGAGTAATGATTATTTGTGTGTGCAGAAGTTTTAAGATAACAATTTGATGTAATTAAGAGAGCCTCTGTGTGATTTCAGGGAGAAATTTAATGTTTACTCACTTCAAAATTGAAATTCAATAATGAAACAAAAATATATCTTCAATACTTGTGGTATAAGTTGTTGTTATTTGTTTGCTATACCTTCAGTGAAATTGCAAGACTCTTTACAGAATTTTGAAATGTACATTTGTAATTTCTTTAAAACTTAAAATAACTAAAAGAAAAACATTTGTTTTCCTAATTCTTCCACCTAGAGTTATCTGTTACTTAGAGGCATTGCTTTTATTTTATTTTATCTGAACACATTTACTGGTGTGTTAACTTTCATTTTATGCCTTATAGTACTATGCTTATTTAGAAAATAACAAGTTGCACTGTGATTTTAATTCCTTATGAAATTTCAAGTACTATCATAACCATCAGATGACATGAAAGTTAAAGGAAGGCACAGGCTCACTGATAGACACAAAAAACACAAATGAAAACACACACAAATAAACATTCAAGCTTTCGCAACCGTTGGTTGCTTTGTCAGAAAAAGAGGAAAGAAGGAGGGGGGAAAAGGAAAGGATGCGGGTTTTAAGGGAGTGGATGAGGGGTCATTCCCACCCCAGGAGTGGAAGGACTTACCTTAGGGGAAAAAAGGAAGGTAAACAAATACACACCCACCCACACATATACACACGCAAACACACCTAGGCAGACATACTGTAGAAAGCAAAGAAGTTGGACAGAGATACTACTTAAGGCAGAGGCTCTGTTCAGAGAACTGAGGCAAAGATGTTGTAGAATGGTGGGTGGGAATTTGAATTTAGCGGAGGTTGAGACCCGGTGGGCAATGGGAAGAGAGAATAAGCTGAAGGGCAAGTTCCCGTCTCCGGAGTTCTGAAAGATCGGTGTCGGTGGGAAGTATCCAGATAACTTGGATGGTGTAACACTGTGCCAAGATTTGCTGGCCATGCATCAAGGCATGTTTAGCCACAGGGTGATCCTCATTACCAACAAACACTGTCTGCCTAGACCACAATACTTACATTACATATGGCTGACTCCAATTGAAACATTGATTGTTACATACTTCCTATGGCAAGCAGTGAGCTGGGCATCAATCATTGGAGTTGTTGGTTAGACATCATGTTTTCAGTTATACATTTGCATTATTTGATTCCTCAATAATATCTTATATTGAAATGAATTCCAAGGGGTGGAAATTAGTAGTTCATTCAAACATAATTTTGTTCAATAATTTGAAAGGTTTTCTTTTCAGACTGTACCTTTCTTTAATGGTAGAAGCAATTGCAATAATTCTTTTTGAGAGAGATTAGCACTTGTGCGTTTGTAGCATACTTTATAGAAGATATCCAAAGTGGTTGCTTCTCTTACTTAACGTGTCCCTGAAAGCTCTCTCTCAAGATGGCATTTCACATCATGATTTGTGAAAAACTGAATGGATGCAATGAATAAATGAAGTAAATTTATGAATGAATGATATGTGCTGCATATTTCCTAGAAGATAATCATGTAAGCTGTTTCACAAAGCAGTTTGGTGTTGCACATGTGTATGTTTTCAACTTTACTGTGTAATATGACTTTCTGATGGAAATTTTGTGTCACATAAATTTACTGTTTTCAGATAATGCGGCTGAGTAAAACAGCTCTGGGACAGACAGCTGCAGGCCAGATGGTAAATCTTCTGTCAAATGATGTTAATCGGTTTGATATGCTCCCACAATACATACATTATATATGGCTGACTCCAATTGAAACATTGGTTGTTACGTACTTCCTGTGGCAAGCAGTGAGCTGGGCTTCAATCATTGGAGTTGTTGGTTTGTTTTTGCAGACTGTACCTGTGCAAAGTAAGTGTGTTTTTATAAATAGAACATACAAAAATATTTCTAACATATATTCTCCATGGGCAATGGGTATCATGTTTATCATGTCACATTCTTTGACTATGGAAGTTATGTGTGACAATTCCATGTTACTGTACACAGAAACCTCAAATCAATGCTGACATTCTATATCCTCTTTCTAGATTCCGAGCTCTGAATGGATATGGTTTTATTACAAGTTCTAAGATTATTGTTATTTTTGGGCTGTTTTACTGGCTGTCAGAGTGAAATATTTGGAAACTTTTGGTATAATGTACATGAATTTCAAAACACTAAAGAATTACTGAAGTTTCCAACATAATCTCAAAGAAAAATTATTTCCACAATTTATGTTTGTACACCTTCTGACAACACAGAGAGAATATACTTTTCATCCAAGGTGTTGCAATGTGAACTGGACACCAAAATACTAAGCTGTGCTTGTATGTGTGTAATGAAGGAATTCTGTTGTTATTTGCTCAAGAAAAGTTAACTAGCATATTTACCCAAATCTAATCTCCACTTGAATCTAAACCACAATTAAAAATGATCTAAATTTTAAGTAAAGAGAAAAGTGGCAGATTCTAAGACATACCTGAAAAATAAGACTTAGAATTCAAGAGGGGAAGAAGCTGTATGCTGCAATTTGCAACTGATCAAAGTTGGTTCATTCTAATATAATATAATATGAATATTAAGACGAAAAATTCCTAGCAGGAAAAATTAAATATAAAAAATAGATGAAGATTACTCACCAGGCGAAGGAGCACAGGTGTAACAGTATCACAAATAAATAAATGAATACACACACACACACACACACACAAACACAAGCTTTCGCAACCCAGTTGCTTCTTCAGGCAGAAGGGAAGGAGAGGGAAAAGGAAATGATGAGGGTTTTAAAGAAGGGGGTAAGGAGCCATTCCAATCCCGGGAGAGGAAAGACTTACCTTGGGGGAAAAATGGAGGGTAAACAAATGCACACACACCCACACATTCACACAGACACAAGTACTTGGATTGTCTGTCATTTTGTAATTAGTCAAACTAATTTCTGTCAGTATGTAACAAATAATTGCTTGTTACCTCTGGATTTAACAATATAATAATAGGGCAGTTTACAAATCACCACAAAGACATGATGACGAACTGCGACAGGAACAGAAAAAAGACACACACATACAACACTTTCAGCTTTCGGCCATGGTGTTCTTCTGAAATAGAAACATTCACACCATCACACAGGCATACAACACAGTCACACAACCATCATCTCCAGCTGCGGCACTTCGAATCACACTCAGTGGTGAGGGGAGGGGGGATAGGAAGGTTGTGTCACGGTGGTGGGGATGGATACAGCACAGCCTTCCAGAGTATGTACATATTAGATGGAAGGAACGAGATACAGCTTAAGGATGGAGTGGTGAGTCAAGTGAGTGGAGGAAAATAAAATAAAATAAAATGAATGCAAGTGCACCCCCCCCCTCTCTCTCTCTCTCTCTCTCTCTCTCTTTCTCTCTCTCTCTCTCTCTCTCTCTCTCTCTCTCTCTCACACACACACACACATGCATACACACAAACACACACACTCACACTCATAATAGGAGAGGTTGAGGATAGAGAGGTGGGAACTGTAGGGTGTGGATAAAAGGGAAGTAATCGTAAGTTGAGGCCTGGATAATTTCGGGAACGGAGAATGTACTGTAGGGATAACTCCCATCTGTGAAGTTCAGAAAAGCTGGTGGTGGGTGGGAGGATCCAGATGGCCCGGGTTGTGAAGCAGCCATTGAAATCAAGCATGTGCTCCACTGCATGTTGTGCCACAAGGGTGGTCCACCTGGATTTTGGCCACAGTTTGGCAATGGCCATTCATTCTAATGGACAGCTGGTTTGTTGTCATGCCAATATAGAAAGCTGTGCAGTGACTGCAGCACAGCTGGTAAATTACTTGGCTGCACTCACAAGTGGCCTGGCCTCTGATAGGGAAGGATAAGCCTGTGACAGGACTGGAATAGGAAGTGCTGGGTGGGATGGATTAGACAGGTCTTGCAACAGGATCTTCCACAGGGATATGATCCTTGTGGTAGTGGGCTGGTTTTTGGGGTAGCATGGGGATGGACTAGGATGTTATGGAGGTTGCTGATGGTGTTGAAAGCTGACACTAATCTGTGAAAATTGTTGCTGGTTTGGCTTCATTATATGGGTAGAAATGTCTGACACTTTCATATAGTGCCAACAACTCTCTGTCATGTGTACTCCATATTGCCTGATAAATCTGCACCTTCTTTGAGAAGAAACTAAGAGGTTGCCAATGTCTGTCCACCTGTTGTTTCAAGGCTGCTCAAATTGCGACCCAACTGACATCTACTATAATGCTCAGTGGTGCTGCAGGTGCGGGATACGCAAGTAAAACTGCTTACTCCAAGCTTCTTTGTAACTCACTTAAAGATTTATTCATTTCTGGTGCCCATTTCAGCCTTTGTTTTCCTGTGGCAGTCTTGTCTGCCATTGCATTTGCAAGAGATTCCTGTATTGCAGTTAATGGTTGCACACCATAAGCTGAGACTAAACAGCCAAGAAAAGTAACTCAGTTTTTGCACATGTCACATTTGTGCTCATTTAACACTACTCCATATGGGTCTAATCTCCACAGGGACACCGTGTGCCTTCTCTCTTGTGTACTAGGTGGAGGGGGGATTCCCAAGGA
Source organism: Locusta migratoria (assembly GCA_026315105.1). Lineage (NCBI taxonomy): Eukaryota > Metazoa > Arthropoda > Insecta > Orthoptera > Acrididae > Locusta > Locusta migratoria. The sequence goes on from CM048745.1 coordinate 345,642,042, forward strand.
CTGTCTGATTGTTTAATTATTCCAGCCTGGAACATCTCTTCAAAAATTGCACTAGTCTTTGTTAATCAAATCAAATGTTTGTAAATGGCTTAATTGCTATGGTTATCAGTCCATTGACTTACAAATACAACTCTGAGGATGGACTCGAACCTCTGATGGCGAGCAATCGAATGCTGCTGCAAGGCACCTTAGAGTGCTTGGACACTCCACCGCAGCTCTGTGCTAATCATTCAGGAGCTAACCTGGGGACGCATCTTGAGACTAGTGGGTCTGGTGTGGTGTGTATGCAATACACTGTATTACACTTGACTTTCAATGGCTTCTTGCTGTGGGCTGTGGAGACAGTATGTCTGAGCTTTTGATTATCCCTATTACAACTTCCACCACACTGTCTCTAGAACCTTTTACCATGCACCTACATGATACAGTAGTGAGACAGTTATTTGCCTAGTACAGGGTGAGTTCAAAATGTAACAAGAAATCTGCACCTAAGATTGTTTGTAACTGATCCAGTGGTAGAAATATCTCAGTAGCAGTTAACATCATGCTTTGAAAAATACATGTCTGTACTGTACTCAAAAAAATGTGGAATCAAGTTTCGTATTGGGTGGCTCAACATGCAGCAGAAGATCTGGGAACTTAACACCCTACAATTCACAGACATTTCAAAAACATAAACAACATCAAAAACCTACTTACAAAATTTCAAGTACCACAATTAAGTGAAGAATCAGGAAAATATGTCATTTAGGGATCACAAAGACAACATTAGAGGGTGAACATCTTTGTGGTGACTTGCAGTCTCCTCATTATATTGTTGAACTCTAATCTGGAACTCTCCATTCTTACATTTAACAACTGATGTGTGACCCCTACTACAACAGTATAGCTTGAGACCAGTGTTTTGCCTTTATGAATGTGTATGTGCTTCTTCTGTAAAATTTATTGTGACATTCAGTTACCATAATTCATTGATAATTGAAATCAGCTATCATTATCATACATAATATGTAATTATCTGTTGAATTTATCATTCTTCAAATGCTTACACTCCATATTTGCTTTAGGATGAAAATAATAGTTCTACATTTCATGATATATGAGTACTCTAGTCAAAAGGTTTCAAAGTTAACAACATGTATTAAAATAATATATGTTCATCCAGACTGTATTCACCCTGAGCAAGCTTTATTATACCTCAGTGTTGAAATCCATTTGTGTATTGGGTACATTGTAATTTGCTTCATGTAATTTTGAACATCAATAAATGTTTATGAAATTTCTTTGTCCTGTGTTTTTATTTAAATCGTAAAATTGTCTTTCAGCTTACATGACCAAGCTAACTACAAGATTTCGTATGAAAGTTGCAGTGAGGACAGATAACAGAGTAAGGTTGATGAATGAAATTATCTCAGGAATTCAAGTGATAAAAATGTATGCATGGGAAAAGCCATTTGAAAAAATGGTTGAAATGGCTAGAAGGTAAGCATTATTTTGAAATATGATGCCAGAAAATTGTTGTGTGGAGTTTCAGTGCTTGCTAAGATAAATTGGAGAGGAATTCCACCATATGCAAGGCACCTTTTTATAGTTTTCAATCAGACATGTTTCAGAAGTTTTTGTGATATCTTGTGGGTTTATACATTTAATTTCTCACATTACATTTTTGACAGTGTATAGATTGCTTTAAATATTTTATATCTTTCACAAATAGTGATTTTGTTTGTGTTGTGGGGTTCTTTACTTTGGTTTGTCATGTTGACATATATATTTTTCTGTTGTTAGTGGATGCTTTTGTAATAATTAATGCAACAATGTGAATATAACAATAGCAGTGGTGGCTAATTCTAAAGGACCACGAGGGTCTGGCTCCACCAGAAATATTTCATTGTATTTTTTGCAGTATTATATTGAACAGTTAGTGTATGGTGTGATTCTGTTATAATATAAGTTATGAAGATCAGAAGCAGTGTGGCCCAGTTTTCGCCACTCCATAACAGACTAAAAAATAGATGAAGTACACTTACCAGGCAAAGGGGCACAGGCACAGGTGTACTTGTGTCTGTGTGAATGTGTGGGCATGTGTGCATTTGTTTACCCTCCATTTTTTCCCCCAAGGTAAGTCTTTCCTCTCCCGGGATTGGAATGGCTCCTTACCCCCTTCCTTAAAACCCTCATCATTTCCTTTTCCCTCTCCTTCCCTACTGCCTGAAGACGCAACTGGGTTGCGAAAGCTTGCGATTGTGTGTGTGTGTGTGTTCATTTATTTATTTGTGATGCTGTCACACCTGTGCTCCTTCGCCTGGTGAGTAATCTTCGTCTATTTTATATATATATATATATATATATATATATATATATATATATATATATATATACGTAAAAAATAGATGAAGAACACTTACCAGGCGAAGGGGCACAGGCAGTAATAGCAACAAATAAACACACAGACACACACACACTCAAAAATGCTAGCTTTCGCAGCCTAGCTGCTTCATCAGGCAGAAGGGAAGGAGAGGGAAAAGGAAATGATGAGGGATTTAAGGAAGGGGGTAAGGAGCCATTCCAATCCCGGGACAGGAAAGACTTACCTTGGGGGAAAAAATGGAAGGTAAATAAATGCACATACACCCACACATTTACACATAAGGTGACCACAGTTTCAACAACGAATTTTAACGACTTTTTCTTATTTTTTCTTTTTCCTTCCTTTTTGCTTATCTGAATTACTTTTCACATTAATTTTTTTAAATTTATATATATATATATATATATATATATATATATATATATACGAATATTATAGAGGAAAAATTCCTAAAAGGAAAAATATACGTAAAAATAGTGAAGTACACTTACCAGGCGAAAGGGCACAGGCAGTAATAGTAACAAATAAACACACAGACACACACACACACAAAAAAATGCTAGCTTTCGCAGCCTAGCTGCTTCATCAGGCAGAAGGGAAGGAGAGGGAAAAGGAAATGATGAGGGTTTTAAGGAAGGGGGGTAAGGAGCCATTCCAATCCCGGGACAGGAAAGACTTACCTTGGGGGAAAAATTGGAAGGTAAATAAATGCACATACACCCACACATTTACACAGACACAATATATATATATATATATATATATATATATATATATATATATATATATATATATATATTATTTTATTATATTATTTTATTCGTTCATTGCAACCTGTTACATAGCCCATATTTCTCCTTTTCCTTCATCCATATATTATGCCTTCCTTACAACACCCCTACAACAACCCCATCCAGTTTTATTTACATTCCCTCCGTAAACATGCTTCAAGTGTACTTGTGTCTGTGTAAATGTGTGGGTGTATGTGCATTTATTTACCTTCCATTTTTTCCCCCAAGGTAAGTCTTTCCTGTCCCGGGATTGGAATGGCTCCTTACCCCCTTCCTTAAATCCCTCATCATTTCCTTTTCCCTCTCCTTCCCTTCTGCCTGATGAAGCAGCTAGGCTGCGAAAGCTAGCATTTTTGAGTGTGTGTGTGTGTCTGTGTGTTTATTTGTTGCTATTACTGCCTGTGCCCCTTCGCCTGGTAAGTGTTCTTCATCTATTTTTTACGTATATTTTTTTCCTGTTAGGAATTTTTCCTCTATAATATATATATATATATATATATATATATATATATATATATATATATATATATATATATATATATATTTGGGATTCACCTAATGTCCATGTTATATTTTTATTCTCCCCCTCCCTTCAGCATGTTTTCAGCTATTTGTCACATGAAGAGACTATAATGTCCCAAAACTGGTAGTGATTTTACTAGTGAATCAGTTTTTTATTTTTCACAATAAATTTAACTAATTCTTTATCTGCACATTACTAATGAATGCAAGTCACTAAATAATATCAACAGAAGACTAAACACATTGTAGCGACCGCTACACACACATCATTTGCTGCTGCGCATGTAAACATCGTTCGCGCCATCCAGTAATGCTGTGACAGTCATTTAGTGTCTGTGGAGTCATGACGTGTGTTATAGAATCACAGAAATCACTGAGTTCCACATTTGCTACCAGGACTGCTGTGTTTTTTTATTCTTTGAAGTGTTAATTTTTTTACTCTTTTGTATGCTCATTGAATATAAATGTTCTGTTGTTGTCTAATGGGTTACAGAGTCTCTATGGTCAACTAATTCTTTCCGCCTCACCAATATTATGCAATAAAGTTGTTCTTACTGTATTTTTCAGTGAAGCTAACTGAATATTATTTTAAGTACAGGACCTAAAAGTGTAATAATAGTTCCGTCATTCCGTCAGTGGTGGCTCCGATGTGATAATGCCGAAAATACTGGCTCTACAAAACTTCTAAAATGGAACAGCCCTCAGTTTCATGACTGGCTGTTCGTCTACCACCGTTTTTGCCACATAACCTGGTATTATGGTTTGCACAGGTGGAAGCCACTTTTTGTTATGCCTGTATCACAATGGGCACGGCGAAATTTGTGCTAGTTGTAACTCAACTAGATCAAGGATATGCATCAGAAGTGCAAGATGTAATTAGGGATAAGCCTTCAGAGAACACCTATGATAAACTAAAAGCAGAACTGATTCATCGAGTTGCTGCATCTGAAGAAGATTGAATCAGACAAGTAATGACACAGGAAGACATCAGCGATTGTAAACTGTCGCAATACCTACGGCTAATCAGAAGCTATGTGGACACTGGCACGGTACCTGACAATCTTCTATGCACTTTATAGAGCAGTAGGCTGTCATCAAAGGTAAAGGTGATCATTGCCTCGCAAACGGAGATGTCTCTCGATGCTGTTGCGGAACTAGCTGACTGCATTCAAGAATCCATCGCTCCGAGCCAGGTTAGTGTTGTGTCGGTGCCTTGCAGTAATGTGACTGCAGCCCCCACCGTCTCACGCGCAGATTTTGATGCTTTGTCAACAAAAGTGGGTACGTTGTGCACTCAGATTGGCACATTATTGTCGCAAGGCGACTGAAAACATTACAAGCAGTGCAACCGTAGACAATCTAGGAGCCATTCTTCATCACAATCTGCATCTGATACCGGAAATTCAATACATTGGAACCATGAGAAATATGGCGAGCAGGCTAAGCAGTGCACTAGCCCTTGTGCATACCCAAATGCCAGCAGCGGTCGGTCATAGGCGGTACCGACTGTCCGGCAGTATCACGGCGCCTATTTATAACTGAGAGAGTATCTGGCCAGAAGTATTTAATTGATACAGGCTCTGATCTGAGTATTCTGTCCAGGGATTCATTGCATTGTTGTAGGCCACCAACAACATTTCACCTGTCCGCTGCAACGATTCTGCTATTGCAACATACAGCACACAACGAGAAGATTTAAATCTAGGTCTATGCTATCAGTTCTCATGGAATTTTACCATTTCAGACGTCGCAGATGCTATAATAGGAGCAGATTGTTTGGCACACTACCAACTCATGCCAGATGTAATGCTATAGAATACGATGTCAAAGTTGATGCAGGTCGCTGACGAAGAATATCACGCGTTGCTCCGAGAGTTTCCAAACTTGGTGAGACCCCCAGGTGCACCACAACAAGTTTTTCATGATACAGTTCATCATATAAAGACTACAGATGGGCCACCCATATCTTGTAGACGTAGAAGGTTAGTACCAGAGTGCCTTGTCATTGCTAAAGCTGAATTTAACATAATGCTGCATGAGGGTATCATCAGGCCTTCAAACAGTCCATGGGCATGTACCCTACATTTAGTTCCAAAGAAGGGAGGAGCCTGGTGTCCGTGTGGCGATTATCATTCATTGAATGCCCAAACAGTACCTGATCGCTATCCCGTGCCATTGTTAAGAGATTGCATGGGGCAACAATATTCATTGTGATCATCTGTGCTATAGCTTAACACAGTTCCCTGTAGCAGCTGAAGATATACCAAAGACTGCAATCATTACTCCTTTTGGCTTATTCGAGAGCAGATTCATGACCTTTGGGCTACGCAGTGCTGCAGAAACCTGGCAGTGATTTATTGATTCTGTTTTATGTGGACTGCCATTCTGCTTTGCCTACTTGGACGATGTGCTTGTATTTTTGTCATCCAAGGACCAGCATCGCCAATGTCTCTGTGAGGTTTTCAAACGTTTGGAGCATAATGGTGTGGTGCAGAACATCGAAAAATGTGTGTTCAGACAGACAGAAGTTGATTTCTAGGATATCTAATATCCTCTGCAGTTTCACTGCCTGTAAAAGAGAAAGTTCAAGCAATTTTGCAACTGCCTAGACCAACTACCATCAAAGAACTCTGTAGGTATCTAACCACGCAAAATTTCTACCGTTGGCATTTACCTCAGACAGCAGAGCATCAGGAACTGTTAACTGCAGAACTGGCTGGGCCGAAAGTCAAGAAGAGTTCTCCAGTGCAGTGGACTGACAAGATGGTTTCAGCCTTTGAAACAACGAAACAAAGCCTGGCAAAAGCAGCTCTACTGGCACATCCCAAGCTCGACACTCCTCTCGCCTTACTGGTGGACACCAGCCAGAAAGCTATTGGTGCTGTTCTTCAATGATGGGTAGACAATGCCTGGCAGCCACTTGCATATTTTTCTCACAAATTATCACCATCGGAACAAAGGCGGAGCACATGTGGTAGAGAACTCTTCGCTATTCCAGATGCAATCAAATGTTTCAGACAACAGGTTGCAGCAAGAGACTACCATATAGACCGATCATAAGCCATTGACTTTCATGTTCAAGAGGAACAGTACCGCCTCCTCTCAATGCCAGTATAGTTACTTGTAGTTTATCAGTCAATTCAGCACTGATATTAAACACATTTCGGGACTTAAAAATGTGGTGGCAGACTGTTTGACCCGGGTAGCCAGCATATCACAGCCTGTGGACATTACAGCACTCGTCAAGGCTCAACAAGAGAATCCTGAGTTATATGCCCTGCTGAACGATGACACAGCAGTACTGAAATTACAACTAGTCAACATTCCTGGAGAAGACATCCAACTACACTGCGACATGGTACATAGACGATTCCGCCCCTTCATACCAGTTGTGTTCCGAAGACAAGTGTTTGACAGCTTGCACAATCTCTGTCATCCTGCAGTTAGAGCAATGTTCAGGCTAGTGTCACAGCATTTTGTGTGGCCTGGTATGCAATGAGACTGCCAAGAGTGGACACAAACATGCCAACGATGCCAGCTCTGTAAGATTTCACGCCACGTGCACGTGCTGTTGGGTGATGTTCCAGATGCATCCTCACATTTTGCCCACATGCATCTCAACATGATGGGACCACTCACTCCATCAAATGGTCAGCGGTATATACTGACAATGATAGATAGGTTTACAGGTTGGCCTGAGGCAGTCCCCACTGATAACATTTCAGCCAAAACCCTTGCCTCGGCATTTACATCGATGTGGCTAGTGAGATTCAGCTGCCCCTCACATAACCACAAACAGGGGCCTATACTCGAATTTGAGTTGTTTGCATAGCTGGCAGGATTTTGTGGCTATATACACCATAAACCCACTAGTTATCATCCGGCCAGCAATGACACGATTGAGCAGTGGCATCAAACATTGACGGCGGCGCTCGTCTGCCATGGCAGTTCCTGGACATCTGCACTTCCCGTAGTTTTGCTCGGCTTCCGAACCACCTATAAAGCTGACATAGATTCATCTGCAGTGGAACTGGTTTACAGTGAGGCACTGCAGTTACCTGGAGAATTCGTGGACACCATCCCTCTTTCGAACCCAGCACAAGATCAATTAGAGTTTCTGGGTGGTTTGAGGTAGCATATCAGCTTGATCAAGGCTTCAAGACATGGTTCTCCATCAGCTTTTGTCCACAGTGACTTCAAAAACTGTTCACGTGTCATGCTACAGACAAACTGTGTGAAGCCTCCTCTGCCACCACCTTATATCAGACGATATCGCATTCTATGCAGAGGCACACAAACTCTGGACATAGCTGTGAATGGGAAGTCTACCACCATATCACTTAACTGTGTAAAGCCTGCTTATATCTTCCAAGACATGTCAGCAAGCATGTTGCAACTAAAAGCCCAACATCATGCAGATCCACCACCTCCAGTTCCACCACGACCATCACAGCCAGCTGACAAAGAACCACTGGCATGCAAGCCTCGCTCCGGATCACATGTGCACTTTTCCGCACATTTCAGAGATTGACGGTCCTCTTCCACCAAGGGACTGATGTAGTGACTGCTACACACACATAAACATTGTTCGCACCATCCAGCGACACAGTTCAGTGATTTAGTGTCTGTGGAGTCATGACGTGTGTTATAGAATCACGGCAAGTGCTGTGTTCCGCTTTTTCCACTAGTAGCACTGCATTTTTCTATGTTTAATATGCTTTCTGTTTATTCTTTGAAGTGTTAATTTCTTTACCCTTTGTATGCTCATTGAATATAAATGTTCTGTTGTTGTCTAGTTAGTTACAGAGTCTCTCTGGTCAACTAATTCTTCTAGCTCGCCAATATTATGCAATAAAGTTGTTCTTATTGTATTTTCGGTGTACCTAACTGAATATTATTTTAAGTACGGGACCTAAAAGTGTAAGAATAGTTCCATCAACATCAACGTGACACAAACAAAACAAAATAAACCCATAGCACTTAAAACCTTACCAGATGAAAAATATATTGTATATTTGAAAACAGAGTAAACACTGCCAATAACTTCACACGACAAATTAAATACACAAACCCACTGATGACACCACAAAAATGCTGAAACAAATCTGGATGAATAAATACTAAAAAGGAGTGTGTTGGTAAGCTAGAATTTCCCTCCAGTTTGATTCACTAAAAACTAAGAAAAAATATTATGTTGAAGGCACTGTTTAGTTGTAGAGCACAGTGTGAATTTTATTTGCCTAAATAATACTACAAAAGAAAAATAATTCATAGCTGTGCACTGATTCATGAAATTGTATTTTTTATTTAATTTGATACTGAGAGCTGTCAAGGTTTTTTTTTTTTTTTTTTTTTTTTTTTTTTTTTTTTATCTTCAGCATTTTCTTAGACAAACAATAAAGTTCATATAACAATAATGTATTATAATTTTACATAGTAAATACATTAGCTGTTGCCAAATAACCTGCTTCAATATGCAGTCCCTAAAATCAAGGGTAATTATGTAAAATACACCTACATGAAGTAAGCAACAATTTCATCTTTGTGTTGTTTTTACACAGCTTAAGTAAACTTCATATTTGACTGCCTTGTTTATGATTCAACCATATTTCTAATATACAGTAAATAGCAAAAATATAAATGTACTGAGTGGCAAAAACTTGGTTCTTTTGTATACAAACTGATTTTCCAGATTCAGTGCTATGTGCCACAATGATTATTTAACACCTTGTACATAAAAATGTGCTAAATACCCTCTGCTATGTAGTGTATGTAGATATAGAAAAATTCATAAAAATACTCTCACAGTGGTATGTTGAGAATTAGTTCAAGGGGCATCTTAAAATTTATTTATGGTGCTTATTACACAAATAATTTTGCAAGTAATACTTTTCATACAACCAAAAATTCCTTCCATTTGATTTCAAATATATTTATCACCTTATTTCCTTGGCAAACTTGTCAGTCTGAATGACTTCTTGCTATTATCCTAATTTGCAAAGTTCTTTTCTAACTATAACAAACAATGGAAAGTCAAGTTGCAGACAGCCTCAATTTAAAGAGAATTTATCAGCTTAGTTTTCACCCCAAAGAACCTTCTTTAGAAATACACACACACTTATTCACAAGTGCACCTCTCACACACTCATGACCTATTTCATTACTGTTATGACCAGTTTAGGATCATGAGTAGTGGGAGCAGTAATCGGTTGTGGGGTGCAGAATGGGACTGGGAGGAAGAGGGGAGGGGTATCACAGTCTGCCCATAGTAGCAGGTGACAAAGGCCACATGTGTGAGAGTGGTGATAGTGTGAAAGATTGTGTGCATCTCTTTCTGATGAAAAGGCTCTTTGATCCAAGTGCTAAATCGATGAACTGTCTTCTGAAAGAAGTGCCCTCTGGGATCTACCCTATTTCATAATACTGTTGCTAAAATATTTTTTTATTATTGCTTTAGTGACTCAAATTGTTAAAAGCAATAGAAATGTGAATATCAATGTAAAGCCTTCCATTAAAAATTCTCAATAATGAAGATCTTTATACTACATTTATTGAAGGCTATACACTTTTTCTTTCTTTTTTCCCCCCACCATTTATGTGCAATTTCCAATGCCATATGAGATTATAGTGTCATATCCAATAACTCTCCGGTATGGTACAATTATTAATATCCAGAAAAGTGAATGAATTAAAATCAATGTCTTTTCAACCTAGACCATACCTTTGTCAAGAAATTGGATGGCTAATAATTGATTTATCATATATTGAAGTCATTCATCATGCTTTCATCTACAAACTGAAACTCATGTGTGATACACCAATGGTGAAGCATGAGATGCACTTTCTTCCTGTTCTTAGAAACTCAGTGGTGAAAGCAGGTTTATGCCTTTAGGGTGAATGGGAATAATAATAATAATAAATAATCTTTTTGTCTATGTTATTATTTTGAATATCTCACACTGACCACCCTATCTGCTATTAACTTAATAACTTTTGTTTATTGAAAATCCTCACTCAGTGACCTGTACATACACTTCTTTGCACATTGAACTGCTGGTGTCCTTTACCGTGGGTATCAGTTGCTGAAGACTACTAACAAATTTCGTGCAGAAGTTGTTACAAGCAACTTAACTTTGTACTAGAAGCGATTCATGCCTGCCATCTGCCAACATAGGCAGTTTCAAAATAAAGTACAAAGTAATTTTCATGTCCTGTTCTGTTGTGTCATAAATTAATATGTTTTTATGTGCTGAGTGTCAATGGGTGGTTTTTGTTTCCTCTGCTCCCTAAATCCTATAGTCAGTGAAGAATTTCTGAATAAACAGTATAGTAGTCTTTTGAAATGAATCAAATTTATTACATTACTATATATAAAAAATAGATGTGGTTTAATTACCAGGCAAAAGAGCACCAGTAGGTAGACTGTGTCAGCTTTCAGACAGTACCACATACAAAGTTTGTCAAGGCAATCCCATTCCTGATGTCCAGGCTGAGCTTCAAAGGATCCTCAGAGCTGTAGGCCCCCTACAAAACCTTTCACCTGACTCCATTAACCTCAGGACCCCACCAACACCCAGCACCCCCACCTTCTACCTACTTACCAAGATTCACAAACCCAAACATCCTGGTTGCCCCATTGTGGCCGATTACCAAGCCCCTACAGAACGAATCTCAGCCTACATAGACCAACAGCTTCGACCCATCATGTGCAGTCTCCCATCCTTCATCAAAGACACCAACCACTTTCATGATCGCCTGAAATCCTTACCCAGCCTGTTACCTCTGGAAACCATCCTTGTAACCATTGATGCCACTTCCCTATACACAAATATCCCGCATGCCCAGGGCCTCGCTGTGATGGAGTATTTCCTTTCACACTGACCACCTGCAACCTTATCTAAATCCTCTTTTCTTATTACCCTAGCCAGCTTCATCCGAACTCACAACTTCTTCACTTTGGAGGGCCAGACATACCAACAACTAATGGGAACAGCCATGGGAACCAGGATGGCCCCCTCGTATGCCAACTTATTTATGGAACGCTTAGAGGAAGCCTTCTTGGATACCCAAGCCTGTCAACCCAAAGTTTGGAATAGATTTATTGATGATATCTTCATGACCTGGACTCACAGTGAAGAAGAACTCCAGAATTTCCTCTCCAACTTCAACTCCTTTGGTTCCATCAGATTCACCTGGTCCTATTCCAAGTCCCATGCCACTTTCCTCAATGTTGACCTCCATCTATCCAATGGCCAGCTCCACACATCCATCCACATCAAACCCACCAACAAACAACAGTACTTCCATTATGACAGCTGCCATCTATTCCATATCAAAAGGTTTCTTTCCTACTGCTTAGGTCATCGTGGCAGATAAGTCTGCTCCAGTCCTGAATCCCTGACCCTGTATACCAATAACCTGATGACAGCTTTCACATCCTGCAACTACCCTCTTGATCTGGTAAAGAAGCAAATAGTCAGCACCACTTCCTCTTCCCCCCAAACCCAGAACCTCCCACAGAGGGACCCTAAAAGTGCCTCTCTTGTCACTGGATACTTCTTGGGACTGGAGCGGACTCTGAATGTGGCTCTCCAGCAAGGATACGACTTCCTTAAATCCTGTCCCAAAAAGAGATCCATCCTTCATGACATCCTTCCCCTGAGAGTGTCTTTCCGCCACCCACCTAATCTTCATAATTTCCTAGTCCATCCGTATGAAATCCAAAAACCACCTTTCCTACGCTCCGGCTCCTACCCATATAACTGCCCCCAGTGTAAAACCTGCCCTATGCATCCTTCCACCATCTCTTATTCCAGTCCTGTAACCTGGAAGGTGTACACAATTAAGGGCAGAGCCATTTGTGACAGCACCCATGTGATTTACCAGCTGACATGCCTGCACTGTGAAGCCTTCTATGTGGGAATGATCAGCAACAAACTGTCCATTCGCATGTACGGACACAGACAGACAGTGTTTGTTGCTAATGAGGACCACCCTGTGGTTAAGCATACCTTGGTGCAGGGCCAGCACATCTTGGCATAGTGTTACACTGTCCATCTTATATGGATACTTCCCACTGACACCAAACTTTCAGAACTCTGGAGATGGGAACTTGTCATTCAACATATTCTCTCTTCCCAATGCTCTCCAGGTCTCAACCCTCATTAGTTTTAAATTCTCGCCCACCATTCTACACCTTTGCCTCCCTCTCTGGACAGAGCCTCTGCCTCAACTGACATCTCTGTTGACCTCTTTGCATTTTGCTTATGTCTGCCTTGGTGTGTGTGTGTGTGTGTGTGTGTGTGTGTGTGTGTGTGTGTGTGTGTGTGTGTGTTTACCTATCCTTTTTTCCTCAAGGTAAGTCTTTCCTCTCCCAGTATTGGAATGACTTCCTTAAAACCCTCATCCTTTCCTTCCCTGCTCTTTCTGAAGAAGCAACCTAAGGTTGCAAAAGCTCAGTTCTGTGTTTGTGTGTGTATATGTATGTTTTTATGTTTCTGTCTACTTACTGGTGCTCTTTCGCCTGGTAAGTAAACCACATCTATTTTTATATATATTTTTCCTGCTAAGAATTTTTCCCTCTGTAATATATGATTACATAACTAAATTTATTTTTATTGTATTTCATGCTTCCTCTGTATAATTCATTTTTTTGTATTTTAGAAATGAAGTCAAGGCTCTGAAAGGAGCTTCCTACTTAAGAGGTGTTTATATGGCTTTCATGGTGTTTACAGAGAGAACATCTTTGTACATTACTGTGATTGCTTATGTTCTGCTCGGAAACACCATTACAGCAGATAGAGTAAGTCTCCTATACAAATCTGAAAATAGACAGTTACTTACAACAGTTTCAGTAATAATGAAATTTAAAGTGATGTAAATGGAATTGTTACAGGTATTTTCATTGGCACAATTTTTCAACTTACTGCAGCTGTGCATGTCTATATATTATCCTCAGGCAGTGCAGAGTTTAGCTGAAACCAAAGTATCCATCTCAAGAATTGAGGTATTATTGATTATGCATTTTAGACTAGTACAAGTAATAATGTTAAAACTGAAGTATGATATCAAAATAACAGACTTTGAAAGATAAAACTTAACAATGGAAAATCCATCTTGAAATTCCACACTATAATGAGGATAGGTTGGAAGTCACATAAAGACAATTGCTGAGCCACAAACTGTATACTGAAGATCCAAAGAAACTGAAACTGACACCATGCATCCTGCAGGGCTGTCTATAAATCCGTAAGAGTACAAGTGGGAGGAGATCCCTGCTGAACAACATGTTGCAAGGCATCTCAGATATGCTCAATAATGTTCATGTCTGGGGAGTTTGGTGGCCATCAGATTTATTTAAACTGAGACTAGTGCTCCTGGAGACACGCTATTCTTGGCATGTGGGGTGTTCATCGTCATGCTGGCATTGCCCAAGTCCATTGTAATGCACAATGAATGGATGCAGGTGATGAGCCAGGATGCATATATATGTGTTACCTGTCAGAGTCATATCTAGATGTATCAGGAGTCCCATATCACTCCAACTGCACACAATCCACAGCATTACAGAGCCCCTACCAGCTTGAACAGTCCCCTGTAGACATGCAGGTCCAGGGATTATTTAGGTTGACTCCATACCTGTACAAATCCATCCGCTCAATAAATTGGAAATGGGACTCGTCAGGCTAGGTAACATGTTTCCAGTTGTCAACAGCTCAATGATATTTTTGATGGGCCCAGGCATGGTGTAAAGCTTTGTATCGAGTATGTGTCGAGCAGTCAGCAAGGATACATGAGTGTGCCTTCAGTCCCGAAATCTCATTTTGATGATGTTTCTCGTTCACATAGACTTATTGATGATCCACTATTAAAATCTGCAGCAATTTGTGGAAGGGTTGCACTTCTATTGTGTTGAATTATTGTCTTCAGTTATTGTTGGTCCCTTTTTTGCAATATCTTTTCTGGGTGCAATGATGTTTTACCAGATTCCCCATATACAGTTCACTCATGAAATGGTCATATGGGGAAAACCCCACCTCATCATTACCTCGGAGATGCTGTGTCCTATCTCTTGTGCACCAACTTTAACACCACGTTCAAACTCACTTTAATTGTGATATTTGCCACTGTAGATCACGTAACTAATGAGGAGGTGCTTAACCGAATAGGGGAGAAAAGGAGTTTCTGGCATATCCTGACTAAGAGAAGGGATAGATTGGTTGGACACATTCTGAGACATCAAGGAATTGTCCACTTAGCATTAGAATGAAGCGTGTGGGGTAAAAATCGTAGAGAGAGACCAAGGGACGAATACAGTAAGCAGATTCAAAAGGATGTAGGTCGCCGAACATATTCTCAGATGAAGAGACTTGCACAGAACAGGGTAGCATGGAGAGCTGCATCAAACCAGTCTGCAGACTGAAGGTGACAACAACAGCATCTTTAATGATCTAACTCCTCTGCCAGACACCTGTTGTGTTATACAGGCATTGCCAACTGTAACACATCCTCTGAGTGTTTACATATCTCTGTGTGCACATACACATGTCTACTCCAATTTCTTTGGCTTTTCAGTGTAAAAAAGAAAAGACAATTACGCACACAGACACAACTTAGCTTCTGGCCACAGCCTTTGTCAGAATAGAACACACTGACATTCATACAGTCACACAGATACAATTCACTAACACAAGACTGTCATATGTGTTAGTGAGTTGTGCCTGTATGGTAGTATAATGTGTGTGTTCTTTGCTGGCAGAGGCTGTGGCCAAAAACTATGTTATGTCTGTGTTTTTCTTTCTATATCCCTGCACGCCTGTTTATGGCACAGTGATTGCCTTTCCAGTGAGTTGCAACCTATTCTCATTATATTATTGAACTTTAATAGATAATTTGAGTAGCCCAGTTGCAAAAATGACTAAGTCAATGTTAACAGATTATTGGGAAAAGGCAAAAAACATACTCTTGCTCTTACAGGAATATTAAAGAGATGTTTAATGTCTCAAAAAAAAAAAAAAAAAAAAAAAAAAAAATGAAAAAAGAACCATAATGACCTAATGATAAATTTCTCTATAACCTACAGTAACCACTTATTAGTATTTTTACATCCAAATTTGTACTTAGCCTGTTTTGCAACCAAATGGTCCAATTAGCAGCTGCATCAGTGGCCATGATGGAATGCAGTTGGTTGCAAAATTAATTCTGGTGCTTAAAATGGTAAACTACTGTAGTATTTTAAAATAATGTGAAAGGGAAAAAATGAAATTAAGAAAGTTCTGAAATATTGTTCTATTTTAAATATTTAAAGAAATTTAAACCTTTACATAGAAATATTAAACTATCACAAGGTACAGCATTAATATTAGTCACATTCAATCACTGAATTCAGTCTTAACACCTGTTGTGAAATTGAGAAATCTTTAATATTGCAAAGAAACAATCACAATGTGAAAGGAATTACCATATACAGCATTTAAGCTATATTTGCAGAATCATTGTCATCTAAGAGCTGAAAATAAACTCCTTTCTGCCTCGCCATTTTGGTTATCGTCTGTTTCCATGATCTCATGTTTTTCAAAAAGGTCAGTGTAGAATTTAAACTTTTCCTTCTTGAGCCATGTCTCTTCCCCAGTGTAGTTCTAAGAGCCACTTTAGGAAGAGTTTCTTTTGTGAAACGTTTGCCTTTTATAAAAATGGATTTTAGCTCTCCATTCTCAAAATTTCCTTGCACAAGACATAATTTTCTGTATGAAACTTACTGTTAGTTGGGATGATCTAGAATCAATTTATACTGGTTTCCAGCCACAATCTCGTTTTATTCATTAGGATGACCAGTTTCGACATGTCTTAGACATCATCTTCTGATCTCCCACACCTAAGGCCTACATGTGACATTGAGAGGTACAGGAGAAGAGAAGATGACATCTAAGACATGTTGAAACCAGTCATCCTAATGAATAAAACACGTTCTTGGCTGACAATCAGTATAAACATAATGTTCTGTTTGCATCTTTGTGATGATAATTAATTCTCTTAGACTTTTGAAACTGGAAGTGCTAAAATCCAGAAGCTTTGATGACATCAGTGGCAATCTTCTTCCGGTCTCTCACTTTGCAGTCGTGCTACCCCAACTGCACTATTGTGGTGAATGTTTCCATTATGCCAATGTAGACAGCAAGATTTTTGAAAATTTTCTCTCCAAGTTTCCATAAACTCTGCCAGGAGGTATAAAAAAATGACCAACAAGTGGGAACCATACTTCAATGCCGTCTACGTGTACCGGAGCAGTGTACAGGAACCAGTACATCAACATCCCAACTACTGTTGTATTCTTATTTTGCCCACTGTATCCATCCAAAAAGAAGCAGAGTTTGGTCACACCATCCAAACTGGTGTTAAGGAACACTTCATCATGTGTTGAAGCAATCTGGTTCAACCCATTTACAAACTCATTCTCCAACCAAACATACAAGGTCACAATGTCTTTCATCTTAGTGCTCAAAAGAAACCTCAGCATTGCTCCAAATGGGCAGTTTTCCAAGGAAATACTGATTTTTATGGACGAGAATGTAGAACATAATCAATATAAGTTGTTATGAAGCCAGTATAAAAATTATTGCAGAATATAGCTAAAAATCACAACTTTTAGAAAGTGTTATGTGTGGCAACGTGATATGTTCAGGTCTGCACCTGTACTATTTGTCGGTGACCATTACCCCATAAGACTTGGCCTCTTATGCAACCAAATAGGATTTGGATGCTTTTGCAATCCAACAAGTTGGAAATATAGTCACCTTTACAATTGCGCCCAATTTTTGAGCCTCACTTTAAACGTCTGAGGAGTCATTTTTGAAGCTTGATTGATACAGTGTTAGAGGGTCTGTGAAAATCTGTACAAGAGAGTGTCTATAATTTAGTTTTCGTTGTTTGGTCACATAGCCACTTTTGTAATTGGGGAAATTCATTTGCATGTGTATGCTTCTGTTAATGAACTTAACTCTCTATTGACAGTTGTATAGAAACAAATGTAGCTGTATGTACACTGAAAAAATATTATTGTTTTTGTAAATTCACTGAAACATAACATGTCTGCTCTAACGATCACACGGCCACTGCTAGACCCCGTATTCGACTGATGGTGCGAACCACTCGCTTATGGTGATAAACAGCAACTGCCAGTGTGGAGAGCAGTCTCATCTGTCTCGGTACTGGCGGTCACTTAGTACCACTGTCTCGCGGCGCACACATAGGGCACAATGCACATTATTTGGAGTGTCGTTCACCACGACATTACAACACTCCTTACCTCTCAGGGGGAGATATCACTGGATGCCGAATGTAGCCAAGTGACATACATCGATATTTCCTCAGTAGTAGCTGCATTGGAGTCATCAGTGAGTCGGCAAGCTGGCACGTGGCTGTACAGCCGATACTGATTGTGACACGGTGGACGAAGGTGGCCTGTCTACAGTGGGATGCAGCCAGGAGTGATGGGCGATCTTGGGGTGAAGGAGTGACCCAATATCTGAGAGGTCGGAGCCCCTATTTCTGATGATGGTGTCACCGAGGGTGATGGGGTCACCACGGAGCCAGCCTGTACTGCACTGGGCCTCACCCCTGCTGTCCCTCAGGAGCCGGAGATAGCTTTCCCCGGTGTGGAGGTGCCACCGCAAGGGTGTCACCATGGGTGGTGATACTGCCCCATCTGCTTCAGCAGGGGGCCCCATACAGGGTACCAAACATGGACCCCCTGCTCCAGAGGAGGCATCAAAGAGGTCACTGGCAAAGGATGAGCAGCGATGAATGGTGGCAGAGTTGAAGGGTGGAGGGGAGGCAGCGGAGGTGGTAGTGATGGTGGTGGAGGTGGAGGTGGCTCGTCTGGGGCCCAGGGATGTAACTGATCCCAGTGTTCTGGTCCCCTGGTGTGCAGATGGAACAGATGCGACGTCCCTGGCAGGCCGGATAATACCCGGCAGCCAGTGGGGCTGTGGCCAAACCCTGCTCCTAGACGGTAGAGCCCTGGGAGTAAGATTCGGTGGCAGTGCCGAGGATGCCCGGGCTTGTGGCAAGAGATGTTGTAACGTGCTCATTGGCTGTGATCAACTGACAGAGTGAACCAGCATGAAGAGAGGAACAGGAGGAGAGCCTCATCCACCAAAGAAGATTCAACATATTTGTGCATTTGATGTGAGGACCAACCATTCCGCCTCACGATTGGACTGGGGGTAGAAAGTGTAATGTACCTGCTTCAAACTGATAACTTCCATAAGCCGAAGATAAATAATTGTCACTTTCATGTAGCAAGGTTACAATTACAAAATTATTAAGTTCGGCACATTACCAGAGTGTCATAGGTTGGGTGTATCTTGTAGAATTTGCTTCGCTTGTAAAGTTCTTCAAATGCCTGAAATTCTGGTTAAAGGTTGCGTGCTGGGTGATATCTTACAGACCTACATCACTTGATGTGAACTCAAAACACAAGTCACATTTTTCATAAAACTGTATTCAACAAAACATTACAGTGTTGGTATTAAACCACATACTAACATAGTAACTGCCAAAAGTCAGCCTTAATAATGATGCCCTGAGTCTCTCTGCTTAGGTCCTTATATACTATTTCGACATGTATACAACAATACCAACTACTGTTAGAAACAGGAAGTTGTACATTTATCATGAACAATGAATTTGTCACAAGATATACTTTATACTGGTAAGTAGAACATAAAATGTTTATTCTTTTAAATATGATCACTTTGTGAATAATTGATACAATTAAGCAATATATGGTATTATATGTATGCGAACAATAGAATTCATAAAGAGAATACAATTGCTAACATGTACGTAGCTATGTTTTAGCAAGCTGTAACTCTTGACAGTCTTTCTAGTTCTTTAGATATTATGGTTTTCAAGGAATGTTTAAATGCTGACTATGTGGTCATGTCGGTTTCAGATAAATTCGTCTGAATTCATATAATGAATTATTGCCAGTATTACATTAATTCATCAGATGGCATTTTTAAGTCCATGTACTGAGTTTTATGTAAATCTAATATCATTTAATATGTTTTCTATTACAACCTATTGTTGCTACTTGTGCTTACTTTATATTCCGGAGTACAGCTTTAATATGCAATAACTTTGCTTCCTACCAATAAATGAACATTAATCGAGCAGCTATTAGTTTTTGTGGTGGGTTTACAATCAGGTAATATTCTTAAACCAAAGTTAACTGATATCTGTAGTTCAACATACGACTAATACACAGGGATTTTCTTATAAGAGTTACATACTGTATTAGAGTGTTGCCTACATGCAAATGTGCAGTCTTTAGGTGTTATCCTAAGCAGTCTGTTACATCTCAAAGGAGGGGTCGGGACATTGCGGATGCCCAACTGAGCACAAGAATTCTGATAAGCCATAGGGGTAAATTGAGGTCCATTATACAAAACCAAGATATGTGGTAGGCCTTTAACAGCAAAGGGACTGAGTGTTCATGGCCGGAGACATCATATGGCAGCATATGACATAATGAAAGTTTGAATATGCGTCGATTACAAAAAAAAACACAATAAGAGTGGAGAAAGGAACCAGCATAATCCACATGGATGTGCTGCCAAGGCGCTTTTGGCCGAGGCCAAGGGGAAAGGGACATCCATGAAGCTGCCTGCTGAAGGTGCAAACAAGCCGCCACCAAGGTTGTGATATCCCCGTCCATACCTGGCCAAAACATGTGCCGCCGAGCCAAAGGTTTGGTGTGTGAGGCCCCTCAGTGTCTCTCATGCAACAATTACAGGACTCTTGAGCTCCTAGGGTAGAAGACACAACCACATGAGGCTGGTGATCCTCTGTAGCCAATAAGAGAACCCCTTCCCATTCAGACAAGTGTCATCGAAAAGAATAATAATTCCACAGGGGATCTGAAGCCTGGCACGGGGGAAGATCTGGCCAGCCATGACGAACATATTCCAAGATTGTGCGCAGCACTGGATCAGAAGAGGTGGCCGCTGCTAATTTGGAAGACATGATAGGTAACCCCTTGACCATAGCCTTTGCTTTGGCATCCAAATAAAAACAGAGAAGCTCAGCCTGATCAAAATCTGGGTCCGGACCACAGGGGAGGCGCAACAGTGTGTTGCCATTGGAATGCCTGGTGGTGGGCCAGAAACGAATTTCATAATTGTATTGGGACAAGAAGAGTGCTCAGCACTAAATTCAATGTGCAGCCTTATCCTGCAATGGCGCAATAGGTCGAAAAGGTGAGACCAATGGCTTGTGGTCCATGATGAGGTGGAACTTGACAACGTAGAGGTACGAGCATAAACAATAGCCAACACCTCTTTTTCAATTTGAGAATAGCATTTGTGATGGGGCACTCATAACCATCAGAGTACTTGTGTCCTAGCACTGCTCCGATGTTGTTTTCAGACATGTCGGTAGCGAGGACCAGGTGTTGTCCCAGAGTCTAGGGGGTCAAGCAAGGAGCTGACATTAGAAGCTGCTTGAGCTGACAAAATGCATGTTCGCAGTCATCTGACAACCAAAAGGATACACCCTTATGGAGCAGGTGGTGAAGAGGCTGCGCAATAGTAGCTGCACATGGCAGAAAAGTGTGGTAGTAGACGATCTTTCCTAAAAACACCTGCAAGTCCTTGGCAGACGTGGGGTGATGCAAAGAAGTAATGGCTGCCAAGCGATCCGTCAAGGGACGAACCCCCACCGACGAGATCTTGAACCTGATATAGGGGATCGATGGTGGGAAAAAATGAGACTTTACCAGATTGCAGAGGAAGCCAGTAGCCTGTAAGACTTGAAAAATGGTCCGCAGGTTGCGAAGATGCTCAGTGGTAGTGGCCCCCGTGACCACCGTGTCATCGAGCTAATTTACACAGCCTGGAATGGGGCACAGAGGTTGCTCCAGGAAATGTTGGAAGATTGCTGGTGCACTGGCTACACTGAATGGCAACTGCTAGTACTGATAAAGTCCAAAAGGCTTGTTAACAACCAACAGGCGTGGAGTCCTCATCAAGGGGAAGTTGAAGGTACACGTCTGCCAAATCCACCTGAGAAAGAGCCTGGGAGCCCAACAGTAACACCAACAACTCATCTGTGCAGGACAAAGGATAGAAGTCGATCACTGACTGCACTTTAATTGACATCTTGAGGTTGCCGCAGATTCGTAAGTGTTTCTTAACAATGATCAGTGGGCTGGCCCATTCACTAGAAAAAATGGGGTACAAAACCTGCAGGGATTGAAGGTGGTCCAGTTCAGCTTTCAATTGGTTGTGCAAGACCACAGGAACCTAGTGGGTAAGAAAAGATATTGGTTGCGCTCTAGGCTTCATTGTAATATGGGCCGTAAACCTGGTAACGCACCCCAATCCACCAGCAAAGAATAACAAAATTCCTGACAAAGGGATTCCAGCTCTTGAAAAGGCACCTTCTCAGACACGACATTAACGAATCAGAAATAGTGATGCTAAATAAGTAAAGGTATCTGAGACAAAAATATTTACTGCCACCGTATCATCCACCACTTAGAAGGTGAATGAATGCCCCACAGATTTGTATGCCATAGGGGTGGTAAATTGACCCACCACCGAAATACTTTGGTGACTATAACTGCGCAAGGCCCATGTCACTGGAGGTAATGGGGATGACCCCAGCCGCGTGTAGGTGTGGAAGTTTGCAAAGGAAACTGAGGACCCCGTGTCCACTTGTAAACACACAGATTTGTCAAAAATTAGCACCTCGACCAATAATTTGGAGGGAGAAGACTGAAACCCTTGTACGAGGTTAATTTCCATGTCCATATCTGTAAAAGTCTGCTGTGAAAGACATACAGAATCCATATGCCCTTTTTTTTCAACATTTGTTGCACGTTAACCAGTGTCCAGGGCAAGATGCCCTGTCATGATTGACGAAACAATACTGGCATGAGGGGAGTGAATTAGTGGCAAATGGGGCAATCCTGCACTGCTGCGATGTCATCACCATCCCCAAACGATCTCCGTTCCTCTATGTCAGAAATTGCAGTTACGTCCCAACATGTTTCAATATGGTCCCCCGTGGCCCGGGAAACTTCAAAGGACTGAGCAAAATTGAGAACGTCTGCTAAGGTCGGGTTGTCGAACTGCAGAGCCCACTGATGCACCTCCCTGTCCAGGGTGACAGGCAGAATTGCATCCCAAACCATGTCATCTGCATAGGATTCCTTATGTGTAGCCGTGACAAACAAGCAATGGCAGCTAAGCCTGTGTAACTCTGCCACCCAAGCACAGTAAAACTGATTTGATTTTGTCACGACCAATAGAACTTGACCCTGACCGCTATGACATGTGTCCGAGGCCGATAGTATGAAGACAGGAGATGGCACATGTCTTCAAAGCATAATGCCATGGGTGCCTGCAGGGGGGTAAGTTGACCCAACAAATGATCGAGACGTGGTGATATCCAAGAGAGAAAGAAAGCTTTACACAATTCCGGATCCAACACATCAAAGGCGTTGAAATGTTGGCGTAAGCGTTTTTCATATGAATCCCAATCTTCAAGGCTGTCATCAAATGCCGAGAACAGTAGTGAAAAAGAAAGAATGCTCTGGGTAGGAGCAGATGCTGCAGCAACTACCTGCAAAACCGACGCATTAGAACCCAATGGAGCAGAGTAGCAACATTTGGCAAGAGACGTCGTGATTAAGACCAGATTTTGAAGGGAATCAGCCAGAAATTACACCTAAGGAGGGAGTCTCTGTTGGCAGGCATGACTGGGAAACTGTAGCCGGCAAAAAACCGTGTATTTTTGATGCACCTCGTCGCCAATGCTTTAACGGTCACATGACCACAACTAGACCCAGTACTCTACTGATACTGCTAACTACTAACTTATGGTGATAAACAGCAACTTCCCGAATGGAGAGCGGCCTCATCTGTCTGGGTACTGGCGGTTGCTAGGTGGCGAGCCGGCTGCCATCAGTGCCACTGTCTCACGGCTGGTGGCACAGACATAGGTCTGGCGCGGGTTATTTGGAGTGTCGTATGCCGTGACATTACAACAATGTTGCCTTAAGAATCAGTCACTTGTCATAAAATGTATAAATAACTACACACCCAAAAATTCAATTACAATCAGTCTGACACTTATTTCCTTTTCTTTCTTTTTTTCATTAACTTTCAAAGAAGGGATCTTTCTCACCAAAGAATGTAATTTTAGGATTTAATTTAAACTATAGTTAGACAATATTAGTTTTCACAGTAAGAAATAGAATGTTCTTATTTCTTCTGGTTCATTTTGTAGTATTACATGTGAGTGTTTAATGTTTTATTTATTTATTTTTACCAGAATGTTTATTTATGCATAACTTCTCAGCTGAGTAACTATAAGGCCCGTATATATTGTAATGCCATAAAATTAATTTTATTTTTATTTTCTCTACAGCTTTTCTTGTTGCAAGAAGAGCACATACCAAAATTGCCAGTACCAAACAAACTCAATGGAACTGAAAAGGAAAAAGAGAAAGAAAAGGAAGTGAAAATAGGTGTTGTTATGAACAAAGCATGTGCTAAATGGAGCTCTGCTGCTATAACAGAGACCTTAACAGATATTACTCTGAATGTAAAGCCAGGAACATTATGTGCAATTGTTGGTCCAGTTGGTTCAGGGAAGGTATATATTTAAATTTTAGTTGCTGTTACTTTTTCGAAGTATCTCCCTCTCTTTTATATGTGATTCAAAGATTCAATCCTAAGTGAAACGTTACCATTCCTATGCTCTCATTCTTGTATGCATTTCTATATAACAGGTAACACAGTAAGTTACGCCTATATACTAAAAAACAGTGTCCGACTGATGTTCTTTATCTTAATGAAAGAAATCTTACAACTCTATCTGCTGTAAAGGATTTGATCACATCCATGCATTTTCCACCCCCATGAACCACAGACATTGCCAAGGTGGGGTGGCTTGTGTACCTTAATGATACTGATAGACATACTGTAGGTGCAACCACAGCGGAGGGGTATCTGTGGAGAGGTCAGACAAATGTGTGGTTCCTGAAGAGGGGCAGCAGCATTTTCAGTAGTTACAGGAGCAACAGTCTGGATGATTGACTGATCTGGCCTTGTAAGATCAGCTAACATGGCTTTGCCATGCAGTTACTGCGAACGGCTGAAAGCAAGGGGAAACTGCAGTCGTTACATTTCCCGACGACATGCAGCTCTACTGTATGAATATATGATGATGGCATCTTCTTGGGTAAAATATTCCAGAGGTAAAATAGTCCCCCATTTGGATCTCCAGGCGGGCACTACTCAGGAGGATGTCGTCATCAAGAAAAACAAAACAGGCATTCTACGGGTCGAAGTGTGGGATGTTCTAATCCTTAATCACGTAGGCAAGTTAGAAAATTTGAAAAGAAAAATTCATAGGTTAAATTTAGACATTGTAGGGATTAGTGAAGTTCAGTGGCAGGATGAAAAGGATTTCTGGTCAGGTGAGTACAGGGTTATAAACACGAAATCAGTTGGTGGAATAGGTCTGATAATGAATAAGGAAATAGAAATGCGGGTAAGTTACTATGAACAGCATAGTGAACACATTATCATAGCAAAGATAGACACAAAACCTACACTGACCACAATAGTACACGTTTATATGCCAGCTAGCTCTGCCGATGATGAGGACATCGAAGAAATGTGTGAGGAGATAAAAGAAATTATTCAGAAAATTAAGGGAGACGAAAACTTGATTGTGATGGGGGACTGGAACTTGGTAGTAGGAAAAGGAAGAGAAGGAAATGTTGTAGGTGATTATGGACTAGGGAAAAGAAATGAAAGAGGAGATCGCTTGGGAGAATTTAATGATCACCAACCTTTGGTTCAAGAATCATGAAAGAATGCTGTATACATGGAAGAGACCAGGAGACACTAGATGCTACCAAATTGACTTTATAATGGTAAGGAATAGATTTAGAAACTAGGTTTTAAACTGTAAGACATACACAGGGGCAGATGCAGATATAGACTCTGACCATAACTTATTGGTAATGAACTGTAGAGTAAAACTTAAGAGACTGCAGAAAGGTAAAAATGTTAGGAGATGGAACCTGGACAAACTGAAACAACCAGAGGTGGTTGAGGGTTTCAGAGGGAGCATTAGGGAAGGATTGGCTGAAACGGGGGAAAGTAATACAATAGAAACAGAGTGGGTAGCTCTGAGAGATAGAATAGTGAAAGCAGCAGAGGATCATATAGGCAGAAGGACAAGGCCTAATAGAAATTCATGGATAACACAGGATATACTGGACTTAATTGATGAGAGGAGAAAATATAAAAGTTGCATCAAGTGAAACAGGCAAAAGGGACTACAAACGTCTGAAAAAAGTGTTTGACAGGAAGTGCAGACTGGCTAAGCAGGAGTGACTAGAGGACAAATGCAGAACCATAGAAGAATGTATAACCAGGGGAAAGATAGATACCGCTTACAGGTGAATAAAAGAGATATTTGGAGACAAGAAAAGCAGCTGTATTAATATCAAGAACTCAGACGGAAAACATAACTAAGGAAATGTGGAAGGAATATATAGAGGGCCTGTACAAAGGAAATAAACTTCAAGGTAGTATTCTATAAATGAAAGACGAAGTGGAGGAATAGGAGATAGGAGATAACATACTGCGAGAAGAATTTGACAGACCACTGTAAGATTTGAGTAGAAACAAGGCCCCTGGAATACATGATATTTTGTCTGAACTGCTGCTATTGTTAGGAGAGCCAGTCATGAACAAATTGTTCCACCTGGTATGCAAGATGTATGAGACAGGGGAAATACCCTCCGACTTCAAGAAGAATATAGTAATTCCAATTCCAAAGAAAGCAAGTGCAGACAAATGTGAAAATTACAGAACTATCAGTTTAATAATTCATAGTTGCAAAATACTAACATGAATTATTTACAGACAAATGGAAAAACTTGTGGAATCCAACCATGAAGATCAATTTGAATTTAGAAGAAATGTAGGAACATGGGAGGCAATACTCACATTATGACTTACCTTAGAAGATAGGCTAAGGAAAGGCAAACCTATGTTTTTAGAATTTGTAGATTTAGAGAAAGCTTTTGACAATGATCTGTACTAAACTCTTTCTAATTTTGAAGGTAACAGGGGTAAAATATAGGGAGTGATGAGTTATATTCAACTTATACAATAACCAGACAGTGATTATTAGAATCAAAAGGCATGAAATGGACAGAGAGGTAGGAAAGGGAGTAAGACAGGGTTGTAGCCTTTCACCAATGTTGTTCAGTCTGTACACTGAGCAAACAGTGAAGGAATGCAAGGAGAAATATGGAGAGGGAATTAAAGTTCAGGGAGAAGAAATAAAAACTTTGCAGTTTGCTGATGACATAGTAATTCTGTCAGAGATTGCAAAGGATCTGGAAGAGCAATTAAATAGAATGGACAGTGTCTTGAAAAGAGGGTGTAAGATGAAGATCAACAAGAATAAAACAAGGATAATGGAATGTAGCATCAGAAAGTCAGGCAATGCTGAAGGATTAGGTAATGAGACAATAAAGTAGTAGATGAGTTTTGTTATTTGGGTTGCAAGATAACTTCTGACGGCTGAAGTAAAGAAGATATACCGTATATACTCGAGTAATCCGCGCATATTTTTCAACTTTTCAAATGTTTGTAGAGCTTATGAGACTTAACAAAGGGGTCATCAGTCCCTTAACCTACAAACTACTTATGAACTAGCTTATACTAAAGACGGCACAAACATCCATGCCCGAGGGGGGATTTGAACCCCCGACCGCAGTGGCTGTGCAGACCGTGACTTGCACGCCGCAGACCACTCAACCACTGCGGCTGGCCCGCGCGTATTTTTTTCCGAATTTATGAACGAAAAACTGGGGTGCACGGTTTACTCGAATTTAGGTGGGTATTACTCCATCTGCAACAACAAAACATGCTAGGTGGGTATTACATTGCTTTTAAAAACAGATCCCTTTAGGCCAGTATTAAACATTAATATTTACAATCAAATCTTTGACAAAGAAATATTATCAAATATTCATAATATATCTTACAAGGGAATGGTCAGACTTGTCATGTCAATACCTGTGTTGCTCTTTTTACCACGGTGAGTTAACATTGAAGGAAGTCTGTGTGCAAACTGATAGCTGCTGACATGACCTGGAAGTCTGTAAAAACTTTTATGAAGTATGAAATTATTGTCACATGGTTTCCGCGCTTATAACTGCCTGTTGTACAACCCTGACCTCTCTCGCTACGATATACCAATGCCATCTAGGGACAAGGTGGTGTTAGCTACACGCTGCTCTCCTGCCACAGCAGTGAAGGAGCTAATTCACCCAGTGAAAGCGATCGTACGTAAATTAATAAGTATGATAATAATAAATTTGTTGACAAATGTAACTGATATGTTATCTACAACATTCTTTCCAAATAGCTATGAAATACACAAATAAATATACGGTGTTAGCTACACGCTGCTCTCCTGCCACAGCAGTGAAGGAGCTAATTCACCCAGTGAAAGCGATCGTACGTAAATTAATAAGTATGATAATAATAATTTTGTTGACAAATGTAACTGATATGTTATCTTCAACATTCTTTCCAAATAGCTATGAAATACACAAATAAATATACGGTTTAGAACATGTCAAACTTTTATTTCTTGTAATTACTGCAAAAATATGAAATATTGAT
The DNA here is from genome assembly GCA_026315105.1 of Locusta migratoria. Lineage (NCBI taxonomy): Eukaryota > Metazoa > Arthropoda > Insecta > Orthoptera > Acrididae > Locusta > Locusta migratoria. The sequence goes on from CM048745.1 coordinate 345,670,451, forward strand.
ACAATGTTCAAAACATATTTTCTTTGTGCACCAAGAACATACAAGCAAAGATGACATGTGACAACACTGCAAATCACAGATGTTAGACATCCGTAGACAAAACTCGGCCGTTGTTAGGAAGGAATCAGGCCTAATATCAGTATATTTCGAGGCATGCCATGCATATTTAATCACATTTTGAAACTGTGGGGAGGAAAACTGATAATGTATGACTGATTGCAACTTGAGAATATTGTCACGGTGATTGACAGAAAACTGCAGTGATTTGCACACAATAATTTTCTCTGTTAGTTTTCTGTAAAATGCCTTCCACTGGCAGAAAAATTCTGTGTATAATGGTTGAATTATGTTCATCATGCCAGGTGGAATCTGAAGTATCTCTACTTCTTTGTCAGGGTGAGCTCGAAATACAGCTTTAATGAATCAGAACTTTTATGACCTGACTATAAATCTAGTAGGAGAAGAGATTTGTTCCCACAGAATGGAAGAAAAGCCTGGTGCATGAAAAGTGTAATGTTATCATTTCCTATTTTTCCAGACTTCGATGCGTCTACCACAAGATTGTCTGCGTAGAACATTGTTTGTTTGACACGTGGTCCAAAATGTCCAGTTGGTTCTCGAAGACACACATGTACTTTAGGCAGCAATGAACCATCCAGACTAATTATGGACATTATAGTGTATGAATGGGTGAGTGCAGTCATGGACTGTGCAATTTCCTCAATATGTTTTTCCCCTTTGAATGACAGTGTTCTTTTCGCACGCATTTATTTTTGAAAACCTGATGGATATGCATTGTAAACATAAGATTCACTAAAATTGGTGATCTTATTTTTTGCAGTCGTAAGAAAAGATTCTATCATTTCCATTTGAGTCACTTTATTTTCTGACCTGTTTCTCGATACAAATTTTGTTATTTTTGTGCCACAATTTTATGTGATCTTTTGAAGTGACTAATCCAACTTTGAGAAGCTGTAAATTCTTTAGAGCCTATTGTGTTGGCAATCTCTAAGGGCCAATCAAGCAAAGTTGTGTCGCTGACACTCAATGACTGTCATCTGGCATCGGTAAATTGCTCAAAAAGTCGTGCATTTATCTCCGTCACAATTTCCAGTCAACTCTTATGTCGTCCAGTGACTTCATTTTTCCATTTATACAATTCACTTTCAGAACGAACAAAGTGATACCTATTTTCAACAGTACTGACACATAGGCGTTTATTACCACTTTCAATCAACCAATACTTCTCAGCTTTTTCTTAGTTGTAATTGTAGTTGCTGGTGTTGCTTTCGGACATAATTTATGATGGTACGTGGCACTATTACTCCAAGAGTCTTCATGTGTGCAACTTTCTTTGGTTTCTTCGCCATCTGTAGATTCACAGTCTGCAATATCGAGTGTTTCAGACATTTCTAGCAACATGTCTGTACTATTTACATGCTCGTCTAGAGTTTAACTACCGTGTCGCACATCACATAGTCTTCACACGTGTTTTCTGTTGATTGCTTCATTTGACATCTGTGGTATATCTCCATAGCAAGCAGCAAAATATTTACAGGGTTTGCCATCACCTGTGAGGGAAGATTGAATGTTCACCGTAAAGTGGCTTGTAGAGTATAGATGTAGGTGTACAGAATATCTTTCACATCTCTAACAAGTTTCAGGACAGTATGTTTCGAAATACATACAAGAAATGAAAAGTAAGTGCATACCACAGAAACGAATATTCATTTCCTCTTTCCACCAAAGCCATGCAATGATATTGCTCTTTAGTGAATGCTGCGATAAGACGGCCACACCTCCTGACCATAAGCACAACACAAACCATAACACCAGCTCGTGATTTGCCATTTCCAGGGGTGGCCAGCCATCACCACAAGTGCCAAGCAGGAAAAACAGCCATTTTCATGATTTTTTTTAGGTGACTTCCAGGTCATGTCAGCAGCTAACATTCTGCATACAGACTTCCTTCAATGTTAACTAACAGTGCTAAAAAAATCAATACTTATTTCGGCATGACAAGTCTGACTATTCCCTTGTTATAGATAAATCTTAATCGTGGTGTTAACAAGGGATATTATGGTCGTCATATTTCAATATAGAAGATGACAACAACTCTTTATTGTGTACAGCCTTGGCCACTATCAAAACTGCATATAATTTACTTGACAATGACACAACGTATCAGTAATTTTACTGTAAAGGGTCTCCTTACGTCAGAAGCCGATGTAGCAGGTTAGCATCTCTTTCTGTCATTTTTCTTTTGGCAGTGCGGTTGGCGCATCGAACAATTGCATTGTTGTTGTAAGAATGACTAGTTGCATTTGCTTGTGATACCATCTTCCTGAGTAATAAAGGGTGTTATATACTTAAGTTGGGTATTATTCGGTTCAGTATCACCGTATTACCCACACTGGTATCGACACTTGAGGTTTACAGTGATTTCTTGCTACTGGGGTTAAATGTTAATTACGGCGCGGCATTGCAGCTATGTTCAAACAAGCACACGTTGTTTAGCAACAGCGATGCTAGCGCTCATATCAGTTACATTTTTCATAGCAGTGAACAGAAGACAAGCAACTTTTATAATCAAATATACTGTGAGGCGCTACATTTGATGATATTTCTTTGATGAAAGATACCTGTATGTCAGTGTTTCCTATTACACTATCAAATATCTTTGATGTAAGTGCATGACGTATTGACTTTGACAAAGATATAGACTGTGTAATACCAGTCTCAGCTCCATTTATTTAATAACTGTTCAGATTCTACAAGCGTTCATTTCAGTGTGTGTTACTGTAAGTTTTCACAGCAGTATGTTATGAATGAAATATTTTTCAGTTTGAATGATAATGTTTAGCAGGTAAAATACTAGAATTTTATGGGGTTGGCACGAGATTCGCACGCTCTGGACATGACAATCTTGCGCGCTTCTCTCTCTCTCTCTTTCTCGCTCTCTCTCTTTTTGAAATTTAACAGCCGTGACATCCCAAGATAGCTTTTGAATGCCAGCAGGTGTTATCCTCATCTACATAAATCCGAGTGTGTTGGTTAGGCTTTTCTTTCTTTTTTAGTTCTCAAAATTTGGGGGTGCACGGATTACTCGAGGCGCAGATTACTCGAGTATATATGGTATAATGCAGAATGGCTATGGGAAGAAAAGCGTTTCTGAAGGAGCGAAATTTGTTGACATCCAATATTAATTTAAGTGTTAGGAAGTCCTTTCTGAAAGCATTTGTCTGGAGTGTAGATTGTATGGGATGAAATGTGGACGACAGACAAAAAGAAAAAAGCTTTTGAAATGTAGTGTTACAGATGAATGATGAAAATTATGTGGGTAGATCACATAACTAATCGAATTGGGGAGAAAAGGAGTTTCTGGCATATCCTGACTAAGAGAAGGAATAGATTGGTGGGACACATTCTGAGACATCAAGGAATCATCAACTTAGCATTAAAGGGAAATGTGTGGGGTAAAAATCATAGAGGGAGAGTGAGGGACGAATGCAGTAAACAGATTCAAAAGGATGTAGGTTACCGAAAGTATTCTCAGATGAAGAGACTTGCACAGGGCTATCCATGGTGCCTGAGCGGTCCGCGGCGCGCCAGTCACGATCTGCATGATCACTATGGTCGGGGGTTCAAATCCCCCTTTGGGCATGGATTATGGATATTTGTGCCGTCCTTAGTAGTAACTAGTTCCTAAGTAGTTTGTAAGTTTAGGGACTGATGACTCCGTAGTTATGTCCCATAAGCTCTACAAACATTTGAACTTGCACAGGACAGGATAGTGTGGAGAGCTGCATCAAAGCAGTCTGCAGACTGAAAACCACAACAACTCTGCATTTATGGCTCACATTAGCAAGAAGTTAAACACAATATGCTATGGTGTAAGGATACTTGCTAGGTGTATGACAAAAGAAACATTAAAAAATGTGTATTATGCCCAAGCAAAGTCACTGCTGTGATATGGGTTAATTTTTTCGGGGAACTCACGAGAAAGCAGATACTGTTTTGTAGCACAAAAGAGGATCATACGGTCAATTGAAAATGCAACACCCAGGAAATCCTGCAAACTGTTTTTTAAAGCGCTGCAAATACTACCATTGCCATATCTGTACATCCTTGAGATAGTTACTTATATGAAGAAGATTTCAGTAACACAAAACAATTTAGTATATACAAACAAAGCAGTTCACACACATGACACAAGACAAACACTTGACCTTCATAGTGAGCACCTACAAACAACTCTCCGACAAAATGGACCTCTTCAGATGGGGAAAAAATTGTACAACAAACTTCCTCACCATATCAAAACAATCAAAGAACACCAGATGTTCAAATTGGCTGTAAAAAATTATTTACAAGATAAATGTTATTACACTGTCAGTGAATACCTATCAACTTGTCATGTTTTCTCATATATAACTACTGTAACTATTGTCACCTATTGTATGATGTTGGCTGTATTATTATTTAGACATGCTAAAAACTACTTGATAAATGTAATATAGTAATGACTCTTTTTTTTTTTTTTTCTTTTTTTGTGATGAGCCATATATACATATGTGAATGTAGAAATTTGTATACTTATGTAAAAAACTTGTAAGCAATATCCTATATCAATAATTTGATGAAGTGGATGCTTAAATAAATAAAAAAGTAAAAATTTTAATGTTCCTTTTTTCACATCAGGATCTATGATTATACCGATCTATTTTTTATATGTGTACTACATTTTAATATGTGTAGAACTGTATTTACATAGAGCATAAAATATATACTGAAGTTGTTATTCATTCCTATTTTAATGTAATTGATACTCATTCAATCCAACATTTTCAGAGCTCATTGATTCATGCAATTCTTCATGAATTGCCTCTGAGCTCAGGCTCACTAACACTGGACAGATCTGTCTCATATGCTTCTCAAGAAGCATGGCTTTTTGTTGGTTCAGTACGGCAGAATATTTTGTTTGGACAACCTTATGAACACAAAAAATATCAGCAAGTTGTCAAAGCCTGTGCATTAAAAAGAGATTTTGAACTCTTTCCATTTGGAGACAAGACAATTGTAGGCGAAAGAGGAGTTTCTCTCAGTGGTGGACAAAGAGCAAGAATAAATCTAGCCAGGTAACATAATAATTAAAAATATAATGTAAATTACAGCTCACTTGTAAAATCGTTTGTTTTAGGTATACTTTTGGTTTCCTTTCTATTACAGTGGAGCCTAATTTTATTTTGAGAGCTAGAACTTTCATTGTGCCTTAAAATTTAATATCAATTTTTGTTTTGTCAAATATATATACTCATATGAGTTCACAACCAGACCATCATTTCTACCTAACAGAACATAGCATGGCATTCTCAATGCAGAGAAGTCTTCCAGTGTGGAAGTGATTTCTGACATGCCATAGGGGAGTTTTGTGGGACTGCTGTTTTCAATGTACTTTATAGACAACATTTTAAGTTTCAATAAGTATTTTTGTGGACGATGCTCTAATATAAACAGATCAGAAAACCAGAAAATTGTTGCAAAGTTCAGGAGGATCAGCAGTGTATCAATAAGTGGTGCAGGGAATGACAGTTGACTCTAAACAGCCAAGGCAAAGTACTGTGAATACGTAAAGAGAAGAACCCTTTATTGTAAAATTACACAATAGGAGGACAAGTAATGGAAGCAGCTACTTTCATAACATAGCTGGGAGTAGGCATAAGTAGTGAATGAAAACCAAAACAACCACAGAAAATTAATCTTTTCTATATATAAAAGGGAATGTCCTGATTGACAAACTTACTGACTCATCATCGCCCAGCTCAAACATACTGATGATAGCAACTTGAAATTTGCAGAGATTGTAGATCTTACACTGTAGGCATCATTTAAGAAGTGATTTTTTGATGTTCCATCCCTAAGGGGGTGAAATATGGGGCAAAAGGCTTTAGAAACTTGAAATTTGCAGAGGGTGTTGATCTTACTCTGTAGGCGTTGTTAAAGAAGCGATTTTTCGATATTCCATCCCTACGGGGGTGAAATACAGAGCAAAAGGCTTTTTGGAAAATACATTGCTACATTGGCAATTATGAAGTTAGAAGAACAAAATTCCGAATTTGGATTCTTGGTTAGAATTTTAAGAGACATGGGTTCTGGTATTTTTGGATTTGGACAGTTTCCATTTGCATGAACAGTCACAGGCAGACAGTGTTTGTTGCTAATGAGGATCACCCTGTGGCTAAACACGCCTTGGTGCATGGTCAGCACATCTTGGCACAGTATTACACCGTCCGGGTTATCTGGATACTTCCTACCAACACCGGTCTTTCAGAACCCCCTGAGATGGGAACTTGCCCTTCAACATATTCTCTCTTCCTGTTGCCCACCTGGTCTCAACCTCCACTAAATTCAAATTCCTGCCCACCATCTTTAACATCTTTGCCTCAGTTCTGTGGACAGAGCCTCTGCCTCAAGTGGTATCTCTGTCCAACTTCTTTGGTTTCTACAAATGTCTGCCTAGGTATGTTTGCATGTGGATATGTGTGAGTGTGTGTGTATTTGTTTACCTTCCTTTTTTTCCCCTGAGATAAGTCCTTCCACTCCTGGGATTGGAATGACTCCTTTTCCACTTCCTTAAAACCCATATCCTTCCCTTTCTCCTCTCCTTTCTTCCTCTTTTCCTGAAGAAGCGACCAACGGTAGCGAAAGCTTGTATGTGTGTTCATGTGTGATTTTATTTGTGTCTGTCGACAAGCCTGTCCTTTGGGTAAGTCATCTGTTTTCTATATATTCTCGTTGTTTTCTATTTCTTTTATATAAAACATTATGGATCTCTAATTCCACGTGTTGTGTCAGTTTTTGTTTATGTGTATACAAACTAACTGAACACCTTGTCGTTGCCTGAAACAGAAGTTGAGTAGGTTAGTTGCTTGGAAAGCCATTAGTATCTATGGAGATGACTTTCCAGAAACAGTGTCGTAGCTTTTGACAAACTGAACAATCAACGACTACCATCATCAAATGATAGTGAAGCCAATACTGGAAAAAGTGTTACTTTGTTTTTTTAGTCAAATCATCATTAACAACAACCTCTTATGAAATATAGAAAATTATGAAGCAACAATAATATGTGCAATTTTTGTGAAAATTACCGTTGGTTATTAAAATTGTGTAAGTACTTGAACACAACAATTTTTTTTTAATCAAAATCATCTTACGGTAAGATTCAAATGACCGACCGTATGCTTGTCAGGCTAGAATACTACCATGTAGCTATGCTGAGAGGCGCTGAGTACGTTTTCATTATTAGTACTTATGCTTACTTGCAAAACTTCAAAATCGATTTTCTTGAGAATTTTTGAGAGTTGCATTGAATGGCTTTGGTTGATTGTTATTTGTGTTCTGAACTTCACCCACCATAAATATAAAAAAATTCTACAATCCAATACCCATGTGGTCTCCTTGTCAGTGGATTTAGTGGTGGAACATTTCAAACAAATGAAGATGATTATATATAAATTTCCTGATTATGTTGTAGTATTTCATAAGGGATTTCAAATTACCAGCTATGGAATGGGAAATGCAAATGTTTAGTGTGGATGATAGGAAGCAGGATCATCTAGTTCTAAATACTTTATCAAAAAATTGCCTTGCACAGTTACTCAGAGTTCGAGGTATTTGATTCTTAGATCATGTAGTTATTAAAACTCAAAAACTTTTCTAATCATTGACGAAAGAGCAGGGAGTTAGTGGTGGTAAGACTGATGTAGCACCACTGACTAATAGTGTCAATAGGAATGTTAATAAAAGTGGCAAGATATTTATGCTAAGTAACTGACACCAGAAACAAATGTCCATCTCTAATTACCTCAATGCTGAGAGGACATTAAACAATAATCTTCCATCCGCCCTTCCTTCAGAAAAAAATATCGGATTACTCAGCAATAAATTTTTATAGATATTCTATAAGGTTAGATATTTTAGGTACAAATGAATATAATTCAAGAGTCTGGTATGTAGTGAGGGATTGGCTAGATTACTTTTGAAAAGTTTTCTAAAAGTTAAAGAAAGAGATAGACATTTATAAACAAAAACTGAATGAATCCAAAAGGGTCATTAGGTAACCTACACATGATGTATTCAACTGTATTTATTAATCTGACAAAAAAATCCTAAGAAGTTTTCATTTTTTGTCAGTAAATGGCTCAAAGATATCTATCCAATAGCTGATTCATCATGCTGGAACAAAAATAGAGGTTGACAAAGAGAAGGCCAAAATACCTAATTCCTTTTTTCTATAATCATTTCTCTGAGTAGATTGTATCACTGTGTTTCATTTCAGTCATCATGCCAAAACCAAAATTACTAAGATAAGTGAATGGGTAAGAATTTCACCTCAGTCGGGTCCCAAAGTGGTATTCTGTCACCCTCCCTACCTCCGTAACATCGTAGCCTGTCCCTATGCCCACTGCCACAAGGATCATATCCCTGGGTAAGACCCTACTGCAAGACCTGTCTAATCCATCTACCCAGCATTTCCCATTCCAGTCCTGCCATAAGGTTTACCCTATCCAATTAGAGGCCAAGCCACCTGTGAAAGCAGCCATATAATTTTCCAACTGCGCATGACGACTAACCAGCTGTCCATTAGGATGAACGGTCACTGCCAAATTCTGGCCAAAAACAAGGTAGACCACCCTATTTTTCTACTACGAGAATAACTCCTATCTGTTCATTAAAGCTGGTTTTAAAAGAAGTCGAATCAGAAATCTGAACAAAAATGACAAGAATGTTTCTTTCTTTCTAGTATAAGTTTATTACCTCATCTTAATCAGTCATTATAATCAGTCAGTCATTTAAAGAATATCTGAAATAAAGTATAAAATTAGATTTTATGGTGACCTCCCAACTCCCACACTCTTCCATGAGTTGGTGCTTCAAGTGTGCCACTTCCTGTTAAATCTGAGGCTGTAATTATGTGAGTCTGTATTCATCAGAGTACAGTTATAAAGTAACATATAGTGTTGCATTCATTTTTAATTAACTTCCATTGCTGACATTATTTTTGTTAATGTATCTCTATTGCACCCAGATTATAAACTTAATATTAACAACTATGCTACACTTTTTCTGTGTTCTGTCTTTTATTTACATATGTTCAAAACATGATTACTGTTTAATTATTAATGTTGTTATTAGCTCTGACACATTTCTTCTAGTTAAGGTGGATGTTAAATACATGCTTTTTATCTGTTTGTGTGCAGTTTGTAGCTATTCTTTTTCCTTTTATGTAGTTGAGTCACTGTTTAACTTCAATGTCATAAAAATTCCTTTCAAATAATCAAAGAATGATAAACTATATTTAAAAAATCTTACTTTTAGGGCAGTGTATAGAGATGCTGACATATATTTACTGGATGATCCATTATCAGCAGTTGACACACATGTTGGCAAGCAACTATTTCAGGACTGTGTCAACGGTTACTTGGCTACAAAGACACGTATTCTGGCCACTCACCAGTTGCAGTATCTAAGGGACGCTGATCAGATAGTCATACTCAAAAATGTAAGCCATTTAACCTATAAAGATTGGTAATTTATTACTAAATATTTTATTGTTCAAACGAGATAGATTGGCTGACCAGTACTTACCTTTGTGCTGTACCGCCGATAGTTACACAAATGAAGAAACAGAAAAAAAGATTTAGATATTTGGCCATTATAAAGAGTGGAAGTTCAGAAATTAATTTGGACTCTCGGTATACAAATATCTCTGCTCTTTACAAACACAAGGGGAACAGACCACAATAAGATGAAAAGTTTTATGATTTACTATTTGTGTATGTTTTACATGTGCACTTATTTAATGCTGCAACAGCTGAGATTTAGATACTTGGCCATTATAAAGAGTGGAAGTTCAGAAATTAATTTGGACTCTCGGTATACATATATCTCTGCTCTTTACAAATACAAAGGGAACAGACCACAAATAAGATGAAAAGTTGTGTGATTTACACTTGCTAGATAACTGACATAATGGTTATTGGTACTTATAAAAATTATGACCAATACTTTTAGGTCACTAATATCAACTACTACATGTTGGTTGGACGTATTTATTGTATCTTTTGACTGTTATTAGTGATCTTTCAGCACTTAATAAAATTTTTGTAAGAATCAATAAGATCACAAACTTCATACTGGACTATTTAAACTATATTGTGGCTATAATGTTTTTAATTATCATTATTTTGCTAAGCAAATTATCATGACTAGCCCAATTAAGAACAAGATTAATAAGTTCTGTTTGTTCAATGAACAAACACTTAACTATGTTGAAGCTAAATTTTTAAAATATAATAAAATAGTGAAATCTAACAGATAAGCTGCTATAGCAACACTGGACACTCTGTTGTGATGAAAATGTTAAAGAAAGTGCCAGTGGTTGGTGTTTTGGTATGAAGGTATAATTTTCATTTTATTAAATTTTGTAAAGCAAAGAGGAAGATAAAAGTTTTTCTTATGCTTATTGTTTGCATTCTTCTTCGTTATTTCAGAATTACATTTTTATCCTTGACACCAAAAACTGGTGCTTGGTATACTGTGTTTCAAGGTTTAGTACAAATTTCTAGAAATATTTTATATGAAATTTTCTTATTTCCAAAAGCCAAGATTTTTTAAATGTTATTTTGGTTTTCTGGATTAATTTTGAATGCTTTTTAAGTCTCGAAATTCTCCATTGTGAGCTATTTGTTATACAGGTTCATCACACTCCTCATTTTCACTGTGTCATTTTAATTCTTGGTCAGTCCTAATACTTCCTCTGCCACATCAGTATTTTGTACCTGGAGTTAAGACCAATCACTTCAATTTCTGCTCTGAATTATTAATTACTTTCTTTTGTAATACTGACTTGACTGGAGTTGTACTTGGACTTACACTTTTGTTGTAGGTGGGAAAAATCATGCTTTAATCTTAATAATAAAGGATAAGTAGCAATACACTATAAAAATGATTGCTGTTCCACAGACAGACATGTAGAATTAACAGTCACATTCACACAACTTAAGATTTCATCCACAGCCTTAATCAGAAAAAGATACATGTAAACTCACACAATCACTCGGACGTAATTCAAGCTCCTGCAACAACCATCTCGGGCCTCTCCATCCATAGTGGCCAGGGATCATGGTCATGGATGCTTGAGTTATGTGTGAGTGATTGTGTAGTTTTTTCTGGTGAAGGCTGTGGGTGAAAATTTAAATTGGTGAATGTGAACATCTATTCTACATGCTTGTTTGTGGCTCAGCAATCATATTTAACATTTTCAGTACCAAGACCGTATATTCTACAGGCTACACAATGTCCATAAAGTGCCAAACCCAGCAAATTTCTTTATAAAGCACTGTATGTTATTTTCACACTTCTGACCATAGATACATAATGTTAAAAAATGTTATTTACTAGTTTCACTCATAGGTAGCTACTACAATATTGTGGATTTTGCGGAGATGGACAAGTATTGGCCAGCACTGAGAGTGTTCAGGTAAATTGTGACTATCCTCATATTTTTGACATCTCAACCAGGACTCCCTATTGTTATATTTTCATCTTAGAAATATAATGATCTGAAGTAACTTGCTCATTTCTGATCACTTTAACATTCATAATATCCTTGATATACCTTTTGGATATAGCTACGAATTACAAGTAATTAAGAATTGCAGTATTAGTTCAAAATTACGCTATGTTAGTACTTTGATCAAATGTTGATAAATGACTGTATTGGAAAAAAAAATTCATTGGTAAGATTTTCTTTCAGGGCAAAATAGATGACCAGGGAACATTTGATGATCTCCTGAAAAATAAGTCTGACTTTTCAAGCTTGCTTGTCAGCAGCCAAGAAGAGACTGAAAAATTACAGGAAACAGTGAAAGCCAATCTTTTGAAGAACCAAGTCTCAGTTGTATCATATGTAAGTAACTGTTCTCACACATGCATACCCCATACAATTCAGAATAGTTTTACTTTATTTGTCAGAAACTAACTAGTAAAAATATTCTTGGCCATTGATTTGGTAAAGTGGAAACATTTACTAAAATTGACTATCACGTAATAAACTTGAACTCAGTTTTCTTTGCACTATGAGCAATCTCACAATTTGTCACACTGATGCAAGAAATTCAGCTTTTTTAAAAGTTTAATGTTCAGTAATGCTGATGAATTACAGTGATCAAATATTTAAGGTATAGGTGTACTACAGAATGGTGACATGAAAATTTGTGCATGACTGGGTCCTGGGTCCACTTTTTGACCCAAACTGTTACAATGACACAAACACACATTCATTCCTTAGTATACTGCTTACAATAATAAGGGTTTCTAAAGCACACTAGAAAAATAATGCAGAAAATGAGTATGGAATATCCTAAGATGATCCTTTCCAGATATGAATATTGCGATATTTTAACATTTGCATCACTCCATACTTTCCGGACTGAGTTATTTGATTTATATAGTATTAATGCTTGTATTAATCCAACCGAAACATCCACATTATAAGAAAAAGGCCTGGTCTTTCTACAGTCATTCTTAAAAATGTGGATGACACATGCTAGAAAACTCTATTAGGCAGCAGCAATTTCTAATGTATCAGCACCACAAAATATACGTGGAAACACAATAAGAAGTAAACAGTAACTTTTATTATGAGTATATTGTAATAAACTTTAGTTGTCATTTTATGGATAGACAATAATGATAGCCACATAATGAACCTTTAGATTCATTTGTACCCGAATAATTCTATCATTGACATATTGCTAAATGGTTAGGTTTTCTTTGTTTCTTTACGCCACTGTCAACTTCACTTTGGGCTCCATGTTTGTTTGGTACACCACTATAAATGTATACACAATCATCTGACTCTTCTGTACCACAATCATTCACTTTATCTGTTAGGCCTACTATGTCAATGTCAAGGTGCTTTACTTGTTTAAATATTCCCTCTTCTTTGTGGAAATTCCTTGTTTAATGTAATCCATACTAAAATCCTCAATGTCCTTTTTTGTGCCTTTCTCAGGCTAAATTGGGAAGTTTTGCTGGTGCTTTCTTTAACTAGCGTGGAGTCCAGGTCCAACACCTAAACTCAACTTGGAGGACTAACTGATTTAAATCACACTTTTATTCCAGTAGATGACTGCCTTTCTGAGCTCAGGGACTTTGTTTATACCTACCTTGGGTTCCTTTGGGAATGAAGTGCCACTTATGCCAAGTCCACCATACCCAAGTCCATCTTCTCCACCTTACTTGCCAATGTGGTCTTCATCTATATTCCTGGGCATAAGTAAAGTACCTGCAGAACTTTGCTATCAGCTCAATAGCTGGACCCACACTCAAGACATATATGAGAATTACCCCAGTTTGCATAGAGAAGGTCGGCTCTAAAGCGCCTTAGTTTATGTTGATACGAATATTATAGACGAAAAATTCCTAGCAGGAAAAATTATATATAAAAAATAGACGAAGATTACTCACCAGGCAAAGGAGCACAGGTGGTGATAGTAGCACAAATAAAACACACACACACACACACACACAAACGCTAGCTTTCGCAGCCTAGCTGCTTCGTCAGGCAGAAGGAAAGGAGAGGGAAAGAAATGATGAGGGTTTAAAGGAGTGGGTAAGGGGTCATTCCAATCCCGGGACAGGAAAGACTTACCTTGGGGGAAAAAAGGAGGGTAAACAAATACACCCACACATTTACAAAGACGCAAGTACCCCTCTGTGTAAATGTGTGTGTGTGTGTGTGTGTGTGTGTGTGTGTGTGTGTGTGTGTGTGTGTGTGTGTGTGTATTTGTTTACCCTCTTTTTTCCCCCCAAGGTAAGTCTTTCCTGTCCCGGGATTGGAATTACCCCTTACCCACTCCTTTAAACCCTCATCATTTCCTTTTCCCTCTCCCTTCCTTCTGCCTGACGAAGCAGCTAGGCTGTGAAAGCTAGTGTTTGTGTGTGTGTGTGTGTGTGTGTGTGTGTGTGTGTGTGTGTGTGTGTTTTATTTGTGCTTCTATCACCACCTGTGCTCCTTCGCCTGGTGAGTAATCTTCGTCTATTTTTAGTTTATGTTGATGTGTATATATGGTTCCATAAACAAATGCCCATTAACTTATAAACACAAATAATGGGAAGTAACAATTACATTGCCTCAGACACCAAAAGTAATATTGGGGGTGTGCTACCTTTCATTTTGGTAGCTCTTACATTAATTAGTTTTTGGGAAGCTGGCTAAGGATAATGAAAGACTGAAATGCTAACTCCTTTCCCTAGTTGGATATCTGGGGTAGGCTAGGGACACACAAGTCGCCAAAGTGGCATCCATTTGAAAGACCTGCACCAACCCAATGAGCCACACAAAATTATTATTATTACCATCAAATGTCCTGACTAGCTCTTACTATTTTACCATTATGCACAGTAGTAATTTGTTCATCTACCAGTTAGCCTTCATTAACATGATTTTCAGTGAAACAAGATACACAACTGTAATAAGTGGATAGAAGCTAGAAACTGAATAGTAGTTTATGGGAATAGGTTGGGTTGTGGCCCCAGATAAAAACCATATATAGGGAACTTATAACCTTTATTGTTCACTCAGCAAGTTACAAGTCCAAACTGAAAACATGGCAGCAGTACCTGCTGCCAGAAATATGCCCCAAAGAGCTGACAGATAGCCAACTAGTATTTAAAAAGAAATTAAAGGAATATCTGAATGGCAACTCCTTCTACAATGTAGATGAATTTTTAGATAAAACTTTAACAAAAAAAATTTAAAATAAAAAACAACAAAAAACCTTAAAATATTGATTGTCAAGTGTAGACAACATTTACTAGACTGACATGTTCCACAACATTACGAAATTTTGTATAAATGATCTATAGAACAATCTAATCTATACGAGCATACACGTGTTAGTATTGATCACACAAGTTTATTTATGGCACCACATAGCCTTCCCCCCATCCATCCCCCCCCCCACCACCACCTTCACAGTACAGAGTACTGCTGTTGAGCTAGGGGGGGGGGGAGGGGGCAACCTCGTTGTCCAAAGGTATGAGTCATGATATGCGAGTCACTGATAGCTCAACTGCATCTTCTGGAATTGGCGGCAGCAGGTGGGTTGATGAGCAGGGGGTCCGCTGGCAACATCTCGGAGGTGGCGTGGGCGATGCACTGGTCGGTCGGGTCGAGGGGTGTGTGGGCCTTTGTGGGTGGGAACAGGGGGAGGCGTAGACTAACATGTCACTGGAGGGGAGAGGGGGAGATCAACCTGATTGGGAAGGTCTGTGCATCGGAGCAACTGGACCTCGATAGGAGCGGTAGGTGGCAAAGCATTTGCGCATAGATATAAAACAAAAAGTTAATGATCGTGAGAATATTTGAAATGGGACTGGCATGTTCCAGGGCTTTGGGAGGTGGGAGGGGGGAGAGGGGACAGGCAAAGTCTCAGAATGGCGAGGCGGGAGTGAGAGGGGTCAATCTTGATAAAGGAGAGGTGGGTTCGGGAAGAACTCTTGGCGGTGAGCTATGTGTCTGTGGCAGAGCAGAGTGTCTGTCGCAGAGCAGAGTGTCTGTCGCTCAACTGCAGGCTGGGCAAGCATGACAGAGCTGAAGCAGGCGTGCTCAGCTGGTAAGCATCACTTAACAGAGTGTCTGTTTCGGATGCGTGATATGCAATTAGCGGTGTGTCAACATCCGCGACTGGAGGGGGATCAGTTCCCGGATTGACATGAGCCAGTTTCACTCTGTTCAATGATACTGAGACATGAGAGCCTTTGAACAGAATGTCTATACTGTTCTGTGCAGGTCAGTGTACAATAATTGTAGCTGTGTTCTAACAGTGTTGTCACAGAGCATAATGTATTCGCAAGGTCTAAAGCGCTTGGTATGTAAGAGCACAGCAGTGTGTGACGTGATGGGTTCGGGGGATTTATTTATCATACCGTGCACTGCCATGTGCGGTATTAATATGTTCGTAAATGGCATGTGTGAATTTGCGATTTTTTAGGAGCCCATATCTCAGGTTATATTCATCTCAGAGTGAAGGGGTAAAGTGTTCTCGATAGACCTTGGCCTAGTGATCATTTGTGTACATATTAGAAGAATGGGTATACTATAGTTATTATACAGTACATCGTCAAAATTTTCAAAGTTACACACTTTCTGGAGCCCAATCAGTTGGCTTTTGTACATGATGTGTAGTCTATGATGGACTTTAAACAGCCTACAAAATCACTATTCATTCATGGGCAGTTCCTGGGAAAATCTCAAAAACCATGACTTTTGGGTACCAAAAAAAAACAAATTTTGGGGATGGTCACTTCGATACTTTCTATTCATTGCAAATCTTCGAAATTTGTACCATATGTTCTTATGATGATATTCTCGAGACCGTTTTTAATTTTTTTTATATCGTTATTCATTACCAAGATCCAGAGGTTGAACCAGCTGCCTCAGTCCTCATTCTGACTTCCTCACCAAAAATTTTGGCACGCGAACATATTCGCGCTTTTTTTGGCTGAATGTGAGTAGGACAGAGACAGTGAAACAGGCAGATAGAGCCATATATGATGGAACAGAGAAAGTGTCAGTTCAGGAGAAAGGCATATGCATGAAAACAGCAGCAAGAAGCAAAACGAGATGTCAGAAGTCAGGAACATTGGCAACAACAAACTTAGACAGATGCAGATAGTAGCAATTGGAGAAAAAGAGAAAACAGTGGGAAACTGAAATGAATGGAGACCATACATAAAGCATGAGCATGTGGCTCTCCAATACTATAGCACGAAACTATTTGTCCAATTTTTCCCATCCCCAGCACCTGCATGCTAAAGTTTTCTGGTGTACAGGTCAAACCCCGAGCAAACCATCCCCATGGACATATGTGTAAAGCAGACAATCGTGAGTGAAGACAATGAAAGCCGACTCTATGTGAGAAAGAAAGGATACTGGCAACAGGACAGGAAGTGAATGGGACAATGTCAGTGGGGCGGAGAGACGATGAAAACGGCAGTAACAACAGCTGTGAGGAATCGCGAGGGAAAGGGATGAAGACATTGAAAGTTTGAAACAGACAGAAAGCGGCAGTGGGAGAGATAGCAAACAAATGGACAGAGACATATATAGACACTGAGAGTGAGACAACATTGCTGACTATGACGGATTAACTGGGAAAAAGTATTTACAAAATTATGTGCTAAAAGTGCGCGGATATGTTTGCATGCCAAAATTTTTGGTGAGGGAGTCAGAATGAGGATTGAGGCAGCTGGTTCCACACTTTTGTGTCAGAGATCATATTCTTCTTCTCTGTGTTCTGGCAGGAGCATTTTTCAGCTGGTTGATTTTAGCACAATGTAGCGTGGGCAGTTCGGCAATAACTGCGCGTGCCACAGGGGAGACCAATTTCTCAGGGAGCACCAGTGGTTGTCCATATATAAACTCCGTGACCATAACATGAAGGTCCTCTTTATAAGTTGTGCTGAGTCCGTGCAGTACGAAGGATAATGCCTCGGTCTACAATGAATCATGACAGCAAAGGGCAGACTTCAGAGTCCAATACCACTCTATAAGACCATTGCTTTGCGGGTGGTAGGCAGTGGTGTGATGTGTTGAATTCCACCAATGGCGGTGTCACTTTCGTCAGTCATGATGAAAAGTTGAGCATTGGGATGAGGGTGAGCAATAGTGATGGCCTTTGCTAAGAGATCCTTGAGAGCAGAGAAAGCAGAAGTCATGGTATCATTCCAGGAAATGGGATAAGTGCCGGAGGTATGTTTACCTGCTAGGGTATCAGTGAGGGGGGCTTGGAGCTCGGCAGCACTGGGTAAGTGATGTCAGCAATGGTAAATTATCCCAAGAAAACACCGTAATTCTTTGAAGGTTGAGGGAAGGGGCAAGTTTCTGACATGGTCAACCTTCTCTTGGTGGGGGGGGGGGGGGGGGGGAGCAATCCCATCTGCAGAAACAGTGAAACTGAGGAACAGTACATATTATTGGTGTAACTGTTTCTTGTTGCACAACAAAATTTCAATGGGAAAAGGGTCTCATTGATAAAGTATTGTCTTGTCTGCATTGCATTTTTCAAGCCAAACAGCATAAAATAATAATGAACCAAACCAATGGGGGTTGTGATTGCAGTTTTTCAACATCCTCACGGGCCATCAAAATCTGAAGATATGCATGCTTGCATGAAGAGGACACTTCTCACCTGCCAAAGTTTGTGTGAAATCAGCAATGTTGGGAATGAGATAGTTGTCCGTTGTAGTCCTGGTGTTGAGTCTGCGATAGTTGTCACACATGCACTAAGTACCATCCTTTTTGTCCACTAAATGAATAGGCAACAGACTGTTACTGGAAGAGGGTTGAATGATGCCAACATCCATAAGTTTGACAACCAATTGTTTGACAGCTGCAACTTTCTCAGGGAAAAGATGGCGCAGTTTGCTAGAGATGGGGGGGAGGGGTCATCAATTAAATGAAGTCTAAGCACAGTTCCATTTTTGACAACCAAACAACAGTGGGCATGTAGGCAAGTGTTTGTTTACAAGCATGCACAATCTTTGTTGTGAAAGCATAAGGTGGCACAAGATCATGCGCATCATTTGGGAGTGTGGCACTGTGCGAGACCCAAGGGGGGGGGGGGGGCAGTGGCCGAAGGAGGTGCGGTGTCAATAATTGGCTTGGAAGAGTTCATGACAGCGAGGAATGCCGAGGTATTGAAGTAGTAGCCACAGTGGATGCAGGTTGTCCAAGGAGGCACTGTAGCGTGAGCACAAGATGGTGGCACATGAAATCTGATCACACAGTTCCTAGGGAGACCATACATGGATGGTGGTGTGTGAGCCGGAAAAGTTAAATTACCAGGCGGGTGCTCGACCAGTGGTGCAGGTAAGTGCGAAACAGAAGAAGATCGCCGCACGGGTGGGTGAGAAGCAGTACTGGAGGCAGCTGCTAGAATGGAACAGAGTGCTGGTGGAGCATCTCAGCAAGGTGTTGGCATGGCAAAACATCCGCATGGAAGCAACAAGTACACACATTCTGTCACACATACACTGGCAACCTTGTACATGGGCATGACATAACTGATAACACTTATGGATGAAGCACAAGTACTGATATTAGAGCACTTATCCTTCAGAAGCACTCAGAGTTACACTGTCTTGTTTAATGGAAGCCAGCTGAATCTCAGCGTCATTGAGGCGGCGAACATTCTCCTCTCTCTCATGCTGCAGGCGAAACACTTGTTTGTGTTCATTAGACCACTTTGGCAGGAGAATTTCGAATTTGTCAATAGTTTTAATGCACTTGCAACGGAAGAGCAGACCTTGATAGATGACATGAAAAATGCATGTTTGATGGGCGATGAAACAACATCGGGGAAAGATTGTGATGAGATAAAAAGTCAGTGCCCACGATAAGTTCTGGAATGTTGGCCATCAGAAAGTTCCACTTGAGTATGCAGCTCAGTGACAGGTGAACAATGAAGGTCATTGAAGCAGAACATGATAGTTGCATGGCATTGACAGCCAGAAGTAGAGGGTGATGTGGGCAAAGAGGACCAGTAGCCATGGAGGTGGGTAACAGAGAGACATTGGCACTGGTGTCAAAGAGGAAACGGGCACCGGTAACACAGTCAGGTAAATAGAGGTGATTGTCTGAAGGTGAGGCATGACAAATAGAATGAAGCGAATGTTGGCACCTGTTCTTATTAGAGCAGGAAGTGACATCTAGATCATCCTCACTCTGTGTTTGGGTGAAAGCATGGCAGACGACTGTTCTTCACCGCATCACCAAAATTACTATTGTAATAACAGTACGGGTAATGAGGAGTTGGATGCCCCTCGTCAGAGTCAGATGGGTTGTCAGGTAGCTGCATCGGTGGTCAAGGCAAAGAAGGTGAAGCTGAGACTCGTTTGGAATGTAAGTGATGATCTGGACCCAGCTGCTTGCAGGTGGTTTCTGTAGTGCGCTGGTGACATGCCCAGCAGCAGGGAGGTTCTGCAAATACCGAGACTCAGAGGTGTAAACGGGGCTGACGTGCCTCATGGAGATAGGCATATTACATCCTGTTGGCGATGTGGATGATTTTCTCAGAAGCCGAAGAATGTTGTAGGTGAGGGTTGTCTGCACAGTGAATGGAAGTTTGCTCGACCAGACAGCCATAAGGGTGGAGTCAGGCAACACATGTTCATTGAATAGTGCCACAGTTTGTGAAGGCTTCTTATCTCCTAAATGCTATCCATGGAGAATGTGTCTGATCATCTCATCAGGAATGTGGGTGACCCTCTCCAGGATGGTCTTCTTGGCAGTGGCATAGCAATTGGCAGTTGGGGGAAGGTCACATATGAGGTCGACATGTTAACGAAGCTGAGTGATCAGACACAGGAAGCGAGTTCCATCATCGATAAAATGGTGGTCAAAGATTTGTTCGATGAGAATGAACCAAGTTGTGGAAGACTCAAAAGAGAAAGACGGTAGCTTGTGCAGTCAATCAGGAGGCAAAGACAGCAGTGGATCAGTTGTAAAAGGTGGAGCCTCACCAACAGTGGGTCCAATGCATATTTGCTGAGACAGGGTTTGAATCACGTACGGTGCAGCAGGTGTCCCTGGTGAGACCATTATGGTGAGCAGGTGAGCTACAGCACTGTCAGCAGCAACAGTGCAGTAGTCTGGAGTGATAGAGGCACTGGTTTGTGCTGTGAAAAAGGGTGATTGCATGGATGACACTGGCCGCGGAAGTCCATATCTGTCAGTCCTGTAACTGAGTGGTAATGCCTGTTGTGATTACAGTGTGGCAGACGTGTCATGTGCTGTGGAATACATTTGCACATAGGAAGCACTGACACTAGGAACAGAGTTTGAGAGTGTTGCACTGTAGGGTCAGTGGCTAGAAGCTATGTTGTAATTGTTTGTAATTCCATCGGACCAAACTGCGTGGTCATCAGTCCGTAGCTTACAAACTACTTAAACCTAGGTAAACTAACCTAAGGACAAACACACACACACCCATGCCTCAGGGAGGACTAGAACCTCCACGGCGAGCAAGCGCGCTCCACAGCGAAACGCTTTAGACCGCTCGGCTACTCCACCGGGCTGGCTAGAAGCATAGCCGTCCTTGAACACTGATAAAATAACAGTGACACACAATACAAATGGTTACAGCACTGTTCCCAAGGTTTACTGTACGGATGAAGAAAAGTGAGCCTGAGGCAAGAGAAAAGTGTCCAGAATTCATAGAAAGTTCCAAGATGGAAGTTGCACTGTTAGCTAAATCACTGTGTCCTGAATTAATAAAAGTTCAAGTGGGGTGTAGAATTTGTGCCCTGTTGATTGATCTCATGGTTGGCAGATTGATATCCTAACATGCACGGAGGGGTGGTAAAAGGTCTATTGTTCAAATTTTGCAAATCCGAAAGAGCCACATTTTGCACATTAGAAGAACATGGATAGTAATTTGGTAAACTATTTGCAGCAAATGCATGGGAGACACCGAAAATAACACTGGGAGTCACAAAACTAGAGTTATTACAGTATCTCACAGCACACATGGTTCTCGGCGTGGAGAACATGTCCTGAGAAAGTTTGTGTTGTGAAGGCAAGGATGTAATGCCTGACAAAATAAGAAGAGCAGATCCTTGCATCGTAGGGAAAGATGCAAGATGAAATCCTGGTGGAGGTTATAATAGTTTTTTATATACTGCATTAAAACCACTTTTTGTATACATCACTTTGTTGTTTCAGCTGTTCACTGGTAGATCTCGTTGTTATAGTAGCTCGCCTGCCTTTAAATACTTATGAAAACATCAGACAACATATTCTTGGACGTCTTGGAACCAGTAATATGACACGTTTCAATTTATGTACATTTATTTTATTCTTGGAAGCTTACATGATGCTTGAAGTATTATTGACTGAAGTAAGATGACATGTTGACTGTCTAAAAGTAATACCTGGTAATATTAACTTACAGAGACAAACTTATACTGATTGTGTTCGCGCATATTAATACATATTATATTTTCGAGAACATTCCAGAACACGGAAATAGTTAAGTACAGTTTTCATAATTTGCTTGTGGAACATAAATGAATCTTGCCTCAAGTAAAGATACACAAAATTATGACAAATGTAATGATAGGATTTTCGTATCAAAAGAAAACAATACAAAAGATCATAAGTAAATAACAATTAGCACAGTATTAATATATGTTTACATTATTTAAAATGATTCAATTAAAGTTTTTATGTAATTTTACGGTCAGCAAAGTATTACAACACGGTCAATACATAACAGAAAACATTAGATAATGATAGTTATTAATTTCATTAACAAACACATTATTGTCTAACATTATAATTTTCAATAATTAATTAATTGATTTAGTTTATTAGAAGACCCAAGTATTGAAGTTATTAAATCAATGTGACCAGGTAGTGGTGTTATAAAATGCTTATATAATATAAATATGTAATATTAGGGTACAATACCACAATCAAATGTGATATCATACACTTCATTATTATAAACAAACAGGACTTTCCAAGCCAAATACATTACAAGGTCATTGTAACCAGTGGATGTTGAACAAAGATCCACTGTATTTCAGTGAAAAAACCAGTACGAAAGTCCTGAATTTCACTTGCACTCATGAAGAAATCAAAAAAAGATGAACACGGGGTCACCAATATGGAAATAGGGAGGGGTTGTGGCACCTCATACACACTATAAATAGAAAATTTATCACCTTTATTGTTCACTCAGCAAGTTACAAGTCCAGACTGAAAACATGGTGGAAGATCCTTCTGCTGGAAATCTGCCTCAAAGAGCATTGGTCACAAAGACGAGCATAAATGTGTTAGGATCAATCTCACAAATTTATTTACGGTGCCAGAAAATGAATGAGAAATATTGCTTGCAAAGTATTTTGGTAATTACGAGTGTATGCAGAATAACTTACGTATTGTTAATTAGACAGCATTGAAATAAAAGTGGTGGACAAAATAATATGTAGGCTATCCAGTATACTAGGCCACGTATTGTTGCTAGTTGGCACCAGTGTATAAATGTTAAAACTGAGCGACAACTATAGTGAACAATTGACGTAAAGAATATTGTACATTATCTTGCAATATATTGTGTGTTTCATTCTCCAACTGTCAGCACTTCCAAGGAAGTCAAGTCTATGGTACACAGTTAGAGGGAACATCTAACAAGGAGACCACATGGGTATCGGATTTATATATATATATATTCCAAGCCAAATATGGGAGTGGGATATAAAAGACAATGACCAGCATTGAGACGAGGTACCTTCTGTCACTCACCTCATGGTGGATTACAGAGTATATACATATGTGGATGGAGATATAGATAAGCGTTTAGAAGAAATTTATAGCAAAAACTGCATAATGTTAACTCTGTTTTGGATCTCTTACTTGCAAAGCATATTCATTACGAGTGCACAATGTGTGCATCTGTAACAACATTCTCAAATAAACTGAGTGCTAAAATATAAACCCCAAAAGATTATGCCATAGCTAATTAGAGAGTGTACATATGCAATGTAAGCAGTTCTTGTGCACGAGCTGCTGCACGCTGAGTTTATTACTCTAAGTGCATAGCATGCTGAAGCTATTTTCTTTCCTAGTACTACGGTGTGCTCAGAGCGCTTTAGTTGTGAGTCAGCATGAATGCCTAGAAATTTAGTTGTAGATACACTTTCTATGGTCTCATCATTCACTTTTAGATTGTTATTACTTGGTTTTCTATTTAAGTGAAAGCTAATACTATTGGTTTTATTCACATTTAGAGTTAGTTTATTGTTCTTGATCCATTGGGATACACACATGAGCGTTTACTCAGCTTTTTTATTGAGCATAATTGGTGACTCAGCACTGATTAAGATGTTACTGTCATCAGCAAACAGTACTGATTCACCATGCTTGACACTTTGTGGGAAGTCATTGATGTATATTAAAGAAAGGACTGGGTCCAACAATTCCTTGGGAGACTCCTATGTTGATGTATTCAGGATTAAAAAGTTGTTTAGAACTATGACTGGAGTTAGTTTGACTGATTTCCACCTGTTGCATTCGGTTTTGCAGGTATGAGTGAAACCACATTTTTAGTACCACTCTTATTCCTAATGCATCTAATTTATTTAGTAAAATTGTATGGTCTACTGTATCAAATGCTTTAGTCAAATCAAGGAAGATGACTGTTATGTGTTCTCCTTTGTCTAATGCTTCAAGAATAACATTTTGTGAAATGAGCTACAGCTGGTCTTGTGCTTTTGCCAGGCTGGAAGCCAACTGTTCTTTGCCCAAAAGATTGTACTTTGTTAAGTACCCCATGAACCTCTTTTTCATTATGGTCTCTATTACTTTTGAAAAGAGTGACAATAGAGTGATTGGTATATAATTTTCTATAATTTCTGGGTCACCTTTCTTGTATACAGACAGAACTTTTGCTTGTTTTAGTGTATCTGGGAAGCAACCTGTAGTGAAGGATTCATTGATGTGTGTTAAAGGATCTTCGATACTGTCTATGCAATCCTTTAGCAAGCATACAGGTACTTCATCTAAGCCTACTGAAGTTTTACTTTTAAGGGTGTGCACAACATTACTTACTTCTTTTGCTGTGGTGGGTTGCAGCTACATTGAGTGTGGTACTTTGTTTAGTGTTTGTAACTGATATTTTGTATGTCATTGCCTTCCTCCAACCTCTGAACTATCTCACCCAGCCACTTATTATGTGATGTACAGTTTAACTTGGATTCTAAATTATAGTGCAACAAACATTGCAAAACTTAAAAACTGTGATAAGTCACAGGATAAAAATCCTAGGTGAGACTGGGGATCAAATCCAGTGCCGGCTTTAGGGTGGGGCGACCCGAGCAGTCACCCAGGGTGCCAGGACACAGGGGCGCCAACACATGTCAAGAAAAAGAAAAAATACACCACTACTGTAACGTCAGCATTATATTAAATAACTGCATACATTATATATTTGTTCCACAATAATATTTATTTTGTTGTGAACTCGCTTTTGGCTTCTTAGGCCATCTTCAGACAACTTAATAGTTCAGATTATCCACATTCACACCAGATGCTGTATTTCAAGTACAAAGATTTTACAAAGATATTTGTCAGACATACCTTTGTAAAATCTTTGTACTCGAAACATAGCAGCTGGTCTGATGTGGATAATCTGCAGTATTAAGTTGTCCGAAGATGACCTTAGGAGCTGAAAGTGAGTTCACAACAAAATAAATATTATTGTGGAGTACATATGTAGTATATACAGTTACTTAATATGTCTATGTCCCATCAAGAACTGACGGAAAACTCCATAAATATTGTCAGTTTTATAATTTACAATCACCCATTTTGAGAAACTAATATATTATTCCATCTCATTCAACACCCATTGATAATCTTATGACTGCGCACTGAATTCAGGGTAGCTGAAGAGAAAACATGCTGAATGCAATCTTCTTATTCCTTGAATCCATCTGTGCTTCATACTCGAGATTACCTACCACAGTGCATATTTTATTCGTTTCATGAACAGCAAAAAGGAAGTGCCCATGCAGCTGCAAATTCTCTCATTCACTACAGAAACTAACTGTCAGTCCAAATGAAAGAAAATGTGGACATTACATTATGGTTTCATTTATACAAATGGATTTATATCTAATGTTTTGAATTAATGTCTCATCTACAGCAATTATTAGAGCATGCAATACATGTACTGCTTTCATAGTGAATACTCCTATAAAGCAATGAAATAATACAGCGCCATCCAATGTTTGTTACACTGCATGTGTCGGCAGCACAACAGTTTATACTAACATGCTAATAACTGTCAGTAAGAGTCAGAGGCAAGGGTCACATTTTAGTGGCTGAATAATAGTAACTGAAAGTGTTGTGTCTGTCAGCCACATTTTAATTTTCTGGTAAGTCCTAAATCACTTTTATTTTTTAATTTACTTTTTTTCCAGTTTCTTCTACTGACATGTGATATTCATATTATGAAGAACTGTTTTGCAAATCTAAACACAAGCTTACTAATACATGCATAATGACACTTTAAAAGATTGCAGTTGCAGAGCATGAACTAATACAACATCAAAATGATCCTCACAAAAATAAATGTACAAAGTGATCGCTATCTTATTTGGGATCTACGAGCACGTTTCAACCACATTTTACGCATCTACTCGTTCTTTGGAATATGCAGACACATTTTTCTTTCTTTCTTTTTCTTCTGAAGTTGTAGTGGATGTATTTGTACAGTGCAGCAGAACGTTATTGTTTAGATAATTTTCCAAAATGTTAATGCCCAAACAATGTATCACTGCTTTATGTCTACTGATTGTTATGGCAGTGGCAGCAGCATGCTGGACAGTGATGTCATAGGCAATACAATACTCAAATGGATGCGTCTCAGCAGGATTTCAAATAATTTTGATTTCATTTCTGATTTTTATTTTGTAAAATATTTAAATTCACAAGGAAAACACCATGCTATGAGCATAAGATGATGTAATTAACTATTTAGGATGATTTCTAGAAAACAGTTACATACCCTGTGGCAAAGTACTACAAGGTTCGCTATTTATGTATTCAAGGGCCGGTTCTGATGAAACCCATGTCCTTTTTATTTGTGACCTGCAACCTAATCATATTTGCTTTCTTTGTTTCTTGTACCTGCTTTATTCTTCTTCTTAAGAGCAATTTTCAAATTTCAGATCTCTGCACCTGATGAGGATGAAGAGGCTGATGAACCAGAAGAAACTGCTGAGATGATAGAAAGAGGCAAACTGAACAAGACACTCTATAAAGATTATTTCAGGGCTGGCTCAAGTTACTTACTACTTGCTTGGCTTGTATTTGTTCTTGCATTGGGACAGTTTGCATCGAATAGTGCTGATTATTGGGTTACTTACTGGTTAGTATCTTCATAAAATATATAGTAATATATACATATCTAAGGGAGAAGATGTCTTCTTCTTGTTATAGTTCAAGGAATTCAGAAAGACAAGATAAACCAAATAAATGAAGAACACATGACCTCTTACAGGAATGTTGTGACAGTATTGTTAGCACCAAACATAATTAGTTTCTGAAAAATAATTCAAATTGGTAGGTAAAATTCGACTCATCAAGTGGCAGCAGAAGATAAACAATATAATATATACAAAAAAGTGGATGCTTTCAAATCCTGTTAATACTCCAGACAGAAGAGTTGAGGGAAACAGAAGAGGAATGGAGGAAAAGGCAACATAAAGGAAATAAGGAGACTTACCAAAAAGCCAACTAGAACCCTTGATTAGGGGAGACTGGATGAAAACGATGCACTTTTCTTTTATATGTGTTTCCTCTTGCCACAGAATGCTGGTAGTTCAGTGACACTTTATTTCACTTTGTTAGAATACCATAGACAAGTAAATGAGGTTTGATGTAGTGTTACACATAAATGCTCTTGCAATCAGATCAGAGCTGTTAGGAGAACTTGATAATTGCTCCTACCAAAAGCCATTATTAGTTTCTGTTGTATGGTAATAGTTTTAGACCACAAATGACATAGAATATCTGTGATGTAATTATTTTGAAGAAATCAATATCTTGATTAGGTGATAAAAGGTAGCATATATTGGCAGATGATTTCCAGAATAGTGTAAAATTTATAATCAGCTTTAGTATTTACCTTAAGATTTTCTTTATCATAATGTTGAAATCTTATGAAACAATACCCTTCTGTTCCTGGAGTAATACATCCGCAATTCCTAAACCGGAGGTGTCACTCTACAAAATAAAAGGTAATTCAAAATCAGGGGTCGCCAGGACTGGGGCATTGCTCATTACAATTTTCAGAGTTTTGAAGGCACCTTGTTGACTCTCAGTCCAATTGAATGGCACCCTCTTTTTACGAAGTAAATTCAAGTGGACTGCTGGTTTCTCAAACTTCAAAATGTATTTATGAAATTGGTTCATCATTCCCATGAACTGGGCTATTTCCTTCTTTGATTTAGGTGGGCGAATGTCATAAATGGCCTTGTTCCTCAACTGATTGGCTCTGATACCATGAAATGACACCGAATGTCCTAAAAACAAAATGTCCTCATGCGCTAAGTCAACCTTAGAGGGCTTCACAGTCAAACCACCTTCCCCAGTCTAGTAAGAACTTCATTATGTGATCCTCATGTTCATTGAATGTCTTACTCTAAATGACAAAGGTCAAGATAATTGAAGACAAATTGAAATTTTACAGTTCCAAAGACTGAGTCAAAGAGCCTCGGCAGCACAGCAGCACTAGTGGCAAGGCCTAAGGGAATTTGATTTAATTCATAGATATTGCAATCGGTAGTAAAGGCCATAAGAGGCTTAGACTCCTCGGCCAAGGGAATTTTGGTGATAGGCCTGATTCAGATCGATGAACTGCAAAATAGCATGTCCCTGCAAACCAGGTACAACAATTGAGCAGGTTGGGCAAATGAACTGATTCAAGGATCACATTCTGATTCAAGGCATGGAAGTCGAGAATCAGCCTGTAACCCTCGCCATTATTCTTTGGCACATGAGGAAAATCAACAAGGCATAGGGGGAGGTAAATGGACAGACAACCTCTTCTCTTAACATGTCATCCACAATACTGCACAACACCATCATCTTGGGAGGTGATAATCTATAATGCCCCTGCCTCACTGGCTTGTTATTGGTAACTTGGATGCAGTATCCAGTTTCATCAGTAACACGTAACTGATCGGTTAGAACATAAGGAAATTTGCCTAATACCTCCAACAAGTGTTTCTCCTGCACACCAGTGAGATGATTAACATTAAATCCACTGTGGTACTACAAACCTTAAAGCCCTTCCTACAATATTTACACAGCTGAAAAACCACTGAAGGGTGAAAAACAAAAAGGGAGACTCCTCTGGTGTAATCTAAGATGAATCCAGTTTTACTCATAAAATTACAACCCAACAGGAGATCCATACCTAAACCCTTTACCACCTAAAACTCCACAGGCCAAGAAAAATTGCCTGTGCTACAATAAACTCTTAAACTTCCCATGACATTGAGGTGGTATCCATTAACACTCAAACAAATGCAAGAATAATCTTGCAATGGGAAAATTTACAAATCAAGCAATACCTTTGGCACCACTGGAAACATAAGGACACAGTGCTTCCAGAATCAAGTAAGACACATATGAGTTCATGACTCAAATTCACACCAGCTAAAGGCAACCAGTCAGTGGAACCCCATTTAACACGATTGCAAGACCTATGCATTGGGCCCTATTAAATTGCTTGTGTCACAGAGTATGTCAGATATTAGAAAACATCCCCTGCTTAACCCTACAGTGGCCAGCACTACCAGTAACACACAACATCACTCAAATACTTATTAGCAGAATGACTATCTCTCTCACCTTCCCCTCTCTGAAATGTAAGAGAAGCCTCGTCTCGCTTACACATGCTATCCGTGCAGGAGACCCCTTCAACCTCATTAACTAAGCATTCCAGGTCAGAATATGAAATAGGCCTTACCCCAGACAAAACTCTAGCTCTATCCTTTGGTTTCAACCCTCAAACAATACTTGAGACAACCTCACATTCAGAAAGACAAAGTCCAAAAGCAAGCGCAGCTGTTCGCACTTCTGCAATATAGAGACTCAGTTGTATGCTGCACTGTAAACAAATATTCATTGATCAAGTGACTCCTGTCCCAAACAGTTAGCCTTTGATCTAAAACTTGAGTTCACAATTCACCCAAGCTCTTCTTTCATACAAGTACCGACACTGCCATACCTGGTAGTGAACTTTGACACAACAGATACATCCTTTGAAACATGACTTGGCTTGGAACATTGAAAACGCTAACAAGTTTTTCTATCTTAACTGAAAACCATAAAAAACTAACCAAGTCAGCCATAGACTCAATGGTAAAGAATTCAGCCTCATGGTAACTTAACAAAATAACTAATTTCACTAATCGCACCTTGGGCCTCATTGCCAGAAGAAACAGTGGATGCCAAGGAAACATTCTCCAGATCTCTCTCACACATAACCACTTCCCACCCCAGCACACTTAATTTAACTTGCAATTGCAAAACTCTTGGTACACCAGGGCTCACGAAGGAAAACTATCACTAAATTCACCTGAATCTGACCTAGAGAAGTGGCACAGTTCTTTGCGGCATCACCCGCCTTACCAACGTGCTCCACAGTCGCATGTACTGGAAGCGCTGCTCCACTGCGAAAATGAGCTCTAAACCCACTCACATCTCCCTGGTGAGATACTCCACAAACCTTCAGTTCATATTGCATTTGTTCCTACTTCAGGCAACTGACCCTCATGACCACACGTGAAGACATGATGTACCTACAAAGAAGTTCTGACCAGTAACTTTGAAATAGATCAGGCTAATGTAGCAGTGAACCACACTCTGCTACCAAAAATTGATGCGGACAGGTGACTGAAGGATGAGGGAAGGGTGATCCTTTAAACCTTTCATATGACTCATTATATGGAACCACAAAACATATTTAATATCCTTCTAACAATTTGATTGACCTTAAATAAAGCACAGTGATTTGGTTAATGATGATTTGTGTTAAAAAGAAGCTTAATTATAAGTGCGATTGTAATGAAATACTCATGCATTAAAATACAGAAACAATAAAGAAGTGGTTAAAATCTTTAAGACAAAACACTAGGATGACCAGTCCCCTCTTACAAATATATTTGAAAACAACAACTTCGTAAAATATGCAAGACTTACACCTTATAAAAAATTAAATACACAAAAACTGAGCAGACAAAGAGTATACACGACAGCTGTGTACAACAAATAGCCCCAAAATGACCTCTGACTTAATGACCCTTTACATTTACAATATTATTGAATTATTAAACACAAAATCTTAATTAGCTTCATGTAAACATGGATAATACCAAACAGTCAGGGAGAAAATACAAAAAAAATGTGAGCTTTCCTTTTTTCCCCCTCTTTACACTGATGTAAAGCAGGGGGACAGATACCTCAGTGGAATTAACTGTCATAGAATATAGTAATTAATAAAATAGTAACATACGCTTAATGAAAGCTTAAAGTTTGTGGGCACTAGAACAGCAACACGTAACATGCTTGTGGTCTTGTAAACATGCAGGCATTAATATTAAGCACCCACTAATAGGTTCAAGAAAGTGAAACTTGTTTACTAAAAGACAAATACTGGCTCTTATAACATTTAGGAGGCTGAGCAGGGCTTTGTTCACCAGACAAAAACCAGACAATTTAATAACCCCTATAGTTACTCGGTATGGTGAATCGGAACAGGTATAGTTCATATGCTAACACTGGCGGTAATAACAGCACAACTGTTGAAATTAGAAGTTCAAAGGAAGATCACCATTTGATTAATATCAATTTGAATGATAGAAGCAGAATCTTCTGCCATGCAACACAGGCAAGATTCCAGGTGCCTGAGAATTACATCCACAATCCCAGGGTGTGCAATGACTCCACTTGCTGGCTAGAAGTAGTACCAACTCATGACTGTGCCAGGCACATTGAATCTCTCAATAGGACGTTACACACGACGTGCATGATGTCAGTCTGGCCACCATTGGTCATCCCTCTTGCCAATTTAGTACTTCTGGTGCATGCTCCACCATGTTCCATGCCCCTCCCGCCAAAGATCCAAAGCACCAAGGCAGAAAGCAAAGCTCTTTGGCAAGCCAATAGATCGATGTCAGACAGTGATCCGGCTGAACACAGTAGCACAGCCAAAGTAAGACTCAATGGCTGTCTACAATGGCACATGATTTGTTGTGTGTGTTACCTATTTTTCATCTTGTCATTACTGACAATTACTACTGACATCTAAAAAGTATTTTCTCCAAAATAACCTTGCCTAAGCTCACAGCTTCGACCCAACTTCATCTATTCTACCTAATTAGTGTCTCATGTGAGAATCAATCAGCTTTGTTTCAGTTTCAAAATAAAGCTTTCAACTTTTGCCCCTTCAAATTTTGAGATTTATTTTTTGGCTCTGGCTTCAATTAGGGTACTTTCTTTCTTTTTTTAAATTGAGGTTATTTTTTTGGGTGTGGCTTTGATTTGAATAAATATAGTAATTGTGCATGCTTTATAGTATTGTTTTGGATTCAAGATAGACAGAACCTGATGTTTGTTTTCAAAATGATTTTCCAAACACTTCAGTACAGTAAAGAAAAACTCCATCATTATAGAACAACAGCACACCATGCAATAAAATTGAGTTTCTGCTCAGAAGTTGTGGCTCTTGGTATTTTCTCATCGTGCTATAGTCCTGATACAGTTATATGTTATTGTAATATTTTATTTAATAATGTAAAAGAAATCATCTGCAGTCATCAATTTTAGATCCTATCAGGATCAATTTTGTGCATATAAGGAACTAGTTTTACCAAGTGTACATACATCATTAACCAAGTGGCTTAAATTGTTATGGTGTTACATAGAACACATGGAGAGCACTTCACACAAGATATTTCAGTTAACTATTTTGTATATTTCAGTATCCTTCAGATTGAATTTTTTATAGTAACAATAATTTGTATCCTTTGCTCCAGATTAGCTCATTCTAGTTTTAGTTGTCAATTTCTAAGTCTGTATTTCTAAAACCAATATGTCTGATATATATTTGTTTCCAGGACAAACCAGGAGCAAATAAAAATGGATCTTATGCATAAGAAGATGTCAACTGAACTGTCACAAATTCTCAATAACACAAATGAAAATCTACCAGATAAATTTCTTTTGGGACTGTCAGCTTCAACTGAATATCAAAATTTCACACATTCTACAGAAATAAATGAAACCCTTAACACGATGGAAACAAAGAATCAGACAGAATCCTTAGATACTGAAGGAGTTGACACTGTTACAGAATTCATGTCTCAAATCTACAATGACACTGATGGAAAAAAAGCTGAGTCATTTGGAAATTTAAATATTTCTGCATTGAATATGAATGAAACAGATGACAAAAATTATGTGACACCTGCATCCTTCACCAGAGATGAATATATCATTATATATACTATATGTATTGCAGGAAGCATATTTATTACAACATACAGATCTTTTGTCTTCTTTAAAGTCACTATGAATTCATCCCAGGGACTACATAACAGGATGTTTAATGCAATACTGAAAGGGTCAATGAGATTTTTTGACACAAATCCATCAGGTAAGGAAATTATGTTCTAATTACTAACTTAAAACAACTAATACACCACAGTATTTAACTGTATGTGTAATATAAGTGGATAGATTTTTTTTTTTAAATCTACTCACGAAGCAGCAACAGTTATGCAAATTAGAACACCGTCTTAGTGTTTCCCAAGTCACTCAAGATTTTTTGTTGGACCAGTGCATCTCGAGTACATGAAATGATTACATTTACAGTCCAATAACTCATAGCTCAAATGGTACTAAGGTACCACGGTGAAACACCCACATTAGTCTGTGGTGTAGTCTCTGCAGGTGACGGTATAGGCATCTGTTCAATCACAAAGAAGTAAATACTGTGTTAGAATCCATTATTCCACTCATGCTTGACCAGTTCATGTAGTTATGCAAGAGATTACTAGTCACATGTGTTACTTGTTGTCCCATCAATTCCAAAGTGTGCTTGATTGGAGATCATGTTGGCCAAGGAAGTTGCTGTAAGTCTTGCAGAGCCCATTAACTTTCAGTGCAAAATGTGAGTGAACATTGG
The DNA here is from genome assembly GCA_026315105.1 of Locusta migratoria. NCBI lineage: Eukaryota > Metazoa > Arthropoda > Insecta > Orthoptera > Acrididae > Locusta > Locusta migratoria. The sequence continues at coordinate 345,704,287 of CM048745.1, forward strand.
AACAACAAATCACCTTGCTGTTTCAAAAATGTCAAAAGAAGGCATCCGTTAACATTCTTCATGTACCGAGCATTGTTCAGTACTCCTTCACAAATACCAAAGGTGAACAAGAGTTGTAGCTTATTGCACTCCACACCGTAATCCCTGTAGTCTTCGATGAGCACAATTTATGAAAAAGGGATTGCCAGGTCAAGGTGTAGTTGAAAATGTCCATTACTTGTGTGCAGACAGAATCTCCTACCATTGCTAAAGACCACAACCCACCATTCCATCATCCAATTAATCCTCTGACAGCACTAATCAAGCAAGCCATGCACATTAACACTGTGGCACGAGTGAAAGGTGGGCTAGAGGTAAGTGTGCCTCTAGTGTGCTACTAGTAACAAGTTGACAACAGTTTGTACTGACACTTCCTGCCCACAAACCATCTTATCTGTGCTGTGGTACTTGTTTGACTTGCCAGTGCTGTCCTTAAAATATGATTGATTTGGTGAACATATGTGCTTCCTGGACATGCAGAACCTCATCTTAGAATATGAGAATATTCATGTGATCATTGCAACCAACACTTTTGGAAACTGACACAGTACTTACAATTTGTGGGGCAATTATCAGAAAGGACCATGCTGCCACTTGGAAGGCCACAATTTTATCACTTTAAAACACACTCAGTTGGCTGAAGGAAGCACAAGAGTTCCATGGCATGGTGCCTGTTTGCTTCACACATTGATATCACTCTGTGTCTTATGGTAGTGACTGCTCCTTATAAAAGGGCACACACAGGTGAAGCTCTAGCAGCTATGTCACTGTGTTCTCTGTTGGTGGATGATGATGAAACAATTATCAATACATCTATGATCCCCCAGGTAGTATCTGTCGTCATCATATCAAAATCAATGTCATCTTTCCTTGTGTACTAACTTTTCCCTGGCATGTATAAAGGAGATAAAAGTTGCAATCTTACAGAGCGAGTGGCTCCTCCTTCGGGCAGGATGAATGAAAGGAAGGGAAGAGGCATGAAGGAAAAGAACTGGTGAGTTTAGGCAGTAGGTATAGAAAAAACACCTAGAAACTTGGGTCAGTGGAGACTTACAAGACAGGATGAGGAGGAATGATTCATCCCATCCATCAGGTCATCCCCGGCCCAGAGTTCTGGATGAGTTATCTATAACTCTCCTTGTTTCCTAAGACCTAGAAACCTGCGTCAGTGTAGACTTACTGGACAGGATGAGAAGGAATGACTCATCCCATCCAGTATGTCATAATCCAACAACCAGAGATGATTGTTGTGTGTCTATGAAGTGTGCCTGTGTTATTGTATCAATGAAAGCTAAATTAAATGTGTATGAGTGTCCTTTTTATGTACCTGTCATGGTCCACTGTATATCTTTGCATGAGTTGCATACTAATCGTATAATAACAGAAAAGTAATATAAACATACTACAATAAATGGGAAAGCACACTTATCGAGGAAATTAATTACTTATGGCAAAGGCTTATGTGAGGAATCCAGTCACACATAAAAGTAACAACAATTCCAAAAGTTCAAGAATGTTTTGTCGCATGGGAAAACAACAACTGATACCTCACTCTGCATAACAGGGTTTATGAATGGTTTATGTCATTTGTTTACATACTATGCAAATGTTCTTGCAGCCAAGTAAAAACAAAAAAATATATATATCCTTAAAATTCTATGTGGAAATTTATTTGTTCTCTTAAAATATATTTCTAAATCTTAAAGCAATGAATAATATAGGAGTTAGAAAAAATTATATGTCAAAGATAAGAGTTTCAAAAACGGTGTTACATCAGGAAATATACTGCATTAAATATAATGTACATACTTTACATCTTTCCAATCACACACATTTCTTCTTGTGTGATCAGTTAATATTCTCATGATGTCTTTCCAAAGGGCACAGATAACTAAATTTTCCCTGCCTTCCTACCTTACTTATCCTACCTCTCTCTTTATCATATTTATGTAATTTTCAGAAGTACTGCCATATACCTTACCTTGCATAACTAGGGGTCCTGAGAAAAAGGTATGAAACCTGTGTAGCTCTCAAAACTATAACAGAGAACCATTTGGAACAAGTTGAACCTGCCAAGCAAATTAAAAGTAATAAAACTCCACTGAAAGCCAGAAGGTTTTAGCATTACCAAGAGTAGTTAATTCATAGAGCAGGTGCCAAATCAAAATGAAATCAAAAACTGTAATAGGTAAAGAACAAGGTTCAAATAAGAATGTGACACACAATCTGGAATTTGTCATGTAGGTTAATTTGTATCAGACACTGTTACATAGCAAACATTTTGTTTTGTATGTAAGAAATGATGAGGGATGAATTAGAGAGAATGAAAACAAATGAAACACAGAAACAAAACAATAAATAGGAACGAAAATTTTCCATGGTTTTAATATGTTATGTAACATAAAGGTAAAAGGAAATGTTGTTTTGATAATTTTTGTATTACTTAGCACACATTTGTTTACAGTAATTCCATATCAATAAAGCTGTAGAATATATTAAATATTGTCTAATGCAGCTGCAATGTTCTCTAGGTCGAGTACTAAATCGCTTCTCCAAAGACATGGGAGCTGTTGATGAGTTGCTGCCAAGAGCAATGCTTGATGCCATACAGGTAACAATGAAAACATATCTTAAGTTCAGGTTGGAAACAAAACAGTGTGAAAATGTCAGATTGCTACTCAACACAAAGGAGGCATTGAGTCGCAGATAGGCACAATGGATACACTGCTACACGTTTAAGCTTTTGGACAAAAAAAATGTTTATTATTATTCTCGCTGTGCCTGTCTGTGACTCAACACTTCCTACATGTTCTGAATAACAATTTATCTTTTCCATATTGTTGTAAAACTGTTGTTTAATACTCGGCTGTATTAATTTTCTCTGAGTTGTAGATTAAGAAAAAGCAGTCAAAATGCCATGAATCTCCAATGATATCAATCACTAGACTCAAATAACTTCTTTAAAAGTGTATTACATAAATTAAACCTTATCTAATAAGCACTATACAACTGCCATCATCAACCTATACTGATTCTCCTCAGTTGTCATACACCCTACCAATATTCCACTTTTATATCTTTTATTTTATTGTTCATTCATTTTATGTGCCTTTCAGGCCCTGCACGCACAATTGTGTGGTTCTGGTTTTGCTCGATTTATTTCTTTGTGATTCATGCTAGGAAATTCAGGTCTACATCACACAGTCATCAATGTCCAAATGTTCAAATGTTTGTGAAGTTAAGGGACTTAACTGTGGGGTCATCAGTCAATAAACGTACAAACTACTTATGAACTACCTTATACTAAAGACGACATAAACATCCATGCCCAAGGAGGGATTCGAACCCCCGATGGGGAATGGCCTCGCGCATCGCAAGCATGGAGCCTCAATGTGCTTGGTCACTCTGCCGTAGCAGTAACACATGCAATGTCTTTTAGTTCCATATTTCCAGACTGGGTTGATTTTATGCGATCCTGTGATGTTATTATGTAACTAACTTATAAGCCCATGCTTCGCAACAGTTGTTAAAGAGGGACCTGTGCATATCATAGTTTTTTAGGTTTCAGGACCTAGGTCAGCAAAAACAGAATCCTTGTTGGATTGCTCTGTCAATAAACTCAGTTCTCATAGCCAAGATGTCAAATTTAATTAGAAATCATTGTTGAAAATGACGAATGTTCATAAAGTTTTTCATACAAAAAGTGAAATTAATTTAAGCCCTTACTCCAGAACGATGTAATTTTAATGTTAGGTTGTGTTCGTAAAGTTAAGACTGCAATATCTAATTGTCTGTTTGGTGTAAACTTCCGAAAACACTTCTATCGTTGAGGTGAGGAATACCAATAGTAATAACAGCGCCATGTACTGGTTCTATGGTGAAGTACTAAACTGTTTATCTCCCATTGTAAGTGTATGCTAAAATATTAGTATGTTACAGTGTTGCACTGGGGACAATGTAGTTATATGCAGTGCTCCGTATTATCGAAAACTCAACGAATACTGAAAGTCTACTAATTCAATCAACAGAGCAGTTCATGTCTGTTTAAATAAGACGTCATGGTAGTGTCAATGAGAGATAAAGTAAGTCTAGGTAATCGTGCAAGGAATGGCATAAACTGATCGTCTGTATAGAACATTCCATTAAATATAGTATTTCCAGTGAATTGTCTTGACTGTGTTAGCAGCATCGACCACTCTTTCAGCTAATACATGTCCCCACGTCCTGCAGTGATTACTTTGTAAAGCACAAAGTTGAAATCAATCTTGTGTAATAGAACTATATATTAAGAAGCCGGAATCTATATCTATGTCTATATCTAATTGTCTCTGCAAAAGAAGACGTCTTTCTCTATCTTAATGTAGCCCACACCAAATATAAGTAATTACTAATTTTAATCACAATACTGTACTGATGAGTTTCTCACTTGAGTGTGTATATTATCTCTAGTGGCAGGTACAGAGCAGAAATATCTCTCCAGTGAGCATTCGGATGTGCAGAACACATTTTGTGTCCTCAACATTAAGGTGGAAATGTCAACCGATATTGGGGAAAAAATCTACTAATTGCTGACTTTAGCTTGGTCCTTTTTTGTTCAGTTAAGATGGATTACTATGTGTAAATGGCCATTTTAGTGACACTTCCTCAACTTCTTGTTGCTTCTGTGACACATTTATTTAGATATTACTTCATGTTATGTGGTGGCTCTGCAAAAAGGAGGTGGGGCTTCTTTGCAGCCAATGCAGTACAAACGAATTGTAAGAGCAAATAAATGTATGGAAAGAATGGATTTGTTTCAGTATCACTTGATAATTAATCTTGAGAAGAGCACAGAACGCAATGCTCACTCCATACATATTTATACTCTATGTATAATTTAGTGGTTATACCTTTCAAAAGATGAACTTCTTTTATTTCCATAACATTGCCAAGCATATGGGATACAGCTTGGAAGAAAAACAATTTTTTGTGTGTCTTACCTGGGTTAAATTTTAATTGCATTGGCAGCGATTTTGGCTTGCTATCATTTTGCTATTCACTTTAGCAGGATGATTATTTTACTGGCCAGAACAGCATAAATTATTTATTCCATTGTGAACATAAAGAATTATTCCCCTCATTCTACATGACAGATTTTTGAAAAAGCATTCAACAGCTATTGCCAACATCAGCACATAACATCGCCACCTTCCTACAAATGTCTGCCTTGGTGTGTTTGCATGTGTGTCTATATAAAGCAAACACAAACACACACAAAAGCAAGCTTTCACAACCTAGTTGCTTCTTCAGGCAGAGTATGGAAGTAGGGAAGGAGAGGAAAAAGGAAAGGCTGAGTGTTTTAAGGGAGTGGGTAAGGAGTCATTCCAATCCTGGGAGAGGAAAGACTTACCTTGGGGGAAATAAAGGTAGGTAAACAAATACACACCCACACATATACACACGCAAACACACCTAGGCAGACATATTGTTCCACATCCACGAGGATCTCCTCAACATGGATCTACGGAACAAAAAAACTAATCTAATCTAACATTGTAATAATAATTTTTACAATATTATGCAGTACAGAAATGTATATTTCAACTGCCTCTGGCCACAGAGTTGTAAACAATTGTAAACTGTTAATTACTTATGTAGTTTTCAAATGTAGTACTTACATAATTATTTCCTTTAAAATTACAAATTCTGTCATCATTTTCTTTTATTTTCTTCCAGATTTTCCTAGTTATGACTGGAATTCTTGTTATGGTTGTGATTGTGAATTACTATTTCCTAATAATTATTTTAATTATTGGTCCACTGTTTTACAAAATGCGTGAACTTTTTCTACGAACTGCACAAGATATCAAAAGACTTGAAGGAACCAGTAAGTAAAACATTAAAAAATTGCATATTTCCCACCATCTAATGTGACTATCAATCAGTAAAAAGTGCGTATTTTTCACCGTGTTCTGTGAATATCAATCATCAAAATACAAATATATGAATTCATAGCCTAATATTTTACTGTTTTGATAACTTGCTTATAATTATCCTCTTACAAGAGTGTCTCATATAATTAATTCTGTTACATGATAAAGTAAGTCTCCATCAAGTGTGGCCAATGTAATAGTGAAAAAAATATCAGCAAGTATTGTGATACAGAAATTAATACTACATTGCAAATTGGAAATGTAAATGGAGGAAAAGAATTTGAAGGACATAAAACAAACACTTTCTTTGTCTCCATTATGAAAAAATATATAACATGTGTCGTGACTAGTTATGGTGCGGTTTCATTATCTGTAGTGTTACTGTATGAATCTAACTTTCCAGTTACATTTCATTCTGAAGATTTCTTCTATACTTCTTATCTCTATGCACATTAGTTCAGTATTCTCAAGCATGTGTTCTGCATTGTGTTGCTGTCTTAGTACAATATCTTTACTGAATTTTTACATATACAGGGTGAATCTAAATTTGTGCACTTGGGCTTCGTAGCACGATTCCTCACATGCTATCAATTAAAAAATGTCTCTCACAAAATTTCGTCCTGCGCATATTTTTGGCAGTAAATGGATGTTGCAGATTGAGATGGGTGTGTGTCCCATACGTCGGTGTGTTTCAGAATTATACTACTACACCAATAAACTTCTAGGGAATGTGGGAGGTGTCTTGAGAAACAAAGTGAGCACAGAAACCCATGCCTGGAAATGTCATTCAATGGCACTACAGAGCGTCAAAGTTGCTGGAGTGGATGTCTAGCGGCAGGAGCTGGTGCCTGTAACTTCGACTCTGCGTAGCATCGTTGAATGCTGTTTCCGGGGATGGGTTTCCATGCTCACTTTGTTCCTCAAGGCACCTCCTACATCCCCTAGAAGTTTGTTGGTGTAGTTGTGTAATTCTGAAACACACTGACGTATGGGACACATGTTCATCTCAATCTGCGACATCCATTTACTGCTGAAAATATGCACAGTACAAAATTTTGTGAGAGACATTTTTTTATTGCTAGCTGTGAGGAATTGTGCTCCAAAGCCAGTGTGCGTGAATTTAGATCACCCTGTATAGCTATACGTTATTTGTTAGTTTAAAATATAATTGTTAATTACATCAACAGTAACACTTTTTTATTCATATTCACAGCTCGGAGTCCTGTATTTTCATATATATCAGCCTCTCTAAATGGCCTCACAACTATTAGATCTTCAAATGCTGAGAATATGGTTGTGAAAGAATTTGACACACTTCAGGTAAGGCCTTCACATAATTAATTGATGGAAACCTAATACAGTGCAATTTAAAGCTATGTTGAAAACCTTGGTGGAATTTCTGAAGTGTTCATTAAATTCATTAATTAAATTAGATGCGTTAATGCAATTATTCTTATAATTTTCAGAGATTTAATTTGCCCAGTTCACAATTTGTAGCACATTCTTCCAAAAAACATTATTTTCAGAATGTTTGCTCACTCCAACAGTATTCCAAATACAGTATGCATTTTTGTTGCTGTGCACTCTCTCTGCATTTAAGTATGTCAATGTCACAACATATGTTCTCTATTCAGTATGCCAGTCTCTTGTATTTCTTTTGTACTATGTATTGTTACCTTGTTATCATTGTTTGTTGTTTGTATAGTCTATGGGCTTAACCCTTGTTATCATAATTCTGTTTTATTTTTTCTAACTACAGTATCCTGTTTGATGGTGTTTTCACTTTGACTCCAGTTTCTTAAGAGTTGTTCATTACAGTCAATAATTTACAGAAGGAATTTCGTATTTGTCTTGATTTAGCAGAGGAAGGAGATGAGAGCAGAAGGAGAATGTAAAATTAGTTGAATGCTACAAAATACCTTACTTCACCATGGGCTTATGATGTACCAGTTACAGATAACACGATATAATAAAAATGAAGAAACAAATAATGCAATTGATTTAGACTTTAGTATTATATTTGAAGTTTGTTAGAGAACCAATATCCATCTGCATCTACATCTATACTTCGTGTTTACTTCTGGTCTCAATATCTTTTCTCTTTTCCCTGTTCCATTCACGAGGACCGTATAGAAAGGATGATTCTTGGTAGTGTCCCATATGAGTTCTAATTTCTCTGATACCCTCACTATTTTTTAAATTCACTCTTCTGAAATTTCAAAAGTCAATACATAATGCCATGTTTCTTAGTACCTCACATGACGTAAATGATCCCATGACAAAATGGGGTAATCTTTATTTGGTCTTTTCAATTTCTAATTGGTAAGTGTATTAGACAGATAAACTGCACCCAAGATTATGACAAACAAGTAATCTGTAAGACACTTCTTTAACCCACAAGAACTCGTGTCTTTAAAAGTTACATTTGTATAGCATTTTGCTGGCACTCACTGAACAGTTGGAAGTGTACTTAATATGTGTAAATAAGTATTTTGTGCTGATTTTACAAGAACACATTAATATTGTGCTATTAGGAAACATCAAAATGCCAGTTGTTTTAAAATTACTGCGAGCAATATGCTCATAGCACGGGAGATTGCGGATTAATGGGTGTATTACATTTCCTTAAGAATCTCCCAATGAATCTCTGCCTGGTATCTGATTTCTTACAGTGTATGTTATATAGTCATTCCACTTACACAAACAAAACAGTATTTAAGTGCAATATATTACATTTGTTTATGTCCAGAATCAATTGACAATCTTTTGATCAATTATCACTCCTCTTCAGGATCCAAATTTGTTATAATCTGATGGTATTGTAGACAACAGCATTATCCATGAATAGCCTCATATATTTTACTTCATCATTAATATAAATTTTTAACAGTAATGGCTATGTAATACTCACTAGGGTATTCCCAAAATTACCTATACATATATTGAATTCATCCCATTAAGAACAATTTGCTATAAAATAATGAATCATATCAGAAATGCAGTACAATGACAGGTGATGTTGTGTTTTGTTCCATAAACAACAGTGAATAGTGCAGAACTCTTATATCAAATGCCTTATGGAAGTCAGGAAACATGGCTTCAACCTGGGTGTCTTTAAATTGGTGCTCATGCAATAATATGGCAGGATGAATTTTGCAAGTTCTCTGTTTGCAGAATTGAAGTTGAGTTTGGTCTCCACAAATGACAAATCACATTAAAGTAAAACATTCCATAATTCTATTGCAGACTGATGTCAGGAATATAGGTCTATAACTATGTGCTTCTTTCTCAAGAAAGGTACCCTCTCTTACCTAGCGACCCAGAGAATTGTATTATGATCTTTAGAAGTAATTTTTGTAAGAATCCATTCAGTATTTTGTCTTGCTCTCTGTCATCTTTTGTCTCAGTGCTTGTAGGGTCACAGAGTATCTGAACTGCTGAACAGACAATTTTGAATCATTTATTGCCTTTACATAAGTCTGAAACCTCTTGGTCAAATTGTTTGACAAAATGTTACTTCCAAATATGCCGAAGTCGAGAGATTTTACCACACTGTATTCAAATTACAAGCACTTGCCCCTCATCCCCCTCCCACCCTCCTCCCCTTGATTCATATTTACATAGTCAACATGTTTCATAATTACCGTATTTCATACATCCATGACAACTTATTTTCAATGTTTTGAAACGTATGGCAATCATTAAGTTGGCAGACAGGAACATAGAAAATAAAATCATATTCACACAAAATAAATTATCTCAATAGCCTTCAGCACAAAAAAAACAACCTTAGATACTCTCTATCATTAAAGAACAACTCATGCACACATGACCACCATCTCTGGCTACTACAGTTACAGATAATGAAGAAAGTGGGTCGGGGAATGGACGCAGGGTGGGGATACAATTTTCTAAAGGGGATGTAGAGAGAAGAGGAAAGAGACGGCACATAGTTGGGAGAGAAATGTGAATTGGGAGGAGATGTAGGATGGGAAAGAGGGTAGGTGACTGTAAGACAAGAGTGTAGAAATAATAGGTTACCTTAGCAGAAAGAGATGATAGTCATGTGTGCATGAGGCATGCCTGCAGATTTATGGGAATATGTGTATGGTCTTATTCAGTAGAAGGATGTGACTAAAAATGTGTGAATGTGATTGCGTTTTCTGTGTTCCTAGCTGCAGCTCATCCTCTACGATAAGCTGCTAACTAGTCTCATGTTATCAACATTCCAGAAAGAAACTGATAAACAGTTCATGCAATGCATTTTTAAGCCTCAGTGGCAAAATAAGATGTGATAGGTTTATTTAGTTTTCTACTGATTATGACTTCAAAACTGAGAAAGGGGAGTTGCAGGCAAGGAAGACCATATAATGGACCATAGCAAGAAGAGTGATCTAAATGATATTAATGGGAGATCCAAAGGAGATGAAGTGGTAGTGGAAGGCTGCCGTCCATGTTCCCACATGTAAATGCAGCTTAGGCACAATGTCTGCATTAAATTGTCTGTGGTGTGTGATGGGCATGCATTTTTCCTCTGTAGGTAGTTTTTAGATCACTTAGGTTATTTTAAGTATTGTGGAGGCATATAACAGAAACTCAGATGGCAAAAATGCCACTAACAAGCTTCACTATTATGAAAGATACACCCAAGGTGACAATTTTCAGCCCTTTGTTTGTCATCTGTTTCACAATAACATAGAGAATTTGCAGTAGAACACTAGATTCTGTGAATGGTTTTTATTTCCAAATTAAGCTTTCCCTCTTCAATTCTTCAAGTCTTTCATTGTCTCATTAATTTATCCTTTCAAACCAAATTAAAATTTAAAATTTTGTTGCGCACACAGTATTTCTCTCCGGTAAGAGGCACAGTTCACTCTCCCCCCAACCCCATTGATTTGGCCCTGCTTTCAAATTCATTGTACACCTCTAACATTGCTCTCCTTATTATCATGTTGGTGTCATTTAGCTTATAGAAATTGTGGATCATAAATCCATACTAGACTGATGTAGGTGAGTGAAACATTGATTGATGTATGTACTACATGGGGTGTTGACTAGAGTTGTGTACATACTGATGCAGTCTCTGAACACACTTCTTTGATGAAGAAAGGAAACTTAAGGTTTAATGTCTCTTGTCAAAGAGAATCTATATTTGTCACTGTTAGGTGAACATTGGCATCATCCCTAGAGAGCCCCTCCTTTTCCTTTCAATGCAAGGCAGTAGAGGAAATTGGCAGCATTATTATCATAAGCATTGAGTATGGGTGTGTTGGCATAGATGTGCGTTACCATTTGGACTACTGTGGTTAGCACCTGAGTGAGGGCCAGCGGGACCATTTCTCTTAGATGAGGCTTGGTGGCACATGAACAATCAGATGCTTTCATGAGATTCAGTCGCACTGTTCCTTGAAGTTGGTGGTATTGAGCATATCCAGACAGCAGGAATGTGCTGAAGCTCTTGGTGGAACACTCTTCAGATTGCCAAAGGCTTCATGTTCTGTAATGTAGTAATGTTTATAGTCAATGTTTGAACATATTACACTGATAAGACACTAAATAATAAAGTCCTTTCTCATGGTTTAATACGTGTGATGTTCTGACACTACTGGATTTTCATCATGATGCCCCCTTGAAATAATGTTGTGTGCCAATATAGTTCCCATCATTTCAGGGGTGTATATAATGGGGGATTGAGGGGGTCTGCCACCTAAAAAAAAAAAAAAAATAAATAAATAAAAATAAAAATAAAAATAAATAAAAAATTAAAAAAAAAGCTTGATCTTGGTAAAGTAAAAGTAACTTCAGTGCAAATTATCCTCTGTATATGAGCAACAAAACTGTGACATAATAACCTGGTGTGTCCACTTAAAATTGCTTAACTCATCTTTACATTAATCTTGCCTCCCCCTCCCCCCCCCCCCCAAAAAAAAAGAAAGCTATATTTGCTATTGCATCATAATTACTTAGTTGTTCTATTGACCTTTTGCCATTGTCACCAATGCCACATTGTCCTTCTCATTGGGGGTCATGTCTTTAGGAATTGCAGGTATTAAATTCATTCTAGACTGGTTTAACTGTGGGGAACTGATCTAAACATTACACTGGCAAATCTGTTGTAGACCAGAGCTGAGTATGTATTAATGCAATGTGTGTACAGAAATATTGCACTTTTTTCATGTCAGAGAGAGTCCTTATTACTCACTGTTGGGTGATAACTGAGATTATCTCTACAATCTTTTTATTTTAACCATGGTTTTAAATATTATAATCCTTCTGACAATAGTGCTGTGTCAAAACAAAAGGAATATAAAATTACAACATCTAATGGCAGAACTTTATTTTGTAGGACTTGCACACTTCATCATGGTACATCACTATTACCGCCAACACAGCTTTTGGTTTCTGGCTTGATGTGATAAGTGCAATATTTGTTTCTCTTGTGATACTCAGCTTCCTGACAATTGACACAGGTAAATATTTTTCAGGAAAATATCCTTTAGGTACTACTTACTGTTATTTGCTGTACTATTGGTTATTATTACATTTCATGATTTGAGACTTTCTCATCAAAATTATTCTTTTTACAGATGTAGTGATGTTAAAGTAAATCTATTCGTTGCCATTGTACCTCATGATGCAATTACCCATACAGGAAAGAATTCTATACTGAATTATTATACATTAGCAAAAGCAGGATTGTTCACTACAGTTAGCCACTCAATGTGTTTCCATTTACAAAATGTGTCACTGAAGGGACACGTTTATGTTTAATTTGTATAGCTGTGTGTGTGTGTGTGTGTGTGTGTGTGTGTGTGTGTGTGTGTGTGTGTGTGGATTCAAAATAAATCATAAAGTTAATGGAGTAACTTAACCATCAAAAATGTAAATAATATTTAGAGACCTTAAAAATTAATAACAAGTTCTCTGTAAATGGGCTGTCACTAGATTTTGATGAAACACAATTCTGGCAACTCACTTTTGTACAAGACCTGATCACACCAGCATAAATAACACATGGGGAGAAATGAATAAATGCTACAGAATATTCTCAAATCTTGAGATTTTACACTATTAAGAGCCTAAACTGAACATCATATGCCACACTGAACATATAAGGTCTGCAAGTTTGCATTATAGATACTATCAGCTTTTGAGTATGAAAAATATAAAGAATTGACTGATGCAGTATTTCATATATTATTCAGTATTGTCTTGTGGAATCATATTCTGTGATTATGTGTCATTGAAGAAATCATTATTTGTTGCACAGAAGCATTTAATAAGGATAATATTTTGTCTCTACCCAAGGATCTCTTGTAGAAAACTCTTTAAGCAGTTGGTAATATGGACACAGCCTCATAGTACATTTATTCCTTTATGAAATATGTTGTTAACAATCTATCACATTTTGGAAACAATGACTTCAGAAATATAATTCTCAGAAAAGTATAGTTATGGGAAGGTGTTGCAGAATGTCAGTAATTTAGAAGTAAAGGTAATGACTCATCAAAGTAATACAGTCATTGCATGATTAACATGCATATACATGGATTGACAATCCTATCATTACTTGTACAAAGTTGTTTAGTGTACACAAAAGAAAACCACGAGTGCTATAAATTAGGGAAATCACTTCACTGACACAATACACATCATAAAGGAAATATGGACCAACACTTCTCTGTACACAGCAGCTACATATGTGTTGGAATAAAACTTTTCAAAGCACTACCACCAGAATCACACAATTCCACACTCTCAACCTTCAGACGTGCTCTACAGATCTGGCTCAAAAAGAAGGCTTTGTATACCACTGAAGAATATTTTGACTGTGAAAAAAGGCGATATAAAATTCTTACCTATGCTCATGTATGGGTGTGTGATATTAAAATATGAATTTACTTCTTTCACTACTCACTGGAGTAAAACATGTTAGTTAATAAAACTGTTATTTTCTAGGTGCTATGGGTGGTTTTGTTGGTCTTGCTATTGCTCAGTCATTAATTCTGACTGGAATGCTGCAATATGGTATTCGACAGCTGACTGAAGTTGTTAGTCAAATGACTTCTGTCGAAAGAGTTCTTCAGTATAATAATATTGAAACAGAAGGACCATTCGATTCTGAACCAGGTAATGGATTAAAGTAACATTCTAATGCAGTTGATCTCGATACTAGTACTGTAATCTCATCTTTGCAGAACTGAATGAGATATTTTAATGTTTAAATATCTGAATGTTATGTGTCAGTATGAGCATGTATTTGAGGACTGTAAAACAAAAACAGAATTTCTCAGTGATTTAAACTGACAAATTTCTTATTTACAAATAATTTTCATAATTGAAAAGGCTGATGACTTCACCTAAATGGAAATAAAAAAACCTTATACTGATAGCTAGTCATCTTGCATCAGTTAACAGTTGGTCCTTGGTGGATAGTTCCTGTTGTTCCCTTTTCAAGTATTATCATATCACCTCTTTTTATTTTATTTTTATTTACTTATCCTGTGAAATGAAAGAGTTTTTCAAAAGCTTCTCTTTTATTTTGGCGTCATTGTATGTGTTGATATTACTGATTGCTGTGATGGATAGCACATCTCTTATTGCTAATTGTTTTGTTTATACAGGGTGTATCTAAATAGGTGGTGAAGCTCCAAGGATTCAACAGAGGACTGGACAACAAGCAGAACGTGTCCCATACACATATATTGTATTTGCTTTTGTAACCACGTTACAGATATTTGTTGTGCTGTGCATAACACGGACCACTTCACTATGCAGGTTCCTCATCTGCTCATGCTCCCAGCCTCAGCCTATTACACTTCTACTTATGGAGTCATTTAAAGTCCATTGTGTATGACACATCTATCCGTAAGGTTGAACTGCTGCATCAGCGCATAGAGCAAGGATGTCAGCAGACATGACAGACATCTGGAATATGGAAATGAGTGAGACAGTCAATAATGTGTCACATAGATGCCTGCTTTGCAGCTTGTGGCAGCCACTTTCAGCATCTTCCTCAGAGAACTGTACATCTAAAACTACACTGTATCAAAACAAATGACCAACCTGCATAGTTAAGTGGTCCTTGTTATGTACTCTACAACAAATGCCTCGCAACACGGCAATGAAAGCAGTTGAATCATATATGTACATGACATGTTCTGCTTGTTGTCAGGTCCTCTATAGCATCTCCAGAACTTTCCCACATATTTAGTTACATCCTGCATACACTATCACAATGTCAAAGTATGTTTAATTATTGACATGTGGTTGCACAGTGAAAAAGAATACTAGAAATATTTCAGTTTTTGGACAAATTCCTTCTTTAAGGAATAGTTATAGAAGCACAACTTACACACACGGTCACCATCTCTGAGCACTAAGACCAAAAGTCTTCTTTTTCACTCTGCTTGTGTATGATGTGTGGTGAGTAGCATTTATCATACCATATTGCTATTCTTCCACCCTGGACTTCTCGTAGTTTAATGTATAGAGTGTATTATGTCATTTTAATAAGAGATTTTTGTGTGAACTGCAAATTGTTTTTATTGTTCATGTATATTTACTGTCACATTGCATAAATAATTTTATTATTCTAGGGAAGAAACCATCAGTCCACTGGCCAACAAAAGGTGAAGTTCGGTTTGAAAATCTAAGCCTCTTCTATGTACCAACAGAACCACCTGTCTTAAGGGGTCTAGATTTTACTATACAAGCCGGGCACAAGGTAAAATATGAGTCTGTCAGTGCCTTTAGTGTTACACTTACTTTCTGAAACTACACCAAGGAAGGCTAACAGCTCTGATATTGTTTAATTATACACTGTATGAATCTTAAATATTGTTACAGGTGGGAATTGTTGGCAGAACAGGTGCTGGAAAATCTTCTCTTATTGCAGCTTTGTTTCGTTTGGCGAAATTGGAAGGGGCCATTTATATTGATGACATAAATACAAAATCTGTTGGTTTGCATGATCTTAGGAAACGCATTGCAATTATACCTCAGGAACCAGTGTTGTTTTCAGAAACAATTCGATACAATCTGGATCCTTTTCAGGAGTTTCCAGATCATCAGATATGGAATGCTTTAGAAGAGGTAAGCTTATTTTGCAATTAGTTTTTTTACTCTATGCTTGCAAAATTTTTGTGTTTCACAGAAATCTTGTAATTTCATGTGTTAATTATTTGGAAGCTTAGTGTTGTTTTAATTCCAATAAAATAACAAATAAAGAGCATCAGGTAAGAGTGAAACTAATGAAGCTATTATCACTTGTATAGGCTTCTAATAGTTGCAGTACTGATACTCTCTTACCAATATGATTCCTTTATCTCATAAGAACAGTGTATTTACTATAGAAGGAGAATCAAGTGAAATGAGTGGAAGAAAAGAAGTTGAGGTTGTGAAGGAAAGGATAAGGTGTCTTGGCCCTGAGTCAAAATCATGAAAATATCATCAACGAACCTTAACGAGACCAGGGGTTTGGGTTTTGGGGACAACGGAGGTTTCCTCTCTAGATGATCCATAAATAGGTTGGCATAGGAGGGTGCAGTGCAGTTAGCCATGGCTGTGCTGCAGGTTTGATTGTATATTTTCCCTTCAAAGGAAACTAGTTATAAGGATGTAATTGGTAATCCTAACAAACAACTACTTTTCCCATTTCATTTCTCCCTTCCAAATGTGCAGCTATTTTAGTATTATTTTGTAATATTTCATACGTATATACAAATATCTCTGCACCCCTCCTTTCCACTCCCCTGCTACCACCCTTTACTGCATTCCAAGCTGCATCTCACATTCCCAACTATCTGTGTCTTTATGTCACACTAGGCAGTGCAGAACATTCCATCCCCATCATTGCCCTGCACCTTTCCCCTTCCTCTCCTTTCATCCATTGCCTCCCTTCTATTCACCTCCCCTCCTCATTCACTGTTAAGATGCAATTTGGATTGTAGAGGCCAAAAATGGTGGTCATGTGTGCTTGAGTTATGCCTGAGTGATTGTGTGAATATGTGTATGTTCTGTTCGAGGTGAAGGCTTAGTCTAAAAATTCAAATGATTTGAATGTGATTGTTTTTTCTACATGCCCATTTGTGGCATTGTAGAAAAAAATTGTTGTAGATAAGCAACTAACTGCATACCCATCTCCAACCTTTCTTTGATCTTAAAAATTCTAGGATCTACATCACATCTAACTATATAAATGGTCTGCTAATCATGTTGAAGTGCAAGGCAGAGGGTTTATTGAAATGCTTTTACACTACTTATCTACTATTCCATCATGTAGCAGCTGACATGGCAAGAGGAACATATAAATCCAGTTTTGACCCGATTTCTCTTATTTTATTTTGATGATCATGTCTCCCTATGTAGGTGGGTGTTAACAAAATATGTTCATATTCAGAAAAGAAAGTTAGTGAAAGAAGTGTCACAATTAAATCTTAGTGCAACAAAAAACACCTTTCTTTTAGTGATTTCCACCCCAACACATTTATCATTTCTGTGGCACTCTCTCCCCTATATCACAATAATACAAAACAATCTGCTCTTCTCTGAAATTTCTCTACGTCATCTGTGAGCCTGCTTTTTTGGTATCCCACAATTGGCAGCATTACTCCAAAATAGGATTCACAAGTTTAGTGTAGGCAGTTTCGTTAGTAGAACTGCAGCATCTTCTAAGTGTTGGGCCAATGAAATGTAGCCTTTGGTTCGCCTTCCCTACATCATTTTCTATGTATTATTTCCAGTTAAGGTTGTTCATAATTGTAATTCCTAGGTATTTAGTTGAATTTACGGGCTTTGGAGTAAGTTTAAGGATTTATTTTAGTACTCATATGGATGACTTAACACTTTTCATTATTTAGGCACTTTATAAGTGAATATCTCATGTCTGTAAAGGCTTCTCTAATGAGAAAACAGTATATGATCTCTCAACTCAGTTACCTTACCACATTTTAATAACAATGGAAAGTCCAGGTTGGAATTGAACAGTATAATGAGAACAGGGCTGAAACTCTCCATAAAAATGATCATCTAGCCAAAGAATGCAGTAGCTACATATGACAGTTGTATGTTCGTGATTTGATGGTGATAGTTTACAATGTAATCTAAAAATGTGTGCTGATCTGTGACAGGCACATAAAAAAGACACACAACAATGGTTGAAGATCTCGGTAATGACCAAAAACTGTAATAAATTTGTATGTACCTTTCTGTGAATCATTAAGATGTTTCTGTGGTGAGTAGCAGCTATCCTTTCTGAAATTTGGTGAATCCTTTTCTGTAATTTCCATTGTTGTGTTTAAATAAATATGTGACACATTTTTGGCACACTATGAATGTAAGGTAGGATGTCTAGGTGTTCAGCATTTTTTTAATCTACTACAGTACACTAAATGTAATAACTACTACTCTATTCATGCTATCTTCAAACTACATAAATATTCATTTATTGATCTTCAGCGAAACATTTTAAAACAGCTTCTCTTATTCAAACACAAGAGAACACATTTTGGACATTTACCTATAGAGGGTGATTGACAGGAATGTAATTGCTAAAATTAAAGGGTGGAGAGACCCTTTGTTCATTGTGTGAAGTTCATTTGTATGTATTTGAGGGCAAAGCTATTTTGGGAAGTATTTTCTTAGAGTTTGAAAATTAAAATGTTTGTTTTTAATAATTTATTTAACAAAAATTAGAACAACAGTTTTATTCATAAACAAAATATATTATTGGAAAAGAAATTGTGTAGTCCCATATACAAAAGCTGACTTCATATCAGAAAGAAGTGACAGAAGTCAATAATATATCCATCAGAATGAAAACTATTGGGCAAAAGAGACATCTGAAGTCACAATTTTTGTTATGAATGGTGTCTACAAAACTTAACTAACCACATAGCTAACAATTTAAAAGAAAAATGATGAAGTGGCTGGCCAGTACTTACTTCAGTCAAGTTGTAATAGGACAAGGGTGGCCAAATAGTCAGCAGCAACAGGTGAACACTTTTTAGACAGCAAAAACATAAGTAATTTATTAAAAGAATATTTAACTTCAGATAATTAAACAATAGACATGAATAATTGACTGACATAAAATATCTACACTGAACACAGGAATCATTAACACTTGACTGAATATACATTTCTGCCACACCTCAGACTATCATGACTGGAAGCCAAGCTATACTGGTAAGTACTGAGTGAATATAGCTTGCTTGTCGTAGCCAATGTCTCATCCTAACACAGCACAGAAATGAGACTGATTCTTGCAGAGTTTTGCCTTATAAAACTTGGTGATGCGGTGGTGCACAGAACTATTCAGAGATGTGGCCTAGTGTGTTGTAATCAATAGTGTTGCCAACTATGCCACACTAGGACAGTACATATAAGATAGTAACACAAACAGATGAAAATAAACTTAGCAAGCTTTCAGAATGAAATTCCTTCTTCAGAAGAGAGGAAGGAGGAGAAAGGTAATGAAAGGAAGATGGATTTGCTTTATTCACTACCTGAAGTGTGTCAAGCGGAGGTGTTGAGAGGTTAGATCAAGAAGAAAAAAGGGACATAAGGAATCTATATGCCTGAAGTGAATCAAAATACAATTACAATAGCTTCCCCTCCCAGCCAGAATTCTTTCCCTCCCATTCTCAGTTATTCAGATAGAGCTCCTTCTTGTTATTACTTACTGATTTATCCTCTTCTTACTTTATTTATTTTTTTATTTTGGGGCTCCTTCTCCCCTACACCCCATCCTTCCTCTCACCTCTTGGCTAGTAATTAAAATTGTCCCCCCCATGACATTGCAAGTCATCTACACATGCAAGTACTAAAGAAATGAAAAGTTAAAGAATTAAAAGGTCCTCTTCAGAACAATATATGTGAAATAAATAAAAACACATCTTTTCCTCAGGTGCCCCTGTGGGTGTTCTCATCCTGATAGTAGTGTTCTTCAAGAAAATAGACCAAGTGTGGTACACACAAAGAATGAAAACAACCACATGCCACTGGCACAAAACACAAGGGAAACAATCTCACTGCAGCCAGCATGGACATTTTAAAATAAGAGAATTAAAATATCGAGACAACACATAGCACACAAAATCGTACTCATGGATTACAGCAAATCACATGAAAGGAGAAACTAAGTGAAAACAAATAAAAACAGTCAAAATCTGTAGCCTTTAGGCTAAAGTAGAGTAAGTCCTATTTTATACATGAAGTGTCCATTGGTAACCATGTACGAATGCCACAGAGTGACGGAATTCCCAAAGAGGTTCGCATAATTGTGATGTTGTTGGGCATTCAAATGAGTCTGCCACAGGTATCCTAAATAGGGGGTGGCATCCTTATGCTCTAGATGGATAATGGCATGCACTGTGTGGCCAGGGATCCACACTGTTGCATTCAGTCTGGTTTTGGGGGATGGCTTCACATCAGGTGTCAAAACCCAGCTGACCTGGACAGCTACTGGCATCATCTCATTGATCAGAGCGGCCATACCACAGCAGAGGTCCCACATTGGGGTGACTGGACAGCACAGGAACCTGTGCTCTCTGGTATTGGGGGTGTCATTGTCCATGCAGGCAGCGGAACTTCAAAGGAGGATGTCCGCCAGATGCTGGTTTCTGGCCAGCTTGTTATTAACCCCACAATACCACATCACTCTCTGTGTCTGTGTGCAACACTGGGTTATGTATGTTGGCCCACATGGGTTCCAATTTATAGTTGGCTGCCGGATTTCTAATTTATGAACTGGCAAATGCCCTCATAGGGCCGCGTGTAGCCGACAAACTGTTCTAAACCATTGAGTGGCCAACTCCTGGATTGCAGCTAGTCTGGCACAGTACTTATCATGCATGACATCCACTCAACACCCTTCACTCTATCCAGGGGCATGTATTATGGGGAGAGGGGGAAGGTAACCTGCTCGCCCCCTACCCAAAAAAACAGAGAATATAAAGAAAAAAAAGCTATATTTTAATGATTTAATCATATATAACCAGAGTAATCATTATTTGGTCATTAATTTTTGAAAGCTTATGACTCAATTCATAGAGACAGTTTGTGGAATGCTATGACAGAATTTGGTTTCCCTTTCTAAACTCATTAATCTGTGTAAATTATGTATGGATTAAAATACAGGTAGAATTTTCCTAAATGGAAAAAAGTGACCCTCACTAAAACAGAACTGGTTTAAGACAAGGCATGCTTTTATCCCTTCTTCTCTTCAATATCGCCCTTGAAAAAGTTATTAGATCATTGAAATTAGTTCAGGCAGGCATACACTTTGGACAGTACCATAAGTACTGTACTCATAGGGAGAAACGAGATTGAAATACAGAAATTATTCATTGAATTTGTGGATCTAGCATTAAAATTAGGCCTCAGAATTAATGACCAAAAGACTCAGCGCATGATAATAAAGAGATATACTGATGAGAACAAGAACTGGTCACCTCTTGTTATTGGAAAACATACTTTGGAATGACTTGACCTTTTTAAATTCCTGGGTGTCATGATTAATGAAATAAACAAAACAGAAGTGAAACTTAAAGTTAGAATACAGAAAGCTACTACTCTCTACAGTTTCTGTTGGGCTCAAAATTATTGACGAGAAACACAAAACTGAAAATTTACAATACTCTCATTAGAGCAGTTCTAACATGTGGCTTAGAATCATGGAGTGTAACAAAAAAAGAAGAACATCAGTTACAAGTTTTTCAAAATTAAGTTTACAGAAACATTTTTGGACCATACTTTGTTTCTTTATCTCAAAACTGGAAAAAGAGATGAAATAAAGAAGTACTATCACAACAAGCACCAATAAGGCCACAATAACTTGACAATTAGTGTGGTGCCTGCTGGGAGCTCCAGGACGCATGTCTTACACACACATTATAGCTGCCGCAGGGAGTGGAGGGTGAGGGGACAGCAGCTTGCTGCGGTACTGGAACCATTACTCTAACAATGCGTACAGTAATATTTCGCATCAGGACCATTGTAACGTTGGCAGCACTTGTAAATAAAAAATTATCTTCAACTAGTGTCAACATTCACCACTTGTGGCAGCAACAGTAAAATCATCAAGTTATCTGGTCAAATAGTAGGCTGTGTGTAAAACATAACCAACTTTCTTCTACTCTCTTTCTCCTCCTTTCCTCTCTCATCAGTGAAGAAGGTATTTGATTCCGAAAGCTTGCTACTTTTTGTCTTCTCTTGTTTTACTATCAGCAGTACTGAGCAAAGTACTGGCTAATCACTCTTATATTTGTTTTAATCATATTTCTGATATACACTTTCTTTCAGATTAATTGATTAAACAACTAACAATGTCAGTGAATAAGTTCTTTTACAGCAGCAGTTATTTTTACACTTCGCACCCCATAATTTATTACTTTTATACTATCTTAACTTTAATACTAATTTTTATTATTAAATATTAAATGTATTTTGCATGCATTATTTGAAGTAAACTTTAGACTGATTTACACTACTGGCTATTAAAATTGCTACACCAAGGAAAAATGCAGATGATAAACAGGTATTCATTGGACAAATATATTATACTAGAATAGACATGTGATCACATTTTCACACAATTTGGGTGCATGGATGCTGAGAAATCAGTACCCAGAACAACCACCTCTGGCCATAATAATGACCTTGATACGCCTGGGCATTGAGTCAAACAGAGGTTGGATGGCGTGTACAGGTACAGATGCTCTTGCAGCTTCAACACGAGACCACAGTTCATTAAGAGTAGTGGCTGGCGTATTGTGATGAGCCAGTTGCTCAGCCACCATTGGCCAGACATTTTCAATTGGTGAGAGATATGGTGAATGTACTGGCCAGGGCAGCAGTCGAACATTTTCCGTATCCAGAAAGGCCCGTACAGCAACTGTAACATGTGGTTGCGCATTATCCTGCTGAAATTTAGGGTTTTGCAGGGATCGAATGGAGGGTAGAGCCATGGGTCATAACACAGCTGAAATGTAACGGCCACTGTTCAAAGTGCCATCGATGCAAACAAGAGGTGACCATGACATGTAACCAACGGCACCCCATACCATCACGCTGGGTGATACGTCAGTATGGCGATGACAAATACACACTTCCAAAGTGCATTCACCGCGATGTCATCAAACACAGATGTGACAATCATGATACTGTAAACAGAACCTGGATTCATCCGAAAAAATTATGTTTTTCCATTTGTGCACCCAGGTTCCATATACTGCTAACAGTCATTGGATTGCGACCAACGCGAGCAGCAATGTAACGATACAATAAACTGCAATCACGATAGGCTACAATCCAACCTTTATCAAAGTCAGAAACGAGATGATACACATTTCTCCTCCTTACACGAGGCATCACAACAATGATTCACCAGGAAATGCCTGTCAACTGCTGTTTGTGTATGAGAAATCATTTGGAAACTTTCCTCATGTCAACAGGTAATAGGTGTCGCCACCGGCAGCAACCTTGTGTGAATGCTCTGAAAAACTAATCATCTTCGTGGTGTAGCAATTTTA
Source organism: Locusta migratoria (assembly GCA_026315105.1). NCBI lineage: Eukaryota > Metazoa > Arthropoda > Insecta > Orthoptera > Acrididae > Locusta > Locusta migratoria. Next base: position 345,727,772 of record CM048745.1, read on the forward strand.
ATGGCCAGTAGTGTATAATATAACTGTGTACCAAACTGAAGTTTTCTTGCTGTACCTTCACTGGCATAACATTTTTATGTTTCATTTCAGAGATAGAGCTTTATATTGTTATAAATTCTAGTGTGACTGTTTTAGGTGGAACTGAAAGATGCCGTGGACACACTGCAGTTCCATGTAAATGAAGGGGGAAGCAACTTCAGTGCTGGTCAGAGACAACTTATATGTCTTGCAAGAGCAATTCTTAGAAATAATAAAGTACTGGTACTTGATGAAGCCACAGCCAATGTGGATCCACAGTATGTATATTTTATATTTATTTTCATTTAAATTATTAGTAGGTACGAGGCCAGTCCATTCTCAAGTAATTGATTACATTAGTGCTTGTTCCATAGATCATGAATATTACCTTTCATAATGATGTGGAATGTGTCAGTTTAATAGAACGTATATTTACATGAAGTTTAAAAATATGCACTTTTTGTTACTAATTAATATCCAAAAATTCAGCTATGAGTAGAAGGAGTTGCTGTTCAAAAAGTCTTTGAATTTCCAAATGTGAAGTTATTGCCAGATGGGTGCAAGTAAGGCAAGGAAAAATAAAATAATTCCTAAAATCTGGTTTTATTCATTTAGCATGAAACTGAGGACATTGACGAAGCAGAATCAGTATTCATGGGAAAATGGAGTGGTGGGTGATAATTCTGCACCCTGAAATTAGAGTAAATTTGAAGCCTATAGTACTATAAAAAGGTTTAAAGGAAACACACATTTTACACTAAATTACAGATCTAGCACTCCTTGTTGCTATATAATAACAATATGCTGTGGCATGGGTCAAATACATTGGAGAGTCATTTTAGTCCATAACAACCTAACTAATGCCTAGAAACTTTGGACCTCAAGTAGAAAATTTTACTGATTTTGCTAAATATCTGTTTAACGGAACTGAAATTAGTTAACTTGGGACTCACACTACTCCCATCTGCTTGCCCAATATTCTGGGACAATCTAGGAGCAATCGTTTGGTGTTTTATTTTCCTGAAAGAAAAGGTCCTCAGTGGGTTGTTATACAAAAACAAATAAATTAATGAACAGAATTATGGTCACAGCTGTTGATTTAGTTGATGAATTCAGTCATCAGCATACAAAAACAATACTGAAATTTTTGCTAAGTTTTGGATGATGTCCTTATAATTATAAGTAAATGAATTAACACAGTGTAAGTGATAAAGCAACATGTGTAGCAACAAAGAAAATGGTATCTCAAGAGGAGGAAAATTAATTTCATGTAATGGAACAGTGTGAGGTAAAAGATCCTGACTGCTCAGAAAGGTACATTTTTTCGGTTTATTTAATTTATTTATTTCAATTTAAACAATGTAAGCCTAAAGTGTAACATATATCTAATCATGTTTTAACCGTACTTATGGTATAATATGTAGTGGGCCTATTTGATAATGTTCATAGGGTAGGACCTTTTGTAGAGTTGCCAACTTTTTTTGTCAAAATAAGGGAGACTTCGACTCGACAAAAGGCCTAACACAATTTATTCACATCTTAAAACATGTTTATTGCATGGTCCAATCACAAAACTTCTTCATAACAATTATAAACTGAAGGTCTACAGAATTTTTTACTTAAAACTAAATCTGTTTACACTTTTGGCAGCAGTCTAAAGTTTGCGATCCTTCTTTACAAATTTGACAAATTCATCACATGTGTAACAAAAATTGACACTTATTTGTAATTCAGCTTTCATTAAATCTAGATTGCAATGGTTTCTATCATCAGACCATTTGCTATTCATTGAAGAAAAAATTCTTTCAATGTGAGCATTAGATGCCGGAATACTGAGAACAAAGCCAAGAATCTTATTTATCTCTTTGGCTTTAATTCCCTTGGCTTCTGCTTCAATCATCACAGATACCCACTTTTCAACTGTGGTACCATTGGTGGCTCTTTTTGTATTTATTATATTTTTCAAAGAACAAATGTTATCCTCATTTATGTCTACCTGAGTATGATGAGTAATAATGTTCTGAAAATCAACCAAATTCTTTAGGGACAATGGGAGCAAGGACTGAATTGTAGCATTGTCAGAAATTTTTACATTTTTTACAATGCAAATATGGATGGTATCATAAAGTTCAACAAGATTATTTTGAATTCTCTTCTGTTTGACAGGATCGAATCTATTTAAAATCTTGTATGTATTGCTTCCAAAAAATGAGTCCTCTTTTCTTTGCAAAATTTTCTTTGACAAAGCTTCAACGGCACTACAGGATTCCATTATAGTTAAATTTGAAATCTCTAGATATTTTGAGGTTTCTAAAATAATATTTCTAATGTAAGAAAAAAATTGAAGATACGCTTCAAGAATTAACATTTTGCTCATATCCTCATCACTAAAATACAATTTTAAAGCTTTTGGTGTTTCATTTGTGCTTTGAAAATAACTTATTATTGGCTCCCAGTTCTTTATTATTCTATCAACAGCAGGGGCTAGGGACAGCCACCTAATAGGCACATGCCTTAAAATTTCACACCAATCAGTACCAACAAAACTTAAAGAAGAAGATTTTAATTCTTCCCTCCATTATGCTGACACTGAAAAGTGTCCGTAAATTTTAACAACTATCATTTCTATGTCTACATCTAAGACATCAGAAGCATATTTAGTGCCATTATGGATTATGTAATTTGTGCAGTTTGCTTTAAATATTTTGTTACTTTTCTCACTCAAAAATTTCATCACGAATATATTTTTGCCATAATTGACACTAGCATTATCGGCACTATAGAACGAAATGTTATTTACATTTAATGAATGAGATTCAAGACTATTTTCTATCAAAACATGAATACCACTAGCACACTCATCTGCTTGTTCCACAAAATCTAATAGTTTATTTCTGATACCAACACAAGGTTCAAAGTACCTGATTACTACAGGAAACATTTTCCTGTTCTTGAAATTCGATGCATCTGAAGCCACACAAAAAAAGGCACTACACTTCTCTAGATCATTAAGCACATCTAAGAAATCACTTATACATTTCTAGGCACTAATACATTTTTTTGCAATGGACTCTGCTTTCGTCCTACCACAATGTATTTTTTTGGCCACATCCAAATCCGTAAATATGTTCTTTGCAAGTTTATTTGCACAATCCATGCTACTATAACTTAGATTGTGTTTCACTGTATGATACACAAACGCTAACTCACCCACTGCAACTTTGTTGGATTCACTACTAGTGGGACTATCACTCAGGCACTGAAAATAGCTGGATATCTTAGAATGTGTTACTTTCCCAAACTCTGCTTTTGTGTCCTTCGATGTTGGCGTGCTGCTGACAGTCTGTATTACCACCATGAGCTACACTGAATTCACACTTGCAAAGGGTGCAATACACTTTATAATTGTTTCCTTTTACAGGATTAACCCATGAATGAGTTTCTTCCCATTTCTTCTGATATACACAGGCGGAGTTTTCGATTCTTCCATTTCATGTAACTCGGGTGAGGCAGAATGACAAAGAAACAAGATAATCGCAATGTGACTCCAGCACCGTGTTTGTGTTTTGTTTTGTGTTCCCTACAAACCTGTAGTAACTGTATCAATAATACAATGCCATATTGATTAATCAATGTTGTAAAGATAGTCCAGCAATGAGATTTGAAAAATATGCGGCAGGTTTAAATCTTAATTGGTGTCATTTTTATTTTTAATATGCCAGGAAGTTTCATATCAGCGCACACTCCACTGCAGAGTGAAAGTTTCATTCTGGAAACATCCCTTAGGCTGTGGCTAAGCCATGTCTCCACCATATCCTTTCTTCCAGGAGTGCTAGTCTTGCAAGTTTCGCAGGAGAGCTTCTGTGAAGTTTGGAAAGTAGGAGGCGAGGTACTGGCGGAAGTAAAGTTGTGAGGCAGCATCGTGAGTTGTGTCGGGATATCACAGTCGGTAATGCGCTTGCCCGCGAAAGGCAAAGGTCCCAGGTTCGAGTCCCGGTTCCGGCACACAATTTTAATCTGCCAGGAAGTTTCATATCAGCACACACTCTGCTGCAGAGTGAAAGTTTCATTCAAGTCTGATGACTGTTCTACCAAAATGAGCCAACTTAAAGAAGGGTCATGGTGTGGTTGTGAGGAATTTCATAAGGCTGTCAGGAACTACCAGCTTAAGCCTCAGCCAGCAAAGGCACTGAAATTTAATCATTTCAGCTCTGCCTCTACTCCTTCTGGTATATTTTCAGCACAACAATCTTTGCCCATTGAGTGTGTAACTAATGGTATATTAACATCTTTTTTTTTATTTGCTAGATGCTCAAAGTGGTACTTTATACAGTTATTGCCTTAAGTCGCCCAGTTATTTTCTCTTTCAAAGCTGTGTTTATTTGGAGGTAATTCTTTGTGTAATTAAGGGTTGTTAATAGTATCTTTGTCCTTGTCACTTGTGGGAGTCATTGTTGCGTCTTGTTATGTTGTTTTTGTGTTGTTGCTGTTCTTTGAAGTGGTTCACAATGGTTTTACTGATGGTATTAGTGTTGATCTTTTATTTTTAGTTGCTTCTTCAGTTGTTAGTCCATGTTTATGGGCTCTATTTTTGTGGCAAACTCCCTTGAATGGAGCCCAATTGCAGGGTGTGGGGATAAATGGATCAACATTCAGCAGGTTGATGACAGGGAGTTCCTCTGTATCGCATGGATAGACGAAAGAGACAGTGTCTGCAGTGAGGGGATGGGCTACTCCCCTGTGTAGACGGCATATATTCGGGACCGGCACAGGAGACAGTCACTCCTGCAGTGGAGAGGTGGTAGTGGGGAGAGGAACATCACATATGGCACACAAATCGAAACTCTGCCTGAAGGGTGTATGAAGGTGCACATCTCACATAGAATGGCACTTGGCGGGAGCGTTAAGGAATTAGCAACAGGGCAGTGAGGAATTGACTGGGGGAGGGGGGCAGGGAGTGGCAGGTGTCACACAAGTCCCCCAGTAGAATGTAAATGGAGGCTTGCATTAATGATGGACAGGAATGTGATAACCTCAGATGGGGCAGCATTGGTGATGTCAATGACTGGACCCAGCAGTGAGGGACCATGACAAAGGGGGACGAGGCGGTGGAGGAGGAGGGGAGGGGGGGCTTAAACTAGGCGAGCTGGAGGTAGAGTTTAAGAAGGGAAACTTGAACATTAAATGTCTGACCTGACGGAGTGTGTGTATGTACATGATGTGGGGGAGAGACAGTGGTGTTCGAACAAAATTAGGGGGGTGAAGGAGAAGTGTCAGAAAGGGAAGCAGGCTTGACTGTAGTTGGTTTAAACTGTGTGAGCAAAACCATTGTGGTTGTACTGCTTAATAAAATGTCAATAGTGTTGCTTGAATGTTTGAGAACCCAGTGTGGGCTGGTATAAGGTGATTGGACAGAGTTATCTCTGAGAAAAATGTTCAAACACATTGAGAGGGCAGGTGGCACACATGTGTATGGGGGAAGGGGGGGGGGGGCTGTGGTTGGAGATCACACTGAAGCAATATAAGCAGATTTGGGGGACGAGTGTGTATAATGAGGTGTAAGGGGAATTGGGTGAACATGACATAAGGCCACTGGAAAGCATTAATGTCTGGTCATACACAAATTCGGACATTGATCCTTACAAGTCAGTTTTAAAGGTACTGCACAGGCCAAGGAGTACCTGTGGCAGGGATTTGGTCCAAGGAGGTCCATGACACCTGAGAGCTGTCTTAAGTGAGTGATGTCAGTGGTCTACGATGCCGTTGCTCTGTAAGCTTCCACCTAGCGCATAGTGCAGCCAGAAGACAGGTGTGTGTCCATGCTTGGCAGTCTTGCCAGATGTCATGCCAGATAAAATGGTCTGAGAATAGGTGTGTGGCCACCTTGATGCCAGGATGGGTGAGGTCATGAATGGCATGAACAACAGATTTTGCCTACCTGCCCCCCCCCTCCCCCACATTATCATGATATGGTACACATTGTTTTCTTCATCTTTCCTTCATTTATTTATTATTTTCTTTAGTTACTTCTTCATACATTTTTATCCTCTTTTACTTCTGATTATGCAGTATAAAACTAATTATTCAATAATGTATGAAATCTGTTTTTTTAGGACTGACAGCTTTATTCAAAAGACAATCCGAACTAAGTTCAGAGACTGCACTGTACTTACCATTGCACACAGGCTCAATACAATTATGGACTCAGACAAAGTTCTTGTAATGGATTCTGGAACAATGGTGGTGAGTAATTTTATGGAAACGTATCATACAGGACAGCATTACTCTGTATGTAGTTAGCATCAGATCTACTTTATGCAGCCCTTTTAGTAAATTTGTTGTATCTTCTAAGAATACTAACATTAAAACACAGTCTTTGGTTAATATTAACACTTTTTTATGTGATTGCTCCTAGGTAAATTATTGATAAGTGTAATATCGAATATTGAATCAACAATCTTAAAGTATGTATCACTTATCATTTAACAGATTATGTTTAGTACTCAGGTGGGGAACTTATTGTGCAGGATCAATGGTATCTTTTTACACCATATGGATAACTGTATAAATCATTTTGTAATTTTTATATATATTCTGGTGACTTTACTAGATGACAATTGACAACCACATCAGCAAACTATGAGTCCTAGTTAGATTGCCTTCCAAATAATCACAATATAGATTCAGAACAGCAGTGTGCCTAAATACTTCCTTCAGGTCTGCTAAATATCACTTGTGTTTTACTCAGTGATTTACTGTCAGTTACACTAATTTTTGTCCCTTGTCCTTTCAGACAGAAAATCATAAATCTAATCACACAACTGAGATAATACTCCCTAAGCAGGCAATTTTATTAGAAGCCACTCATGAGGAACACTATCAAAATATTGGCAATTTACCTTTATATAAATATCCCCTATACTGACATCACAATAACAGTTTATAATCCACAAAGGATATGTAGACCAAAGTTACAAAAGGCAATGCTAAATGTTAAGCTCCTGCAAAATACTGCATCTTGGAAATATATGGTCTGTCAAATCTGGAATGCTTCTTTAATTTCTTTTGTAAGAATGTCCTGTCCCGTTTTGTGTAACATGAGGGATCTGTTTTGTATATTATTACTTTACGTGTTACAAATATATCAATTGTCATCTTTGAATTTAAACTGCATCTGACCTATGCTTTCATAATTACCTCAGAAAGAATGTAGATTATTTCATAATGCTGCTTTTTAAATAGATATACTTAGTGTCTATTATTTTAACATTCCATTGAGACGTAGCCACAGCTATTCATCATTTGCATGGATACAGTAGCAGCCAATATACAGACCCCTCATCCCTGGACACTTCTCTTTGCTGACGACATTTACTGACACAGAAAATCCATAAGGAACTCCAAGATCAAACCCAAGCTTGGAATGATAGGTTAGCAGAGAATGGCATGCATCTGAATCTCTAGAAGACTACCTCTTTGGGAAGCAGTCCTCAAACCAGTGGAACCATCAGCATCAACTGCCAGGATTTGAACAAAATCACCAAGTTCAAACACCTTGGATCCATGATAACATCTTCGAATGATACCAACCTGGACACCTGGATGAGAGTAAATGCAGCATAGCTGAAATGGAGACAGGTCATTGGTCTTCTCAGTGACAAAAGGATGCCTGTACATCTGAAGGCAAAATTTTATAAATCAGTAGTGGGTCCAGTAGCCCTCTACAGGGTAGAATGCCAACCTTTGATGAGAAAACAGGGTCAGGCTCTCCACACAGTGGAGATGAAAATGCTGTGATGGTCACTTGGATTGACTCGCTTTGACTATGCAACAAATAACTATGTCCGCAAAAGGCTTGGTGTAGTGTCAATCATAGAGAAGGCAAGAGGGCCTCATCTTCGGTGGTGCAGCCATGTCATGAGGAAAGAGTGCGATTCTGTGGGTAAAACAGCAATCAAGAGGTGGATGGACAACATCAAGCAGAACATGTGCAATGATCTCAGCCCTGAAGATGTCCACAACAGAGCTCTGTGGAGGTAACGTAGCAGAAGATCAGATCACAAGTAATGGAAAAAATGCTAAGAAAGAAGAAGTGCATTGTCAATAATGAAGGATAGATAACAACTCACTGTAAAGAGGCACAAAAATAGTACATTATCTGTTATTGGTAGATATGGATGTTCTAGGACTTTTTGTGTAGATTCTAAGTGGCGGAACATTTCCTCAGCAACCCATAAGCTAAATTCATGCTTTTGGTGCAGAGATATTAAATGTTGGTAAGAAGGTGTGTTATTACCTTCCCATTTTATGACATATCTATGACGGTATTGGCCATATTATTGTGAAACTTGTTTTTAGGCATCTTTGAGCCAAATTCAGTGTCAGACAATACAGGATTTCATAAACGTAACCACTGTAATTGCATAACAGGGTATGGTTGCACAATTATGGCTCTTAGCTCCATTGTCAGGTTATGTTTTGTGCCTTCCACAATATTCCACTGAGACAGCTGCTTGACATCATAAAGTGGTAACTTAATGTTGGTAAGTAGCAACTCCAAATATCTGAATTAAGATGGTCTGTATATAAAACTCCATATAGATCACCACAAAGTGGACAGTGGCAGTTCTACTTGCAACAATGACAAAAAAAAAAAAAACACCATCTGATGATGTCAAGTAATTTTCTCAAGGAAAACATTATCCATTGTTAGCTCAAGAACAGTCTGTCTGTCAGGAACATGTCTGTTGGGAAAAGTACATACAGGTTCATAAAAATATTATATTTTTATAATGGGTATTAGTGATGCCAGATAATGTTCTTATCAGAAAATATTGAACTCAAGGTAACTTAACTGGAGGGGGGGGGGGATCTATTCACCGAGTTGCAGAAAAGAAAAATGTATAATAGTTATGGGAATCAAAAAGCTTTCAGATACAGTAGTTCCTTCTTCAGGGAAGTGGGTTGAAGGCCTTGGAAGAGGGATGAAGGAAAAGGACTGGCATGGTTTAAAGAATGGGGAGATTTTTGAAAAGTTTCCTAGAATTCTATGTCAGGTGACATAGGTAAAGTCTGGAGTGTGGTAAAATTCCTCAAACCCGGGCTTCTATTCCTTAAACAATGTCAGTCCTTTTCCTTCATCCCTCTTCCACTGCCTTCAACCTGCCTGGCTGAAGAAGGAAGCACTTGTTCTGAAAACTTGAACATTTCTATAACTTTAACAGGTCTTTTCTCCTATAGTTGCTTGATGAGTATATACACATATATTTTCAAAAACTGATTATTTGCATTGGTGTAACTCACATTAACTATTACACTAAAGTGTCAACTGCATCTGGCAAGAATTTTGCATGGATAGTTTCTCTTTGAGATTTCAGCATCAGCTATGATAGTTGATTTCAAAACATAACAAAAAGTTCTATTGAAATCACATATTGTTAACAGCAGAATCGATCAAAGAAACCATGCTGGGTTGTGTTGTGGAAAATTCTTGCGTACATGAAATAATTTCTAGGAAGGATTGGAACTATTTCTTTTAATGCTACTGCATTTTAAAGAGTGCATACTACAGATTCTGAGTGCAGTAACAATAGTTCCCATGCTATATCAAACATTTTTTATCCAACCACAGATTGTGTTTATAAAGTTATACTTATTTATTCAAAATTTCATGAGCAATTGTTTTAGCTGCCGAAATGTTCTTAGGATTATGAGCTCATTTTTCTCATTTCTTTCTATCTTTCTATTTCTTCTTTCTATCTTCTTGATATAAAACTGTATCTGAAAATTCAATACTATGACGATAGGTAACAACTTACCATAAAGACTATGGATGAGCCACAGACAGGAATGTAGAAAGGACACATACATTCACATATCTTACATTTTTGGCCACAACTTTAATCAGAAAAAGAGAATCATGTATTCACAAAATCACCAGACACAATTCCTGCATGACACTCATGTCATGCAGCTTAGATTTCAGTTGCAGCCTTAATCAGAAAAAGAACACACACACTTTCATACAATCACAAGCACAGCTCATGCACACATGACTGCTGCCTCTGGCAACTGCATGTCAGTAGTTTTATATACAATATGTGTTGGATGTCTTAAAGAGTTTAGAAGTTTTGGATACCTCGGATAATAAGGTTCATTTTTGCTGTTACATACAGCTCAGAGCAATCACGAATTGTGCACATAATAGTACAGTACAATGATAATGGTATAAACACCAGGTATTACTTTAATGAAACCAGATTTGCATATTCTTGTAGGTAGAAGGTGAAATTTGTGATTCGACTTGTAATATTTTTACTTACATTTTACTGCACACAAGATGGCTATGCAATAACTAAAATCCAGGGTTAAACATAGAAAGTTGAGGTTATTGAAAACTATATTTGCAGTATAAATTAATTACAACTGCTTGCTATGATATTTGCTAAAAAAAATTCACTGTTACCATACTTGACAAAAGTTAGTGCTGAATTAATGAACATTACTGCAATGATAAACTGTCAGTTAAGTTATTACATGGATTACTGCTGATTACAATTGTTGATTATTCAAGGAATATGCACATCCACATGAGCTTCTCCAGATTCCTGATGGACACTTCACTAAGATGGTTGAACAGACAGGAAAGTCAATGGAAGCACAGTTAAGACAAGTAGCAAAAGAGGTAAGAACTGATACATGTTTGTTTTACATTTCTTTTTATATAATTTTATTTATTTTTTAACACATGATGAAAACAAATACAGGTACACAAAATTCGTCATTTTTGGTCCAATGTACTCTAAAAGGACACTCAGCAATGATATGGTAAAGTGATTTTAAGTGGGCACCACAGTCATTTCGCAGAACCTACCCATGTCCATTTTTACAGTACAATGATGTCTAAAATTGCCAGTGGTGTGGATGAGGATACCCATTTAGTAAAACATTATGTTCTGCTGTACATATCATATAGGAACCATCAACCCATCAAGGACTTCTTTAAGGGGCAAACACATGATAATCATAAAGGGAGACATCAGGACTTTACGATGGGTGTTCAGGGGTTACTTAATTGAGTTGGAAGTAATTAGTGAATTGCAGTATTGGTAATGTTGGTATGTATGCTATCATAAAGAACTATTCAAAATAAAGTGCTGTTTAACAGCAATGCTGCCCCATACACATTCTTCATTCTCTATCAATGTACTCTGGTATTTGTCCTTCAGAAGCCAGAAAAGGAAAATAGCATATTGTTGGTTTTGGATGCATTTGGCAATAATGGCACCATGTTCACATTTTTGTGTTTACCACACACATATCAAAAAGATTCAAATGTCACAAATCAGTTTTTATATAATCTCAGTGCATTCATGCTATGACTCATATAAACTATAGTACTGTCCTCAAACAAAACATTTTTGATCACTCCATACATATGTCGGAAAAGCCAACATTCACATAATTAATATGATTGGATGACCAAAGAGAGAAACAAGAATATATAAAAGATATTAAAGAGAAAACAAAATTATAAGAACAATTAGTTCATCAATTACAAATAACCATAAAACTATGTAATTAAAAACTTTAAACAATGGTGAATTAGATGTTGGAATGGATTCCATCCCTAGGCCAGATTTCTCTTCCCACAGTCTATTATATATACATCACATTCTTGTCATGCCATTATACTGTATATGCTACTGACTGAACCATTCTACCTGTTATCAGAGCTTTTCGGTTGTTAACGCCAATGTTTTTGATTATTGCATTTTTAAGATTTGATAGTAAAAAGAAATTGGGCTGATTATTACTCAAGATGTGATGACTAAAGATTGTTTGGTTTTTGTGAATGACAGTCATCATGTGTTGCTAATGAGCTATAAGGCTGAAATTGGATGATGAGTTCTAATATGCTGTACAGTTTGTAGTTACATGTCAATGTATTCATTTCTAAACATTTAAATGAAACTTGTTAATTTCTTTCTTCCAACAGGCTTATGAACAACAACATACTCAAAGTGTAACATGAAGTAATGTCACATGTTATGGGGAGGTTTGTTCTACAAGTATTAAGTAATTTATTTATTTGAAGAAGAAATGTGAAAAGCATTTCTAAAGTAATCGTCATGGAAAGTTCCTACTGCACTACTTAGAGGCATCCTATAGTCATTCTTTCGTCATATAACTGGTTCTTCAAATGAACTATAAATTGCCTGAAGATATGGGAAAACTGTAGTTATGGTGAAGACTGGAGAAAGTTGAATAACAACCCACTGGACTGTCGGCAGCTGTTGGTGTTCCCTATGGCCTTGGCAAAGACATATAGGTGCCTATCTAATTTCATACTGTTTTTTTTAAATTTTCTTTTGTGTATTGACAAGTGTGAAATTATTATTATGTAAACAGTACAAATTTAGTGTGTGAAACACTTTAATTAAAAAGTGGGTGTGTAGAAAATGACACTAAGACCAGTGCTGTCATGCAGTGTTCTTCAATGAAGATTTCTACAAACAAATCTCACAGTTCAGAAATGACTTATTACCAGTACCATAAAAAAGTCTTTTATCTCTGTTGGATCCAGAGATAAATAGAATTTACTTCCATATATTCACATGTAAAGAAATAAGAAAAATACAACTATTAAATGCAATAATTTGAAAAACTACAATTTCACAACATAACAAATTTGTGTAATTGTAATTCTTCATTATGTTATCTATATCACAGATCTGTGTTCTGTTTGATTGTATTACTTTCCTTGTACACAGTTCAACATTTTATACGTTTTGATTGTGCTTCATTGTTTCTGTTAAGGGCCAACAGAGACTTGTTAAGATGTATATAGTAGATGACTTCATTCGAATATATGGCTTTTGCTACTTAATTTTCTTTACATTTTATACAAAATACAGAATAAAATATTTTGTACAAGTTTATTGTTCCTCATTATACATATTGTAATCCTAGTTATCCCTTTGATTTAAAAATATGTGTCTCAATATCTATGATGGACTGTTATACGAAATCAAGGCTCTGATAAGTGGGAATTTGGCAATGAATACATTCCCCCTCCCCTTCCTTCTCCACCCATTATCCTGTATCTTATGGCTTCCTTTGTCAGCACTTGCAATATTCCCTTAATTACTTTTTATTTTTCCTAACTTTTTTTTTCCTTTTGTCCTATCTTTATTCTTATCATTTCAACCCCCCCCCCCACTCTTCTACAACTCCCTTTTTTCCTTTCCTTCACTGTATTCATTGCCACAATTCAAATTCCTGCCTATAAGAGCATTTAAAATCCATCAAGCAACATGAAACTTTCCATTCGCACCTTTACCCAGCATCTTTCCCCCTCCACTTCCCATCGCACTCACAGTCTAGATGCTTGTGTCACTGGAGTGTCCAGACATGATAGTTGTGTGTGTATAGTTGACTGAGTGACTGCGTGAATGTATGTGTTCGTTTTTCTGTGGAAGGGCATGGCCGTAAATTTAGTTGTATGAATGTGATTATCTATTTTCGCGTCAGCAGCTCAGCAAGCCTCTTTCAGGTGAGTTGTTGCCCATCCTCCATTATCGATATTATTATTATTTAAGCATTTTCATTATTACAGCAGTTTATAGTCCGATTGGTGTTTTCTTAATTTCTACATTTAACATGATCTAAAATCCATTTTGCATATTCTGGTCTTTGTCTACTTCTACAGTTTTTCTTATCTACTGCTCTGTCTAACACCAAAGCTGTGGTAACAGTAGCACTGACATCAGAATCTGCTGATGATCATCATCACATGAAAATGGTCAATCTATTCCAATCAGTATGCCTGTACACAATGGATACAATGTCATCACTTGAATGTACAAACTTCTGGATGAAGTTGGTGAAATTCAAAATAGTTTGTTCTCTTATACATATTGTGGATTGTGACAAACTGATAAGTTTATTCTGAAAAAGGAAGAGTTTGTGACATCCTGAGAAAGAAAATAACATAATAAGAATATCACTCAGAACATATGGAATGACATTGTAGCTTTCTTGAAAACCATAAGTAGGCAAAATGTTTATAATAAGGATATTGTTTGGAAACTAAGGAATGAAATTGTAGCTTTCTTGAAAACCATAACTAGGCAAAATGTTTAGGTGATAATGTCAAACAATAATTTGGTCAAATGTGAAGGGTGGCATATATAGTGCTTAATGTTAGCACAACAGAGCTTTTGTTTCCATATGATGGTGGCAGGTGAGCATTAGTGTTCAAAGAATTTTATTTTAAAATTTATTTTTTTGTCTTTTACACCTATGCTGAATAATAATCATTTAATGTTCACAAAACATATGTTTGTTTTGCTGAATTTATTTGAAGTAGTGCTAAATCTTTGTAATCATGATTTTCAACGTCTCCATGAATCTTCTGGACTGCTGTAACAGAACATGTACAGTATGGTTATTCCAGTAACTGAAGAAAGGGTGTGCAGTAATTGCCACATACCTCTCCAGACAAACACATAGTTTATTCACATGCAAACAATATATGTTTAATACGGTACCAAAAACTACAATCGAGGAATTGCCTTCCAACACAAAGTCCTGTTCAAGGTAGCATTCATCCAAGTAGGTTAACCTTGATCATGCCAAATCCTGATGAAGGCGATCACACACCCTGCAGCCAAGCAGTCAATTGATGGTATTAGGTGTCCTCTGTCAATCACATGTTGGTGCCAGTCTAAACTCAGCATAAGTGAGCAATACTTGAATGCTGTAGCAAATGTCTCACTAATTCCCTTCTTGTTGGTGTTAGCATGGACTTATTTGTTCGATTTTTAACATCTTATCATTTCATACCCTATCTGTCCATTTACTTTTTGTTACTCTGCAATGGGGCCATCTTTTTTATATTTATAGTTTCTTCATCTAAAGATTGCTCATGGATCACATTCGAATTTCATGTAATACTTTGCTCTAGTTCCATATCAATGTTTGATATCAGTAAGCTTCTTTTTAAGAAGACAACTGATTTGCTTGCAACTGCTTTTGCCATTCATAATTTGTAACTAGAACATTTTTTCACTTCTACTACTGGCATTATAAATGTTGATGTTAAGTAAATGATTGCACTGTATTAAACTACTCAACATTATATTTTCTATAGTAATGCTTCCTTTGCAAACAGATCATGTTGTACTGATGGAAAGCATATGTCAACAGTTTGTGATCAGTATAAGTGATAGAGTCTCTGACTCTCTGAGGATTGGGGCACAAGAAGCAGTGAAGCATCCATGATACACTTTTTGGCTGCTGTGAACACTAAGGCCATACAACCAGTCCACATTATGGGCATTTGTCTTTATTCTTCAGATCAGAGAATACTGCAGTTAATGGTTCAGCCAAACGTGACAGGTGACGCTGGTACAAACTCATCATGCCCATACATTGGCACAATTCCTTGGTGTTGCTCAGCAGTGCAGTCTGGAAGACAGCTTCCACTTTTCAGGTAGTGGTAACATTCCAACTGATGATATTCAGTTTCCAATAAAATGCACTTGACTATGGCCAAAGATAATTTAGCTGTCTTGAGGATTACAGCCTGTCATTCCAGACATTTGAACACTTCTACCAGGTGTTGTTAGTGTTCCTCTAACTCGGCCAAAAATTTAAATGTTACCAAGATTGTCAAATCAAAAAGACAATAACCTATGCTAGGGTTGTATGGCAATGAGTAAATAAAACATCATAAAAATGTTATTGAACAATCCAAAAGGAGTAATTGTATCTGAATCTGGGATATCCTATTCCACCACAGCTATTTTCATAGATCTTTTAGCGTAATCTAGTACATTAAAGATATTTGCACCAGTCTAAATGTAATTGTAATCAACAACACTAGCACAGTGTATGTGTTTGGTATTGTTCTGACATTAACAGCTCTATAATTTCCAAATGGGCACCAAGGATGAAGGGCTGTTGGATATGCACATGACTTCCTCATGATTCATACAATCAAACTGTGCCTAAGGAATCACTAGCCAGTCTCGAGGCAAGAATCCCATTCTTAAAGGTGTGAGAGGTCCGTCAGTTGCCTTGATATAATGAACAGTGTCATGCGTTACCTCCTCAGATATGCCAGGCAGTCATGTAAGGGCTGGATCAGTGGAATTTGTGTCCTACATGTGGATCAGTTTGGTGGTGTGTATGGCTGCATACTGTCAGAATCCAGACATTGTCAGGCCAATGGCATTTCAACCTGGCACATGTCCATGTCAGGTAGTTCATAAAAGTCTGCTCCAGTGATTGTTTTGGCAGTGTCTGTGATCAGAAAATTCCATATGAAAGCTTGATGTTAATCAATATTAATTCCAGCTGCAGAGTGTCATACATCATTATGACTATGTTGATTGCAGCTGTGAGGCAGAATGATTGAGGTGGTCATCTTTTGTGCAACATAGTTCAGGAATAAGTGCACAAAGTGGATGCAGAGTCTTTTAAATATTTCCAGCTTAACCCTGATTAATTATAAAAGGGCATGGAGACACTTACCATCAATCATAAGAGGCACTTACTTATAACTGCTGCTGTCATTTAGGTAAGTGCAGAGGGCTGTACATGCTCTCTTAACTTTTAGTGATACAAATGGATGCCTTGCTGCCCAAGCCCAGTTGCAGAAGTGGTCACTGATGTTCTGTATAAGAGCATTGGTGATATTGATTCTGATTTTGTTGCTTGAGTCGTGACAAGTAATAGTTCACTGACCTGCATCATTTAGTCTCTTCTGGATACCAAGGTGGTGTAAACTGTGTGGAAAACAATTGGCTTCACATTAGCACTTGTGTGATGATGGTGTTAACAGGAGCTGGTATCATATTATTCATCAATTCTACTACTGCATCCCATGTCATCCTGGAATGCTTTAATGGGCAGTGGTGAACTACTGTTCCATACCATGCACAGTAAGTTGTCCAACGTGTTTCTTAGGTCCACTTTGCTTCATAGATGCTGCAAGTATTGTGAAGACTTTCTGTCACCAAATTATTCTCGGGTAAGAAACTGTAAGATCTATTATTCCTGTGACTATGACACTCACTACACCAGTGCTTTAAGCCTGCCACAGAAGTTAGCCTCTGGCAGTGTGGCAACTACATGGCAAAACTAGACTGCACAAGAAGTTTCTGGTGTAAATAACAGCAAACTTTATTGAGAAATGGTGAAGAACACAAGCACTTATTTGCCATTATCAACTTAGAACTCTAATTAAACTAAAGGCAACAGTACATATGAGCTATCCTATAACTAAGCACTACTATTATGCATGGAAGCAAGGATGATAAAATAATGGGAAATAGTGGCACCTATGTGATGCAAAATTGAAGCAAGGGTTGCCATCCAGAGAAACCCAAGAAACGTGTTCCTCAGTTAAAGTATTGTGTTATACTTGTCATCTTAACTGACATTCATTACTGAGTACTTATTTTGATGCAGTGTACTTTCCTGGAGAAATACTCACCTTCCAGACAAGTGAATTGTGGTTCCTCAATGCTATATCTCATTCATTAAGCATGATTTACATCTTGGTTGGTATAACAGCTGAATGCTCTATGTAAATTGAAAATTTCAGCAGTAGTTGTTTACAATAAACAAATAACAAAATGCTGAAATAAGCAGTTCAAATAATGTACAAAACTCAGCTGATACCTCAAACTGGGTAGCTATCAAGGATGGGGTTTGTATATATTAATGATTTGCCTTCTTATATTCACAAAGCTTCAAAGATATTTCTTTTTGCTGACAATAAAAGTATAGTAATCAAACCCAACAAACAAAAATTAACTGATGTAAATAGTGTCTTCCAGAAAAATTTTAAGTGGTTATCAGTTTTTATTAAACACAGCATGTACAGTTTTGTACAGTAAAAGGCATGACATCATTAATAAATATAGACTTTGAACAGATGTCTACAGCTAAGGTAGAATATTCCCATTCACAATCATACACTAATAATGAAACTACTCACACATGGATGGGTGGGATCCAATTTTTGAAACCATCTACATAAAGTGATTTGGAAATAAAAAATGCAAATTTAAATTATTAATATGGCATGACAAAGAATCAGAAGAAAAATAAATATAATTAATTGAATAAAAATGGATACGTCATCTTGTCAAAGATTTAACAAATAAAAATTTTCAGCACCTGAAGGGATATTAACTTAACCAGTTTCCAGCCTGTCCCTCATGCACTTACAAATGAAATTGATTTTAAGACTATAGACTTTGTAGAACAAAGCAGTGGTTCCCAATCTTTTTGCTAAGCAACCCACAACAACAACAATAGACAAGTTTTCACAACCCACTACAGTGACTACATAGCAATTCACAGTAGTATAAATTATATGTGCAAATACTTTGTTAAGCAATAATTGTGAAAATGATTAAGAAAACCTTTTTATTAAAGAACAGAAATGATACTTCAAACACTAATAAATAAGTTTTATAAAAAGTAAATGGTAAAGTCATTGAAGTATGTGGTATTATATAGTTTTGGCCTTGTTATTAATGATGATTTTGATATCTGTCCTGAAGGTTGTTAGTTATAAGTATAAATTGTTTTCCACACACAGATTTGTTTTGTATTTTCATTTAATCTAGGTAATACATGCCATACCAGGATAAGTAGGCAGTTCAGTATTCCATTATGTAATTTGAAACTATATTTGCAAGTACTCTATGTACTCCCTTTTTTTGATCCATAAGAGAATTAATTATGCTTGAGGCTTTAAAGGATGATACACATGACACTTCCGTCAAGTAGTCTTTCTCAGGTGTTGACAGTTTTTAGCTTATAAGCATGTCCTCTACAAATGGATTTGATATCAATAACAATCCATTAAAGCAAACTGAAAGTCAGTGTCTATATAAAATTGTATTTGGTGTATGGTGGAGGATACTTTACATATGGACTTCGACAAAATACTCAGTTTTGTTCCAATCCTGTTGAAATTTTGCATACTTGACCTTCAAAGTAAAAGGAAGGTCACAACACAAATAACATTTTTGTACAGTGCTTGGCAACATGTACTTTACTTATGGATTTTAACAAAATCTACAGTTCTACTCCAATCTTGATGACATTTTACATACTTGACCTTCAGCAAGCTAATGTATGGTGCACATCAGAGGTAACATTGCAATAGGTTTTATACTGTTTCACTGTTTACCATAAGAGTTGATAGAAACATATGATTTTTCATAGAGAGGCAGATGAAGGGCTGACACAGGAAGTGTATCGGGTGTCTCCATAAAATTAACCATGCCAATACCAGAGTAAACCACTCCGATTTTGTGCGAGTGGGTAAAGACACAAGAAAAAGAAGAAAAAAAAAGGGGAGGAGGAGATAAAGTGAGGAGGCAGAGTTGAACAAAGACAGGATGAGGAGATGGGCCGAGGGTGGGGTGGAGGGCTGAGAGAGGAGGATGAGATGAACGAAGCAAGGGGAGAGGAATAAATGGACAAAGACAGAGGAGATAGAATAAAGTAGAATAAATAAATACTGGAGCAATGCTGGGTTTTCAGCTAGTTTTAAATTTAAAACTAGCAGTAATAATTGTCATGTTTCTTCAGTGGGTTTTGTTGGTGTCTTCAGTCCCGAGACTCATTTGATGTAGCTCTTCATCCTAACCTATCCTGAGAAAGTCTCTTCCTCTCTGCATAATAACAGCAACCCACATCCATTTTAACCTGCTTACTGTACTCCTCTTTTATTTCCCCTCTGAACCCCCATTCCCCAACACTTCCCTCCAATACTAAACATGATTGCTTAATGTCTAAACAGTGGTGGCTCGCACTCTTCCGTTGGTGGAGTCCAGACAAAAAGTTAGTACCCAGTATAATGGAATCAGTCTGAAGTGTTCTTTATCTAACCTCAATTTATATAACATAATTTAAACATATTTGATAGATACTAAATATGCTAATCATACAGTAATTAATATAATCCATGAACACTGTAGCTAATAAAAATTTATACAAACGTGCAGTAAACATTTTTATTACTATTATTATTTTTTATTTCATATATATACGAATATTGTAGACGAAATATTCATAGCAGGAAAGAATATATATATATATATATATATATATATATATATATATATATATATATATATAGACAAAGATTACTCACCAGGCGAAGGTGTGACAGCAGCACAAATTAACAGAACACACTCACATACACACAAACGCAAGCTTTCGCAACCCAGTTGCTTCTTCAAGCAGAAGGGAAGGGGAGGGAAAAGGAATGATGAGGGTTTTAAGGAAGGGGGTAAGGAGCCATTCCAGTCCCGGGGGAGGAAAGACTTACCTTGGGGGAAGAAAAGGAAGGTGAACAAATACTCACACACCCATACATTCACACAGACACAAACACACCCTTGTGTTTGTCTGCCTAGGTGTGTTTGTGTCTGTGTGAATGTATGGGTGTGTGAGTATTTGTTCACCTTCCTTTTCTTCCCCCAAGGTAAGTCTTTCCTCCCCCGGGACTGGAATGGCTCCTTACCCCCTTCCTTAAAACCCTCATCATTTCCTTTTCCCTCTCCTTCCCTTCTGCCTGAAGAAGCAACTGGGTTGCGAGAGCTTGCGTTTGTGTGTGTGTGTGTGTGTGTGTGTGTATTTATTTATTTATTTATTTTTTATGCTGTCACACATGTACTCCTTCGCCTGGTGAGTAATCTTCGTCTATTTTTTATATATAATTTTTCCTGCTAGGAATTTTTCGCCGTAATATTCGTATATATGAGACTGGTTTGATGCAGCTCTTCACAATACCCTATCCTGAGCAAGCCTCTTCATCTCCACATAAGAACGGCAACCTACATCTGTCTGAATCTGCTTACTGTACCATCTCTTGGTCTTTCTCTGCGGTTTTTACCCCACACACTTCCCTCCAAAACTAAATTCACAATTCCTTGATGTCTAAGAATGTGCCCTACCAATCTACCCCTTCTTTTAGTCAAGGTATGCCGGAAATTTCTTTTCTCCCCAATTCTGTTCAGTACCTCCTCATTAATTACGCGATCCACCCACCTAATCTTCAGCATTCTTCATGGCCGTGCAGACCGTGACTGACGCGCCGCAGACAGCTCGGCCACTGCGGCCGGATCCATGTTTAGTCTGGATGGTTCACTGCTGCCTAAACTATATCTGTGTCTTCAAGAACCAACTGGACATTTTGGACCACGTGTCAAACAATGTTCTACGGAGACAATCTTGTGGTACACACATCGAAGTCTGAAAAATGGGAAATACTAATGTTACACTTTTCATGCGTCATGTTTTTCCTCCGTTCTGCGGGAACAAATCTTCTAGATTCGTGGTCAGGTCATAAAAATTCTTATTCATTAAAAGCTGTATTTCGAGCTCACCCTGACAATGAAATATGGATACTTCAGATTCCACCTGGCAGGACGAACGTTCAGTAATTCAACCGTTAGACAGAGAATTTTTCTGACAGTGGAAGGCATTTTACAGAAAACTAACAGAGAAAATTATTGTGTGCAAATCACTGCAGTGTCTTATCGCCGTGACAATATTCTCAAGTTGCAATCAGTCATACGTACATTATCAGTTTTCCTCCCCACGGTTTCAAAATGTGATTAAATATGCGTGGCACGCCTCGAAATATACTGATATTAGGCCTGATTCCTTCCTAACATAACTTCTGATGGCCGAAGTAAAGAAGATATAGAATGCAGAATGGCTATGAGAAGAAAAGCGTTTCTAAAGAAGCGAAACTTGTTAACATCCAATATTAATTTAAATGTTAGGAAGTCCTTTCTGAAAGCATTTGTCTGGAGTGTGGCATTGTATGGGAGTGAAACGTGGACGATAAGGAGTTCAGATAAAAAGATGGTAGAAGCTTTTGAAATGTGGTGCTAGAGACGAATGATGAAAATTAGATGGGTAGATCACGTAACTGATGAGGAGGTGCTTAACCGAATCGGGGAGAAAAGAAGTTTCTGGCATATCCTGACTAAGAGAAGGGATAGACTGGTTGGACACATTCTGAGACATCAAGGAATTGTCAACTTAGCATTAGAAGGAAGCGTGAGGGGTAAAAATCGTAGCCGGCCGCGGTGGTCGAGGAGACTGAGGCGCTCCAGTCACGGTGTGCACGGCCACTACGGTCGGGGGTTCGAATCCCCCCTCGGGCATGGATATTTGTGCCGTCCTAGTTTGTAAGTAGTTCATAAGTAGTTTATAAGTTTAGGGACTGTAGACCCCGTAGTTAAGTCCCATAAACTATACAAACATTTTGCCGAACGTCTTATCAGGTGAAGAGACTAACTCAGGACAGGGTAACGTGGAGAGCTGCATCAAACCAGTCTGCGGACTGAAGACCACAACAACAACAACCTCCCTAATACCGGCCGAGTTTTGTCTACAGACGTCTAACAACGTCTGTGATTCGCAGGGCTGTCATATGTCGTTTTGGTTGTATGTTCTTGGTGCAGAAAAAACCTATGTTTTGAACATTGTATCAATATTTCGCATTTTTGCGGTAATTACAAGAAATAAAAAGTTTGACGTGTTCTAAACTGTATATGTATTTGTGTCTATTTCATAGCTATTTGGAAAGAATGTTGTAGACAACATATCAGCTACATTTGTCTACGAATTTATTATTATCGTATTTATTAATCATCGTACGATCGCTTTCACTGGGCGAATCAGCTCTCTCACTGCTGTAGCAGGAGAGCGGCACGTAGCTAACGCCACCCTGTCCCTAGATGGCTTTGGTATAACGTAGCGAGAGATGTCAGGGTTGTACAACAGGCAGTTACAAGCGCGGAAACCATGCGACAATAATGTCATATTTCATAAACGTTTTTACAGACTTCCAGGTCATGTCAGTAGCTAACAGTATGCATACAGACTTCCTTCAATGTTAACTCACAGTGGTAAACAGTGGCGTAACTATGGGGGGGGGGGGGGGGGGAATGAGGGGGATAGAACCCCCCCCCCCCCCCCAGAACCTGAAAGAGAGAGAGAGAGAAATAAGAAAAGAAAAATCGTATAACAGCAATGTGGTAAAGGTAAAGATTGGAAACTTGGGGTGTTTCTTCAACGGGAGTGGTAGATGGTAGTCTATCTGGATTCTGACTAAAATTTTGCTCGTCAAGCAGATCTATCTCCCCCCCCCCCTAAGCCAAGTCCTAGTTACGCCACTGGCGGTAAAAATAGCAACAAAGGTTTCGACATGACAAGTCTGACCATTCCCTTGTTAGTTTAAGAACAGTCAAGTTGCGTCACAGCTCCAGAATATGTTTTGACGTATGTGCTAAGGTAGGGTGACCAGATTTTCAAAATAAAAATACGGGACACATGTGGGTACATTAAATTTTGCCTTTACCTGTAGCATTGACCCTTTCACTCCGGCGCCGTGACTGTTGCGCCGTGCGCTGTGGACGAGCGCCAGTCGCGCCCGGCCGTGCCCGCTGTACGGCGCATTTTCCGCACTCCCCACGGCGCTACTCTGTCCTGCTTTCACACTCTCAGTGTTATCGCAATTATTGAACTATATATTTACTTGGGAAAATTCATTTGGAATAGAAACAGTTTTCTGCCTTCTGTCAGATAATTCGCGTAATTTTTTCGTAAATTCTAAAAGATCCAAGTTTTGGATTCAGCTCTGGTGGGATGTGGACGTTATTATTATAAACGCATATTTCGCTGGTTAAGTAATATTTATTTACAATTGCTTTACGTTACTTTTCAGTAGCATTACATTACGATGTATGACGCGAGGCGGAACTGCTACAGCAGTCCACCGGCTGGGTGGCACAGGCAGCACTCGACTGCTGCAGCAGTCCACCGGCTGTGGAGCACATTCGCTCCCGACTTCTGCAGAAGTTCACCGTAGCGAAAGGGTTAAAGAATACCTCAACGGCGCGGTGGAGTAGCCGAGCGGTCTAAGGCGCCTCGCTGCGGAGCGCGCGGTTGCTCGCCGTCGGAGGTTCGAGTCCTCCCTTGGGCATGGGTGTGTATGTTGTCCTTAGGTTAGTTTACCTTAGTTTAAGTAGTTTGTAAGCTACGGAATGATGACCACGCAGTTTGGTCCGATAGATTTACAAAAATTTGAACAATGATTTCCAATCCATGGTGTACAACAGCAATCAGTTAGAATAAATATTCCTTCAAACCGTTCAAATGTTCAAATGTTTGTAGAACTTATGGGACTTAACTACGGGGTCATCAGTCCCCAAGCTTACAAACTACTTATGAACTAGCTAACACTAAGGACGGCACAAATATCCATGCCCGAGGGGGGATTCGAACCCCCGACCGTAGTGGCCGTGCAGACCGTGACTGGAGCGCCTCAATCCTCTCGGCCACCGCGGCCGGCCTTCAAACTGTCTTGATTGCATTTTTTTTTTTTTTTTTTTTTTTTTTTTTTTAGTTAATGACGCGTTTCGCCCTTTAGCAGGGCATCTTCAGATTATCTGCGTGACAGAATTTCCACAAAATTACAAGGCGGAATTACAAACGGTTATAATGGTGCATGGGCTTATTTTGTGTTAAGAAGACAGTATAAATGGTAAACGAAGCTTACAATGCGCTTACACCACGTGGTGTCACACCACGGAGAGCGCATTGTAAGCTTTGTTTACCATTTATACTGTCTTCTTAACACAAAATAAGCCCATGCACCATTATAACCGTTTGTAATTCCGCCTTGTAATTTTGTGTAAATTATGTCACGCAGATAATCTGAAGATGCCCTGCTAAAGGGCGAAACGCGTCATTAACTAAGAAAAAGATTTGCAATCAAGACGGTTTGAAGGAATAACATTTGAACATTTGAAACCTAAACATACGAATTGATGCACGCACACACAGTACATATAGTGAGTCTTTCTTCCCTACTGCGTCGTATTCGGTGGTTCTCGTATTTACTTTTCATTTGCTTTTCTCGAAACCACTTATTTTAGAAAACTATTACCACAACAGTAATAGTATTTAATTGCTTCAAGAACATGAAAGCAACGGGAGAAGCATCGGAATTACGGGTATTTCGGACGGGACAAACTGCATATAAAGCCAAGAAAATTACTTATCATAATTACTTCCTTCACAGCTGGCACACTAAATATGTTGTTTTCGCAGCCAATAAAATACTAGTGATGGAGAACACTGTTTCAACCCCAATAATTAGCTACACATATCTTCAGATGCAAATAAGTTGAAAATGAGATACCAATTTTTACCAACTCGCTACACATTTCTCAATTAATACATTTTCTCTTCGCGTATATTTTGAGATGGTTCACTCTCACAAGCTGATCTTTCTCGCAAAATATTTTCATTAAACTCACCAAAATTTTGATTCTTTACTGAACAGGCTTCCATGGAACAAAATATTTGAGCTGAGACTAAAATGCGTTCCGCACACGAAATGGGTAAGCCCATTTCGCGATATAATCAGTTAAGGTCTCGTTAAATGTCCATGAAACCAGACGCTTTCAACACGCTGTCTTCTTACAATGAACTTATTAATCACTGAATTTGTTTAGTTGGAAGACTTGTCATGTGAAAGCATTTTGTTTTTTAATTAAAAAAAAATTACAGGGCGCCCAAGAATACTTTAAAACGTATATAGCGAATTTGGACAACCAAGGACGTAGCCAAAGGGGGGGGGGTCTTGGGGGTCGGGACGCCCCCCCCCAATCACATAAACGATAAAATTCTACTCAAACTTATGCTAAGGACAACACGCACACCCATTCTCGATGGTGGACTCGAATCTCCGAAGGGACTAAATGAAATAAGACACGACCTAGCTACGGTATAGTGAAACTGAATGATATTGTTATCAGTCATACGCCGAAAATGGGATAGGCACTATCGACTGTCAACAAAGCCATCTATAGATTTTAATTATCGATAACAGCATCGGATATTGCCCAGTCCTTCTTTAGCCGTAGTTGATTGTCGGCCTTACTCCATTATTGCTATAAGCACTGCAGTGGAATGCTGCCGCTGCTAAGTTTCCAATTATGAGTAAGTTCTTAACAAGAAAAAAAAAAAAAAAAAAAAAAAAAAAAAAAAAAAAAAAAAAAAAAAAAAAAAACCGACTTTCATTTGTCCACTAGCGTTATGTTCAAAATGTTCAAATGTTTGTTAAGCTTATGGGACTTAACTACGGGGTCATAAGCCCCTAAACTTACTACCTAAGACTAAAGACGGCACAAATATCCATGCCCGAGGGGGGATTCGAACCCCCGACCGTAGTGGCCGTGCAGACCGTGACTAGCGTTATGGTGAGCTAAAATACGCACTACTACAATAGCTTATTTATCTATTTACAGCAGTGGAGTCGTTATTATAGTGGCAATATTTCAGTATATCATAAGGCACCTCACTTAGTATGTGTAATACTTTATCTAGAGGATGGATACGTTGCAATACCAACAAAAGAACCAATAATCTTGGATATAAAATTATAGACTTACGCTTCCTAAATCAATATGCAAGGTCTTTATACTGACACAAAAATTAATGCAGATTTTGCGAAACACCGAGCTACAGTCGTGGCTGACAGGCAGCGAGCTTGGTGACATGCAACCGTGTCGTTGTCAGTGTTCAAATATAAAGAAATACTTCTCACTCTGATAATCTGACTTCGTTTGGAATAACAATTGAAGGTTCTGCTGGCGTATATTGAAACAATTATAAGAAAAGTTTTCCTCAATTTTGTATATAAAATATTGCAATATTTGTAAGGTCTTACCACCGCAAACTCTGTGCATACAATATAAAAAATATGTTAGCCTAAGTTTGTTTTTAGTATAAATGAAAACATGAGCCTTTGTAAATTTTGTCTTTAACCATTCGGACGCCCCCCCCCCCCCCTTTTGACAATATCCCGGCTACATCACTGGGACAACCTATGCTTTTTTTAGTTTAAAATAAAAGAATATATATATATATTGTTTTCCGTTTGGTTACGCTAAGATTTACTTGCAAAATATTAATTCAAAATATATGGGACGGTTAGTAAAATACGGAACAATACGCATCCCATATCTATTATGTCGGAACAATGGGACACTTAGGCTAAGGGATGATCCCATAAAATACGGGACGTCTGGTCACCCTATGCTAAGGGCCCAAGGTCGCCGGCCCCGAAATGCAAACCTGTGGACAGGAGCACGAGGGGTGCGGAGTGGGAGCGACACAGGAAGGCCTACAGCACAGGCAAATACATGTTACCACAGACAAATATATAGAGACAGGAAACCTCCGTAAGGGCCCGGTCCCACGCTCAGGGGTGCGGGGCGAGGGGTGCTGAAGCAGTTTCGTAAGATGTTCCATGATGGCTCTGCGGTCAGAAGCAGCCCTTTAAACTGGCCAGAGCAGGCGGCAGGTAGCGGCTGTCCCCACCACCACCTCCTCTCAAACGCCAGCAAGCTGGACACAGCCGTGGCCTCGTGGCAGGCGGCACGAGCTCTCCCCTCAGCCTCCCCTCCACGCTACCCTCGGACGTGCGAGAGGCACCCTCAGAAGTGCCACTATGTGGTCTACCGGTAATAAGCCAGGGAACCGCCTGACACCTGCTAGCATCTTACGGAACTACGAGAGGAGCGTAGGACAGTGTTTTAGGGGGGGGGGGGGGGGGGGCTGCTTCTCTGTATATGTTACTCCGTGTGTAAAGTGCGGAGGGAACCACGATAGCAGACAGTGTCAACTACCGAGAGAGGAGCCCGCAAAGTGCGCTCTCCGTCGTTTGGCGCATCCTGCCAAATACAGGGGCTGTCAGGTGCACAAAAACGCACGTCGTCGACAACGAGGACTACCGCCACTGCCACTAAGCCAGGCGACGCACCAAGCCAGAAAGGAACGTACGCAGGCGGTTCTCCCGCCACCAGTACCACCAATTAGTGATGGGCTAAACCGTGATTTTCCGCTAACAGTGATTTCCGTGATTGCTACTTTTAAATCACCGTGATTCTAAACCGTGATTAATCACGGTTTAGAATCACTGTTTGAGGTTTTCATGACATGTATCCCTCCGCGATTTATACTCCTCCCGCTATTCCGTGATTTTTGCTCTTTTCTCTATTTCCGTGATTGAATCGCCGCGATTCCGGCGACTTGTATGATTTACCATGGAACAGACAAAAATTGAGTTAGATACTTTTGTTATAATGTTTCATCCGCCAGTAACTAATTTATCGTCTCTTTGCTGTTATGAAAGTTATGTTGTGAACCGAGAAAAGTAAATCTCAACAAATAAGTCAATAGTAAGTATAGTTTAAAATAACTGTACAATAAACTTTCTAACCACATTAAGACAATGAAAGAATAGTAAATATTCTTAGTAAGTGTAAAAATTGTTTGCAAGGTAGGTGTTATTTCATTGTCAATGAATATATGCCCTCAATTTTAATAACTTGTTCCTTTAATGTAATTGATACTGCAGTTATTAGAGAGTGCTGTCATTTAAATACACTGGCCTATACAGTAGTATAGTATCAGTTTTACTGTTAGGTGCCATATGTTTTTAAGATGTATCATATGTATCATGCACAGCTAACTGGATGCTTAAATAAATAAAAAGTTACTGCAGTTTCATTTCCAGTGCCATACACTTTTAACTCAAAATTTATGCCTACATATGAAATAAGAAGCTGAGATATTTACTATAATTGAAGCAATTAATGTGATATCAGTATTCCAGCGCAAGTTCCATGGGAAATGATTTTATGCACATGTTTTTTCGAGTTGCTCATGCGTTGAAAAACGCACAAGTGTATGCGAACTGGTCATTCTTCGCTAGTCGGTGATTCGCTGCTATACCCGTTCTTCGCTTATCGGTGATTCGCTGCTATACCCGCTATTTGCTGCATTGATATTAGTACAGATTTCGACCCACAGATGGCTCTTTTAGCCTTTGCTGCTTCTCTTCCCTCACCTCCTCTTCGCTTTTCCGCTATTCGCTGCTATACCTGCTATTCGGTGCTGCATTTAGTACTAATTTCGGCCACCAGATGGCTCTTTGTAGTTTGTACTGCTGTTCGCTGCTATTCCTGCTCGTCGCTACCCAACCGTGACCGTGACTGAAATCACGGTCAGATTCCAGATCGCCGCGACCGTGAAAACAGTGAATTTTCAATCACCGTGATTTTTCACGAGTACGTGATTTATTGCCCATCTCTACCACCAATGGATCGACAACCAGCGCAACGTTGTATTAGTGAGCTCAGGCAAAACCTACGGTTTTTGGACGCACTGGCAGGAAGACCACCATCGCAACCGCCCCCACCGACTCAGGCGACAAGCGCCCAACAGGACAGCAGGCACACCCAAGATCCAACCCACAGCTTACCTGAAGTCCTCACCACGCTAAAGGAATTCCAGGCAACGTTACTGACGGCTGCTCAAGCCTTAGCTCAGCTCCCAGCGACTCTCATCGCAGCTGTTCAGGCTGCCCTCCGAGGTTCGGCAGTACCTCACACAGAAGCGACATTACAACTAGACATTTCAACTAGAAGAGTGCATAACATCCTTGCCGCGACTTGGAACTCTTAGAGCATCTACCCGTCTCTGCTGGAGTTCCGACAGTTCCTGTACGACCATATGATTGACATTTGCCTTGTCAATGAGACTCACTTGAAACCTGGGCTCTGAGCGAACGTCACTAACTATGTGTGCTATCGGAATGACAGATTGACAGCTGGTGGAGGCACAGCAATTTATGTAAAACAAACCTTCAAGCACTACCGAGTTCCCACACCGTGCATGATCACTATACAGAGTGTTACAAAAAGGTACAGTCAAAGTTTAAGCAAACATTCCTCACACACAAAGAAAGCTTAATTTCCATATTAGAGCTCATTTTATTACTTCTCTTCAAATCACATTAATCATGAAATGGAAGCACACAGCAACAGAACGTACCAGCCGGCCACAATACGAGCACGAAGAGTCTCTTCATTTGGTACCGGGGTTGCATAGACAAGAGCTTTCAAATGCCGCCATAAATGAAAGTCAAGAGGGTTGAGGTAAGGAGAGCGTAGAGGCCATGGAATTGGTCCGCCTCCACCAAACCATCGGTCACCGAATCTGTTGTTGAGAAGCGTACGAACATGTCGACTGAAATGTTCAGGAGCTCCCTCGTGCATGAACCACGTGTTGTGTCGTACTTGTAAAGGCACATGTTCAAGCAGCACAGATAGAGTATCCCTTATGAAATCACGATAACGTGCTCCAGTGAGCGTAGGTGGAAGAACATGAGGCCCAATCAAGACATCACCAACAATTCCTGCCCAAACGTTCACATAAAATCTGTGTTGATGACGTGAATCGAGGAAGTACAGTACATACTAACGAAACAATTTGCTATTTTGACAATTGTCTGCACGAATTATTTCAATTTACATTTAAAGAGAAATACTAAAATGAGCTGTAACATGGAAATTAAGCGTTTCCGGACACATGTCCACTTAACATATGTGTGTGAGGAATGTTTCCTGAAAGTTTGGCCATACCTTTTTGTAACACCCTGTAGAATCCACAGCTGACGCAGTGGAAACCGCGCAGGGAGTAATCACATTCGTGGCTGTATATCGCCAGCCAAGGGCACATCTTAGTGTCGACGCAGGAGCACTACTACAAATCAGCGATAAGATGTTCACCGCAGGCGACTTTAATGCCAAAAGCCCCGTGTGGAACTCGCACAGCACTAACATCAGCGGCACGGGGCTTCTACATGCTGCGGACAGAGCTCGAGCATTAGTTTATGGTCCCGATGAACTCACACACTATCCACGCAATGGAAGCAGGCGTGACGTGCTGGATATCACAGTGGCGAAGGACGTCAACTGGTTTAGTACAATGGACGTGTTACACGAGCTGCCATGTGACCACTTACTTGCTCTTCACGCTGGCGATGGACTCTTAATATGAAGAGGACAAACTGGGATAAGTTTCAACATCACCTATTAGCCAGAATGGCAGCAGCGCCGGAAGTAAGGGAAGACAATATAAACGAAGCCGTTACTGCACTGTACGCGCTAATCACGGACGCTCTCAGCTCCTCCACACCGCCAGCACGCAAAACACACAGAGTGGCACCGGCGCTTTCACCAGAAATCGGACAACTCATCCGCGAACGTAACGCATTAAACAGAGTGTGGAATGAAACTATCCACCAACCACCAAGAGACGCATGAACCAACTTCGGAGAGAAATAAAAGCAGCCCTCGCAGCCCACAAGGTACAACTGTAGGAAATCAAGATTGCGGCCAGGCGCCCCCGTGGGACGTTATCCGTACCTTCACCCGTCACAGACCGCGGATGCCGACGCTAAAGTCTCTTGGTGGGCCAGTATACACGCCAGAAGCAAAAGCCAAAAGCAGACGTGTTTGAGAACAACAGGGAGAAAGACACTGATAAATGAAGAGCGGCATTAATTAGTGCCGAAAATGAAATTGTTGAGGAAACGATAAAAAACTGCACATCTCTGTGAGAAATTGATATTTATTACTAACAAAACACATATTAACTCTTTACATGGTTATACAAATTTGGCCGGCCGCGGTGGCCGAGGGGACAGAGGCGCTCCAGTCACGGTCTGCACGGCCATTACGGTCGGGGGCTCGCATCCCCCCTCGGGCATGGATATTTGTGCCGTCCTTAGGATAAGCAAGTTGATAAGTAGTTTGTAAGTTAAGTCCCATAAGCTACACAAACATTTGAAAAATTTATACAAATGTTGACAAAGATTTTTCTACTTATGTTGACAAATCAAAAAGTTACGTAGCGTTTTATGCAAAAAGGTGTAAGTACAACAGGTTTTGTCATAGCTAATAGATCAAAGTGCTACGAGACAACACTGACTTTATGGAGGTAACAGCTGTCGGAAAAAGTCCTTGTTGTTTTCGTCCACGTAATCAATAATAGTGGAAATATCGTTTTCTTATTTAGTGCTTGTGGAACAGTAGCTGGAAATTTTATCAAT
Organism: Locusta migratoria; assembly: GCA_026315105.1. NCBI lineage: Eukaryota > Metazoa > Arthropoda > Insecta > Orthoptera > Acrididae > Locusta > Locusta migratoria. The sequence continues at coordinate 345,759,810 of CM048745.1, forward strand.
TCCACAGCTGCAGTGTCTTTCATTGTCTTGCTTTTCTTCAGGACATGGAAATTCTCCCAATCACACTGATCGGAAAAGCTTCTTTGGCAGGACACAATACCAGGCTGTTGTTTGCGTATTTTGATCACAGGAAGCTGTGTCTTTGAAAACTTCAGGACCTGATATTTTCTTCGTAACAATTGTTCGATTTTTTTAGCAGAAATATTAAAGGTATTTAAAAATGTAGCTTTGCATACTGTTTTGAGGTCTCCTGTCCCATCAGGGAGTGTGTAGCAGAGAGTTGACTGCCTTTTACCTCTCTGCGTCTTCATTATACGTCCCAAGGCGTCGTCTTTGAATAAGAAAAATCTCTATAAACCCCATCTGGTAATTGCCTTGTTGGTTCAGGTCAAGTTGATGGTATTCTTCAAAGAGCTGAGAGCTGAGTTTTCATATCAACTGTACTTACACTTGCAGAACACCTAAACACAAAACAAACCGAAAAATATGTACATCAACCTGCTACAACTGCATAATGTAGGCTTGTTTCATGTTATAAGTTTACTGTAAAGATGACGGTTATTTTGCAGCAATGTCCCTCCTTGTTCTGCTTCTTCTGCGTGAGGTACGACGTTCCGCTTAATCTTGCCTTATCCTGTTTCTTCCTGAACGTAACGTTATCAACACTTCCATCACTTGCGTCCATATTATCATTATTAACAGGTACATCATTTTAGATAGCAAGCAATAGCTTCAGTAAGCAAAACAATAGCGGTGTGACATAACCTCGAATACAGACTGCTGGTCGGCTAGCGCCAGATGCATGTGGCACATAGATCCATTAGCAGCGAAGGCCCATCTGGACATAGGACTAATGTAATCTCATGGGGTCAGTAGCAACTACAAGGAATGAGTGGAGCACATAAACCTCTTAGCAGAGTATTAGCGCGAAGACGTAGATCGGTTAGCAGTGAAAAACCCCGAAAGTCAAAAAATTGTACTTACATCCTTTAACATTTCCACTCTTCAAATGTTGTTGTTGTTGTTTTTTTCTTTTCTTTTTTTCGAACCAAGAATGTAGAAGATAAAGACAACACGCTTGAAACGTGGCAAAGACGCCAATTTGCGAGTCTCATCTCGGCCCACAGAAAATTTCCACCGGCGACTGAGAGGCGTGGTCATGAAAACGGCTATCAGCTATTGGAGGGCACTGCAAAACCATCCCACGAATCACAGAGCCAAAGAGGCGCAAAATTCGAGGAGAAGCTGTAGGTGGAGAGAAGAGGGGACTTGGTGAGAAACCATCGAGTGGAAAACTTGGTCCGTGGCCGGAGAATCGAGAAGACATGCTGGCAGCTGCTGCCTTAGCAGATGCGGGACTTGGACCAGCACCCCCTATAGAAGAAAGCCTGCGTACGACGTCACAACATGGCGGCGGTGAGAGGCTTACAGTCCTCTGAAAGATTGCAAATATTAGCAGTACACGTTGTTTATAGTGCATTCTTTCGTTCAGGAGTGTATTTGTTACGTAAATTGGTGAGATCGCTACACTGGACGATTTGTGTGTGTGAGAACAACGTGTGATCTCTGTTTTACTGACAAAATGCCGTTTGGCTGTTCTGTGCCGAAATGTAGACGAAATTACGACTGTGGCTCAAAAGTTACCGTCTTTAAATGTCCGCAGAAGAAGAAATGGATAATTTGGCTCCTTCTTCAAGTTAATGAGTAAGTTTGCGTTTTTGTTTAACCTTATAAAAGAGTTTTAAGTCATGACTGTTTACAGTTTGGATATTGCGATTCATTTTATTTACGTAACCACCCCCATTAGCTTATTCTTCTGCGGACGTTTAAAGACGGTAACTTTTGGGCCGCAGTCGTAATTTCGTCTACATTTCGGCACAGAAAAGCCAAACGGCATTTTGTCAGTAAAAAAAAGATTACACGTTGTTCTCACACACACAAATCGTCCAGCTTAGCGCTCACACCGTACACAACACCAATTTACGTAATAAATACACTCCTGAACGAAAGAATGCACTATAAACAGCGTGCACTGCTAATGTTTACAATGTTTCAGAGGACTGTAAGCCTCTCAACGCCGCCATGTTGTGACGTCGTGCGCAGGCTTCCTTCTATAGGGGGTGCTGCTTGGACGCCTTCGCTCGGAGTCCGCGCCGTGCCCGAACATCGGGAGAGCAGGGCGTGTGATGCCACCGAATCAAATGTTCCTACCAGCCTAGTGCCATAATTACTCATTATATTTCTATTTAATTTGACTGCAGTGTGGGATATCTACACTGCACGCGCATGTCTACCTGAACACGCCATCCAAGCTCTGTTTGACTCAATGCCCAGGCGTATCAAGGCCGTTATTACGGCCAGAGGTGGTTGTTATGGGTACTGATTTCTCAGGATCTATGCACCCAAATTGCGTGAAAATGTAATCACGTGTCAGTTCTAGTACAATACATTTGTTCAAAAATGTTTGTATAGCTTATGGGACTTAACTACGGGGTCATCAATCCCTAAACTTACAAACTATTTATGAACTGCACACATATCCATGCCGGAGGGGGGATTCGAACCCCCGGCCGTAGTGGCCGTGCAGAGCGTGACTGACGCACCTCAGTCGCCTCGGCCACCGCGGCCGACCTATATTTGTTTAGTGAATATCCGTTTATCAAAATGTTCAAATGTTTGTACAACTTATGGGACTTAACTACAGGGTCATCAGTCCGTAAGCTTACAAACTACTTATGAACTGCACAAATATCCATGCCCGAGGGGGGATTCGAATTCCCGGCCGTAGTGGCCGTGCAGACCGTGACTGACGCGCCTCAGTCCCATCGGCCACTGCGACCGACCTATATTTGTTTAGTGAATATCCGTTTATCAAAATGTTCAAATGTTTGTATAGTTTATGGGACTTAACTACAGGGTCATCAGTCCCTAAACTTACAAACTACTTATGAACTGCACAAATATCCATGCCCGAGGGGGAATTCGAACCCCCGACCGTAGTGGCCGTGCAGACCTTGACTGGAGCGCCTCAGTCCCCTCGGCCACCGCGGTCGGCTATCCGTTTATCATCTGCATTTGTTGTTGGTGTAGCACTTTTAATGGCCAGTAGTGTATTTATTAGCACCCGCTCTTAGCCGTGTGCTCTAGCGCGCCGCTTTCCGAGACGGGGAGGCGTATCGGCCCCAGTTCGAAACCGACCGGCGAATTACCGAAGGGGGTCGGAGGGCCAGCCAGCCTGGATGTGGTTTTTAGGCCGTTTACCACATCCTGATAGGTGAATACCGGGGTGATACGACACCATCTAGAGGACAAGGCCTTACAACAGGCCGTGCCTACGTCACACTTAGAGGCCGCGGCCGCCATCTGACTGGCCGGCCGCTGCGCGGCGGTGGGCGTGCCCCAGCCAACAGCCAGTGAGGTGGCGGCAGCGGCCTCTAAGTGTGACGTAGGCACGGCCTGTTGTAAGGCCTTGTCTTCTAGATGGTGTTGGGTGGTCCCCTCAGTCACACGATTCGCAAGTATTTCATAACACTACACGCAGACAAAACTTGTAGAATTGGAGAAGGCTTTTGACAATGTTGATTGGAATAAACTCTTTCAAGTTCTGAAGCAAGCAGGAGTAAAATATAGAGAGCGTAAGGTTATTTACAACCTATACAACAACCAGACAGCGGCTGTCAGAGTTGAAAGGCATGAAAAGTATACAGCGGTTGGAAAGGAAGTAAGACAGGGTTGTAGCCTTTCTCCAATGTTATTCAATTTGTTCATTGAGCAAGCTATAAAGGAAAGCAAAGAGAAATTTGGTGAAGGAATTAATGTTCAGTGTGAAGAATTAAAAACATTGCGTTTTGCCGACGACATAGTAATTCTGTCAGATACAGCAAAGGACCTGGAAGAGCAATTGAACGGAATGGACAGTGTGCTGAAAGGTGCATATAAGATGAACATTAACAAGAGCAAAACTAGGGTAATGGAGTGCAGTCTAAGAAAATCAGGTGATGCTGAAGGAATTAAATTAGGTAACGAAGCAATAAGGGAGGTAGATGAGTTTTGTTACTTGGACAGTAAAATAACAAATGATGGTCGCAGTACAGAGGATAAAAATGCAGAATGGCAATGGGTAGAAAAGCGTTCTTGAAAAAGAGAAATTTGTTAACATCGAATATTGATTTAAGACTAAGGAAGTCCTTTCTGAAGGCATTTGTATGGAGTGTTGCCTTGTATGGGAGTGAAACATGGACGATAATCAGTGCGGACAGGAAGAGGATTGAGGCTTTTGAAATATGGTGCTACAGAAGAATACTGAAGATTAGGTGGGTGGATCGCGTAACTAATGAGGAGGTACTGAACAGAATTGGGGAGGAAAGAAATTTCTGGCATACCTTGACTAAAAGAAGGGATAGATTGGTAGGGCACATTCATAGACATCAAGGAATCGTGAATTTAGCGTTGGAGGGAAGTGTGTGGGGTAAAAACCGCAGAGGAAGACAAAGAGATGGATACAGTAAGCAGATTCAGACAGATGTAGGTTGCCGTTCTTATGTGGAGATGAAGAGGCTTGCTCAGGATAGGTTACTGTGGAGAGCTGCATCAAACCAGTCTCCGGACTGAAGACCACAACAACAACACGCAGACATTTGGGGTATACATTTCCACCCGGGACGCATGGGATGGCGACGGGAACGGCATCCAGCCCCCCCGTAAATATTAACACACGCCAAATCCGGATTTTACAAAGAGCCGACCTGCACTTGCTTGTCCAATGAATACCCGTTTATCATCTGCATTTCTTCTTGGTGTAGCAATTTTAATGGACAGTAGTGTAACATCTACACATATGAGACAGGAGTGGCTCCAGGATCTCGGTCAGGGGGGGGAGGGGAGCAAATGTTTTGGTAATGCCACTTACCTGTTTCCCTAAAAATACACACACACATTATATACCGAGCGTATAAGAAAGGATGACGCAAAGTACAAAGTTAAAAGTACACGGTAATAGAAGCAAAAGTGATCCAGCAAATATGGGTCGGCAAACCAGCAGTTTGCGAGATAATTACGAATGTATGGTTTCAAGCAGCCGCTGACGTCATTGTAAACATCGTCCTAGTTAGTACACATTAATTTGAAATTTAGACTGTACTATTAACATTTACATCGCATTTAGTTCATATTTCACTGACTAGTTAGTTAGATGGACCTTCGGCACATTTTGTCGCTGCTATGTGACTGCATGTTCATTTGTTTCCAGTCTTAAATCTTCGAAATTAGTTCGCCAGATGCCTCAAATTTTTATAGAATTTTCTGCATGTGTTTACACACAGTAATGACTGTACGATTGTGAAAAGATTTAATAGGTATTTTTTTTCAGGAAATCATCTTCAATAATTAATTACATTATTTTTGCTCATAATAAGCTTTTTCCTTATTAATGTAACTATTAACAATAAACTTCTTTCTTACTTCTTGTAAAGCCATAAATAAATAAATAAATAAACATTTTGTAATTTGTAATATAATAATAATAATTTCGTGTGGCTCATTGGCCTGGTACAAGTCTTTCAATTGGACGCCACTTCGGCGACTTGCGTGTTCCTAGCCTACCCCAGTTATCCAACCGGGGAATAAATATGTATATACACAATATTGCTCTGAAATGTTAAATTCTAATCCCTAAGGCCAGTTTTTGAAAATGTTGTAATTACTGCTTCGACGTCTGGTAATGAATATGCGTAAGAACAATATCGAAGAGGCGGTTTCCTTTCATTGGTGTTCTTAAATAAGTTTTTAGGCGCCGCAAGGACGGAAATGATCTTTTCGGCAGATGCAGTTGTTACTGGAAGCGTTGCCAGGATCAATAAAGGCCAACGTATTACATGATATGCATCCTTATCTCATCTGGCCAATATGACAAGATCTATGTTTGGAAGCTATTTTTGTCGTACCTTTTCCTCATTCCATTTCTCACGTCACAACAACGTTTCATCAGTGAACCCTTTGAGACACGAATTATTTTATTGTTAAAAAATGAGGTGAAATTATATTTTTCTTATAGAATTACATAAGGGAGACTGGAATATAAATCTTGTTTTTAATTTTTTTTTTAAATTGGTGATGCGGTACCAACTAAACATTTTAATTAAATAGGTAGTGTGTTGAATAGAACTATTATCAGAAAATTAATAAAACTAAAGTTGGCACGTATCACTGGCTAAATTAGTAGCATAAAGATTGTTTCGAAATACCATAGCGAAAAAAGAAAAAAAAATTCAACATTAATGTCTTTGTCAATTGGAATATTTGTTGAGCTTGATAGTTGAAACTGAGCCATCAGAATAGAAATAATTATGATGGTTCGTCCATTTGTAAATGCAGTCAGATTGCTGCAGTGAAGAAACAAAACTACTTAGTGATAGGTGATCTTTATATTCCCAGTCTGATATCACGTCATCAGACTATATATACTCTGTACATCCATTCACCATTGTCACTAATTCTTCAGAGTGAGAACTGAAATCTTATAGAGAATCTGCTAACTGATAGTCACTGCTAAGTTTCTCTTATATCACTGCCTCAAGGGCACAAATAGGTTTTGTGTCTGCTCACCAGACCTGGCAATATCTACAGATATATAAAAATGAATGTTTGTCTGTATGTCCTCTATGTGTTCATAAACTATTCATGAAACTTTGGTGGACTGTTCGCCATACGCCCACGAAGGTTGCTGACCCAAAAACAAAAGAGCATGATACATAGCTCAGGAGATATGACGTCATAATTAATGAGAGGCCACCGCGTGAGAATACCCAGATTTATGCGTCAATTATTTGGAAAATGGGAGTAGTTAGGGACCTGCAACAACGTTTGCATGTAATTTCGAGCGGTTATGATGCGTTTTGTAACTGACACCTCCCCCCCGGGTCACAACACAACATGATGCAAGTCTACCGCTCAGCCGGCCGCGGTGGCCAAGCGGTCTGCGGCGCTCTAGTCACGGTCTATACGGCCACAACGGTCGGGGGTTCGAATCCCCCCTCGGGCATGGATATTTGTACCGTCCTTAGTATTAGCTAGTTCATAAGTAGTTTCTAAGTTTAGGGACTGATGGCCCTGTAGTTAAGTCCCATTAGCTATACAAACATTTGAACATTTTCTACCGCTCACAACAGTTTCACTGTAGATGCCGTAAAATTGTCGCATCAGGCATGAACTTGTATCAAATAAAGTAAGCATACACATATGAACGTTACTGTTTATTTTTGTCTGTAAGTCTTCCTTAATTCTCTTGCATCCAAAATTAAGCAATCTGTTTTCTTAATCTATGTCTATATAAAAGCGAAAGGACACTCACTCACTCACAGACTAAACACGATATCTCGAAAACTACTTCACCTATGAAGCCGAAATTTGGCGGGAAATGTAGTTTCTAGGTACAAAACGTCAGCTAAGAAAGTATTTTGTGATAGGTGCATGGCGGAGATTACTTCCCCTACAGACTCACGAAATCTGCAGTTTCATTCCGAACTTCACGAAATTTCGCACGCTTGACCTTCAAAACAAGAGGAAGGTCACCGTCTACCTTAAGTTTCATACGGTGCATGGGGGAGGGTACTTTGCAGCATAAAAATGGATCCCTAAATACCTTGGTAGCGCCATAACTTGAAAACGGCTCGAACAATTTCATAAATCCTTTTTTTTTTTTTTTTTTTTGTTTTCGTTATTCTCAGAACAAGGGTTGTATGAAATGAAACTGGAATATTATATATTTTTTACGAAGTTACAGAGTTCATTAGTACAGTGAAGCCGTAACTATCGCAAATTGCGCCTTATTTGAAAACTGGAATATTTGAGAACAACACAGTGCGTTTTTCAATGTGACCCCGCGTTTCTATTGCATAGAAATCTATGGTTTTGTTACGATATTGATGAAATTTTGCACAAGCTACCTAAAAAAAGAAAGAGAGAGAAAGAGAGAGAGAGGAATGTCACTGTGTAAAAACGTTCGTTTGGAGCATGGTGGAGAGTACTGACGGAATTTTACAAAATGCATAGTTTTGCTCCAATTTTAATTAATTTTTGCACACATGGCCTTTAAACCAAGAGAAAGATCACTGGGTACATAAATGTTTGTATGATACATGTCAGAGAGTATCACGGAGAAAACTTTGCCGAGCGAGGGAAAGGTGGAAACTAACAGATAGATGGGAGAGAGGGAGGAAGGGAAGTGGACTAAGAGAGTGTAGGATAAATAAACACCCTGGCAACGCCGGGTTTGCAGCTAGTAAAAAATAAATATTGTTTACTGGTACCAATCATTGTCGCTATATTTGTTTTCATGGAGCGAGCATTAGAAAAATTTAGAAAAAAAAAAAAATATGTAAGAGTATTTAAAACAAGATCATCACCGATATAACAAGTTATATTGTAATGTGTTTTGATTTCATGGATTTACTAAATACATAACCAAACAATCGAAAATGTCTTGCGCCACGGTTGTTTCCAACGAAACCACCAACATAAACGTAAGTATACTTTAGTAAAACTTTATATAGATTTACTATTATCAAATATTTTGAAAGTTACATTATTACTGATTATTATTATAATCTTAACTTACGAACGAATGATTATTGTAAAAAATAAATGCAATGGAACATCGTACGATTTTTGTTGACTTGTTTCAAGTAGCACTGCATCCACACAGAGCGCGTAGTTACCGTTTTGTCACTAGATGGCTGCAGGGAATAACAAATACAATGTGTACTCAGAGAGAAACCATGCTTCCAGTAAGCACAAAGTGAAAATATGTTGCTTTTGCGGCGAAAGGAAGGAAGGAAGGAAGCAAAGGGTTTAACGTCCAGACGACAGCTTGGTCATTAGACGGAGCTCACGCTCAGAGTTTTGGGTAACGATTGGCAAGGAAATCGACCACAGCCTTTGAAAGGAATCATCCCGTCATTTGCCTGGAGTGATTTAGGGAAATTACGGAAAACCTACATCTGGATGGAAGGAGGAGGATTTAAATCACCGCCCTTCCGAATTCGTGTTCAGTGTCTTCCTACCGCGCCACCCCGCTCGGTCGCTACGAAACCACTTGGGCTGAAAGGGTTAACATATGAAAAACACTGGCTCTGTCAAGCAGCAAACTGAAGCGATTGATGAGGGGATCTACAATTTTTTTTTCAGTGTCACATGCAGATATCCTCACAATACTCTCTGAACTGTAAACGGAAAGCTTAAACACCGCCAAAGTTTCAACAGAGAATTTTCCGCATAAATTAGTTATAATGAAGTCCAATAGGATAGCATCAGTGATCTCTACATAACCTGGATGTATAACTCTGGTGTCTGAGCACAGAACTGTAGCGTGCCTGCAATTTCACATGTTTTGCACATGAATTTGCATTGTCCGCCTTGTTGAAATTAGTCAAACGAATTTACAATAGTTAATACATGACAAATAATTGCCAGATTCCTCTGGATTTGAAATTTATGTCAATACTAGCTGAAAACCCGGTTTTGCCTGGGTATTTATTTATTTATTCCTGCTTTGAGTTAGTACTACTCCTATCCTTTCTCTCTGTGTCCATCTACTTCTTTCTAAAAACATGCTATATTCATCGGAGAATAAATAAGAAATAAGGCTGTCTCACATAATGTACAAAATTATAAGTATCCAAACAAAGAAAGATATTAATCAAAACACAAATGACATATAAAATGCGTACAATCTCATATTTATTGAGTTATATGTTGTACAAATGTATAATTTTGCAGGTATGTATTCATTTGTATAAGTGCTGTATGTCTGTATTAAAAGAAATGTCTTTTTCATTGCTTTATTTATTTATTCTTATATTTCCTTATTCGTATGCTTATCCTTACAGAGAAAGAGCTGAAGACATTGTAGCATGCATAGACCAAATATATGGTCTGCGGCATCACGTTTCACTGTCTGTAACTTCTTTGCTATAGTGTCGCAAACGTCATCGCTGGCCTTCAGTCCGAATTTTTTTAAAATAATTTTACCACTTTCAACCGCCATTTCTTCCACCCCCTTGCAGCTATCGGCATGTAACTGCTACGGTGTACAGTGAGAGACGTCCGACAACAATTACACACATACCATTCGTTTGCGTTCTGTAGTTTTCTCTGCAGAGCGAAATATTAACACACACACACACGTAGAATTTTATATACACCGGTAACTTTCTATCCCAATATACTCCACCCTTTTATCATTATTAACCCTCAAGCAACAATGCAACCAATAAAACATCTTCAAAGAGTAAATATAATTTTCAAAGAGTAATTATTGTTAACATTTTGCGTTATTTTCTTCAAATTACTATCTATCAGATCGCTATAAAACCGTGCCTAAAACCTTCCTCAGGTATAAATTAGTAACTGTACAAATATTTAAGTCTCTGCATCTTGTCGTTCGGACGGTATAAGCGTACACCGAAAAGACATTCATATTAATATATATATATATATATAGATAAATAGCTATCCGGTCGCCATAAAACCGTGCCTAAAGCCTTCCCCGGGTAGTCATTAGTAACTGTACAAATTTTTACCTCTTTATGTCTTGTGGTTCAGACGTGATAAACGTACACCGAACAGACATTCACATTTATAGATATAGATAGATAACCCCCTTACAGCTATCGGCATGGAACTGCTATGGTGTACAGTGAGAGACGTCCGACAACAATTACACACAAACCATTCGTTTGCGTTCTGTAGTTTTCTCTGCAGAGCGAAATATTAACACACACTCACACGTAGGATTTTATATACACCGTTAACTTTCCATCCCAATATACTCCGCTCTTTTATCATTATCAACCGTCACGCAACAATGCAACCAATAAAACGATTTTCAAAAAGTAAATTTAATTTTCAAAGAGTCATTATTGTTCCGCATTTCGTGTTATATTATTCAAATTACTAAATATCTATCAGATCGCTATAAAACCGTGACTAAAACCTTCCTCGGGTAAAAATTAGTAACTGTACAAATATTTAAGTCTCTGCGTCTTGTCGTACGGACGGTATAAGCGTACACCGAACAGACATTTACATTTATAGATACAGATAGATATGAACTGGCAGACTCACATGAGTACGGAATCGAAATATATATCCTTTTCGTTTTCTTGTTCTTCATAGCGGCCATGTTGTAATTAGTCAAGGAACAGAATGTGAACATGTTTGCCTGTCACGCTCAGCTATCTCTAGTTCAGTACCCAGGTAATATAGAGATCAGTGGATAGCATAGAGCAGGCATGGCCAAAGACCGCCCTCGCCTTTGCCGCGCTCCTGCCCCGCGTACTGTGCGCAGCGGCGTGTGTACTGGGGCAGAGTGGCGAGCGGCAGGAGAAAGAACGCCGCTACTGTCAGGCAAGGGAAAAACTGAATTTTATCCCTTGCGTAATATCTCTGTTGTTTTGACCTTGAGGTGTCGAAAATTATCCTTTCTCTTTAAGGAATTCAGGGAAGGTTTCTTAAGGGGAGACGGAAGGCAATTTTATCCCTATTCTGCCAATGCTATTTTACCCTTTGAATAGGTACACTTTTCAAAGGAACTATATAAGTGATAAAACAACGAAATTTTTACTGCATATATATATAACATATATGTCTTAATTTACAAGTAAAATGAATATAATAACTCTAATGGTTTTGGAGAAAATTTTGTTTTTATTCTTTCACCAGTAAAATTTAACTTTTTTAGTACATTAATTACTATAAAACAGTTGATTGTTTTGTGGTTTTCAATTTACTTGTAATGATTTATTACCATCTTCAGTACAAAAGGACCAAATTTCATCTTTCTAACCCCATTAGTTTATCAAATAATGGTACCTGAAAGTAAAATAATGTAGTTTTGAGAAAAATCAATTTAAAGTTTAATATTGCAATTCTAGTACAGTTATTGATGAGAATTACTTACCACTAATATTTTCCTGCACCATATTGAGCATCATCTTGTGACGATACTGCTGACCCCCTCATCTCAATGTTACCGTACGATACCGTCTGCGTTGGACCCGGAATCGTGTGGTTCAATAGTGATACATGTTGCGTGTGAAGTTACAAACGAAATATCCAGTCTAGGAACCGGTGTCTCGGTGATACCGTGATTAAAACAAGTTATAGATTTCATTAATTAAGAGATTCATATATTTTCTTTCCAGACAGTTGTATAAACAATAGTTGCGTCATTGTATGTTATTTCAAGACTTAAACAGACGAATTGTAAAATCTTTTGTAAAAAACAAAAAGAAATGAAAATTAATAGCATTGTATGTATGTTAGGCAAATAAACAAGTTGTGTAGACCAGCTAATTGTATTAATTAATTTAATAGACGAGATTAAATATTGTAATTCCTTGTATATATTGACTGACGTAAGATTTGGAGTATATTTTGTGAATGACCATGACATTTAATAGTTCAATACATGTTAGGAACATGTACGATGCCCCATTAAGAAATTAATTGACATTTAGCATCTCACTTTGTTGTCAACAGAAAGATCGGAAATTTCGTCTTAAAATACATGCGCCATCTAAAATTATTGTATGTATAGTTTTCATTTCATATTGTGATTATTTTTGTGTACATGAAATGTTTTACTTGTGTGCTTGGTAATTGTAAATCAGTATATTCAATTGTTATAAACAATAGATAATGTAACGTCATTATTGTCGATGTTATATATTTGCCTCGCCGCCTTGCGTGGGGGAGTTCGAGTTTCAGTCGTTTGTCAAGTGCTCTGGAAGCTATGTCAGTCTGTTGTTTTTAAATATAAGAGAGCAAATTTGTAGAAAATTTTCACTTCTACAAATTCGTTTATTCAATTTCCGTGTCAGATGAATGATTGAGCCGTTATATTCATTTAAATTTAGAGTTGTCAAAAGGCGATCGCAAAGGCCCGCTTTTAGTGTTACTATCTTAAAGTGTCCCATGAACCACAGACATTGCCGAGGTGGGGTGGCTTGCGTGCCTCAACGATGCAGATAGCCGTACCGTAGGTGCAACCACAGCGGAGGGGTATCTGTGGAGAGGCCAGACAAACGTGTGGTTCCTGAAGAGGGGCAGCAGCCTTTTCAGTAGTTACAGGGGCAACAGTCTGGATGATTGACTGAGCTGGCCTTGTAACATCAGCTAATGTGGCTTTGCCACACAGCTACTGCGAACGGCTGAAAGCAAGGGGAAACTACAGCCGTTACCTTTCCCGAGGACATGCAGCTCTACTGTATGAACATATGATGATGGCATCCTCTCGGGTAAAATATTCCGGAGGTAAAATAGTCCCCCATTCGGATCTCCGGGCGGGGACTACTCAGGAGGATGTGATCATCAGGAAAGACAATACTGGCATTCTACGGGTCGGAGCGTGGAATGTTAGATCCCTTAATCGAGTAGGAAAATTAGAAAATTTAAAACGGGAAATGGATAGGTTGAAGTTAGATGTAGTGGGGATTAGTGAAGTTCGGTGGCAGGATGAACAGGATTTTTGGTCAGGTGAGTACAGGATTATAAATACAAAATCAGTTGGGGGTATCACAGGAGTAGGACTGATAATGAATAAGAAAATAGGAATGCGGGTAAACTACTATGAGCAGCACAGTGATCGCATTATCATTGTCAAGATAGATACGAAGCCAACACCGACAACAGTAGTACAGGTTTATATGCCAACTAGCTCTGCCGATGATGAGGAGATCGAAGAAATATATGAGGAGCTAAAGGAAATTATTCAGAAAGTTAAGGGAGAGGAAAACTTAATTGTTATGGGAGACTGGAATTCGGTAGTAGGAAAAGGAAGAGAAGGAAAAATAGTAGGTGAATATGGACTGGGCAGGAGGAATGAAAGAGGAAGTCGCCTGGTAGAATTTTGCACGGAACATGATTTAATCGTAACAAACACGTGGTTTAAGAATCACAAAAGAAGGTTGTATACATGGAAGAGACCAGGAGACACAGGAAGGTATCAGATAGATTTTATAATGCTAAGACATAGATTCCGGAACCAGGTCCTAAACTGCAAGACATACCCAGGGGCAGATATGGACTCTAACCATAACTTGTTAGTCATGAACTGTAGGGTGAAACTGAAAAAACTGCAGAAAGGTAGGAAAATAAGGAGATGGGACTTGGATAAATTGAAGGAAAGTGAAGTTCTGGAGAATTTCAGAGGGAGATTTAGGCAACAATTGACAGAAACGTGGGGAAACAAAACAGTAGAAGAGGAATGGGTAGCATTGAGAGACGAAATAGTGAAGGCAGCAGAGGACAAAATAGGTAGGAAGGCAAGACCAAGAAAAAATCCTTGGATATCACAGGAAATACTAAATTTAATAGATGAAAGGAGAAAATATAAAAATGCAGTAATAATGTTGCAGCGAGCAGAACCCCCATACATCGGAATGTTGAAAAGTTGAGTATCTCGTTTCGAAGTGCTAGAATGAACAGTAATTAGTTATAAGCATAAAAATATTTCAATCTGAATCATACTGATCTTCTTTTCTTCTCTTGGTCCCTGTTCTTTTCTGGCTAGCTTCTTTTGTGCATTTTAAATTAGCAATATCGGCTTTGCGGATTCTCTCTTTATCTATTTGCATCAAGCATTTTGCAGTATTTCCACTAGATTGTATGCCCAATAATTCCAAAACATCAAATTTTCTAGTTAAACCATCATTGAAGCACAAAATAGCATCATAAACACCAAATTTGAGGGTTGTGATCTGAACAAATACAGTTTTTGGTAACGTTCGAAAACAATAACAAACACGATCGGAAAAAGTATCGATAATAGATAGAGGGTAAGAAACACTGAAGCGATAAAAACAATAGAAGCATGAAATAATATACAAGGAGTAAAAGAATGATGTGTGCATTTTCTCCGCATGGCGCAAAACGAAAGCCGTGGCCACATTGCACAGAGCGTCAGAAAAACCATCATTACTCACGACAAACTTGGCGGATTTATATAAAACAAAAACTGTTTCACGCAGGAAATACCAGGCATTTCAAACAAGCTAAAATCTAAAAATAGAATGTTTGAGCCCAATTGCCTTCCGTCTCCCCTTAATATGTTAAACAGCTTAATGCAAATGGTTTTGTATTTCTGCTAATCATATGAATACTGCATAATGTGCTTATTTTATTAAAGAATAAAGTCATTGCTTTGGCGAATGAAAGAAGGTAGGAGATATATATCAGTGCTAAAAAAAATGTTCAAATGTTTGTTAAGCTTATGGGACTTAACTACGGGGTCATCAGTCCCTAAACTTACAAACTACTTACTAACTACCTTATACTAAGGACGGCACAAATATCCATGCCCGACCGTAGTGGCCGTGCAGACCGTGACTGGAGCGCCTCAGTCCCCGCGGCCACCGCGGCCGGCTAGTGCTAAAATCCCGGTTATAAAAGTACTCTACGACATTGCCATAAGTGCGCTAGTATCTTTTCAGAGGAACTGGGGAAAAATGCACCTAAAACCAATCTCTTTTTGTTAGTTTTCTATTCGTGTTTTAACAAAAAAATATTTACCTGTAAGAATGAGACTCTATACCCCTCACATAAAATTATGTTTAAAATAGCATATCTATGATAGTACCCCTTTTAAGAATCATATATCTTTCAGAAGAAGCCTACTGTATATTTGACGAGTGTGCAGGAACTCTACTAATAGAATCAAATTCGGGTAACAAAATTACGACGAATTTCTTCGATTCGTGTTTTGGATATTTTCTAAAGCTTGGCGTAGTGATTCTGCCGTACAAACACTAATTGTTACCTAAATAGTAAGTGGTTTGCTTGTTTTACCATTCTTCGATCACATTACAGGACTGCACTTCCTCTGTTATTTCGTTACGTTGGATCTGGCCGCGGGACAGTCCAGCGCAGCCGCTGTGGAGTAGCCGAGCGGTCTAAAGCGTCTCGCTGTGGAGAGCGCGGTTTCTCGCCGTGGAGGTTCAAGTCCTCCCTGGGGCATGGGTGTGTGTGTGTTTGTCCTTAGGTTAGTTTACCAAGGTTTAAGTAGTTTGTAAGCTACGGACTGATGACCACGCAGTTTGGTCCCATAGATTTACAAACATTTGAATTTTGAAGACCAGCGCAGAGCAGTGCTGTGCGGTCTCTCGTTCGACAGCCATCTTTCTCGCTCCATTGCCGACACTAGCGACACACGGTCGCGGCCGGGGCGGTGAACTACAGTGTACTCCGCCGGGCGATAATGTTGGCCATGCCTGCTTTAATGTGTATCGATCGTTTATCAAGCAGAATCTGAAAATCCATCTAATAAGGGTCTAAGGTCGATAATATCTGTGCACCAGCAAAACAGTTGTGTAAATCTGTTAGCAGTACGGAATGGAGGACCGCCTAACTATATTTAATACAATTATTAAATTTAGGTTCGACTTCTTAACTATCGTACAGACTATTATCAGTCCCACATATGCTACAGAATATTTAGAAAAAATTCCTTTTTGTGCTCATGATGGTTCAACAACCTACATATTCTTTAATATGTCCACAGTCAATTTGTGTCGATTAATACAAATTTTTATTCCGTTTCAACTGTATTTCAAATTCATCTTTAGCATTAACTTTAATATTCTGGCCGTATTTTAGCTCAGACCAGACACTAGCTACCCAGACTTCGAGCACCGCTTTCAAACAAAAACAAGAGTACAGCCGCAGAACGGTTTAGATAAGATACCTTCTGTTTGGGGAGAACATTAGTAAAGGACCATAACTAAATCCTATACATATTATAAATGCGAAAGTTTGTATGTTTGTTGCCGCATCACGCTAAAACTGCAGCACTGATTTAAATGAAATTTCTTATGTCTTGGATTAGGACATAGGCTACTTTTCAAAATGTTTATTACAAGTTATTTATTTGAAATATATCCATAGAAATACGTAACGGTTGTAAGAAGCTTCTAATATAGCAGCAGATATTGTATGTGTTGTATGTCATGTTAGCCGCGAGGATTAACGCGTCATGTCATAAATTTCCATTATCTTGGGCAATGGTTCGTGTCCTGCTATAGTGAAATTTTTTTTCTTTGTTATTGTTATCTTTTTTTTTCCTTTCGAATATACAAAAAGATTCTTGGGTACTGCCAAAACGGCTAAACTGACATATAATTATAAACGCAAGAAATCTGAATGTTGGCGCTTATGCCGCATTCATTTTCATTTGTTGTAACAAATGAAGGAAGTATGTATTTAAATTGAAGACTTTAAATAAAATATGCTCTAAGTACCATGGCAAGAAAAAACATTGACGTTTTGTGTAGAATGGGATCTAGATACCAAGCCCTATTTTGTGTACAAAGCGCGAACTGCCACGTATAAATAGCGTACGTAAACTGCAACGAAAGTAGTAGCAAATGCACTCAACAGATGGCAGGCGGTACGCTGCAATTTAGAGCCCTGTATTGGGAGGGTACCGCAAACCGGGCGAGCGCCGCCGTTGTAGGCCTGTTATATCTGGCAGTAGCAGCGCTATGCACGGCGCTGTTAAATTAACATTTATGATGAACGGAACCGGTCTGTACATCGACGTGGTATTACAATACGTTAAGTAAACAATGAACTGAAGTTTTTAATCGTTTCATCACACCCACAGCGAATATTAAGGAAAAATTGGTAATCTGAGATCAAGACCTTTATTTTTGAGCAAACTAGTTGTAAAATTGTTTCGTGCTAAAATTTAAGCCCTGTACCAAATGCACTGCTTTCGCAATAAGTGACGTTCCTGCTTTCAAATTACCTAAGGACTGACGTTTTTATATCTAATATATTGGTTTTTAACAAAGTAGATGTAATTAATACATGTTGCTTTCCATTAATCTAGTGCCTAATGTTGATAGGTGTTGTGTGCTAACCTACATATGATATTATCACATAACATTAACTGAGCTAACATTTTGGGAAGGTTTAAGTTTTTACACATTGTTATCGCACTGCTGGGAACTTCAGTAAAAGAAACTTTATCTTAAAATTCGAGTTTTAGAGATCTATTTAATGGGCGGTTTCATTTACCGCCCAAACTTTCGTAATATGCAGGCTAAGTATAAATACGAAATTCGTGAAATACGGCACATTATGTTAGATTTTCATGTATTTGTATTTTTTAAAAATATCTTTTCTCTTACATGTGTTGTCCGTCCAACATTGCTCGCAAGAAACTTGAACAGATAAACCTAGACGTTTACTCGATATTTCAATACAAATTTACTTACTTCACAAAATTTTGCATTCTCATATGGAAATGCATTCTTTCTTCCAATGCGGTGTTCCCACAATTCGCGTCTTTTCGCATCTCTTTCGCCCGTGGAATGAGTAAAACTTGCTACCTCGGACTGTCGTATAACAATTCACTGCCAACACTGCGGCATTTTTCACCATATAAAAATGGAATATGCGATGTTAAGCTCTTAATTTAATACATAATGAGTCTACACATTTCCAACACTCTAAATGCTAAAATAACAGCTAGTTAAGTGAAATATGCCATTTACGCTGACGGATTGCTTAGGCCTAAATTGGCGGACGTGCCCCACCCGCGCTCAACTGACCAATAGCAGCCGGCGGTTGTCGGCAAGCCACACATCAAAGGTTGGCGCTACTCTCCCAATACAGGGCTCTACTGCAATTAACATCTGAAACGTTGTGTGTTCCCATAGATCTCTGTGTGTGTTCCGGCCAACTGCAACGAAAGTAGTAGCAAATGCACTCAACAGATGGCAGGCAGTATAACACTGAGCAAAGTATAAATATTTCTCAGGACGTATAATGTGTATTCAATTGTGATATTATCCAGGTTCTTAAATATTGTTTTCTCCTTGGTTTTCGATGACGTGTATTGGACTGTCACCTTCAACTATAGATGTTCGAACATTGTGATCTCATCGTAATTCTTTAAAATTGTATTCTCTTTGGATTTCAATGAATAATAGTTTCTTTGGTGATTTCGATTATTTATAGCATTCGAACGTTTGCTTTTGGTGCATTGACGTGACTTTGCTGGTTAGATTTCACTGATTCAGTCTTTCTTTGGCGATTTCGTTGGTTTGTAAGACTTCGTTGGTTTGTTTCCCTGTTATATTTATTGTTTCTTTTATTCAAATGTTCAAATGTTTGTAGAGTCTATGGGACTTAACTACGGGGTCATCAGTCCCTAAACTTACAAACTACTTATGAACTACTTACAACTAAGGACGGCACAAATATCCATGCCCGAAGGAGGATTCGAACCCCCGGCCGTAGTGGCTGTGCAGACCGTGACTGAAGCGCCTCAGTCTCCTCGGCCACCGCGGCCGGCTTCTTTTATTCGTTTAGTTCGTATTTATAGGATCAGGATAGTTTCTTTATTCGTTAAGCCGCATCCACACTGAGCTTGAAACATGTTTCTCTACTCAATGTGGACACCGTCCAGAAACAAGTTGCGAAACATGTTTGCCGGCCGCGGTGGCCGAGGTGACTGAGGCGCTCCAGTCACGGTCAGCACGGTCACTACGGTCGGGGGTTCGAATCCCCCCTCGGGCATGGATATTTGTGTCGTCCTAGTTCGTAAGTAGTTCATAAGTAGTTTGTAAGTTTAGGGACTGATGACCCCGTAGTTAAGTCCCATAAGCTTAACAAACATTTGAACATTTCGAAACATGTTTCGAAACACGGAAACATCTATCCGTAGCGGTGTCGGTACAGATCAAAAGAAACAATGTTTCCGACTAGCTTCCACATGTCACCGCTGCACGGCGCTAGCGGATGTGTTTATGTGTAGTCATTTGTTTCGTGGAGTGTGTAGCCTAGCGTTGTGCCGAAAATTTTTATTTACTTATTTGAACAGTAAACAATGGAGTGGTCGAGGCAGCAAGTTACAGATTTACTTGGTATGTACGAGGCGGAGGACTGCCTGTGGAACGTCCGAAGTCGAGACTACAAAAACTGCAACAAGAAACATGACGCACTCATTAAAATAGCAAGTCAGTTTCACACAAACAAGGAGTGTGTGGAGAAGAAATTAAGGTCGTCTTCCATATTAAGCTCCAGTAGCAGATTATTCGCGGCAGTTCTTCTATGGTAAGTTTTCGCCCACCACCGGCGACGACGACGACTTTTTTTTCCTTCCCGTAAACCCTCCAATATTAATAACGTAGCGCCACATATCATCAAAGCTTCTTCAATGCCAAACATAATGCAGCAGCAGCAGCAGACGATAGAAACACACAAATATCACCGCAGACGACGTGAACACACTACGTAAAATGTTTCCGCCAGTGTGGACAGAAACAAAGACAAGAAAAAAAGTCAGAAACAGTTGCGAAACATTGCAGGAAACAATGTTTCCAACTGAAACATGTTTCCAGTGCCGGTGTGGACGCGGCTTTACATTTGTTGTTTCTTTTGTTGGTTCGCTTTGCATTTGTAGGATCTCAAACAATTCGTTTCTCCGTTAGATTTCTTTTTTATTTCGTTACTTTTCTCCGTTAGGTTTGTTGTTTATTTCGTTACTTTTCTCCGTTAGGTTTGCTGTTTATTTTGTTCCTTTACTTGGCATTTGTTTTCGATTACTGTATTGTTGTTATTGTAGTTACTTACTAGATTTTGTTGTTCGGTCGGATATTTTACTACACCAGTTCCTCACTTTAGGTATTACTGTTTAAGTTTCTAATGCCTAGCAAACGCAAGTCAAATCTATCGCGGAGTTCTAAACGCGCTCGAGCTATGAAGATAGCGAGACAGCAACAATCGCCTACAGATGCTGAAGAGCGGAAAATTAGTCAGGCGGAGCGGCTGAAACCGCTGCACAAGCTGATGATCGGCGTCAGCAGAACGCTGAACGCAGTGCGTCTCTGCGTGTTTCTGAGACAGCCGAAGAAGCAGACGCACGCCGACGTGCTATTGCACAAGTTAAACGTCGGATGAATACCTGGGGTTTCGTAAAAAATTGTGCTTTCAAGTATGATCCAACTTTGGATTACAGTAGCCACACACTCATCAAAATTGACCGTATGAACACAGTTAAACGGTTACAGTTCCCATTGAAAGTGGCCTTCTCGATTACTATAAGCAAGAGTCAAGGACAAACATTAAAAGTGGCAGGTATTCATCTGGCCACCCCATGTTTCTCGCACGGACAGCTCTACGTAGGCTGCTCCCGTGTATCGAGAGCTAGAAATCTCTACGTATACTCGGAGAACAAGAAGTCTCGAAACGTCGGTTAAGGAACGTATTGCAATAGATTTTTGGCTCTCAATCCGTTCCAAGACAATTATATATTCCGTGCTAACAATTTCGCTAACAGTCATGTAGTTATTTATGCCCTTTCTTGGCACTTTAATGTCTGACTATTGAACCGCGGGTAACACCGCGGGAAGCAGCTAGCGAGTGAATAAGGCAGAGGCGATGCGAATCCAGAATTTTGGCTTTTTGGGGGCGGGAGGGGGTAGGTGACTGAGATCGTTGAAATTTTGTGACTTTCTCCAAACTTTCTGGTGTAAACGAAACCTCCAGAAGTGCATTCCTTTCCACAAAGAAAGGGATAAAAATAAAAAAAGCTGGAAGAAAAAGTGAGAAGTCTTGAAGAATAGATACAAACCGTTAAGGGGGAAGACAAACGAAGAACTGCGTTTCATGAGACAAACATTCAAAATATGCAACAGAACTAATGAAGAGACTACCTATAATGTGCTTCATTGCGCTTGTTCACGCTCTTTTGGAGTACTACTGTGCAGTGTAGAATCGTTTTGCTGTGATATTAGCTTGTTTAGTGTTTGATGCAAGTGAGAGTTGTTGTTGTTATCTTCAGTCTGTAGACTGGTTTGCTGCAGCTCTCTATGCTACCCTGTCCTGTGCAAGCCTCTTCATCTCTGAATAAGAACGGCAACCTACATCCTTCTGAACCTACTTACTATATTCGTCTGTCGGTCTCCCTCTGCGGTTTTTACCCGCACACTATCCTTGTGACGGGGCTGATATGTAGCCATTTACTCGCTCTTTCATGTTTTTATTCTGTAAAATATGTTTATTATGTTGGGACGACCATTTTAAATGTGGTGTGAGTAAAACAAGGAGCATATGATCCGATGAACAAAACTCCGTCCATATTTCCATCTGAAATCCGATTGGCTCTTACGTGTTTTAATCCGCCAAAACCCAACAGCACTTTTATTTATATTTAGTATACTGTGATTAATTTAAAGATGTCTGTTTGTACAATGTAGTTATCTTGTGTTAAGCTATGTTTCTATTGTTTAAATGTAAGTTTAATGGAAAGATGACATGCTTAACACACTGGAATAATCCGTTGGCGCCAAAACGTAGCCACTGGCGTTGAGTGTTTCTCTTGCTACAGTCACTCAAGCGAAGGGCCTCAGACGGATAACCATCTCCGTCTATCGCGTGCGTGTATCGCGTATAATGTAAGTTTGTTAAATGTTTGTGAATTTCTATTATTCAGTTGTGCCTTTACGTATAGGAACAGTGAAACACAAATAAAAGAAGAAAAGCCACTGGCATCCCGAAATACGCGTGACATTAGTTAGTGTTGAGACCTATCCACATTATACTACTATTTCAGTCGCACATCAAGAAACAACGGATCAACGACCTGAGTGCTGTTTCTGCGCAAGGAACAACAGCAACGATAAAGATATGAGGTTAGTGAACAGAAACTCTCGTCTTCATACAATAACGAGGTACGAAGCAATACGATCCTTCGCGTGCAGTACTTTTTTCTATCTCAAATACAAACACTAGCATGAAGTGTCTTGCTAATAGAACGGAGGGGAATAAAGAAGGGAAAAATAAACTTACTACTCACCCTCAAATAATTAACTTTCTTGAACTTCAAAGCCATTTCCCCATCTTTTTCTCTTATTTTCCGCCATATCCTCTAGTGCTAAATTGACGATTCCTTGATGTTTCCCACCAATCGACTCCTTCTCTTAGTCCAGATATGGAAGAAATTTCTGTTCTCCTCATTAGTTACATGATCTACCCATTTAATATTCAGCATTCGTCTGTAATACCACTTTTCAAATGGTTTCACTCCCATACAATACTACACTCCAGACAAATGTTTTCAGAATGGTCTTACTGACGTTTAAATTAATTTTCGACGTCAACAAATCTAGCTCCTTCAGAAATGGTTTCCTTCCCATAGCCGTTCTCCATTTTATGTCATCTTTACTTCGGCTATCACAAGTTAATTTCCTACCCAAATAACAAAACTCATCTACTACTTTTATTGCCTCATTACCCAATCTAATTCCTTGAGCATCGCGTGATTTTCTTACACTACATTCCATTACCCTGGTTTTGCTCTTGTTAATGTTCATTTTATAATCTGCTTTCAGGATACTGTCAATTCCGTTCAACTGCTCTTCTAAGTCATTTGCTGTCTCTGGCAGAATCACTATGGCATCAGCAAACCGCAAAGTTTTTATTTCTTCTCCCTGTACTTTACTTCCTTCTCATAATTTCTAGTTGCATTCCTTCACAGCTTGGACAATATACAGATTGAATAACATTGGAGCAATGTCAGCTCTTTTTTACTCCCTCCCCTACCACTACTTCCCTTTCATGCCCTTCGATTCATAAATACTGTCTGGTTTCTGTACAAGCGTAATATAACTCTTCGCTCCCTATATTTTAAAATAGTGTCAGCCGCGGTGGAGTAGCCGAGCGGTCTAAGGCATCTCGCTGCAGAGCGCGCGTTGCTCGCCGTCGGAGGTTCGAGTTCTCCCTGGGGCATGGTTGTATGTGTTTGTCCTTAGGTTAGTTTACCTTAGTACCTTAGTTTAAATAGTTTGTAAGCTACGGACTGATGACCACGCAGTTTGGTCCGATAGATTTACAAACATTTGAACATTTTTTTTTTTTTTTTTTTTTTAGTATAGTGTCACGGAAATAATACATCAGTTGGGGTGATGGAAGGTAGAAAAATAGTCTGAATGTGATTCGATAATCCCTCTTCCTTAAGTGTGATTTGCAGAATACCCAGATAAAGTATTTTGCGGTATAGGCTTCCCACAGTACTTGCTAAAGAGCTGCTGCGTGTGCAGTATCTGTCTAGGAAAAAGATGTACAAATTGTCAGTTCTTCTCGTCTGAAAGAATTCGCTGTCACAGTAGACAGCATCGAGGTACTTGGTACCTGCGAATCTCTCAGTTGCTGTCAAGCAGCGTTAATTCCAGTTTCCGTCTTGTGGTGTCGCACAAGTATGAAGTGCGCGCCACCTACTTTCGCCGCGCGCCGCCATGCACGCACGGCGCGGCGTTCTTACGGCGTCAGCCACGAGCGCCCTCTGCTGCAACCCCGCTCGTGGCACGACTGCTGCATCGGCCACTTGGGAATCAGATAGCCACCAGTTAAGACTTGGCTATCGGGTAGGCACTAGGACTCATCAGTAGTCAGGCCTCTATATAAACTAGGTATCAGCATTCTGCAGTCTAGAACTATGTAAAAGTTAAGTATTACCAAGACTCCACGAATTATATATCTTGTTCTAATTTAGCCTAGTGTTCTAGTTTCTGCTGTCCCACTGGCTGGTCACCTCCGTACCTGCACACGCGTGCATCCTTTATTCCTGTGTCGGTTTCTTTCTACTCGGCCACCGACACCTACGACCATCGGCGGAAACGAGACACAAAACTTCTAACGTATTCTTCGGATCTCCTGTTACTAAGCTGGAGTATTTTTGACGGTAACATCGACTTTTTTAAACATTAAATTCCCAACTCGGTGCTGTGTGAGGGGATGTACGTGAAATGAAACTATGCAAGCCGAACCGTAGCACAACACGAATAGGTTCAGGATTATGTTCGACAGACGACAGATTCATGAGACGACTCCTGTACGGCACATTGAGTGCGCACCTGGTAAGAAAATAAGCTGTTTCAAAAACACGGATACCTTGCCGCAGATTTAACCTCCGCAAAGCGCTACTACGAACAAAGAAATCCTGCTCGTAATCTAGCACGCGGAGGAATTAGGCATAATCAGCGCTCCGAGACGATTTAATCTGCCAGTTAGTAATCTCAGGATTGTAGCCATAAAGACCGACACAATGCTCTGCAGATCCACGACTATCTGCGCTCAGTAAAAGGCATGTGTCTTACTGAGTATAAATAAAGTAACACGTGTTCGACATAAATTTTGTAGGTTGAGATGTCGTGACAAATGTGTAAAACCTGTTGACTGGTGTTACGGCGGGGTTTCTTTTTAAAAAAGACAGGGAGGAAAGTGCATAGTTGGCAAAGTTCCTAAAACACCTCCCCTCTTTCATGCCTTCCCTCGGCGATGTTACCAACGCACTTCGTACCAGCGCCCTGGTTTGTAAACAGGGCAGCACTGCACGCGAGGTGCCGTGTCGATATGCAACTTCAGTGCGTATCTAAAATCACTGTTTTACTAACCTTGTGTCTTCTGTCGTAGTTGATGTCCCGTTGCGCAGGTGAAGCACACAGGTCGCACATCCGTTGTACTTGAAGTGATGCTAAAAGAGGTGTTGAGATGTGGCTAGGAAGGACTGCACTACGAATAATGTTAGCTTTTGTAGGATGCCAGTGCTTGTTTTTATTGAAGAAATGCCCGTGTATATCCAAGCACAAATATACAGACTGAGTAATGTTAAATATATAAATGATACATAATGTGTAAACTGTCCCTGGCCCGCACTGAACTGACATGAATGTGCAAGGTATCGCGGTCGGCGCTCGACTGACTGCCGCCGCACTTCGCTGCGCGCTACAAGGCACCGTTTTGGCGCCAAGCGAAACTTCTAGACTAACATTGTTCAACTTATTACAGAATATACAAATAATTAAATCTTTGAATTAACCGAAATATAGCTTAGCACAAAAGCATTACAGAAAGTATACAGATAATTTTTAATAGACATAGGAAAGTTAAATATTAATAAAAGAAGCGTGAAGTTTTGGTAGACAACTAATATAGCGGGAGCCAATCAGATCTCAACTTGCAATAGGGGCGGAGCTTTCCCACGGGATTCAAGCTCATCTACTGTCTCTCTCTCTCTCTCAACTTTTCTACTATTGCGTTACACAGTTCTCCACCCAAGAAAACTTCTTTAACACCTAATATATTGATATGCGAAATAAATGGCTCCATATCAGCCCCCTCACAATGTTTCATCCTCATCCGCAGCAAACCGTACCGACAGCTCAATTGAAAGTTGAATTTATAGGCGCACTAGCCATAATATTGATTTATTCAATCTTCTGTCAGTACAACTCCCCTCCTGTGTCTCCTTTTTCCTGTCTCGTAACCCATCTGCCTCCCTCCCCCCTTTTCCAAATCTGCTGCTTCTCTCTGTGTCCATTTCCTCACCCACCTCTCGTATCTCTAGTAGTTCATCTCCCCCTCTCCTTGTCAATCCCTCCTCCCCCTCTACCCCCACCTCCTTCTGCTCCTTTACCTTCGCCTTCTGCTCCTCCTCTCACTACTCCCTCCATCCCTTTCTCTGTGCATCTTCTCCTACCCTTGTTCTGTTACAAATATTTTATATGTACGAGGTGCCTCTAAGGCCTCCGATTTTTTTTTTTTTTTCTAATTAACTACTCACCCGAAATCGATGTAACTGGCGTTCCTTCTCGACGTAATCGCCCTGCAGACGTACACATTTTTCACAACGCTGACGCCATGATTCCATGGCAGCGGCGAAGGCTTCTTTAGGAGTCTGTTTCGACCAGTGGAAAATCGCTGAGGCAATAGCAGCACGGCTGGTGAATGTGCGGCCACGGAGAGTGTCTTTCATTGATGGAAAAAGCCAAAAGTCACTAGGAGCCAGGTCAGGTGAGTAGGGAGCATGAGGAATCACTTCAAAGTTGTTATCACGAAGAAACTGTTGCGTGACGTTAGCTCGATGTGCGGGTGCGTGTCTTGGTTAAACAGCACATGTGCAGCCCTTCCCAGACGTTTGTGTTGCAGTGCAGGAAGGAATTTGTTCTTCAAAACATTTTCGTAGGATGCACCTTTTACCGTAGTGCCCTTTGGAACGCAATGGGTAAGTATTACGCCCTCACTGTCCCAGAACATAGACACCATCATTTTTTCAGCACTGGCGGTTACCCGAAATTTTTTTGGTGACGGTGAATCCGTGTGCTTCCATTGAGCTGACTGGCGCTTTGTTTCTGGATTGAAAAATGGCATCCACGTCTCATCCATTGTCACAAACGACGAAAAGAAAGTACCATTCATGCTCTCGTTGCGCGTCAACATTGCTTGGCAACATGCCACATGGGCAGCCTTGTGGTCGTCCGTCAGCATTCGTGGCACCCACCTGGATGACACTTTTAGCATTTTCAGGTCGTCATGCAGGATTGTGTGCACGGAACCCACAGAAATGCCAACTCTGGAGGCGATCTGTTCAACAGTCATTCGGCGATCCCCCAAAACAATTCCCTCCACTTTCTCGATCATGTCGTCAGACCGGCTTGTGCGAGCCCGAGGTTGTTTCGGTTTGTTGTCACATGATGTTCTGCCTTCATTAAACTGTCGCACCCACGAACGCACTTTCGACACATCCATAACTCCATCACCTTATCTCTCCTTCAACTGTCGATGAACTTCAATTGGTGTCACACCACGCAAATTCAGAAAACGAATGATTGCACGCTGTTCAAGTAAGGAAAACGTCGCCATTTTAAGTATCAAAAACAGTTCTCATTCTCGCCGCTGGAGGTAAAATTCCATCTGTCGTACGGTGCTGCCATCTCTGGGACGTATTGACGATGAACGCGGCGTCATTTTAAAACAATGCGCATGTTTATATCTCCTTCCAGTCCGGAGAAAAAAATCGGAGGCCTTAGAACTTGAATGCACCCCGTATTCGAAAAACCTACGGGTCTGCAACCGGGTGACATGATCGTCGACTGCCGATATTTCGGATGGAGGACGCCCAACCATACTCATGGCAACTGCTAACAGGAAGCACTGTTCACGGACATTTAAGGCCTCGGCTTGTAGCATTGCATTTAATATTTCTTTTATTAAGATTATATCTGCGACATTTGTCGCTAGCATCCGTTCTCTCTGCCAGTGTATCTCTGATTATTTTGTTTTATAAGCATTGAGAAGGCAGTGAAGGAATGGAAGGAGAAATTTGGAGAGGGCATTAAAGTGCACGCAGAAGAAAATTAAAAACATTGCGGTTTGCCGATGACATAGTAATTCTGTCAGAGACCGCAAAAGATCTGGAAGAGCAATAGAAGGTCAGCACGGCCACTACGGTCGGGGGTTCGAATCCCCCCTCGGGCATGGATATTTGTGCCGTCCTAGTTCGTAAGTAGTTCATAAGTAGTTTGTAAGTTTAGGGACTGATGACCCCGTAGTTAAGTCCCATAATCTATACAAACATTTGAACATTTGAGCAATAGAATGGAATGGACAGAGTCTTGAAAGGAAGATATAAGATAAACATTAACAAGAGTAAAACGAAGATAATGGAATGCAATAACAGAAAATCAGGCGATGCCGAAGGACAATAAAAGTAGTAGATGAATTTTGTAATTTGGGTTGCAAGATTACTTCTGATGGCCGAAGTAAAGAAGATATAAAATGCAGAATGGCTATGGGAAGAAAAGCGTTTCTAAAGAAGCGAAACTTGTTAACATCCAATATTAATTTAAATGTTAGGAAGTCCTTTCTGAAAGCATTTGTCTGGAGTGTAGCATTGTATGGGAGCGAAACGTGGACGATAAGTTCAGATAAAAATATGATAGAAGCTTTTGAAATGTGGTGCTACAGACGAATGATGAAAATTAAATGGGTAGATCATGGAACTAATGAGGTGGTGCTTAACCAAATCGGAGAGAAAAGGAGTTTCTGGCATATCCTGACTAAGAGAAGGGATAGATTGGTTGGACACATTCTGAGACATCAAGGAGTTGTCAGTTTATCATTAGAAGGAAGTGTGTAGGGTAAAAATCATAGAGGGAAACAGAGGGACGAATACAGTTAGCAGATTCGAAAGGATGTAGGTTGCCGAACGTATTCTCAGATGAAGAGACTTTCACAGGACAGGGGAGTGTGGAGAGCTGCATAAAACCAGTCTGCGGAATGAAGACCACAACAACAACAACAACAACAACAACAAGACTTTCAATTTTTTTTTTTTTTTTTTTTTTTTTTTTTTTTTTTTTTGAACGGGCTGGAGAGAAAACAGAATCGCTCGTCGTCTTTCGTCTTTTTACTGTTGAACAGATCGGACGTCTCTCTTTTGGCTCTCCACATCGATCATGTAAGTGTGAGCACATGGTTCATTAATCGCAATAAATACCTCAGTTCATTTGAAATGAATACTTAATTAAAAATTTCTTTCTCCATTTTTCATTAATTTTGTAATCTTTGTTTCTAGCATAATTCGTAAAATGATGCTTGGCCATTGTTGTAAATCGCGATTGCGAAAGAATATTCCAGGCGCGAGTTTCACTTACGTAGGGGAGACCAGGGCAAAACGATCCCTTTAAGGCGTCCGTCCATTTACTGTGGGTAATATTCAAAATCTATAACTATAAATGTGAATGTCTGTTCGGTGTACGTTTTTCACGTCTGAACCACAAGACATAAAGAGCTAAAAATTTGTACAGTTACTAATGTCTACCCCGGGAAGGCTTTAGGCATGGTTTTATGGCGATCGCATAGCTATTTACCTATAAATATTAATGTGAATGTCCGTTCGGTGTACGCTTATCACGTCCGAATGACAAGACGCAGAGACTTAAATATTTGTACAGTTACTAATTTATACCTGAGGAAGGTTTTAGGCACGGTTTTATAGCGACCTGATAGATATTTCGTAATTTGAAGAATATAACGCGAAAGACGGAACAATAATTAATCTTTGAAAATTATATTTACTCTTTGAAAATGGTTTTATTGATTGCATTGTAACTTGAGGGTTGATAATGATAAAAGGGTGGAGAATATTGGGATGTAAAGTTATCGGTGTATATAAAATTCTAAGTGTGTGTGTTAATATTTCGCTCTGCAGCGAAAACCACAGAACGCAAACGAATGGTCTCTGTGTAATTGTTGTCCGAAGGCTCCAGTTGTACATCATAGCAGTTGCATGCCGATAGCTATAAGAGGGCGGAAGATATGTTGGTTGTTAAGTCGTCAAATTATTAAAAAAATTCCGACTGAAGGCCAGCGATGACGTTTGCGACTCTACAGCAAGGAGGTTACATACAGCGAACGTGATGCCACATATCATATATTTGGTCTATGCGTGCTATAATGTCTTCAGCTCTTTCTCTGTAAGGATAAGCATACGAATAAGGAAATATAAGAATAAATAAAGAAATACCCGGGCAACGCCGGGTTTTCAGCTAGTATTATATAAAATCCATTGGGTATATTTTAGCACATATTTTACTTGTTATTTAACTTACTTATAAAATTTTGAAACTTAGTGAAGTTGATAACAAATACACACACAGCTTTAATGTAAAGGATCATTTTGCCCCTGGTCTTTGGGGTAAAATGATCCCCTAGCTTATAATTTGCAGTTTACTGATATTCTTTGTAACTTTGCTGGGTTAGTAAATCAAACGCATATGTTATTCAACTTTTACTGTGCAATGAATTCAGATAACATATTATTTTATATAAATGCACATAGGGTAAGGTGGTACAAGTTCGATATAGGTACAATTCCGATCAACATAAGTTTTCAGTCTCGTAGTATTGGTAGCACTTGCCTTTGTGTGGGTTGTAGTGTAGCAGGTTTTGTACAGCTTCTCCGACTTTTCCAAGAATACACCACTTTGTGCAACGGAGATATAATTTTTTTCCTTTTAACATGTACGTGGAGCTACTTCGTCGAACGCACTCTTATAAATTTCCTAGTATCCGCGCGCTTGTAAATTCACTATTGTGCAACGTTTGGTACCACGAAGAAAGCGTTGGTGCCCGAAGGAAAAAGTGATTTTCATGTGGAAAAAGACAGTGAGCATAATTGTACGAGGAAGTGATCGTAATTGTACCTAGTGTGGTACATTTTCGATCGATTTTTCTCAATTCTGTAACCTTTTCTTGTGGTCCTACCAACATTTGTAATTGTCTGACATTTATGTTACATATTCATTAAACATTCAAGAACAAGTGCCATAGTTAAAATTATTTCTTTTCTCAATATATTTGCAGTTACAATAACATTTGCCCGAAATGATCGAAATTGTACCACCTTACCCTAGTTAAGCGGAAATTAAATTTTGATTCACTGTTACAAAGTTAAAAAATAAAATATTCAAGGCTATCATTTAAAATAGAAATTGAAGAAAAATAATACGAAGCTGTTTACATAATTCAATTCCTCTTACTTACCAGAACATTTCTCTTTCTACAAAAATCACAAATGAAGTCTTTATCGTCATCGTCAACTCCAGCACATTGGCCATGAGCCCAGTTTCTACAGCCCTGGCACATAATCCAACCTTCACCACTTCACGAGCTTAGGAAAGTTTCTTTGCAGTAAATACAGTCTGGGTTACCATCGCCAAAGACATCTTCAGCACTGTCACTCTCACAACTCTCTAGCATGCGTGACCGTTCCGTCTTCTTAGACGTTTCTTTTCTTCTCTGCAAGGAGCCATCAGATGTTTTTACACGAACTTGTTTACGTTTAGGACGTTTTAGGCATATCTTCTTCTGCAAATCATCCTTTTTTTCTTTTTTCCTCCACTAAGGCATTTTTATATCTACATCTACATCTATATAGATACTCTGCAAATCACATTTAAGTGCCTCGCAGAGGGTTCATTAACCACTTTCATAACAGTTCTCTACCGTTCGATTCTCTAGTAGTGCGCGGGAAGAAAGAACACCTAAATCGTTCCGTTTTCGATCTGATTTCTCTTATGTCTCCCTAAGTAGGTGGATGCTAGCAAAATATTTTCACATTCAGAAGTAAAAGTCGGTGATTGAAACTTCGCAAACAGATCACGCCGCAATGAATAACGTCTTTCTTTTAATGATTTCCACCCCAATTCGTGCAACATTTCCGTGACGCATTCCCCCCCGTATCGTGGTAGAACAAACCGAGCTGCCCTTCTCTGAACCTTCTCAATGTCTTCCGTCAGCCCCATCTGGTGAGGGCCCCACACTGGACAACAGTACTCCAGGAGAGGACGCACAATTGTGATGTAGGCAGTCTCTTTGGTGGAGCTGGTGCATCTTCGAAGCGTTCTGCCAATGAAACGTAACCTTTGGTTCGCCTTCCCCACAATATTTTCTGTGTGTTCTCTCCAGTCACAGTTGTTCGTAATTGTAACTCCTAGGTATTTGGTAGAATTTCGACCTTAATGTTTGCCTGATTTATCGCGTAATTGAAGTTCAGCGGATTTCTTTTAGTGGTCATGTGTATTACTTCACACTTTTCTTTATTTAGTGTCACTTTCCAATTTTCGCACCAAGTAGAAATTTTGTCTAAATCGCTTTGCAGTTGCTTTTGATCCTCTGTTGACTTCACTAACCGATAAACGACAGCATCATCCACGAACAGCTAGTCAGTATTGTTGCGCCACCCCTCTTCCTCTTCCTAACACCCATTGGTCCTTTCATTTTGGGGACTGGAATGATTTGGGCTGGCGATGTTGTACCAAATGATGTTTCCCTACATAATGATGCGCCCACTCCACTTGGTCCTGGTTGGCCAGATTCAAGACAACTTGTGATTGTTGAGTGATTTTCATTTGTTGTAGGCTCTGCAGACCCAGATTCCTGATTGATAGAAGACCGTGCATGTGGTGTGCATTCTTCAATTACGACTTTAGAACTGCTTTCAGTTTCCATTGCTTCACAATTTGACTGATCTTCTAGTTGATCGGTAGTTTCTGCAGCTGTAAAGTCGGCATCAGTAAAGATTTCTGGGTCATAAGGATATATCCCACATTTCATAAATCAATTTATAGCATTCACGGGTGTGTATGCTTTGAGGTAAGCTTCCCCAAAAATCTGACTTATCTGGAAAAGTGTCACTACCGTCTCTGGGTAATTGTTAATCCATTTCTCCAGAGCCTTGTCATAATATGTGCTTAAAGGAAACATTATTGACACATCTAGTGGCTGGAGCTTGTGTGTGCAGTGGGGAGGTAAACATATGATGGTTGTTGTTGTTATGGTCTTCAGTCCGGAGACTGGTTTAATGAAGCTCTCCACCCTGCTCTATCCTGAGCAAGCCTTTTCATCTCCTCATAACAACGGCAACCCACATCCACTTGAATCTGCTTACTATACGCGTCTCTTTGTCTCCCTCTGCGATTTTTACCCCACACACTTCCCTCCAATGCTAAATTTACAATTCCTCGATGTCTAAGAATGTGTCCTACCAAGCAATCCCTTCTTTTAGTCAGGGTATGCCAAAAATTCCTTTTCTCACCAATTCTGTTCAGTAGCTCTTCATTAGTTATGCAATCTACCCACTTAATCTTCAGTATTCTTCTGTAGCACCACATTTCAAAAGCTTCTATTCTCTTCTGTTTATCGTCAATCCCGTACGAGGCAACACTCCACATATATGCTTTCAGTAAAGACTTCCTTACACGTAAATTAATATTCGATGTTAGCAAATTTCTCTTTTTCAAAAATGCTTTTCTTCCCATTGCCATTCTGCATTTTATATCGTCTGTACTGCGACCATCGCATGTTATTTTACTACCCAAGTAACAAAACTCATCTACCACCTTCATTGTTTCGTTACCTAATCTAATTTCTTCAGCATTGCCTGATTTTCTAAGACCGCATTCCATTATTTTTGTTTTGCTCTTGTTAATGTTCATTTTGTACGCTCTCTTCAACACACTGTCCATTCCATTCAACTGCTCTTCCAGGTCCTTTGCTGTCTCTGACAGAACTACAATGTCATCAGCAAAACGCAATGTTTTTATTTCTTCCCCCTGAACTTTAATCCCTATTCCAAATTTTTCCTTGCTTTCCTTCACCGCCTGCTCGATGTACAAATTGAATAACATTGGAGAAAGGCTACAACCCTGTCTTACTCCCTTCCCAGCTGATGCTATCCTTTCATGCCCTTCGAGTCTAATAACTGCAGTCTGGCTTTTGTACAAGTTGGAAATAACTCTCCTTTCCTTATATTTTACCCCTGCTGACTTCAGAATTTGAAAGAGTGTATTCCAGTCAACATTGTCAAACGCTTTCTCCAAATCTACAAAAGCTAAAAATGTAGGTTTGCCTTTCCTTAATCTATCTTCCAAGATAAGATGTAAAGTGAGTATTGCCTCCCAGGTTCCTACGTTCCTCCTGAATCCAAACTGATCTTCCCTGAGGTCAGCGTCTACCAGATTTTCCATTCTCCTGTAGATACTTCGTGTTAAAATTTTGCAACCATGACTTATCAAACTGATGGTTCTGTAATTTTCATACCTGTCTGCACGTGATTTCTTTGGAATGGGGATTATTACATTTTTCTTAAAGTCTGAGGGTATTTCGCCTGTCTCATATATCCTACACACCAGTTCAAATAGTTTTGTCATGGCTGTCTCTCCCAGAGACTTTAGTAGCTCTGAGGGTATGTCATCTACTCCTGGGGCCTTTTCCGACCTAGGTCTTTGAGGGCTCTGTCAAATCCATCTCTCAGTATAGTATCTCCTATTTCATCTAGATCTACTTCCTCTTCCCTTCCTACAACATCGTCTCTAAGTTCATTTCCTTTGTAGAGCTGCTCTATGTACTCTTTCCACCTTTCAGCTTTCCCTTCTTTGCTGAGAACTGGTTTCCCATCTGAGTTGCTTTTCTTGTCCCCAAATGTCTCTTTTATTTTCCTGTAGGCGGTATCTACTTTTCCCCTTCTTATACATTCTTCTACAGATTTGCATTTGGCTTCGAGCCACTCCTGCTTAGCCATTTTGCACTTCCTGTCAATCTCATTTATCATATGATGGTAACAAAGTTTTTTCTGGCAGCTTCAATCACATTCAAATTTTATCGTGTGGCTGAGGTGTCCATCCATTATTAGCAGTGCTGGGTCTTCCTTTGATGGTTTCGCATGTTGCACAAAATGCTGAAACCAATCCTCGAACATCTCGAGTCTCATCCATCCACTAGAGTTGCAGGCAAAAATAGTTCCAGGTGTAGCTCCATCAGTTAACTCTGCTTTCATCCTTTTTCAGGGAAACATGAGCATCGTTGGTATGACTGTCCCTCCAGCAGACATGCATAAAACAGCTGTAGTCGACTCACCACGCTCGCCAGACACAATTCGCCCTACTTGTAGTCGTCCCTTCTTCGCCAAAACTCCTGAATTCCTAGATGAAACTGTTCGAATAGAAGTTTCATCTACGTTAAAAATTCTGTGAGAAAGATATGGCCGATCAGAATTTACTTCCCCAAGAATTTTGAAAAATTTCGTCACTAATGTCGATTGAATGCACGAGCTCTTGCAGCTGATGTTGACTCTGGGACTCTGAGCGAGAGCTCTGGATGTCGTCGTCGAAAGTCAGCTAACCAATCTTCCCCAGCAAGGCCCAGTTCATTAAAAGTATGTGATATACCATTTTTCATTGCTAATTGGAATGCTAAGTGACGCACATATTTTGTTATCAGACCATAAAATCTTGTTTCCATATCCATGATAAGGTTAACCAGTTCCTCCTCTTGGCATTGAGTGAAAACGGGTTTATAATTTCCTGAGACTTTCTTATCTTGCACACCAGGTGTATCTTTCCTGTTACCCTTCTTTTTAGTGCCATTCTGGGGAGATTAAAATTCCTACTTGCTGTCTTAACATGCATTCCATTTTTAACTGCCTTAATGGCGTTGTTCATATTGTCAGCACACCAGCTTTGAAGATCAGTTTTCCGAACGTAAGTTCGCACCATTTTTTAATCTGAAAATTGAAAGGCTTAAATAAATACTCGCATGAAACTGAACAAATAAGTATGTCATTAAGTAAATGCAAGCATAAACACATATGAGTAGGCTTATTTATATGTAATAGTTTATTAATGGGGTAATATGATCCCTACGGGGTATAATGATCCCCCCTACATGATCATTTTGCCCCAAACCCTCACCCTGCAACAACAACTACGTTGCAGGAGAACGCCATCTTGTATGCTAACGACAACGCGAAAAAAACTTCCTTATAAACTGCCTTAAAAGCCGAAATATTTGTGACTCGCTTTAGAAGCACACAGTGTGACATGAACAATTACAGATTTAGAACTTACCTTACATCAACAGTGCATAAAACGAAGTTTTCTTCTGTAAATCTTGTTGCAGAACACACGGCAGAACTATATCACTGGTGTAACCTTAGGCCGTGTTCACACTAGAGTTGTGGCGATTCGTCAATGAGTCGTTCATTTGAACGAATACAAATAAAGAATCGGAAGAATCGAATCGTGATTCGGACGAATCGTCGTTCAAAAGAATCGTCTGTCTCGAGACGATTCTTAAGTTCCAACGATTCACGATTCGAAGGCGACTGCCGAATCTTCCCGAATCGTGCCGAATGCCGGAGAGAAGAGGGGGGACGAATCGTCGTTCAAAAGAATCGCCTGTCTAACGATTCATGATTCGAAACGCCAGTAGCGAATCGCACCGAATGATTACGAAAGCCAGAAAGCGTGTGAACAAAGGAAGCACAGAACGAAGATCGTGAGCTGTTAATTATTAGCCTAATCACGAATTACACATGACAGAAACAAAACGCAGCGAAATACACAGCTGCCAATACATACGAATATAAGTCTTTTATAAAGTTTACATATTATGTATTTAAACGATCAATCATTACACATTTATATTTCGCATATCCCGGAAATGGCTGTAACGATTTAGATTACATTTTGTTTTTAGAGAGGTTTAAGCTTTTCGAGTTCATCTACGTAGTTATAGTTTTGTAAAAAATCGATTTTAGAAAAATATTCTTTTTATATAAAAACGCGATTTTAAATGTTTTTAAAGCCATCTCAAAAATCTTTTTTGCCATTTTGGTTTTTACGTTATCAGCTTTCCTGAAAGAAATCGATTTTAGAAAAAAGAAACATTTTAATAAACGTGAATTTCTTGCATCTCGAAAGAAATTTAATATTTGGAACGGATTTTTATTTTTAATGTTTATTTCGTGTTTCCTTCAACTAATTGATTTTACATAAGTATTTTATAATGATTAGATACCTATTAATTACCATATATTTAATTATATTTATACGTTCACTAAACCTGCAACGCTACTAAATGAGCTATGATGACAGCAGAAATAATTGGTAGCGCTAAACTTCAGACTATTTTCTCGAGAATTTTTGAGAGCTGAATCGAATGGATTTGCTTCATTATTATTTTAAGTCTGAACTTTACGCACCATAAGTATTAAAAAATCCGATACCTATATTGTCACCTTTTCGGCATTTTGTTAGAATCGTGCCGTCGCAGACCAGAAACAATCGTGAACGAATCGTAGGAACAGATCCATAAGGTTAAGATTCCAACATCCATAACACAGACATGTATTGCCATCTATGAGCAAGATGTAGAAGTAAGAATCGCGCCAATGCATACTAAAGAATCGCGAAAGAATCGTGAACGAATCGTTGGAATCGATTCACAATGTGGGATTGAATCGCAAGAATCGATTCATAAAAAAGAATCGTGTTGCCCAACTCTAGCCGAGCCGACTGGGGCCGGGATGAGCCGAGAGATTAAACACATTGTTTTCAATTGCGCTGTTCAGTATTCACACTGCCGGCCGGGCCGAGACGACGACATTCGTAATGTCTAATATTTCCGGCGCGAGCCGAGTGGGCTATGGTACTGCCTCTGCACCACTAGTTTCTCACGTCTCCAGCCTGTTTTCAAGTCTCTTTGCATGATAGCTTTTTTTTCATTTAAATAACACTCATGAAAATATGTTGTTTATTTTTTCCTTTTATTACTATTAAGTCTGTAAAATCAATACAAAATTCATAATTTTTTTAGCTGTCCTTATAAGGAAAAACTTTTCTAAATGTCAGTCGAAATTCATGGGATGAATCCATTACCACCTGTTTCTTATGTGCTTAAAATCCGATAGGCCACTACAGTGTGACAACAAAAGGAATATAATAACAAAATGTTCAAATGTTTGTGGAACTTATGGGACTTAACTACGGGGTCATCAGTCCCTAAGCTTACAAACTACTTATGAACTAGACACAGCAAGATATAAAGTGGCACACGCTTCTCATCCTTTACTGACGTGACTTGTAGTTTTTTAGTCTAAACTATATCAGCGCATTTTTCTTTCAGTTAACATTTTTAAAAAATCGAAGTACCATTGTTCAAATGTTTGTAAATCTATCGGACCAAACTGCGTGGTCATGAGTCCGTAGCTTACAAACTCCTTAAACCTAGGTAAACTAACCTACGGACAAGCACACACACCCATGCCCCAGGGAGGACTCGAACCTCCACGGCGAGCAACCGCGCGCTCCGCAGCGAGACGCTTTAGACCGCCCGGCTACTCCACCGTGGCGAAGTAGCGTTGAGAGAAAGAATATTGTCAGCGGATGATTCACCAAAATGTTCGTAGAAACGCAGTTCCCCTCAGTCACCTTCTTAACAAAATAAATAAATAATAAAATTCTGAGACATGTGTTGAGTGCTTTGAAATGTTCAAATGTTTGTATAGTCTATGGGACTTAACTACGGGGTCATCAGTCCCTAAACTTACAAACTACTTAGGAACTAGGACGGCACAAATATCCATGCCCGAGGGGGGATTCGAACCCCCGACCGTAGTGGCCGTGCAGACCGTGACTGAAGCGCCTCAGTCCCCGCGGCCACCGCGGCCGGCGAGTGCTTTGAAAGTGAAGATGGGTTGAAATACAGTACAGCGTGTCCCACATAAAACAGGTAAACCTCACGTATGCCGCCACTTGTAATATCCCTTATGAGGAGGTAACTACATATTTTTACTGTTAATATTATCTATTATTTTTTACTTAGTTCGTTGTTAATTTAATCTCGGGCGTGAATGATATTGCTTTTATGTGGGACAAGCTGTATAGAATTATTTTTACCTTGTGATAATTTTTCTGAGAGGTACAAAGACGAAAATAAAAAAAAAAAAAATGATTATACATGACATAGGTCTAGAAATACCTATACATTTCAGTATAATTTTGGGCTTCTTCCTTTTATCATTTCCAACTAGAAACCCAATAAGTATAATGTCAACAAAAATTATTTCACTCCATCTACCAAAGTAACGGTTAACAGTAATTTATTCTTCACTTCAAATTCCATTCACGAAATATATATTCCGTTTATTGGTAATGTGGACAAGAGATCAGTCATAGGTCTTTCATAAAGTATGACCTTATGTAAAACCATAGCAGGACATTGTCAGTTATAATCGGTTGCCTCCCAAGAAAAAAATAATTTATACTTGTTTTCTGGTTACGGATCATTAACACATCACGAGGAAGCGACAAACGTGGCCAGCAATTCATTTTTTCGGCACTGCAGTGCTTCACGCTACGCGCAACAGCCGCCGAGTTCGTAGGCTTGCGATCGCGGCATGACGCCGCTCACATAACTCGCAATTAGTTGTGAAAGGAGGTAGACATCAGTGCGACTACTATTTCAAAAACTTT
Source organism: Locusta migratoria (assembly GCA_026315105.1). Taxonomy (NCBI): domain Eukaryota; kingdom Metazoa; phylum Arthropoda; class Insecta; order Orthoptera; family Acrididae; genus Locusta; species Locusta migratoria. The sequence goes on from CM048745.1 coordinate 345,799,466, forward strand.
TCTATACTTTTAGCTCCATTTCATTCGCTGTAATGTATGGTCTAAAATGCATAGAACAGTAAGCTCCCCGCTATCGAACTTTTTCAATACACGATTTCTAAATCAAGTGCGCATACTTGACAAAAAGCATCATTTGAAAACGACTGTTACGAATTTCGAAAAGGTGAATGTTTTATTCGAAAGCTAAGATGTTATACTACCATGTGTTCAGAAACCAGATTTTTTAACCGCATACGTTTATCAAAATCGAGTGAGGAGCGTTACGAAACTAAAAACTCTCGCGGAATGAAAAGTAGACTATTTATTTTTTCACAGGCAAGGCAAGGCTTTTAAGGACAAAATAAGTTGATAAAACGATGTGGCGTGGTCTTATATACCGTCAAAATTTTTTGCAACTTGAAAATCGGAAAAGTTGATATTCCCCCTCTTTTTCGGATCGGCTCGGCCCAATAGACTCATGTGAGCTCTTAATTCACGAATTGTCCGCTCGATGGCAGCACTAACTGTGAAGACAGAGAGCGCGACCATTATGCCCCAGGGGATCGTTTTGCCCCGGTCTCCCCTACATTTAGTGTTGACTCATTTCAATGACTGCAGTCATTCTTTTCTTTAAACGAAGTCCGATAAATTTGCAATTTTAACCACGAATCGTAACTGGAATTAAACACGGTCATGAAACTTCAGTATGCGAAGCTTAAGCAACCCAAGCATCAGTTTACAGCAAAGAAGAACATAATTATTCCATACAGGTTCGACTACAGTGCTATGGCTACAATACAACCTGATTTCTACCGACAGGTAAATAACGGATTCCTCCACTTTCTTTTGTAATGCTGCTTTCTGGTGTTGTCTTTATGCTAACCACTATTACCGCTAAATACTGAGGGTGGAATCTTTCATGTTTTTCTCAGTATAGATCTTTTCCAAAATTGTTATTCATTGCAATATTTTCACAGTTTGTTAAATTTCAATAGCAGTACTTAACTTTAATCTTGACGACAAGACCAAGAAAAAGGAAAAAAAGTATCATTACAGGGTTTTGGTTGTGACATGAAGATGACCCCCTAGATGTGTATCCCAGGCAACACTGTAACATGGCACAGTGGAAGTCTACACACTACGGCGGCCAGACGTACGAATGACGCCCTCTCCCTATGAAGGCAAATCGAGCAATCAAGGAATAATAAGTTGATGAGATTCAATGCATGTTACTTCAACATAGAAGACTACACGATGACTAAGGAACAAAAAATTGAAAAAAAATCGTAATTAGAGCAGTGTCGTACTCCTACAAGAGACACCTCACAGACGAAACTATCCATCGACTCGAAATGTGTGATATTCCTGGCCTATGGCCACTTCATATTTCTGGCCGCTGGCCGTTTCTTTGCTAACATCGTACATGTCTTAAACGCGAAAGAAAGACATAAGTACAGCATATGTTGAAATGTGGGGTGGGGAGCAGTAGCATATGGCACAGTAGGTGCTGGTTCCCAACTGGTACTCTCCTCGCATTGGCTGCTGCATTTCACGTCAGGTGATTTCTTTTGAAATTAGTTTTGTTTTTTATATAATAAATATTAATTATTCAGAGCTGAGAATTTGTGATAAATATCTCTCAAGGACAGGCTAGATTTTGACAGTTTAAAAAGTTTAAGTTGCCTTCTCTTATTGTAACAAGAGAATAGCGATTTTGCAGAAGGCGCGCGACGGCCCTGTTTTGGCGCGAAATAGAGCGTCAGGTGCCCTCTCGCAACGCGCCGCAGTTTCAGTCTCGAGCTGACCACTATACGCGCCGGACCGTGCCGGTAATGAGTAAAGATTAGTATAATTGTGATAACAGTCGAGATGTCAACATGAATTCCGGGCAGCGTAGGCCGTGTCGCATTAACAATTGTTGTTCATATTTTATTATTTATTTAATAAATGGCATCCCTGACAATTAAAACGCTCGCGAGTCGCTTCTTATACTTCCATCCTACAGAACTTATTTTAGCCTCACTTGTATGCTGCACAAGAACCAACGATCTGTGTGCTGTCTTCTGCGCTGGGGACACAACTATAGAAGACAACATGTTAGTCAGAACTCTATGCTTTCCATAAAGACTTGGACAGCAACTACGGCACCTCGTGCGTACTGTATGGCGGTACAAACGCACACTGCTACGCAACAACATCCGCAAGGATGTGGTGGTTTTTAGGGGTCTTATGGGAGGAAGCAATACTAACTTTTCCGTCCACAAATAAAAAACCCTAGGAAGCATGTAAATGCCGCAATTTACTAATGAGAGTTATAATGGTCACGACAAGCATGGCACGGCCACCGTAGTGAAGAACGCACCCCTGAGGAATTCGGACGCAAAAGTCGTACCAGAAGAACATACGAGAGGTATAAAAGAGCTCATGTTGTACAATGTCTATAAACTTGCACCACAGAAATACCACATAGGTAATTTCCGAAGGGCTAACCATCCAGCTGTTTACGCTGGTGATTTTAACTGTTAAAACAGCAAATGTGGCTGTCTGAAATCCACGGCTGAAGGACTGGACTAAATAACTGGTCAAACAACCAGGACCTACGATTCCTGTTCGACCCTAAGGACGTAGCGACCTTCGAAGCAAAGGCGTGGCGCACAACCTCCACACCTTCGTCACACCTGTGGAAGCTACAAGAAGGATACTTGAGGCGTTCACAAGGAAGCCAGCATAGTCCGATGATAGTTACAGGCTTTTTTTTCTTGGCGCTGAAAGACACTCCAACAGGATTGGCCGTGTTTAGCAGAAATATGAGGTCAAATGTGCTTTTCGACCACCATCTAAGATTAGGGCGTTGTTAGGGCAGTAAAGGATGATCTTGGTTTGTTTAAGGCGGGTTTCTATCGCATCCCACGCAGTTGGTAAGAGTACCGGTATATAGAATACAAGCAAATAGCACACACGTTTACATCCGAGCAATTCTGCTTTTACAGAACATCGCCTAGACACAGATCACCCAATGAAATGTACGAGGGGTGTGGGTATAATTGTAGCCTTTATTCATAAGTAGTCACCAGAGGTCTGAGCACAACTATCCCACTGTTTAACGAGCCGGCGGATTCCCTGTTCGCAGAATAGGGTATTTTCCTGTGTTAAAAATATGGTTCGAATTGTTGTTATTCTGAATGATTATAACATTCAGAAACATTTTCTCTCATAATTCTTACAAAACATCTGTTATTTTTACGTAATTAAAGCTTAAAAATCACCAAATTTCACGATTAGATGACGTGATCGAAAACGCTCCGTTATTGGCTGAAGTACTGGTGACGTCATAGAACACCTACAGCGCGGCAACTAGAAGTCGGAGCTGTATTATTGTATGCATTTCCTTCATTTCGCAGCTGTAAGTTCAGTATTTTCGTGATCTAAACGCGTTTACAGTTTTTATGCCACAATCGAAGATGATTATGTGAAGGCTGACAGCGGAAACCTCCCTAAAGCTGATGCAATTATGGTGTCTTCAATCTTTGAAAACAATCCAAATTTTTACGTGCCAGAAATAAGAAACGTGAAAACTGCATTGTAAGTAACGCATACCTACATTTTAAAGCTAATTATTTCGAGAGATATTTTATGCCATTGGAAAAAAGTACCCTATTTGTTGATGTCAGCAGACTTAATCTGAAGTCACCATATTATGCAATATAGGGTGAAATTTTATCTTCTATCCAAGCGATCCTTCTATCCTTGAGTGATTATGTTGGCAACATCAACAACACGGTAGAAAATCTTTGTCCAGATGTTCAGACTACATAGAATGACTAGGTTAGTGTATAGTACAGACCATGAAGTAAATAAATAATGCTGTTCCTGCTCTATGATTCTTGTATGTACCCTTGTCCGGTCAGTAAAAGTAACTGCCCTCGTAAATCAAAGGCTTCACGACAAAATATTGGCGCTGTCACGCGATTGGCTAATGGCGACGTCTCATGATTCTCGCTATTCAGCATCTGTTGCCAACATAGTCACAGGAAGCCGCCGGAATAGTTGGTAAAATTTAACCCAGTAAAGCACGCAGTTAAGAGAGTAATTTTATTTAACTACTTCAATACTGGTGCAAAGTGAAACATCAAAACCTGTAAAATACAGCAAAAATGCCTTGTGTATAGTTATACTATATAACTATAGTCTAGAACAGGGACAGCGGGTTGCGTCGGCGGTGTTTTCATATCGCTCGTAGGTTGGCAACGCACATTTCGTGTAGCCAAAGGTATGTCACTTTCACGTAAACATTGCGAGCGAGACACGATGGAATAAATTTATAGCGCCGAAATTACAGTGATTTTCTGGTTGGTTGTTTTTGTGAGTGAACGTTTGTGATTGTGTGTAAACTTTCTGCCATGCATATCAGTATTTTCCTTACATATTCAACATTTGGTGTGATATGAATGTGTCACTACTTTTGACACTACAAACTAATCCATTTACGTTTACTCGTCCACGTACGAAGCCACGAACAGAAATACACACATGAAGTAGCCGCTATTTCATTTAGATCTCTTCGCACCAGTCTCAGCCACTTTTTGCGTATCTTCTCATTTTTCGGTACTTGCAAGAACAGTTTTTCTGGAGTCTTGACAGATGTATTGGTACAGTGCGGAACTAAGTACTATTTGTAGGTCATTATGCAAACGTTAACGCCCAAACACGAGGCCTCGGCCTAAACAATATACAGGTATTTGTTTATCTTACGAGAGCAGCAGCAGCGAGGTGTATGACGTCACAGGCAACACGTGACTCAAATGTAGCGTTTTAGTGGGCTTTCAAATTATTTGAATTTCATCCTCTTTTCTTAGTTCTGAAATCCACGAGGTAAAAAGCATGTTCGGAGCATAATACGACATAATTAACAATTTAAAACGATTTCCAGAAAACAGTCAAATACCCTATTCCTGTGGCTGTGACGAGAGCCAGTCCTCTGCTGTGTCGTCTTCAGAATCTAAAAGAAGATAAAAAAAAAGAACTAACTGAAAACATCTTACAATAATTTGATTGTAAGATTAACATACTTTACGTTTAAAATAGTTGCGACTGAAACACGTCTCGTCTATGTTACTGTGATGTATGAGGGCATTTACAACATCGAGTTCAGGTACAGGTAGGAGGGATGTAGGGGGAGGTACAGGTTTGGGAAGAGCGAAAATAAGGAGGTGGACGCTGTGGGGGAGAGGAGGGGAAATGTGGTCTTAACTGAAATTCAAAAACAGAAAGCAATTACATAACAATACTTTTACTTTTGTTAGAATATAATAAGTGCGAGCCGTGGTGGAGTAGCCGAGCGGTCTAAAGCGTCTCGCTGCCGAGCGCGCGGTTGCTCGCCGTGGAGGTTCCAGTCCTCCCTGGGGCATGGGTGTGTGTGTGTTTGTCCTTAGGTTTCTACCTAGGTTTAAGTAGTCTGTAAGCTGCGGACTGATGACCACGAAGTTTGGTCCGATAGATTCACAAACATTTGAACACACATAATAAGTGCGAACTAATTAATGAATCATACTACAGAAACCATAAAAGCCGTGATAAAAATGTAATGAGATGGATAATTAAAATTTTCGGTACGTTATAAAAAGCACTGGGGCGTAAATCTATGAAGTGTAAAATTATGTCATACTATAAAAGTGTAAAACAAGAGTAAAACAAGGGTAATGGAGTGCAGTCAAAGAAAATCAAGTGATGCTGAAGGAATTAGATTAGGCAATGAAGCAATAAAGGTGGTAGATGAGATTTGTTACTTGGGCAGTAAAATAACAAATGATGGTCGGAGTACAGAGGATAAAAATGCATAATGGCAATGGGTAGAAAAGCGTTCTTGAAAAAGAGTAATTTTTTAACCTCGAATATTGATTTAAGCCTAAGGAAGTCCTTTCTGAAGGCATTTGTGTGGAGTGATGCTTTGTACGGGAGTGAAACATGGACGATAAACAGTGCGGACAGGAAGAGGATAGAGGCTTTTGAAATGTGGTGCTACCGAAGAATGCTGAAGATTAGGTGGGTGGATCGCATAACTAATGAGGAGGTACTGAACAGAATTGGGGAGGAAAGGAATTTCTGGCATATCTTGACTAAAAGAAGGGATCGATGGGTAGGGCACATTCTTAAACATCAAGGAATCGTGAATTTAGCATTGGAGGGAAGTGTGTGGGGTAAAAACCGCAGAGGAAGACCAAGAGATGGGTACAGTAAGCAGATTCAGACAGATGTAGGTTGACGTTCTTATGTGGAGATGAAGAGGCTTGCTCAGGATAGGGTATTGTGGAGAGCTGCATCAAACCAGTCTCCGGACTGAAGACCACAACAACACAAATACGAAATCCCGTCCATTGACGGTCTCAGCATCTCTTCATTGTGCCGCAAGGAGTAAGTAGAATGTTAGAGAAGGAGAAGACAGGTCTTGTTCGAACTGTAATGAAAAACAGGAAGGGAATGCTTTAAGCTTTGAAATCACTCAACATACAAAGAAGGGAACAGGTATTCCGGAGGAGTGGAAATCTTTTGGTTGTGTGCTGGAAAGACAAAAGATATGTATAAATGCCAAGTACAAGACACAGGGCAGAAATGATATAATTATGAAGACAGAAGATGTAAACAAAAAACAAAATCCTGCTTGTGTTGTGGAGTACAACAAAAAGAAGGTCGGGGTTGATGGGTTGATCTGTCCGATCAGAGGATGTCATACAGGGCTTTCGAACATAGAACAGTGAAATGGTGGAAGAAACTTGCATTTCACAGTCTCTTTATGGTGCCTGGTATATGCATGTATTCTCCATAATAAAATTAAAGCTGAGGAGATGCCTCTAACCAAGTTCATAAAGGTGTTGTGTGCAGCATTGCCAATGTGTGAAGACGGTGCTCCCAAACCAACTTCCGATAGAGGCCACATGAGCAGGTTATCTGCAGGAAAGTATTTTCTAGAAGAAATTCCACCTCCCACAGGTAAAAGTGGAATTCAAAGGATGTGCAAAGTATGCTCAACCAGAGGAAAAAAGCAAACTGGAGAGGCAGTAAGGAAAGACAAATCATACCAGTGCAGTGAGTGCAAAATCGCAATGTGCAAAGAACCATGTTTTACATTGTATCATACGAAATAAAAAAATAATTAAAAAAAATACACTATGTGAAAATAATGCGTGTATATATGTAATAAGTGTTTTTATCAGTGTTTCATTATTGAAAGTGGAATAAAATCTTTTCAACTACGACAAGTATGATGTAAAAACTTTATGATTTCCGTAAACTTTTTTTCTTTTTTCCAAAAAATGACTTTGTTTGCCGTTCTTATGTGGAGTTGAAGAGGCTTGCTCAGGATAGGGTATTGTGGAGAGCTGCATCAAACCAGTCTCCGGACTGAAGACCACAACAACAAAAGTGTATAACTAGAAATTGTACATAATTCTAGCTTCTAACTGTCGAAAAATTAAAATGCAAGTAGTCAGTGTGGTACGGAGATTAATTGTTGCTGCATCTGCTTGGTGGCGTTGTGTGTCGCGCAACTCCTACCGTATGTAGGGAAGCAGCCGTGCTGGCAACAGGAAGGCGTGGTGTGTGGGGCCGCTGTCACTTCTCTTCTGGGTGAGTGGGCCGCCGATATGGACGGCTGGAAGAGGCCCTCAAAGTTTCTAACAAATGCACTGTTGCTTCAGTGTGTTATCGGGATCCTCCGATTTGTGTGCAAATATTTCAGTTTCTTCTAGCGTTGTCAGGAGGCGTCTTTTAGGCTAACTATGCAACATTTCTGTCTCATAAAGTGCCGCGGTGGAGTAGCCGAGCGGTCTAAGGCGCCTCGCTGCGGAGCGCGCGGTTGCTCGCCGTCGGAGGTCGAGTCCTCAAACCAAATGTTCGTATAGTTATGGGACTTAACTACGGGGTCATCAGTCCCTAAACTTATAAACTACTTATGAACTAGGTAATCCTGAGGACGGCACAAATATCCATGCCCGACGGGGGATTCGAACCCCCGACCGTAGTGGCCTTGTAGACCGTGACTGGAGCGCCTCAGTCCCCTCGGCCACCGCGGCCGGCGGGTCGAGTCCTCCCTAGGACATGAATATGTGTGTGTGTGTGTGTGTGTTTGTTCTTAGGTTAGTTTACCTTAGTTTAAGTATCGCAGTATGGTCCGATAGATTTACAAACATTTGAACATTTTTTTTTTTTTTTTTTTTTTTTCCTCATAACGTCGACGTATTGCAGCCACAACTACGAAGGTAAACCTTTTCAGTTATGTACAACTATGTTAAACGTAATGTGCCGCGGTGGAGTAGCCGAGCGGTCTAAAGCGTCTCGCTGCGGAGCGCGCGGTTGCTTGCCGTGGAGGTTCGAGTCCTCCCTGGGGCATGGGTATGTGTGTTTGTCCTTAGGTTAGTTTACCTAGGTTTAAGTAGTTTGTAAGCTACGGACTGATGACCACGCAGTTTGGTCCGATAGAATTACAAACATTTAAACATTTTTTAAACGTAATGTCTGTTAATCTTACAATCAAATTATTGTATTTTTTTATTTAGTACATAGTTTCTTTTCTATTTGTTTTAGATTCTGAAGATGATCCTGATGGATCGAAACATGAAAATGCAAAAAAATCCGTTGCAGCTGTTAACTGATAATTTGACAGTATATCATTTCAAATATTAGTGCAGTTCCTGCCTCTCGCGAGTCGATTATGTCGTCTTTAGTAAAGAAGTGGAATGGAAACTGATAAGAGCGCTCGAAGATTTAACTATCTACTACAGAGAATATTTTCTGATGCCAAATCCCTCTAAAACTCAGGTATGTTCCTTCCACCTTAAAAATAAAGTCGCAAATCGGCAGTTGAAAAGACATGGCAGGGTCAGGAGTTGAGCCATGATGATTCGCCGAAATATTTGGGTCTCCGTCTTGACAGGACTCCGACTTTCCGGAAGTACTGCCAAATTGTTAAGGGAAAGGTCTGTGCGATAAGTAATATAATCAGCAAATATACTAGTACGAAATGGGAAGCTCAACCTCGCGTTTTAAGAGCATCGGCTCTTGCACTGTGTTTCTCAGGAGCAGAGTATCCAGCGCCTGTTTGGTACCACTCTGCACACTCCAAACGTGCTGACGCGGCAATTAATGAGACAGTTCGCATAGTGTCTGGCTGCCTAAAACCAACCCCAGTTCAGCAAATTTACCCGATTGTCGGCATAGCTCCACGTCCCATCAGAAGGCAAGTCGCAGCTGAGAAGAAACAGTGTGATGATAATTGGCATCCGCTATGCGACTTCCAATCACAATACAGGCGACTGAAGTCCCGGCGAAGTTTCATGCAAGTGACAAAGACTTTAGACGAGCTGTCTGAAAAACGACGACAAAATGAATGGCAAAACAGGGTACATGAGTCGCTAATGAAGCCTAGAGAACAACTGGCTGCTGGGAATCACCTGTCTTTTCCGACATGGAGGGCCTAAGCACGGTGGAATACAAACATGAGGAAGTGGGGCTACAAGGAGAGCGACTCCCGTGACTGCGGTGCAGAACAGGATTACCGACATCTATTGAAGTAAATTAATGAAATGCAGCAACCAGTTGCTTGTGGTTATTTAACGACCGGTTTTGCACTTAGCGTTGATTGCACTACTAGCATGTATATTTATTAAGCAACAGTACAAAAATAGACCAGAAGAAGGGCACTCAAACGTCCGAAACCGGTCGTTAAAGTTAAAAATAAATAACCACAAGCAACTGGTTGCTGCATTTCATTAATTTATAATCTGAACAGTTGCTGAAATGGATAAAATACTCCATCTATTGAAGTGCACAAACGTAGGCAAAACGTGCACACCAACAGACCTTATTGAAGCAAATGAACAAGCTATTCATGTGGCTGATTATTGGAAATATTTAGTATAGTAGGTGACCCTGACACGTAAAGTAAGTTCAAATTCAAATGTCTGTTAAGCTTATGGGACTTAACTACGGGGTCATCAGTCCCTAAACTTACAAACTACTTATGAACTACTTACAAACTAGGACGGCACAAATATCCATGCCCAAGGGGGGATTCGAACCCCCGACCGTAGTGGCCGTGCAGACCGTGACTGCAGCACCTCAGTCCCCTCGGCCACCGCGGCCGGCGTGAAGTAAGTAAGTAAAGATATATAATCCTCGAGATCAGTCACTTTTTCAGTGTAAAAGGTTCCTTATGTACTTTTCTGTACACGTGATAGCATGTAAGAAAACTGTCATATTAGTGGTTGAGTATTTACGGCGTGAAAGTGTTAAAAACAAACTCACATTTGCATTTATCATTATACCAAAACATGTTGAAACGTTTGCAGAGCTATAGCGCCAAACTGCAGTGGTCATCAGTCCATAGACTTACAAAATACTTAAAATAATTTACATAAGGACAACACACACAGGCCGGCCGTGGTGGCCGTAGTGTCCAACGGGCGCAATATTTCGGCGATCATACATGTCGCCATCATCAGGTGAACTGACGGACTGAGCTCCTGGAAACGCGCCGGCACGGAGATCCGCACGCTACGGCTGCTCGAAGGGAACTGGGTGTTTCCAGGAGCTCAGTCCGTCAGTTCACCTGATGATGGCGACATGTATGATCGCCGAAATTTTGTGCCTGTTGAACACTATAGACCGGCAGTACACGCGTGGATATTTTGATTATCAAATACGCCGGGAGAAACTGAAGAATAACAGAATATTAGTTAATATTGCAAAGTTTTTCTTATTTTGTTATGTTAATAATTTATTATTATATTAATTAATGTGGCATAAGTACGGCTTCTCCACTACGCCACTGTTCCTGTCAGAATGTGCAGTTGTTTTACCTTTAAGTGTGTGCGTGAATATATGGCCATTTGAATTTGGAGAGTGACAGCTCGCTTTGCATCGTTCTCCCTGGCTCAGTATCGATAGCTGCTGATACTACCAAAGAGGAATCCACACCCTTTGGGTGAGAGCTGGTTGACGAGTCTCTCGGTCCCCCACCACCGCTGTTTTCGTGGATTTTCCAGCTTCCCGCGTCTTCCCGCGCCCCGGTGGCCGCGCGGCTGAGCTTTCTGTGCTGGATTTCTGGTGAGGTAAGGTTGGTTCTGCTCTTGTGTTTGTAGATGGTAGCGTTTCGTTGACTAACACGTTTAACTTAGATTCGTGAACTTAGAATCATTTTTCTGGAATATTTTCTCCGATCGTGTGCGAAAATGTGTTCTCGTTTTTCAATTCAGTGATTTCAAATAGATAAACGCGGTGTGTGTGATTCTAGTTGCAGTTTGATAACGGCCTGATATGTTAAAACCTTTTGTGATCATATGGCGGTGTGTGAACTCTGTGTAAATGCTTTCTAGCTTTGTGGGGTCCGATTTCTAATAGGTGATATGTTCATTTTTATACAGTGCATGTAAAAAATCTTCTCATCGTTTTCTTCCGTGATTGATATGTGTTCCACGTGGTTGGTTCATAGAACAAAGCCTTCAGCTTCCACTCTGGTTTGTTCCATACCCATCAGGCAAGTAACTATGCGGGTATCCTTCTGATTTCCACTAATATTTCGCGATCTTCTCTCCCCGCCTAGTTTAATTTTGCTGTCTTTTCTCCGTCTGGTAGTACGCACTCTGTATGTGTTAGTAATTCTCTCTGAGCCTTGTACAACCTCCTGCAATAGCTTCTTTATGTAATTCTAAGCATTTCTATGGGTTGCATGCTGTAGTTAATTTTCTTTATTTTTCGGAACCTGAATTTATTCAATTTTATCGGTTTTCGGAACCATCTGGGTCCGAGTACCGACTTCCGGGGTTTGCAGCTAGTCGCCTGAATTCAAGCCACTTCTCATATATCCCTTAAATGCATGGTGTTGCATATCTGCAACATCGATTGTAACAGTGTTTTACCCGCCTCTAGTGGGAATTTTGTAAACTTAACAGATGCAGTAGAGTGTGTAGAAAGTACCTGTGGTGTTTTTTGCATCGTGGTTGGCTGAAGTGTGAACTTCTGTTAACATCTTTGCTTGTATTTGTAGAAAACTGTAGATATTGCAGATTTTGACGTTTTGTTTTCAATATAAAGAGTTAGTTTTGCAAGGAGGAAAAAATCACACCAATTAAGACAGGTATGAAGAACCATAATAAGCACAAAAAGTTGTTTATACTATCCAACTTTGAAAATTATGTAACAAGTTTTTGTATGTTGCATATTTACTTTTTTGGAAAACTAGCAACATGGGAATCTTTTTACTATTTTTCCCTTTGTTTGTACAACTTATAAAACACAAAAATAATTTTTCTTTTGAAATTAAAAAAATCCTGCAGTTAAGGGATATAAAACTAGTAACTAGATCGATTGCTGACAGACTGTAACTTAAGAATCCACCGTGATTTTGTATAATGAATCCGACTTTCAACCATTTCACCTTCAGTGGAATGCGTTCATGTAACGTAGCCGTGTGTGGCCGTTAGCGTCTTTGCTCTCGGTCCAATTCTGATGAAACTTAAATAATACACACGCACCATCTCAAAACAGGCACGACAGACCAGAGCCAGCTTCAAAGTGTTTGTATATTGTGTTTTGTGCTACCTCCGACTTGCTGAATTTCGCCTACGATAGCGGCGCCTGCTTCCGCCTCGTCTCAGCACGCTGTTTTTGGTGAGTTTCGCTGTGGCATTGCGTGTGTGTGAGAGAATGAGTGTTGTTTGTGAATCCTTTCCCCCAGTAGCGTTAAATCATGTATAATTTAGTCTGGGAACCGTCCGTATTAATCCATGTAAGAGATGCATATTATTGTATTAACAAAATTGGTTCCCCATTTTCCTTGTTTTATATCTGAATAAACAAGTCTAAGTTCAGCATAATTCGTAAGTTGCCTATAAATTGTAGTTTTAGAGCACCTTCCCTCTTTTATTTAATATTGTTCTTCACAAGTGCTGAGAACAAGATCAGATGCAATTTGTTTACGGCTAAATTCCGTTGTGCCATAAATGTTTCCTTAGCCACCGTTCTAAGATAACTTTAATTGTGGTGGCTTGCTTATTAATGTTCCTCATTGTCTCCTGCTAGAATTTTTAATAAAGTACTATATTTGAAGATCGTGTTTACTTCTTGTAATATCAAGTTCACATGCACTCTTAGTTTTGTGAACAGTATGATTATAGTTCAGTAATAAAATGTACTAGCATGACTTGCTGAAGAAAGCCAGCTGTTTCAGTAAATCTCTACAATAGTATCTAGAGTGCACTCTGATAATACTCTCGGAGATCGCTGTATTTCGGAAGCAGACAGCCAAATATATGTGATAACGAAGAATATTAATATTGTTGCCGCTCGTGAAGCTGTCCAATTGGGTTCCTACCTACGTGCACACTGTGAAATTATCATGGATTGGGAAATAAGCTGCGAAATATTTGCGTCCTTAATTTTCTAATCACAAGGAAATATAAATAATCTAGAACACCGCAAACAAGGAAATATAAATAATCTAGAACACCGCAAACTTGCGTTATATTAATAAGCAACTCCAAGAATGTGTTTCAATAAAACATTACAAAAAAGTAAAGAACCTGTGCAGTTGCGAACTATGAAGCCTTGTATTGACAAACTAGAACGCTATCCATTACACCACGCTGACGATGAATGTTTCAAGGCATGATTATTGAACTGATTACCACATCTTGCTGCTGCATTACAGTTTCATATGTAATAACAAGGTACATCTCCTTGTGATACAGTGTCAGTGCACTGTCACTTTGAAATGGAACTGGGCAACCTTAACACGAAACAGTTTACATATTAAGCCAGAATGAACGACGGCGTGTTCTGCATCGAGTCAAGGATATACCAGTACGGTAACGTAACCGTAGAGACATCTATCGGGCCGTCCGTAGCTTACAAACTACTTAAACCTAGGTAAACTAACCTACGGACAAGCACACACATCCATGCCCCAGGGAGGACTCTAACCTCCCCGGCGAGCAACCGCGCGCTCCGCAGCGAGACGCTTTAGACCGCTCGGCTACTCCACCGCGGCCTGGTTGGTTCGCAGGAGAGCTTCTGTGAAGTTTGGAAAGTAGGAGGCGAGGTACTGGCGGAAGTACAGTTGTGAGGCGACATCGTGAGTCGTGTAGGGATGGCTCGGTCGGTAGACCGATTGCCCGCGAAAGGCAAAGGTCCCAGGTTCGAGTCCCGGTTCCGGTTCACAATTTTAATCTGCCAGGAAGTTTCATATCAGCGCACACTCCGCTGCAGAGTGAAAGTTTCATTCTAGTTCATAAGTAGTTTGTAAGTTTAGGGCCTGATGACCCCGTAGTTAAGTCCCATAAGCTATACCAACATTTGAACATTTTGAACCTAATGTAATTCCTTCAGCAACGCCTTTTTTCATATATTGCATTCCAGTACCCTTGTTTTGCTGTGCTTAATGTTCATCTCATACGTTCACTTCAACACAGTGTCCATTCCGTTCGATTGCTTTTCCAGCTCCTTTGCTGTCTCTGACAGAATTACAATGTCATCAGCAAAACTCAACGTTTTTATTTTTTCACACTGTACTTTAATCCCTTCTTCAAATTTTCCCTTGCTTTCCTTCACAGTATTCTCGAAGTACAGACTGAATAACAATGGAGATAAACCACAACCCTTACTCCGTTTCGAACCAATGCTTTCCTTTCACACCCTTCAACTCTAACGGCATTCTGGCCTTCGTACAAGTAGTAAATAAACCTAGTTTCCCTATTTTTTACCCCTCCCGACTTCAGAATATGAAAGAGTGTATTCCAATCAACAATGTCAGAGCTTTTACAAACGCTAGAAATGTACGTTTGCCTTGCCTTAATTTATATTCTACGATAAGTCGTAAAGTGAGTATTGCCTCCCATGTCTCTACATTTCTCCTGAGTTCAAACTGATCTCCCACGACGTCACCTTCTATCAGCTTTCCCATCCTTTCCCCGCTTGAGTACTGTTCAGGTGTTTGGGATCCCCACTAGATCAGTTTAAAGGAAGAAGATACAGAAGCAAATGATAGGTTCAATGAATGCGCAATTTTTCTTGAGATGCTTCGAGAACTCAAACGGGTATCGCTAGAGGGAAGACGACGTGATTTTCCGAAAAGCACTGATGAAGAGATTTAGAGGGCCGGAATTTGAAGGGACTGCAGATCGCTTCTACTGCCGCCAACTTTTATTTCGCGTAAAGACCACAACGATAAGAGAGATTAGGGCTCGTACAGGTGCCTACAACCATACGTTTTTCCTCGTTCTAGGACAGGAACGTAGGACAGGAAAGCAAGTAACTAGTAGTGGTACAGAATACCCTCCGCCACGCACTTTTGGGTGGATTGCGGAGTGGGTGTAGAACATGAATGGTGCTATGGCCATTATCGAAAGCAGTAACTCTGTCTGAAATTCGGTTCAAAAGTCAAATACGGATAATGAAACTGATATGAGACACTTGTTGGGTAGGATCACTACAAAAAAGTATCTGTTCCCAACTGTCACAAACAAATAAGCAAAATTGTTGGGTAGGATCGCTACAAAAAAGTATTTGTTACCAACACTGTCACAAACTTTTGTCATGAATAAATTCCATAAAAATAATTTATCATGACCCTGTTAATAATATATGTTAATTTAGAAGAAATATTCTTATTATGGCTTGTTTGAGTCAAATCTTTAAACAGTTACAGTATGTAGCAGCCGTGGTGGAGTAGCCGAGCGGTCTAAGGCGCCTCGCTGCGGAGCGCGCGGTTAGTCGCAGTCGGAGGTTCGAGTCCTCCCTGGGGCATGAGTGCGTGTGTTTTGTCCTTAGGTTAGTTTACCTCAGTTTAAGTAGTTTGTAAGCTACGGACTGATGACCACGCAGTTTGATCCGATAGATTAAAATAAATTTAAAAAAATAATAATAAAGTATGTAGCATGCCCGTGGTTGACTGATTGAAATAAAACTCACTGTGAGAAACAATTCTGCTGTATCAGAAAGCGTAATTTAAAATCACCTGCCAGAATCTATTCTGCCGTATTAAAATGCATTGGCATGCACTTTCATCTAACAATGACTTTCATCTAGGGAAGTTTTGATTATTTCACAGAACAATCACAATCAGTAGTATTCATTTATCATTTTGTGCTGAATACAGAAAATGATTTTAAACACTAATTAGCATGACTTATCCTGTAGTCAATATTTCTTTGAACACCTATCATCACCTGAAAGAAAGGGGTTAGGCAACTAACTACTTGAATGAAACAATACTGCAATACCCAGAAGAGTTTTATCAACAATAACAAGTTCTTATATCAATTTCTTTTTTAAGCGCCTTTGTTATGGCCTCACACACGTTTGGTATGATGTCACAGATTTTTTATTTCGAAATCCTGTGCATGTACATCAAGGAGCTGTACGAATCTCCAGTAGCTAAAATCGTAATGTAACGGCAAGTTGTTCAGCAGGAGATACATCTCTAAAATTTGTATCCTTCATTGTTTAGTATTGAGCTGTCATATTTCAAAGTCCATCGTCGACATACGAACAAAATTTTTGTAACCCTGTGTATCTTGAATTTTCAGGTTACTCACTCTAGGCTACATGACTACTCCGTTTTCTAAGAAAGTTACGCACACACCGCCTGCGTTGCTTTCTCCTATTATTTTCCTTTCTCATAATTATATTCACAGCATTATCGCATAGAAATAGTTCTGCATCAGACGCCATATTCCGTGAAACTGACTCGTCAGTGTGAACACTGCTTGGGCCGGGCACATGTCTTTGAACTAAGTCGCGATGTACATGTGCCGAGGTACTTATCTCCGCGACTTGTGCCAGGAACAAATATCCGCGACAAATCCCTCAGTGTGAACACAGCTTAAGCAGACGCCACTGCAGCCCGCACAAGCGCGGCGGTTTGGAAGTGCAGCCTGTAAGGGGTGATTCTATTTACACTTCGGTAAAATCAGACGTGACGTCATTATGACGTATCCACACTATCGACGTCCAGAAGAACGGCGCATCGACTTTTGCATCGTTCGAGACGCTGGTTTCGGGTGAAAAACACGCTTAATTCGACATTCTTTCTGAACTGTATTTTGTGTCCCAACTTCGTCGCCGCTTTTGTGTCCCAGCCTCGTCGTAGGTGTCGGTGGCCGAGTGGAATAAGACCGACACGCTGGTGCAGGTACGGAGGGGAGCAGCCAGAAACTATAAACACTCGAGTAAATTAGAAAGAGATATATATATATATATTGCACAGAATGTAACAATACTTAACTTTTACATAGTACTGCAGAATGTTGATACATAGTTGTTAGAGGCCTGCCTAGTGCCTGTACAATAGCAAAGTCTTCACTGGTGCCTATCTGATTACGAAGGTCCTAACTCGTTGCTATCTCCGTCCGAAGTGCCCGGTGTTCTTCAGTGGTGGCCACGAGCGGCGTTCCAGCAGAGGGCGCTCGTGGCCGTCGTCGTGAGATCGCCGCGCCGTGCGTGCATGGCGGCGCGCGGCGAAAGTAGGTGGCGCGCACTTTGTACTTGTGCGACACCACACCCCTCCCCCCCAAACCGCCGCGCCGTCGTGGCGTAGGGCTGAGGGCCACGGCGACGGCACTGGGAGGAGGGCCTGGGCGGGGGCGTTACTGGTGGGACGGGCGTCGTAGCTGTGGCCGGGATCGAGACGCCGTCCGCGCCCCGGCATCCGCCTTGAGATCCTCCAGGGAACCCGCCGAAAACTGGGGAAGGGCGCCCGCCCCCGCCCAAAGGGAGCAGGTCATCTTCTTCTGAGGTGCGTGGCCCAAGCTGGGGCGGCACGCACGGTCCCGGAGTCTCTCTCGGTGACGCTGTCATCTGCGGCGGCGACAGCGGCGGCGTCGCGTCGATCTCCATCGGGACGATCTCGTAGTCCGTGGACGAACGATGTGGTTGTGCTCCCTGGCGGTGAACTGGGTCTGGAATCAAGAAACCGGAGACAGGATCGCGCGGCCTGTGCAAGCGCAATTGGTTTGCGTGGCGCCGCAGCTCCGACCCTGTGGAAGAACGTACAACAAACATATTGCGCCCGAGCACGCGCTGAATGGTGCCCGGCAACCATGTCTTCTTGTTTCCAGCAAACACCCTGTACAGCACCGGCGTGGAAACCTGAAAACGCGTAGCGCCATACGAACCGACTCGGTGCGTGGGAGGCTGCAGCAGGTGAAGGAGAGTGCGGTGACGGCGGCCGTGTAGCAGCTCGGCAGGAGACGGGCCGTCACGTGGCATGCACCGATACGTAGACAGGAAAATTTGAAGAGCTTGCTGCCTGGAGTGCTGACCTTTCATCTTCTCCATGTGAGACTTGAATGTTCGAACGAAACGTTCTGCTTCACCATTGGACTGAGGGTGAAAAGGTGCGGTGGTGATATGCTGAATGCTATTCACGCGACAAAACTGTTGAAATTCCGCACTAACAAACTGAGGTCCATTGTCACTGACGATAGTTTCAGGCAAGCCTTCGATGCAAAACACTGAGGTTAAGGCACCGATTGTACTAGACGCCGTCGTTGAGTTCATGGCAATCACAAAAGGAAACTTGCTGAAAGCGTCTACAACAATTAACCAGCGCGTATTCCAGAAAGGTCCGGCAAAGTCAATATGTATACGTTGCCATGGTCCCTTGGGGCGTGGCCAATCTGAGAAACGTTGCGGAGGAGCCGCCTGATGCTCCGCACAAACAGTACACTGTGACGTCATGCTCTCTATCTGAGCGTCCATACCAACCCAGGTACAATGACGTCTGGCCAGTTGCTTTGTCCTAACAATGCCCCAATGTCCTTGATGCAGGAGGCGTAACACTTCTCGTTGCAGGGAACGAGGAACAATCACTCTTGCTTGGTCGCTGTCGGTATGCAACAACAGTACACCCTGACTTAAAGATAATGCATGACGTTGGGCAAAATAACGTCGAACCAGAGGCCGATCAATGTCTTTGGCTCTGGCAGGCCACCCAAAGCGAACAAAACGTGCTACCACACTTAAGTCTGCATCCGCAGCTGTTTCCTGTGCGACCCGACGAGAGTTCAAAGGGAAATCTGCGACAGCGGTAGCATCTCTGGAGTCTATCTGACAACATGCCATTTCCGAAGAATCAAACGACACATCCTGGCCAACCGGAAGTCGGGAAAGTGTGTCCGCGTTGGCGTGTTTAGTGGTAGGTCGGTACAAAATCTCATACTGATAATTAGACAATATCAAGGACCATCTCTGAAGCTTTTGTGCCGTACGTGGCGGAATTGGCTTTGTGGGTGAGAACAACGACGTGAGAGGCTTGTGGTCCGTCAACAAATAGAATTTTCTGCCATACAGATAATGATGAAACTTTGTGACGCCGTAAATGATTGCTAAGGCCTCCTTTTCTATCTGACTGTAATTCTGTTGCGTCGGCGTCAGTAGCTTGGATGCAAAGGCAATAGGACGATCGTGACATCCAATACGATGTGAGATTACAGCGCCCAGACCGTACGATGAGGCGTCAACTGCTAACACTACAGGCTTCTGTGGGTCAAAGGGAATCAAACATGCATCACTGAGTAGTGCAGACTTTAAGTTGTCAAAGGCAACCTGGCAATCTTTGGACCAAACAAAAGGAACATTCTTCCTACGTAAGTGATGCAGTGGAGCTGCAATCTGAGAGGCATTGGGAATAAATCTGAAATAATAGTTAAGCTTTCCCATTACTGCTTGCAATTCATGCACATTCTTAGGAGGAGGCAAGTCTTTGATTGCTCTAAGATGTGACTGTAAGGGATGAATTCCTTGGGCATTAATCACATGGCCTAGGTACTCTATTTCAGTTTGAAAAAACGAACACTTTGCTTTATTGCAACGTAGACCTGCTGCAGTCAAAACTTTGAAAAGGCACTCCAGGTTTGCTAAATGTTCTTCAACTGTACGTCCGGATACCACAATGTCATCTAAATAGTTCGAGCAACACGGTACAGAAACTGTCAGCTGTTCCAAAAAACGCTGAAAAATAGCGGGAGCGGAAGAACTGCCAAAGGGTAGGCGTTGAAATTGAAAAAGGCCCATGTGAGTATTAATGACGAAAAACTTTTTTGACTCGTCATCAAGTGGAATCTGTAAGTATGCCTCTGCTAAATCAATCTTGGAAAAGAAGCGAGACTGTCCTAATTTGTCCATCAGTTCCTCAGGTCTGGGCAGAGGGTAAGTGTCTACAATTGTTTGACTGTTCACTGTTGATTTGAAGTCCGCACAGAGACGAAGTTTTCCTGACGGCTTGGGTATAATTACTATAGGCGAGGCCCACTGACTCGCAGAAACAGGAGAAATCACCCCACTATCTTGCCAACGTTTAAGTTCTTCGGCAACTGTATCACGCAAGGCGATAGGCACTGGTCTAGCTTTACGAAACTTTGGAACTGCAGATTCTTTTAAAGTTACATGTGCCACGAAGTCTTTTGCACAACCTAGTTCCGGCGAAAACAAGTCACTATATTTGTCACATAAAGCATTGATTTTGTCCTGAGGCACTACTGACGAAATTTGAAGCACATCTCTTTGAATTGATAACCCAAACAAATCAAAAGCATCTAGTCCAAAAATGTTCTGTGTAGATTTGGCCTGAAGAACAACAAAAGCAACTGTTTTTGTTACACCTTGAAAAGAGGCAGGCAGGCGACACGTTCCTAGCACGGGAATATTTTCACCTGTATAAGCTGTTAACACTTGCTGTGACGGCGACAATTTTGGCGAACCCAGAAGTTCATAAGTATCTTTATTAATTAAGGTAACAGCAGAACCAGTGTCGAGCTGAAATTGCACAGTCTTATTGTCAATGGAAAGATTCACAAAAAATTTTTGCTTTCGGCGCTCGACAGGTGCGCGAATGTGGGCAACGTCTGTTACGGTTTGTTTACTGCGCTTGCGCGGGCCGCGTAGTGAAGGAAGCGGCGCAGGCTCGGCACGCAGCGGATTAACAACACTGTCACTAGATGACACTACCGCCGGATCGGCGTCCGCGCAAGCCTGCGAAGCTACTCCAGATTTATTAACTACTGCACTACACTTTTGAGTAGCTACTTGATGTCTACTGTCACTAGCTACACAGTACTGGGCACTATTACAAGGAGCAGTTGCAGAAGGCACTATTTTCACTACAGGAATGCACTGTTCATAGTCATTTTGCTTGTCCCGAACCCTTTTCCGTTGCACTGTTTTACGCGCTCGTCGGCGCTTGCTACGTGGTGCACTATATAGATTTGCCATAGGCGCAGAACTACTTTCTTGCAATTGAGATCCAAGGAAAGCAGTGTTCAATTCCACAGCCCGTATAACATTTACAGAATGAACTGTTCTCGCACTTTGCGAAGCACCATTTCTAACGTTACTGTTCTTTGAGTTTTTAATTTGCATACACACAGACTGCACATGTCCCGATTTGCCACATTGATAACAGGTTGCGTTGCGACTAGGGCAATGAGCACGCTTGTGGCGAGACACACACTGGGGGCAAGATTTACGTACATTTTTCTGAAATGAGCGTTGGCGCCCGTTATTCAAATTACTGTTTCTAACACGACGGGGCGACCTTTGCGTCGCACTTTTACACTGGCTACTGTTCACTGTCTGTTCAGCACGGCCGGTAGAAAAATAAGAATCACTAGTGCTATACTGAGAACTACGGCTAGGAAAGCGTCCGTTACGGCGCACTGAATTTACACTGTGGCTTTGCATTTCTACATCTGCTAAGTCAAAAGTATCATGCGCTTCTATAAGCTGCAGTACACTGTCTAATGAAGGGTCTGACTGTTTTAGAATTGCTGCCCGAATTCTGGGATCCTGAATGTTCTGCGTAATCGCATCCCTCAACATCACGTCACTATAAGAAAGTCCACAAGAGCAAGTAAATTTACATTGGCGGGTTAAGCCCTTCAATTCCGTAATCCACTCTTGGTGTGACTGCTGCGGTAATTTTTTAAGTCTGAAAAATCGGTATCGTGCAGCTGCTACAAGAACTTTTCTCTCATAATGAGCATTCAGTGCATCTACAATTTGTTCAAAGTCTACATCACGAGGAGATGCGTGCGGGAATAGTTTTTGCAGTAACACGAAAGTTTTGGGGCCCACCACAGACAATAAAAGATGCTTAACAGTCTGACCTGTAAGTTGATGAGCCGCGACGAGTTCTTGAAACTGCGCCAGATAATCAC
The DNA here is from genome assembly GCA_026315105.1 of Locusta migratoria. Taxonomy (NCBI): domain Eukaryota; kingdom Metazoa; phylum Arthropoda; class Insecta; order Orthoptera; family Acrididae; genus Locusta; species Locusta migratoria. Next base: position 345,821,650 of record CM048745.1, read on the forward strand.
TCCATTCTTCCTCACGTTCGTTGTATTGGCGAAACGTAGGAAGTGTTGCGGCGGCAGGTGTGGGCTGCTGAAGCGGCGGCTGTTGTTGTTGGTTAGCTGCCTGCGCTGTGAGCTGGGACACCGCCTGGAGGAGTTGCGTTATTTGCGCCGTCTGTAACTGAATAATTTCCATTAAGTTTGGGTTCGGGGTAGTGGCCATGCTGACCGATTAGGCGCCGTGCATACAAGTAAATTATAACAAAACACAAATGCAATATGAAAGAGGACGCTCTGCAACAAAAAAGGCCACAAAATACGTAACAGAATATGTTCCCCCAAAAATCTTATAATAAGGGTGGGTGGGCGGGAGCAATTTTTGCGTGCTCCGACTGCTGCTGTCTGGCTGCTGCAAGCGGGCTGGTCCGAGGTTCTATCACTCCTCGTCGCCACTTTTGTGTCCCAACTTCGTCGCCGCTTTTGTGTCCCAGCCTCGTCGTAGGTGTCGGTGGCCGAGTGGAATAAGACCGACACGCTTGTGCAGGTACGGTGGGGAGCAGCCAGAAACTATAAACACTCGAGTAAATTAGAAAGAGATATATATATATTGCACAGAATGTAACAATACTTAACTTTTACATAGTACTGCAGAATGTTGATACATAGTTGTTAGAGGCCTGCCTAGTGCCTGTACAATAGCAAAGTCTTCACTGGTGCCTATCTGATTACGAAGGTCCTAACTCGTTGCTATCTCCGTCCGAAGTGCCCGGTGTTCTTCAGTGGTGGCCACGAGCGGCGTTCCAGCAGAGGGCGCTCGTGGCCGTCGTCGTGAGATCGCCGCGCCGTGCGTGTATGGCGGCGCGCGGCGAAAGTAGGTGGCGCGCACTTTGTACTTGTGCGACACCACACTGTATACTTTTGTCCTTCGTAGTTTAGTGACAAAACTAGGCCTTACTTAATATTGGTATCATGTTTTGGAAAGCACTGACGGAAAGGATTAGTCTCACACAGCCCTAAATATTGCTGTTGCTCCGGGTCCAGATGGTGACTTGGCTGAAGTGTCAATGTCGGCTACACCAGCAATAGATGAACCAAAGAGAATTTCGTCAGTGACAGAATCAACAATTGAAATAGTTACCGGTATAACTACACCTACACATTCAAGTGCTGAGAGCTTATTGCCTGTAAGTAAGACTACTCAGTCTAATAGTCCTTCTCAGCTTCAATTTGAACCAAGAGATCCAATTCATGGTAGACAAGCAGCATCACAGATTTTTTAAAATGGTCCTTTTCAACCTATTATTGATAAGTACCCAGAAACAAAGGGTAGAAAGTTAAGAAGTATGTTGTACACAAATAGTGTTGCTGCACAAATAGTGTTGCTGCTGATAAAGCTTTTTGCTTCCCTTGTCGTTTGTTCGGTTCCACAGGTTGTTATGATGAAACATTCATATTTAATGGGTTTAAAAACTGGAAAAAAAACAGTCCAACATTTAAAGGGCACGAAAAAACTTCTTCTCACCTCAGTGCTCTTCAACGTTGGCAGGAAGGTTTTTAAAGTAAAGGAAGTGTGGTAAGCAAAATATCAATACATCACCAAGAAAAAGTTTAAAATACGTTATTATCTGAAGATTTTATTCCAGTCCCTACTTTTCATGGCCAAGCAGGGAATAGCACTTCGGGGTCATAGAGAAAATGAGGACTCTGATAACAGGGGTGATTATGTGGAGTCATTGAATCTGAGAACAACAGACAACTCTTTATTAAAACAAAATTTTTTAGACAGAGATATGTTTTTCAATTATGTTCATCACGATGTTCAAAATGAAATGATTGAAATCATGGCAAGGCAGTACATATTTGATGATGCTGAAAAATCGAAACAATTCTCCGTTATTGTTGATGAAACTCCAGATGTGTCACATCAAGAACAAGTGACTCTTTTTATAAGATATGTAACAGAAAAGCTCGAAATCAAAGAAAGCTTTCTTGGTTTTTACAAAACTGATTTGACTGACGGTGAAACGTTATACAAGCTGCTTGTTTCAATTTTCTGTGAACTTCGCAATTGACCTTAAAAATATAATTGCTCAGTGCTATGACGGAGCGGGAAACATGAGTGGTTCTTACAAGGGTGTCGCTGTGAGGATGAAAGAACAAAACCCGTATGTCATGTTTGTTCATTTCTATATGCATTCTCTAAATCTTGCACTTGCCGATGCATCTAAAAACATTCCTTCTGTTCGCAACGATTTTAGCACAGTCTAACAACTATACTGTTTTATTGAGGCTTCACCTAAAAGACGTACAGTATTTGCCACAGTAAAAAGTGCAGCATGTGTAATCAAAGAAGGAATAAATAAGGATTTGTCCTTGAAAGCACTAAGTGAAACAAGATTTTTAGCGAGCAGTTCAACAACACTTAATAGATATACTGCACACTCTGGAAAATATTGAAGCTACTGACTCCAAAACTGGTGCAGATGCTCACGGATTGATCACATGTATTAACAAGTTTGAGTTTATTTTTGTATTGAATACCAAGAAGTACTTTTTTTTTTTTGAAAAAACTAACATTCTTTCAAAGTACATACAGAATCATGATGTATTCATTCATGAAGTAGTCCAGGTGGCTGACAGCGTAATTATGTCCATAAATTGTTTGAGAAATGAAGAAGAGCTCCAAAAGTTTTTTACTGAAGCAATTGATTTTTGTGATGGATATACCATTACCAACTGAAGATATTATGTTACTCCTTTAATTCGTCTGCTACAATTGCAACCGGAGTTTTGCGTCTAGAACGACCACACATTCGATCATGGCTCCAGTCGTCTTCGATATTGTGGATACGTCATAATGACGTCACGTCTGATTTTACCGAAGTGTAAATAGAATCACCCGCCTGTAAGGGGTCTACGCCCCTCACTGATATATTTTATACAATGCTTGCCTGGCACTGGGTCGACCAAGGCGTGTTTATATCGATTGTTGACGTTGCGAGTGCAGCGAGCGAGTTTAGTCAGTCTATGTTCATCTTGGCTCAAGTGTAGCATGGCGGGAGGACACCCGGTAAAAAGCACCAAAAAGTATTATTGCGAAAGTTCAGTTTATGTATTGTGAGTGAAGTACGGCGGGAGCACACCCGGTAAAAAGCATTAAAAGTATTTTTATTATTGTGGAAGTCACTCTATGGGCCGTTTTCACTAACAGATATTAAAAGTGGCATTAGCAAATGCAACGTAACATTTGTTAAAGCGTTTACAAGACTGTTAAAATTCTAGCATTTCACGAACTTGTTTCCTGAAAATGTTAACAAACACGTGTTAACGCTGAGAGAATTGTAAATATTGCAGATCTAGAAGGCTGTGAATGATTCGTATGATTTTCTGAACGTACTACGATGCGCTTTTGTTTTTAGTTTCCTTTGCCGCCAATATTTGATTAAAGTAAGCACACAACTGAAACAATGGCGGATGAACAAAATCTGATGAGAAGTCGTGGGACAAATTTTTCATCTTTGGAGAAAGAATTATTAGTTGAACTAATAACTAAATATAAAGATATTATAGAAAATAAGAAGACAGATGTGGCAAATGTAAAAGTTAAAGATGCAACGTGGGAAAAAATTACAAGAGCATTATAATTTTGTTGCGCTCTTGTTCCTGGACGCAGGTAAGGAGTCAATAGCTATTTTCTTAGAGGGTGTCCACTATCGCCCAGTAGAACTCCCTCATTGATAGCTCCAATCTCATACTGAGCTCTAATGTGTGAAGCGTTGAAAATTGTACTATCATGTACCGAACCGGCCCAACGTGCAACAATGTTTCTGATTAGGAGGTTACTGTCAGAAATAACCTGAACATTCACAGAAAAATAGCCTTTGCGGTTACGGTACATTTCCGCTCTGTTACCTCCAGAGGATTGTATTTCCACGTGCGTGCAATCTATGCAACCTAATTCTCCAGGAAAATGGAACTTTTCGTAGAAATCTAACACTACACAAGCTCGTTCACCACCCGAAGGAAATGTCACGTACCTAGGTCTCAACATTGCAATGGCTAATGACACTCTCGTCACAATTCTGCTTACTGAAGCAACTGATACTCGAATATTGTCTCCAACCATTGACTGAAACGCACCTGTCGCATAAAAAAGCAACGTAATTAACACTTGAAGCAAAGATGAGATCGGCATATTTCTATTAGATCGATATTCCAACCTCTCCTGCAATTTATCGGTAATCTTCAAATCAACTTGTTTCGACAGTCTATACCTCTGAAGAAAATCTTTATTCGATAGTTCATCGAAATCATTTCTCCTCATAGGCCGTTCTCTATTGCGAATGCCATTTAGACGATCCAAATATAGCAAATCTACATCGAAAGCTGCATTTGCACCTGCACGGCCACTACGGTCGGGGGTTCCAATCCCCCCTCGGGCAAGGATATTTGACCGTCCTTAGGCTTAGCTAGTTCATAAGTAAGTTCAAAGAAGTTTCGGGCGTGCAGCCGCATAAAGTTTTCTTCTTCTAATATTTCGGCTGAGAAACGTTCAGCCATCTTCAGAGACGAGTCTAAGACTGACGCTCCAGCACGCGCTTCGTGCTTCTAAACGCGCGGACCGCGCTACTGCGCATGCGGCCCAGATACAACAAGGCGCCAAAGATGTTACTCGGCGGCAAGGAAGTACACGTATGTGTAAATTATGTCTGTGGCTGCATGGTCGATTACTGCAGAGAAATCGATGAATCATGATCTGTGCTGTGGCGGCGTATTTGTAAATTTATTAAAGAAAGTGCCGGATTCCATGATTTATCTAAACTAAAGCCGCTGTCTCTGTTAATTAAATTCGTCCTCAAGCGAATTTCTATTGCTTCTTTCACCACTGAGTCCCAGAAAGATGAAGTGGATGCTAAAATTTTGACGTTCCCGTACGTCATGGAGTGTCCAGTATCAATACAGTTCTCTGCCACTGCCGATTTATTTCTGGGACTCAGTGGCGAAAGAAGCAATAGAAATTCGCTTGGGGACGAATTTAATTAACAGAGACAGCGGCTTCAGTTTAGATAAATCATGGAATCCGGCACTTTCTGTAATAAATTTACAAAGACGCCGCCACAGCACAGATCATAACACATCGATTTCTCCGCAGTAATCGACCATGCAGCCACAGACATAATTAACATATATGTGTAGTTCCTTGCCGCCGAGTAACGTCTTTGGCGCCTTGTTGTATCTGTGGCCGCATGCGCAGTAGCGCGGCCCTCGCGTTTATAAGCACGAAGCGCGTGCTGGAGCGTCAGTCTTCGACTCGTCTCCGAAGATGGCTGAACGTTTCTCAGCCGAAATATTAGAAGAAGTAAACTTTATGTGGCTGCACGCTCGAAACTTCTTTGAACAGTCATTGCGCCGCGAAAACATGAAGATGCACAGTTCATAAGTAGTTTGTAAGCTTAGGGACTGATGACCCCGTAGTTAAGTCCCATTAAGTTCTATAAACATTTGAACATTTATTTGCATTTGCACCCGCCATCTTGACAATACTACAATTGTTAACGCCTTAACAACAGAAATATGGACTGTTAGTTTAACACGAGATTTAACACGAGTGTTAAGCTAACATAAGTTGATGTAATGCAATGTTTGTTTTAACTAATGCTATATAGACTAACAACCGTGTTAACTCTCAACATCTGTTGGTGAAAACGGCCCTATGTGTTGCACAGCTCAAGTGAAGTACGGCGCGAAGCACACCCGGTAAAAGGTGTCTAAAACACCATTATTGTGAAAGTTTATTCGCGCACGTTCGGGTTGAGTTTGTCCCCAGCGTCGTGGGTAGACTGCTCACCAATCATTTCGTTGGCTGAATGTAACAAGAAGATTTCCGCGCCGCGAATCGGGACAACCGCGCCGCGCCAACGTCAACAACACGAGGAGTACAGTGAAGAGTAAAATAACAACCTTTGTACTGCGTGTGAAGAGCAATACTGGGGACCAGTGCAATTAAACGTTATTAATGACTTGGTTTACGTTTTAGGAGGCGATCCACTAATTGTAAAAAGATATAAAAAAGGCCAAGATCGCCGATCATCAATTTTTATTAACGACGACTATGTCAGCATCATCTGGTCAAATAAAATATTTTACAAGGCCATAATCTTGTAATGTCAAACAGTTGTTACATAACAATTTCCAGTGCATAGGTGCACTATGTCATTATAATAAAACATAATTATCACAGTGGGTGACAAAAGCAAAGTTTGCTTTTGTTATATAACAACTGTTTGATATTACAAGATTATGGCCTTGTAAAATATTTTATTTCAAATGTTTGTATAGTCTATGGGACTTAACTACGGGGTCATCAGTCCCTAAACTTACAAACTAGTTATGAACTACCTACGAACTAGGACGGCACAAATATCCATGCCTGAGGGGGGATTCGAACCCCTGACCGTAGTGGCCGTGCTGACCGTGACTGGAGCGCCTCAGTCACCTCGGCCACCGCGGCCGGCTATGAGTAATCATTTCTTCGAAGTTTTACTTGTTCAATAATGACAATGGTAGATTAGATTAGATTAATACTTGTTCCATAGATCATATAGTGCGCCTCGGTTGCACAGTGGTAGAGTGCCAGACTACAAATCCAAAGGTCGCGGGTTCGATCTCCGCCAGGTCCTAGGATTTTTATCTGTCACTTTCCACTTCTTTCACCTCTGGCAGTATTGCGCATGTGAAAAATACCCAGTAGCACCGTGGTTCGGAACCCACGTTAAACTGTAGGTCCCCCTATAACTGGCTGGATAAGTCAGTTCGAAGGTCGGAGGAAGGCAATGGCATACCACCTCCAAACAGGACCATGCCTAGTAAAGCACTGTGGTGTTCAAACCAATCTTCGGATTGTTGACTGCTTTACCTTTTTACCCATAGATCATATATACAACATTTCGTAATGATGTGGAACGTGTCAGTTTAGTAAATGTTGTCTATACTTGACAATCAATATTTCATGGATTTTTTTGTTTTTATTTATTTATTTATTTTTAAAGTTTTATTTAAAAATTCATCTACATTGTAGAAGGAGTTGCCTTTCAGAAATTCCTTTAACTTCTTTTTAAATACTAGATGGCTATCTGTCAGACTTTTGATGCTACTTGGTAAGTGACCAAAGACTTTTGTGGCAGCATAATTCACCCCTTTCTGTGCCAAAGTTAGATTTAACCTTGAATAGTGAATATCATCCTTTCTCCTAGTGTTGTAGCTATGCACACTGCTATTACTTTTGAATTGGGTCGGATTGTTAATAACAAATTTCATCAGTGAATATATATATATATATATATATATATATATATATATATATATATATATATTGTGAGCTACAGTATCCCTAGATCCCTAAATAAATGTCTGCAGGATGCTCTTGGGTGGGCTCCAGCAATTATTCTGATTACACGCTTTTGTGCAATGAATACTTTTTTACTCAATGTTCAATTGCCCTAGAATATGATCCCATACGAAAGCAGTGAATGAAAATAGGCGTAGTAAGCTAATTTACTGAGATGTATATCACCAAATTTTTGCAATGACTCTGATAACATAAGTAGCTGAACTCAGACGTTTCAGGAGATCTTCAATATGTTTCTTCCAATTCAGTCCCTCGTCAATGCAAACACCTAAAATTTTTGAATATTCTACCTTAGCTACAGATTTATGTTCAAAGTCTAAATTTAGTAATGGTGTCATGCCATTTACTGTATGAAACTGTATATACTGGATTTTATCAAAGTTTAATGAGAGTCCATTTGTAGAGAACCACTTAATAACTTTCTGGAAGATATCATTTACAGTTTCATCAGTTAATTCCTGCTTTGTTACAAACATTTCAAATTCAAAACATGGAGAGAGTTTTAAATAAATGTGCAAGGGTAATCATTACATTACACTGTTTATGAAATAACAGAACTTTAAAAATTGAAGAATAATGAAGAATTTTGATTTGGATAAGAAGTGTCCTAAAAGAACTAGCTCGTAAATATTCTTTTGTGCTTTGTAGAAGACTGCAGCCAATTTTTAGAAACCGTTTTTAATTTGTCAGTCTTCTGTATTTGTATTCTGAGCGGTAGTTTGTTTTGCTCAATGATGAACGTGTTTTAAATAATTACTCGCATATGCGTGCTTTATGCATTTAGAAATTGTTCACACTAACAACAAACTTACTACAGAGGCCGGCCGCGGTGGTCGAGGAGACTAAGGCGCTCCAGTCACGGTCTGCACGGCCACTACGGTCGGGGGTTCGAATCCCCCCTCGGGCATGGATATTTGTGCCGTCCTAGTTCGTAAGTAGTTCATAAGTAGTTTGTACGTTTAGGGACTGATGACCCCGTAGTTAAGTCCCTTAAGCTTAACAAACATTTGAACATTACTACAGAGGGAGATATATCACACTGCATGACTAGGAGAAAGGTAGATACCGCCTACAAGGAAAATAAAAGAGATATTTGGAGACAAGAAAAGCAGCTGTATGAATATCAAGAACTCAGACGGAAAACCAGTACTAAGCAAAGAGGGGAAGGCAGAAATGTGGAAGGAATATATAGAGGGCCTATACAAAGGAAATAAACTTGAAAGCAGTATTCTAGAAATGGAAGACGAAATGGAGGAAGATGACATAGGAGATATGATACTTCGAGAAGAATTTGACAGAGCGATGAAGGACTAGATGGTATTCCGTCTGAACTGCTGATGTAGTTAGGAGAGCCAGTCATGAAAAAATTGTATCACTTGGTATGCAAGATGTATGAGACATGTCCATACAAGTGTGAAAATTACAGAACTATCAGTTTAATAACTCATGGGTGCAAAATACTAACACGAATTATTTACTGACGAATGGAAAAACTTGTGGAATCCAACCTCGGGGAAGATCAGTTTGGATTTAGAAGAAATGTAGGAACACGAGAGGCAATACTCACATTACGACTTATCTTAGAAGATAGACTAAGGGAAGGGAAACTACGTTTTTAGCGTTTGTAGATTTGGAGAAAGCTTTTGACAATGTCGACTGGAATACACTCTTCCACATTCTGAAGGTATCAGGCGTAAAATATAGGGAGCGAAGAGTTATATTCAACCTGTACAAAAACCAGACAGCGGTTGTTAGAGTCGAAGGGCATGAAAGTGGCGCAAAGTTTGGAAAGGGAGTAAGACAGGGTTGTAGCCTTTCCCCAAAGTTGTTCAATATGTACATTGAGCAGGCAGTGAAGGAAGGGAAGTTTGGAGAGGGCATTAAAGTGCAGGGAGAAGAAATAAAAATATTGCGGTTTGCCGATGACATAGTAATTCTGTCAGAAACCGCAAAAGATCTGGAAGAACAATTGAATGGGATGGACAGTGTCTTGAAAGGAAGATATAAGATGAACATTAACAAGAGTAAAACGAAGGTAATGGAATGCAATGTCAGAAAATTAGGCGACCCTGAAGGAATTAGATTAGGTAATGAGACAATAAAAGTAGTAGATGAATGTTGTTATTTGGGTAGCAAGATAACTTCTGAAGGCCGAAGTAAAGAAGATATAAAATGCAAAATGGCTATGGGAAGAAAAGCGTTTCTAAAGAAGCGAAACTTGTTAAAATCCAGAATTAATTTAAATGTTAGGAAGTTCTTTCTGAAAGCATTTGTCTGGAGTGTAGCATTGTATGGGAGTGAAACGTGGACGATAAGGAGTTCAGATAAAAAGATGAGAGAAGCATTTGAAATGTGGTGCTCCAGACGAATGGTGAAAATTAGATGGGTAGATCACGTAACTAATGAGGAGGTGCTTAACCGAATCGGGGAGAAAAGGAGTTTCTGGAATATCGTGACTAGAAAAGGGATAGATTGGTAGGACACATTCTGAGACATCAAGGAATTGTCAACATAGCATTAGAAGGAAGCGTGTGGGGTAAATATCGTAGACTGACACCGAGGGACAAATACAATAAGATTCAAAAGGATGTAGGTCGCCGAACGTATTCTCAGATGAAGAGACTTGCACAGAACAGGGTAGCGTTGAGAGCTGCATCAAACCAGTCTGCGGACTGAAGACCACAACAACAATAACAATCACACTGTTACGTTTAAATAAGATCCAATATTTCACAATATATTCTAGTTAGATACAACATATAGTTCCTGAATCTGTTATAAATGCGGAGATGAAATAGAAGTTTTAGCATCTATCAGGACACGAACCTTCTTTCTTCTGATCTCCAGGCATACGTTTAACCACAAGATCAAATAAGCCAGCCACCAAACGAGCATTGCTTTAATACTGACTCTAACTACATTCTTATTTTTCCATTCATACATTACTATCTTAAATCGTGCCTACAGTGATGTCTTACTGATAAACGTAAGTACGCTGTTGCATTTCAATGGCATTCTTTCATAATACATAAATTATAAAACGGAAAATAAATCCAACATGGCTGTTTAAATGTAAGCAGTTCTCAAAAGGGATCGATCACACGCATTCGCCAAAGTCGATAATCGAAATCGTAGTAGTGACGTCACGATTGCCTGAAATTGAGCGAAGAGTGCTCTACCCCAAGGTTATTCTATAAACGGTTGGGCCCGAAGCGAAACGACCTGCTATTGGCCGTTGAAATGACGTCAGTGGCGAAGCAGCACTGCCAGTGAGGGGCGCGAAGCGGCGCTGCTCGGTCACGTACAACACCACTAAACACACAAAAGTTAGCTGTTTACGCATTGCTTATTGCAGTTACATACCTCGTTAAATCCTTCCGAAAGCCGAAGAATGCCACTGACGTCATTTTCGCCTTATTGATGCCGCTGCTTTCTCTTTTTTCAGCTTCATGTTGACGTAGCGTACTCGAATAAAAATGCGGGTCCTTAGGAATATTTTCATGACCTCCGGCGCCACGTGAGGATATTACTGCGAAATTACGTCGGTTATTCTCATAGAAATATGTATTTTTTTCTTTTGAAAGTATGTTACTTCCGTTAATCTGGTTGAACAGGAGCTCAAACTCTTGAGATATGTCGCATCCACTCGTCAGACAGCACTAACAAACCTACTCGTAATAGAAATTCTGTGCCGGCCACGGTGGCCGAGGGGACTGAGGCGCTCCAGTCACAATCTGCACGGCCACTACGGTCGTGGGTTCGAATCCTCCCTCGGGCAGGATATTTGTGCCGTCCTTAGTGTTAGCTAGTTCGTAAGTAGTTTGTAAGTTTAGGGACTGATGACCCCGTAGTTAAGTCCCATAATCTATACAAACATTTGAACATTTTTAGAAATTCTGTCCACCCGTATTCTGCGAGGTGTTTTGAAGGAGGAAAAAGTAGTTCATTAGACGACACCCCCAGTGAGATCTCATATTTCGTAGCACTGAATTCTTCAGCTGGACATTCATTTGTCACAGCAGACGGCGCAGCAGCCTCACAACTAAAACTTATGTCCTGCATCTCTGCTTCCCCATCTAACATGGCCAGTGCTTCCCGCAAAATTCCAGACAGTAGATTAGATGGCATGAATTGTTGCGAGTCTTCCTCCTGCCTCACAGACGAAGTATTACATAGTGGAATGTCTTGGGCATTCTTTCCCAGCAGCAACAAACGCAGCCGATGTTCTATTTCTTTAGGGGAAGGATGCTGGTAGAAATGGCCAACACCTCTAATATCTGAAAACAAATTTTCAAGACAGTTCTGGTTCAGCCGAGCTGTTAATATATAGTTGATGCCTAGTAACAAAAGGTCAAAATGAAGGCCAAATAAAGAATTGATTGACATAAGAGTTCTTTCTGAAATCATAACAGCTGCCTTCGGTTTCCAATCTGCATTGTTTCTCAGTACAAATACATTTTCCTGAGAATTATATTGCCGGCCGAGGTGGCCGAGGGGACTGAGACGCTCCAGTCACGGTCTGCACGGCCACTACGGTCGGGGGTTCGAATCCCCCCTCGGGCATGGATTTTTGTGCCGTCCTTAGTGTAAGCTAGTTCATAAGTAGTTTGTAAGCTTAGGGACTGATGACCCCGTAGTTAAGTCCCATAAGTTCTACAAACATTTGAACATTTTTGATTTGAGAATTATTTTTTGGAGCTGCTCGTTTGTTCCACAGGCAATTGCTAATGTCGTTTTGTTAACGATTCTGCGAGAATTAAAAAGTCAAATAAATCATTAACATATCAAACTGAATTAGAAGCATCGAATTTTCTGTCGTGAAACACACGAATCAAAACGTTCCCGCTAAGACACAATAAACAACAAGCTACTGCAGGACTACCGCTACAACTGCCGCCTCGTGCTTCGGCGGTGACGTCATGCGCAGTACGACGAATTTCTACATCGGACTGCGCAGTCCATTCGAGCCCCCTCTACTCTACCCTTCGACCATAGATACTAACAGACCGGCCAAACACCAGAGCGGGTAATACATATGGCGGGGTTCAAACATATCACCACGTGACTGTTGGCAAATATTATCCGGATATAATAAACAACACGACAGTTTTCAAGAAATGTCATTATTTTAAACTAATAACAGTTTCACTTGGAGTTTAATGTTACTTGTCTTCTCAAAAAGCTCTGTATAATCCTAGGCAAAGCTGTATCACATCCGTACATTTCCACGTGACTGTTGGCAAAATAATGGTTTAGCTGCAGAGATGTTGGTACCATGAATACGATGCCGTGCCCAGTCTACCAGTATCTAAGGTCGAAGGCTCTAAACAGTTCGGACAGCAGTTTTCCAACGTTTTCCGGCTGTCGTCGGAACATCACAGCAAGTGGCGCGTTTGCGCGCGCGCATTTTACACTGGGCTCCGGCTGGCCGGCGCGGTAGATTACTGCCTGCGCGAATTCCCGTTGTGACAGACCGCGTGTTCTCATGATGCAGGCACGAGATTTACTCGTTACTGATTGACGCCGGAAAAAAAGGTGGAAACTTCATAAATCTTATAGACAAAGGCGGGAACTGTCGCACCCAAAAGACAATATTTACCACATACTTAGGCCAAAGTGTGATCTTCACAACGGTGCAGTGATAACAAGCACGTGTATGCTTTCATGCTGCCTCCTTATCTTACCGAGGTATACGTCCATTTTGACAAAATAGTCGGTTATCTCTTCGGTAACAATTCCGGCATTTCACGAAGTTTTTCTTGGCACTGCCATCAAATTGCATAAGGACTCTCGTTTTGCTTCCCATGTTCCTTCCAATAAAGTACCATCTGGTAGCTACGTCCCACTGGAAGATTTTTGCTCCTCAAATAATTACGCAAGTAAATAGTTGTCAGAGCAGCAACACTGGTTTTTTCTGGGCGCAGAAGCATTGGTTTTCTCCAAACCCTAAAAACGGGTGTAAGGATTCCAATTTAAACGCAAGGAAGTCTGTTCTGAAGGCAATTGTTTGCAGTGTTGTACGGTAGTGAGACATGGACGATAAATATTTCAGACAGGAACAGGGTAGAGGCTTTTGAAATGTGGGTAGATCGCGTAACTAATTAGGAGATACTGAAAAGAATTGGGGAGAAAAGGAATGAAAGAAGGAATCGATGGTAGGACACATTCTTAGACATCGAGGAATCGTGAGTTTAGCATTGAAGGGAAGTGTGTGGGGGCAAACACTCCTCTCCTCTCCCCAGTGCAGTCCTATTCCGCAACTTCTCCCTCGAGTCACTCCGGGTGCCCTCTGCTCATCCCACGTCAAACAGTTGTCCCTAATCAACCATGCAGAAGCAACGAGTAACATGACTATCTTGCTCCATCTACCACATTCAGTTCAGAACCTCCACCAGAATGTTTTGCAACCTTTCACAAATACATTTGTTTCCTAAGTAGATTCCGTTAACAACGTGTTTCTATGATCTGATTAACGTTTTCCTTTGTATGCAGATGTTTAAGAACATGAGCTTGTAACGAACAACAAAACTGCAGTCAATAAATAATTGTTTGTAAAGAACTTTGTTTGTTTGTTTTTAAATCTATCGGACCAAACTGCGTGGTCTTCAGTCCATACCTTGCAAACTACTTAAGCTAAGGGAAACTAACCTAAGGACCACACACACACCCATGCCCAAGGGAGGACTCGAACCCCTGACTGTGAGCAACCGCCCGCTCCGCGGCGAGGTGCCTTAGACTGCTCGGTTACTCCACTGCGGCGAATTTTCTTTGATGCAGCCATGAACCTCTATTACCTTGTACACATTTGACTTCAGAAGGGTAACAACTATATGGAAATAGCTACAAATCCTTAAAAAAAGAATTATTTTATTGAAGGGCAATGAGAAATGAAGGGCTGCATTATTGAAAGCAGTGTAAATGTCGATGACAAGCGTTCATACATTTTGTTTAGATATTTTAAAACGATTCCTCAAACTTTTAAAGGAATCTCCAGTCGCCAGAAAACGCAAATTTATTGCCAGTCTCTCTTTGATAGACGTTGCATGTCTACAATTTGTGATCTTCTTCATTATGTTTAGTTCAATCACATTCAACAGATACGTCTTCGAAAGATGTAGGCGTAGAATCCCGCAGCCATTGTCACAGTCAATAAAATTGTTCTGGTTGTGGGACCGCATAGTCATTCCGTAAAGCGCCGTTTACACCGAAGGGAACGCAAGCGAACGAGCAGCAGCGAACGAGAATTCGCTCTGGTGTAAATGCTATTCCACTTTCCCATTTTGACAAAAAGTACTTCTGTTTTGTCTGTTTATTTAAATATATGTACATTTCCACTGTGTGCTGTAGACCAAATAATAGATAAATAAAAAAAATAAAAAAATGCGCCCGCTATTCGGTCACGTTCGGCTCGCATTCGCAGGTGTTCGCTTGTGATCCGCTGGGTGTCGGTTTCAGGGCGAACCATCGAAGGAAGTTCACGACCTCTCCGCTTCAGCGCTAGCGTATGCGACAAACTGCGTATACTCGCCTTGCGGCAGTGTGCTGTCTTCTCTTCCGTTCGCTCCGGTGTAAACGCTTATTCGCAAGTACAAGACAATGCGTGCGCGAACAGGCGAATTCCTGGCGATTGCGCATTCACCTGTGTTCGCTTTGGTGTAAACGGGGCTTAATAATTTGCCCGAACGTTTCGGCCAGTGTTGCAAGTGGCCTTTTTCTGGATACTCCGCGTCCCGCACCAGCCGATCAGTATTCAGTAAGCAGCGGCAGCGCCCGGTCACTGCTGCCGCACACTCCCCCTATTCCAGCCAATGGCAACCAACATTGCAATCGCCCATTGACGACGTCCGTATCCACCAATGAAACGGAATAATGCAACTATCAATGACAAGAAAAACAATATAAACCGACGATGCCTATTTCCACGAATGTCGTGAAATGTTACAAATACCAAAAAACAGTGTCCAAAATCCCCCCTCCCCCTACTTGAACTACTATTTACAAAATGAAACTTACACTCTGCAGCGGAGTGTGCGCTGATACGAAACTTCCTGGCAGATTAAAATTGTGTGCCGGAACCGGGACTCGAACCTGGGACCTTTGCCTTTTGCGGGCAAGTGCACTACCGACTGTGCTATCCCTACACGACTCACGATGCCGCCGCACAACTCTACTTCCGCCAGTACCTCGCCTCCTACTTTCCAAACTTCACAGAAGCTCTCCTGCGAACCATGCAAAACTAGCACTCCTGGAAGAAAGGATATGGTGGAGACAATTTTAATCTGCCAGGAAGTTTCATATCAGCGCACACTCCGCTGCAGAGTGAAAGTTTCACTCTGGAAATATCCCTTAGGCTGTGGCTAAGCCATGTCTCCACCATATCCTTTCTTCCAGCAGTGCTAGTCCTGCATGGTTTGCAGGAGAGCTTCTGTGAAGTTTGGAAAGTAGGAGGCGAGGTACTAGTGGAAGTAAAATTGTGAGGCGGCATCGTGAGACGTGTCGGGATAGCACAGTTGGTAGTGCGCTTGCCCGCAAAAGGCAAAGGTCCCAGGTTCGAGTCCCGGTTCCGGCACACAATTTCAATCTGCCAGGAAGTTACAATTTACAACATTATACGAGGATTGGAACTTAAACTGTGGCAACTATTTATTCACAACCGACACAAAAGCCTGACATGTTTGCATCTTTTACTGTCCTTCAAAGTAGTCACCAACGTTACTCAGAACCCGTTGCCAGCGACGAGGAAGGCGTAGTATACCGTTAGCAGAGACTGTTGATGGTGCAAATGGAGCGGTCTACTGCCTGTCGAATCTCTGGAAGAGTTCTGAAGCGAATGTCACTAAGTGATTCCTTCATCATGAGAATCAAATCAAATTCGCAAGCACTTAAGTCCGGAGAGTATGGTGGATGGTACAGTACTTCACGTTCTCATCCAACCGAACAGAGCAGCCACAGCTGTATGCGCCCACGCAATGTCGTGTAAAATGATGGGTGGGTTGCATAGAAAGTGTTGCCACTTCTTTCACAAAGCTGTCAGAGCCACAGTATGGTGAAAGTTGTGGTGATACTCATGTTCGACTCTGATGGTGTTATGCCAAAGCATTACGTTCTTCTATGGCAGACCATCAGTGCACAGCATTACTGTTCGTATTTGGACCATAACCTGCGACCAGCTTTGGGAAAGAAACGGCAACACTTCCTCTGCAAGCTGCCCATCATTTTGGACGACAGTGCCCAGACGCATACAGCGCAAACTGTGGCCAACTGTTCCAGAGATTCTGCAGGCTGTAGATCGCACCATCAACAGAGCAGGCTCTGCTAATGGTATACTACGCCTTCCACATTGCTGGCAATGGGCTCTACACAACACTGGTGACTGCCTTGAAGGACAGTAACAGGTGCAAACATATATCGTTTTTGTATCAGATGTGACTAAATAGTTGCCACTATTTAAGTTCCAACCCTCGGTCTATTTATGTAATGTAATTAAAGTACAGGGTGTCTCACGAAATACGCCTGCGAAGCGTCTGTGGATCGCGCGGTACGGCTCCCGCCCGCCGCCACCGCATCCGCCGGCCTCGGCAGCGACCGATTCTCGGACTCTATTGTCTCTCTGAGTCAAAGTCTAAAAAAATTGCTATCTGAGTAACCTAAGCTTACCTTTATTTACAGTAGATGTTAAAAATGATGTCCCTCTATGGAAAGAGAGGCCTGACATCTCTTGAACACATTCGCAAACACTCGTCAGATTTCAGCTGCCGAAATCTGGGAAATAACTAGTCGAATCCTGTTTTCCAACTCTTCGAGTGTATGGGGATTGCTTGCATACACCTTGTTTTTGACATTCCCCAAAGATAAATGTCACAGGAATTTAGATCTGGAGAACGAGGAGGCCATTCAACTATCCTATCATCAAAAAAACTTCGTATTGCTGCCATAGAAGCATTGGCAATGTGTGGTCTTGCACTGTCCTGCATGAAATAACTGTACAGCTTTTCTTTGGGTGAAAGTTCTTGAAAAAATGGATGCAGGATATTGTTCACATACCTGTCAGAATTTACTGTTTTGTGAAAAAAGATTGGCTCAATTATTCGCCTCTCACTAATTGCACACCACACTCCAGTTTCCACGTCATGAAGAGGTTGTTGATGTAACTCATGTGGATGTTCTGATCTCCAACGTCTATTGTTCTGCGAATTTACGTAGCCTGACAAATGCAGCCATGCTTCATCAGAAAAATAAAGCATCTCAGGATCAACTTCCCCATCGTGCACAGACTGTAACAGCCAGTTACAGTCACGACGTCGAGCAACAGTATTTAAGTTCATGACTTGATGCACATCCGTTATTTTGTACAGCTGCAATTTCAGTCTGTGTACTGCTCTGTGAGCAGATGCTCTTGACACACCTGTCTCAAGTGCCAAACGGCTTTTTGCAAGGGCTTTTTTTCCAAGGCCTCCCCTATCTCGTCTAATTTATTTTCGGTTAGAACCACTCCTCTAGGCCTTCGTTCGTCTAACACAGATCCAGTCTTTTGAAATTTCCTTACTAATCTGCGTATCGTGGATTCATTGGGAACATGCACACCGGGAAATTTCCGTATGACTTCTAGCCGACAGTCCACATACGATTCTGTTTTTGCATAGCTCAGCTCATGAATCACTTGTTGATCCTTCGTTTATACCATACTGAAAGGAAACTCGACAGCAAACTCAAAACAAAACACCTGAACACTCTTGTCACGCAGCACAGAACACAAGAGCACGGTGTTTCTACCTGACGACAATAGGGCCGGACTCGGCGCTGTTGCCAAGTGTCCCAGAACATGCAGAGCGGCGACCGGCAGGTGGAGCGGCAGCAGCCGCCAAACGCGCTGCGCAACTCGTGGACCTCTCACAGGCGTCTTTCGTGAGACACCCTGTATTTAACCATTGTGACATAACTATGACCACTGGGGTGTGTTAATGACAAAACTTTCGAACGTGAAGAAGGTGTATAACGTCTGCTGGAGGGGGCGGGGAGGGGAGGATATGGGAGAGCCCCACACAGAAGTTTAGCACAGGGCCTCGCGCGAGATAGGGCCGGCTTTGTGTTTGACTACAATGGCCGCTACTCGCTAATGGCCATGGAAGGAGCCAGTACCCCTACAGACAATGCCAGTGGTGCGATAACTGGAAGCAGCCAATACTGCCCAGTTATAGTGGACGCCTTTACTGACCCTGTGTACAGCAGCTTACACGGTACAGTGATGATATCCTCTGACGTGTAGTGCAACTGTATCAGCAGCATTTCCGAGGGGTTCGTCGTTAATTGACGGCATTTTATGCACTCATTGTGCACAGTTTGTAAATACCTTCCTTCGTGATAACAGCATCCCTGAGATACATTGGACAGGGCTGCTTTTGGACGAGACGACCAAGACCAATCTGAGAGACCTACGCCAAATCGCCACTGAAGAGTGGGACAGTCTGGACCTTCACTCCATTGATGATCTAGTGGCCAATTTGCCATGACGAACACAGGCATGCATCATTGCAAGAGGCAGTGTTACCAGGTATCAGGGGTAGTGATGTATGCTGCATTCTAAAAAACAAATTCAGAAAGTCTAGGTTACTGACGTATAACTTGTCAGTTCTGTTTTCATGAGCAATGTTGGTTTTGTATAACTCTACTCAATTTTTATGTAAAGGGTCATGAACCTTAGAAACTTGGTGAATAAACACTTTTTGCACCTTGTTTTCATTGTTGTAAATACATCACATTTCAAAAATTTGAAGCGTTAAATCTTGAATAGGTCATGGTTGCAAAATTTTAACACGAATTATTTACAAAACGATGGATAAGCTGGAATAAGCAGACCTCGGGGAAGATCAGTTTAGATTCAGAAGAAATGTAGGAACACGGGAGGCAATACTCACTTAATGGCTTATCTTAGAAGATAGATTAAGGAAAGGCAAACCTACATTTCTGTCTTGTGTTCGTTTGGAGAAAGCTTTTGACAATATTGATTGGAATACACTCTTTCAAATTCTGAAATCAGCTGGAGTAAAATATAGGGAACGGAACGTTATTTACAACTTGTACAAAAACCAGACAGCAGTTATCAGAGTTGAAGGGCATGAAAGGGATGCAGAGGTTGGGAAGGGAGGAAGACAGGGTTGTAGCATATCTCCAATGTTATTCAATTTCTACATTGAGCAAGCTATAAAGGAAAGCAAGGAGAAAAACATTGCGTTTTGCAGATGACATTGTAATTTTGTCAGAGACAGAAAAGGACCTAGGAGAGCAGTTGAATGGAATTGACAGTGTGTTGAAAGATGCCTATAAGATGAACATTAACGAGAGCAAAACAAGGGTAATGGACTGCAGTCTAAGAAAATCGGAATTAAATTAGGTAACAAAACAATAAAGATGGTAAATAAGATTTGTTATTTGGGCAGTAAAATAACATGCGATTGTCGCAATACAGGTGGTATAAAATGCAAAATGGCAATGTGGCAATGGCAAGAAAAGCGTTTTTGAAAAAGAGAAATTTGTTAACATCGAATATTAATTTAAATGTAAGGAAATCCTTTCTGAAGGCATTAGTGAGGAGTGTTATCTTCTATGGGAGTGAGACATGGACGATAAACAGTGCGGACAGGAAGAGGATTGAGGCTTTTGAAATGTGGTGCTACAGAAGAATGCTGAAGATTAGGTGGGTGGATCGCGTAACTAATGAAGAAATAATGAATAGAATTGGGGGAAAAAGGAATTTCTGGCATACCTTGAATAAAAGAAGGTATCGATTGGATACATTCCTAGACATCAAGGAATCGTGAATTTAGCTTTGGAGGGAAGTATGTGGAGTAAAAATCGCGGAGGAAGACCAAGAGATGAATACAGTAAGCAGATTCAAATGTATGTAGATTGTCGTTCTTAT
Organism: Locusta migratoria; assembly: GCA_026315105.1. Classification (NCBI taxonomy): domain Eukaryota; kingdom Metazoa; phylum Arthropoda; class Insecta; order Orthoptera; family Acrididae; genus Locusta; species Locusta migratoria. The sequence continues at coordinate 345,841,953 of CM048745.1, forward strand.
GAAAGGCATGCTCAGAACAGGGTAGGGTGGAGAGCTGCATCAAATCAGTCTCCGGACTGAAGAACACAACAACAATAACAACAAACTTTGAATGCTACAGTTCGCGCTCATGCTAACGTAACGAGCTGCAGTTAGTTTTGAGCAAACAGTTTCGGGTAATTTAACGTGGTACGTTAGAATACCGCCATGAACCACAGACATTGTCGAGGTGTGGTGGCTTGCGTGCCTCACTGGTACAGATAGCCGTACCGTAGTTGCAGCCACAACGGAGGGGTATCTGTGGAGAGGCCAGACAAACGTGTGGTTCCTGAAGAGGGGCAGCAGCCTTTTCAGTAGTTACAGGGGCAACAGTCTGGATGATTGACTGAGCTGGCCTTGTTACATCAGCTAATGTGGCTTTGCCACACAGCTACTGCGAACGGCTGAAAGTAAGGGGAAACTACAAACGTTATTTTTCCCGAGGACATGCAGCTCTACTGTATGATGTATCCTCTTGGGTAAAATAGTCCGAAGGTAATGTAGTCCCACCATTGGGATCTCCAGGTGGGGACTACTGAGGATGTCGTTATCAGGAAAGACAACACTGGCATTCTGTGGACTGGAGCGTGGAATGTTAGATCATTTAATCGTGTAGGGAAGGTAGAAAATTTTAAAAGGGAAATTGGTAGGATTGATTTAGATATAGTGGGGATTAGTGAAGTGGAAAGACGAACAGGTTTTCTGGTCATGTGAGTACAGGATTATAAATACAAAATCAGTTAGGGGTATTACAGGAGTAGGTCTGATAATGAATAAGAAAACAGGAATGCGGGTAAACTACTATGAGCAACACAGTAATCGCATTATCGTAGTCAAGATAGATACGAAGCCAACACCAACCACAGTAGTACAGGTTTATATGCCAACTAGCTCTGCCGATGATGAGGAGATCAAAGAAATACACGAGGAGCTAAAGGAAATTATTCAGACAATTAAGGGAGAATGTTTGAATTTTAGTCCGTCTTTGTTCTCTCGCACAATCTCGTCACATACCACGTCGTTGATCAGTTTTACGTAGACCACACTACTTATAATGGAGAAGTGTATTCCAATCATCTCTCGTGTATCAATTTTAATCTCTTCACGGATGAATCTTTTCACTTCGAATGCTTTCTGTCGTGCAAATTCACTATTAAAGCTGATCTTGATTGTAGCCTGTCGGTACGAATGAGCCATTCTATGTCTATATGAAGTAACACTCGCGAAGACTAAAGGTAAAGCAGTCAACAATCCGAAGATTGGTTTGAACACTACAGTGCTTTACTAGGCATGGTCCTGTTTGGAGGTGGTATGCCGTTGCCTTCCTCCGACCTTTGAACTGACTTACCCAGCCAGTTATAGGGGGACCTACAGTTTAACGTGGGCTCCGAACCACGGTGCTACTCGGTATTTTTCACATGAGTAATACTGCCAGAGGGGAAAGAAGTGGAAAGTGACAGATAAAAATCCTAGGACCTGACGGGGATCGAACCCGCGACCTTTGCATTTGTAGTCTAGCACTTTACCACTGTGCAACCAAGGCGCACTCGCGAAGACTACGAGAAGTAAACAACCGCTCACGCGCGAGGCACTGCGGCGGGACGTAAACAATCCGTCCTCACCGCTGCGCTGTCGAAAGCAGACTGTCTCCTCGGCCACCTGGTATAAGAATCACAAAAGAAGGTTGTATATGTGGAAGAGACCAGGAGACACCGGGAGATACCAGATAGATTTTATAATGGTAAAACACAGATTTTGGAACCAGGTTTTAAACTGTAAGACATACCCAGGGGCAGATACAGACTCTGACCATAACTTGTTGGTTATGAACTGTAGGCTGAAACTGAAGAAACTACAAAAAGGTAGGAAAATAAGGAGATGGGACCTGGATAAATTGAAGGAACCTGAAGTTCTTAAGAATTTCAGAGGGAGCTTTAGGCAACAATTGACAGAAACGGGGGAAAATAATACAGTAGAGGAGGAATGGGTAGCATTGAGAGATGAAATAGTGAAGGCAGATTGAAGTTAGATATAGTAAGGGTTAGTGAAGGTCACTGAAAAGAAGAACAGGATTTCTGGTCAGGCAAGTGCAGGATTAAAAAAGCAAAATCAGTTGGGGTATACACGAGTAGGTCAAATAATGAATGAGAAAATAGAAATGCAGGTAAACTACTATGAGCAGCACAGTGATCGCATTATCGTAGTCAAGGTAAATACAAAGCCAAAACCGACCACATTAGTACAAGTTTATACGCCCACTAGGTCTGCAGATGATGAGCTCGAAGAAATGTGTAAGGATGTAAATGAAATTATTGAGGCATGTAAGGGAGAGGAAAATTTAATTGTGAACGGGGACTGGAATTCGACACCGCTCTCGTGCCAGCGGCCAGAGCGCTCGCTTCGCTCGCCGGCGCGCAGGCGACGAAGAAAGCACTGCTTGGAGTGTCTTTGTTAAGACGCTGCAAAGTTGTCGTGTCAACGTCCAAGGAAGTAGAAGACATCTGCGATGGCGCCAAAGCAGCCGCAGACAAAGAAGAATGTAACCAACGATCAAGAAACCGAGGCAGCAGCTGGCGAAAGCAACACTACTGCGGCAAGCGGGAAGAAGGAACCAACCCCAGGGACGGCAGCATACCGCTGCTCATGGATGACGGTGGCAAGAAGAAGACCGGCTGACAAACCGGGAAGAAAGGCCAAGGCAGGTTGCACATCGTCGTAAATGACGATGGAAAACGCCGCTGGCCAAATCTGAAGAAGGAAATCGAAGAGAGAACTAAGTTCAAGTTCTCAGCCACGTCCGATGCAAGCGGAAAGACGTTAGCGATCTCTTTCGAAGACGAAAACGACTGAAAAATGATGAAGTTCGCCCTTGGTTACGGGCGAAACGTTCCTCAAGAAGCGCCCTGGGCCGAACCTCGTTGGCGAGGAACGGTCAAGGCCACAATCAGAGGTGTTCCATGGATGGTCTCGGTAGATGACGTCATTGAAGGCTGAGCAGAGCTGGGCTTCTACGGCGACCTTTAGCTGCGTCAGAAGACAAACAAGAAGAGAGCGCCAGTGTGGAACTTTGTTGGTCCACTCTGGCACAAAAGAAATGCTGAGATCTACATCCTAGAGGAGCTCCTTGGCATTGCGGTAAAGGTGGAAGAAATGCCACTAGAGTTTGACACTCCACCGCAGTGTTAAAACTGCCAGCAATACGGTCATGTGGCCAAATATTGCCAAAACGAACCCGCCTGTGTCGGATGTGCCGGCAATCACACTCTACAAGAATGCAGACGGAACAAACAAAATCCACCTCGGTGCGCAAACTGCGGTGGGAAACATGTAGCCAGCTGGAGAGGTTGCAGAGCCTTTCAAGAGGCGCACCAAATCCAGGTGGCAAAGAAGAAGAACACGTCCTCCAACAATCGGAAGGGCATCAGAAAAGAAGCTGCGCCACACAGCGAAGAAGAATCGTCTCTTCAGCAGACAATGACTGGCCAAGGTGGCAGGAACGCGCCCATCCCCAGTGACAGTGGAGAGAGGGCTCCTGCAAACACAAGCCAACCATCGCGAAGAGGCCGGAGAAGAAGAAGGAAGAGCGGGTCTGCGCAACATCGGAACTTCGAGAACGCCTCCCGCGCTGTGCAACATGGCGACACCGCCGACCGGCGGCAAACCAACGTAGTACCAGAGCCCGACGACGCCCTGCAGATGAAAGCACAAGAAATAATGCGTACACTAGCCGACAAACTTGGCGAGCTAGTTTATGCAGCAGCCAACCTGACGACCAACAAACCCAGACAAGAAGAAGACAAACCTCCAGCGAGAGGAGCTAAGCCCACCAGGGGAGGCGGATTGGCGGACAAGTCCGGAAATAATTAACGATCCCTATCCCAAAGTTAATAAAGTTATGTAAAACCCAACAATATACGGAAAATCGGCAAAGCCGATGGGCCTATCACACACACAGACAAAAAAAAAAAAAAAAAAAAAAAAAAAAAAAAAAAAAAAAAATTGGAATTCGACAGTAGGAAAAGGAAGGGAAAGAAAAATAGTATGTGAATATGAACTGGGAAAAAAGAATGAAACAGGAAGCCGTCCGGTAGAATTTTGTACGGAACATAATTTAATCATGAAAGAAGATTGTATACGTGGAAGAGACCAGGGGACACTGAAAGGTACCAGATGGATTTTATATCATGTCTTTTTGGTTATGTAAGATATAAACTGTAAGTCATATCATATCTTCTTGGCTATGAACTGTAGACTGAAATTGAAGAAACTGCAGAAAGGTAGGAATATAAGGAAATAGGACTTGTATAAATTGAAGGAGCCTGAAATTCTTGAGAATTTCAGAGGCAGATTTATGCAACAAGTGACAGAAATGAGGGGAAATAAAACAGTAGAAGAGGAATGGGTAGCTTTAAGAGATGAAATAGTCAAGACAGCAGAGGACCTAAAAGGTAGAAAGGCAAGACCTACAAAAAATTCTTGGATATCATAGGAAATACTAAATGTAGTTAGTGAAAGGAGAAGATATAAAAATGCAATTAATGAAGCAGGTAAAATGGAGTACAGACGACTAAGACATGAGATTGATAGGAAGTGTAAAAGGGCTAAGCAGGAGTGGCTAGAAGCCAAATCTAAATTTGTAGAAGTATGTATAACTAAGGGAAATATAGATAGCGCCTGCGGAAAAAAGAGACATTTGAAGAAAAGAAAAATAGTTGTATGCATATCAAGAACTCAGATAGAAAGACAATTCTGAGTAAAGCAGGGAAAGCTGAAAGGTGGAACGACTATATAGGGGGCCTCTACAAAGGAAATGAACGTCGAGACCCTACTGTAGGAAGGGAAGAGGAAATAGATAAAGACGAAGTAGGAGATACTATACTGAGAGATGAATTTGACAGAGCACTGAAACACCTAAGTCGAAACAAGAAAAATGTTCAAATGTTTGTACAGCTTATGGGACTTAACTACGGGGTCATCAGTCCCTAAACTTACAAACTACTTATGAACTAGCTTACACTAAGGACGGCACAAACATGCCCAAGGGGGGATTCGAACCCCCGACCGTAGTGGCCGTGCAGACCGTGACTGGCGCGCCTCAGTCTCTCTTGTTTTTTTTTTTTTTTTTTTTTTTTTTTTTTTTTTTTTTTTTTTTTTTGCGTCGTAGCCCCACTACGCTAATATCTTTTCTCTACCGCCTTTTTTTCGACCAAAATAATAATCTAAATAATAAAAAAAATAATTAATAAGAATGTCTGAAACACTTTCAGGCATAAAAAAATTAGACAGTGGCGGGTTTCGAACCACTGACTTTTTTGTTATTTTTTTTAGTTATTTTTAAATAAATGAAGGGAAACAGGTGTAAATTTTAGGAGAGGCTACGGCTAGTGTGTTAAGCAGGCTTGACTTTTATTCAGTGTATACAAAGAGAACATAATTCTTCTTATAGAGTTTTATTTGTTTTATTTTTTTATTTTTTTTATGTAATAGTAAATCTGTTCACCGTGCGCACAACCCATACAGAAAATTAAGTGCATTCTCGCATTTCATAAATAAACATAGACGCAACACAGTGTAGAGTGTTATTCCAATTCCATCGCCGCTCCAGCGCCCGGGTACGTCTTCTCGTACAGTAGGATTAGTTGCCGTTTTCATATCATTCGTTCATTCTTCGTCTATTTAATGTTTTAACTTCTCCTACCCGGGACGTTCCAGCTGTGCGGCGGGTCCTGAAACGCACTCCATAAAAAATTTGAAAAATAGTGTCTATACTTAGGATTATGTACAAACTTTCTGTGTCGTTCTTCTAAGTAGATCCAAAAGTCTAATACATTCTTCGGGGTATCTCTGAATAAATAGAGCACCAGTTGTGCTCGAATCCATGTTAGTGCATTAGTTTTAGTTCGTGGATAGTATGTCCTGTCAGGAAATAACACGGAACGTGGTCTGATGTCTTGTGGCCCCACTCGTAGAAAGAAAGCTATTATCTGTTGTCCTAAATGCCAGACGTCTGTTGCTGGGCCACATGTTAACCGGTGTTCGTCGTCGTCCAGAACTCGGCACTGGGGGCATAATGGTGAATCCATCAGATGTATAGAGTGGAGTCTAGATCGTGTTGCGTGTTTACCATTAACTGTCAGGTACCACATGGCACGTGTTTCCGTATCCAAGGAAACGTGGTGTATCGATCGCCATACCACCGGCCAGTCAACGTTTGGATACTTCTTCTCAATAACATTGCCAGTTCTTGTGGCCGTTAGGATTCGATAGATGTCGCGAGCCGTCGCAGGTCTGCTTTCCGGCAGTGCCATCTGAACGTAACTGTATTCTATAAAAAAAGCACTGATGTGGTGGAGTGACTGTGAGATGTGCTGCACCGCCACCGGTGCTGTTTGAGACCTCGGTGCTAGTTCTTCTATTAAGAATCCTGTCAGAGATGTGTGATGTCGTCTCCACAATTTCAACATGGTGCTGATGTATAGTGCCACTGCTCGATCATGAACATGTACAAGACCTAGACCTCCCCTACCGGGAGGGAGGGTGAGGGTTTCATATCTAACTTTGAAGAGTAGTCCCGCACTGACGAAGCAACCAAACGCAGCCAATATACGCCGTGCTACCATCGTCGGCATCGGAAGGACTTGTGCAAGGTGAGGAATTCGTGACGCCATGTATATGTTAACATAATTGACACGCTGGATAATGTCCAAAGACCGTATAGTATTCCCTCTGACTGCTGTCCGGATTGACTGTAGAAGTCTCTTGTAGTTGTAAGCTGCTGTGTGACGCACGTCGTTGGTAAAGACAACACCTAAGCATTTCAAGGTATCCTTGTAAGGGCGCTACATGTTCTTCTGGTACCCCATCACCGATATTCATGGCCATTGACTTGTCCACATTGATGCGGCTGCCTGTAGCTATTCCATATTTGTTGATCCAAGTTAAAGCCTCTTGCATGTCGTTGTCAGTCCGTACCATGAGCACCAGGTCATCTGCATACGCTTTACACTTGAAAGTGCACCCTCCCATTGTCAACCCTGTCAATCGTTGACGCAAGCCACAGAGCAGTGGTTCAAGGGCTATGGCGTATAAAATTGTCGAAAGTGGACATCCTTGTCTAACCGACCTTGATATGGTGAGGGGTGCTGTCGTCCGTCCGTTGATGAGCACTTTGGAGGAGGCATTATTTAATAGCCGCATCACGACACTGATAAAGGGCTGTGGAAATCGCATGTGCTTCATGACTGCTGCCAGATAGGTGTGGCTCAGTCTGTCGAAGGCCCGATCAAAATCAATCGACGCAAGGGCTCCGCGAAGGCGGCAGGGCTTAGCCAGTGCGATTACATCGCGATATTCGCCGAGTGCTGTCTGAATGTTGGCGTTTCCACCAAGCGACGTTTGATCGAGTGATATCACTTGGCGCAATATTCTCCGGAAGCGCGAAGCTAAGAGTCTGGAGAATATCTTAAAGTCACAATTCAGAAGCGTCAATGGTCGGTAGTCCCGTATCCTTGAGCGACCTGATGGCTTGTGTATCGGGATGATAAGTCCCTCCACGAAGGACGGTGGTAAGGGCACATCTGGAGACATCAATTCACGGCAAATACTAGTCCATATGGGTGTTATCATACGTCGGAAGGTCCGATAAAATTCCAGTGGGTGTCCATCTGGTCCAGGCGATTTATTCACCGCTCCCTTACCAATTGCCTCCACTACTTCTTCTTCAGTTATATCCTCCGTGAGCTGTGCTTCTGCCGCCGGGTCAATGGTGCCAAGGATTGTCTCAGAAACTTCGTTAACTATCGCCATGTCAGTATCCACCGCTGTGTATAGTTGAGTGTAGTCTTCGACAAAGGCAGTGCTTATTTCTTGTTGCGTAGTTAGATATCTGCCACCTTCAGTGTCCAGTACGTGTATCAGGCCTCTTCTTCGACGCTTACGTTAGTTGATGATATGATACATGGACGGTTGTTCTTCCATGACTCGGTCGACTGCCCTTGCCCTGACTACTACTCCTTCGAGGTGGCTTCTCATGATGGCTATAATCTTGGCCTTCGCTTGTTGTACTGTCGTCTGTCCCTCCGGAGAAGGTGCCTGGTTAAAGCAGTCACGTAGCACAGTGAAGTAGAAGTTCATCGTTTGCCGTCGCCACGCTGCCTGTTCACGACCGTAGCGAATGAAAGTACGGCGTATTGCTGGTTTGGCACAATCCAGCCACCAACGTAGTGTCGTGGGATACGCCTGGAGACGTCTTAGGCATGATGTCCATGTATCTTCGATGGCGCTGCGACAGTCTGGGTTGTCAAGGTGGGCGATGTTCAGTTTCCAAGGACCGCGGCTCCGCCACACCTGCTGTCTCCTGAGAGAGATGGTACATATAAATGCCGTGTGGTCGGTGAAGGCTGCAGGCCACAGTTCTGCATCCACGATATCAGTGCTGAGAGTATTTGTTATGTAAACTCGATCGAGGCGACTAGCGGAATGACTCGTCATATGGGTGAAGCCTTGACGTTGGCCATGCACATGCTCCCATGTGTCAACCAAATGCATATCACGCACTATCGTTCTTAGTTCCGGGCACGTTGTGTATCCAGGAATTTGATCTTTCGGGGCAAGTACACAATTAAAGTCACCTCCGAGGATGAAACAGTCGTGTCGTCCTTGGAAGAGCGGCGCAATTTCCTCGGCAAAGAAGCGGGAATGATCTCGTCTCTTGTCTGTTCCGCATGGCGCGTAAATGTTGATGAGTCTGACACCAAGCACCGTCATCGCTGATCCCCTTGCTGAAGGTAGGTGTAGAACATCCTCAGCTTCTATGCCTTCTCTAAGAAGTATTGCCACGCCGCTGCCTGTTTCGGAGACATGTGAGATGTAGGCGTCGTACCCGTAGATGATCGGAAAATCTTGAACGTACACCTCCTGAAGTAGGACTATATCGATGTCCGCCGCGATCAGCATCTCCTTAAGTAAGGACATTTTAATGCGCGACTTTATGGTGTTGATATTTATGGAGGCTAGTCGGTATGCTTGTCTTCGTTCCGCAATGTGTGTGTCGCCCATGGGAGCTTATGTCATCTGATGTTGTACTGACACGTCGTGGGGCCTCGTCATATCCGCTGGCGTTAACTGCGTGTCTAACTTTGCAGGGACGCCGCCACTGCCCCGTCGCCTGTTGCGGCCGCCATCGGGTCATCTCCACTGACCTCTGACCAATCGCCTTGTGGCCAGTTCGTCATCATCTTAGTCTTCTCCCCCCCTTCCTGTTGTGTCGTCCTTTCCACAATAACAGACTGGTAGATTACTATTGCTCTACAACCTCCAATCGTGAGATAAGACGGCACATGTTTTGTCAGTTCGATCCTTATTTGTCGTACGCCGTTAAGAACAGAGTACGTCGTAAAGGTTGTCCATTTTTCTGCTACGTGGCTTAGCACTCTACCATAGGGTTGCAGCGCTTTTGTCACGATGTCAGCCGGTACCTCGAAAGGTAGTTCATAAACTCGGGCGGTTCTTAATCCCAGCCCTGCATGATCAATTGTCACTGCTCCGACATTTCCGTCAGAATGTTTGAATTTTAGTCCGTCTCTGTTCTCTCACACAATCTTGTCACATACCACGTCGATGATCAGTTTTACGTAGACCACACTACTTATAATGGAGAAGTGTATTCCAATCATCTCTCGTGGATCAATTTTAATCTCTTCACGGATGAATCTTTCCACTTCGAATGCTTTCGGTCGTGCAAATTCATTACTAAAGCTGATCTTGAGTGTAGATTGTCGGTACGAATGAGCCATTCTATGTCTATATGAAGGAACACTCGCGAAAACTACGAGAAGTAAACAACCGCTCACACGCGAGACACTGCGGCGGGACGTAAACAGTCTGGACCTCACCGCTGCGCTGTCGAAAGCAGACTGTCTCCTCGGCCACCGCGGCCGGCTCGAAACAAGACCCCTGGAGTAGATGACATTCCCTCAGAGCTACTGTAGTCTCCGGGCGAAGCAGTCATGACAAAAACCATTTCACCTGGTACGTAAGATGTATGATACAGTCGAAATACCCTCGGACTTTAAGAAAAACGTAATAATCCCCATTCCAAAGAAAGGAGGCGCAGACTTGTGAAAATTACAGAACCATCAGTTTAATAAGTCGTCCATTGTACTCAGCTCATGATGGATATAACAACTGCGTGAAATAAATCTTAACAACAGGCTATCCTTTTATTAAGTGAGCTATAATCTGATACTTTTCTAGTGACCACGCTGTCGACAGGACTTTAAACTGGAATCTTCCTGGTTTTGTAATCTAGACTCGTAATTCTGTACCCAGTCTGTCGACGTACGTCGACACTTTCATGTACCGGTACTGATCAAGTACTTCTGCAGGAAGACTACGAACCTTTAATAATAAAAAGAAAATATTCAATTCTAGCTCGCATTTACAATTTTGATGATTTGCATAAAGTGTTATTTTTTTTTTTTTTGTATGACAATCTAGAATAGCGCATCTGTGAACGTAACGAGATAAAGCTTTGCGAATGTTCATTTGTTCACGTAATGTAAACCATATCTTTCCTTTTCAAGAGGATACAAGTGTTATAATCACACTCGACAAACAAGAATCAATTACTGATGAAATTGCAAATAATGTCACTCAGAAAATTATTAAGTGGTTCTCTGCAAATGACTCTCATTAAATTTTGATGAAATGCAATATAAGCATTTCTTTACAGTACATGTCATGACACCACAAATAAACGTAGAATTTGAACAGAAGTATGTAGCTTAGGTAGAATATCCAAAACGTTTAGGTGTGTGCATTGATGAGAAAGTGAAATGGTTGCAACACTTTGACGATCTATTGAAATCGAGTACTAATTCTGCTAATTATGCTATTAGGGTTATTGCAAATTTTGGTATAAAACATCCCGGGCCGCGCGGGAGTAGCCGAGCGGTCTGGAGCGCCACGTTACGGATCACGCGGCCTCCCGCGTAGGGTGTTCGAATCCCCCCTCGAATCCCCCATGGATGAGTGTGTGTTGTCCTTAGTTTAAGTAGCTTGTAAGCTACAGACTAATAATCACGCAGTTGAGTCCGATAGATTTACAAACATTTGAAATATCTCGGTAAATTTACATAATTATGCCTGTTTTCATTCACTTCTTTCATAGGGCATTATATTTTGGAGTAATTCATCACTGGGTAAAGAACTATTCATGATATAATAAGAATAATTGCTAGAACACACCCAAGATGAACCTGCAGGCATTTATTTTAGGATATAGGAATCTTCACAATACATACGTTCGCTTATGAACTTTTTTTATTAATAAGCCAACGAAATGCAAAAGGAGAAAGACTGATCTTTACTGTTCAAGGCAAAATCTAACTTTGGCAGAGAAATGGGTGAACAATGCTGCCGCAAAAGTCTTTGGTCACTTACCAAACAGCATCTAAAGTCTTAACAGATAGCCATCAACAACTTACAAAGTAATTAAAAGAATTTTTGAATGAGAACTCCTTATACCCACAAGTTGAATTTATAGATAGAAATTACAGATTTTCCAAATTAAAATAAATCGAATGTCTTATAATATCATTTAAAGACACCATTTATGAAAGTGACAAGTTCCACGTCATTACGAAATGTCGTATTCATGATCTATACAGAACAAGTATTAATCTAATCGTCTTATCTAGTAATACACTACTTTAAAATCGTTAGCCTGGCTGTATCGTGAGGCCGCGCGGAATGACCGCGTGGTTTGAGGCGTCATGACGTCATGCTGCAGACTGGGCGGTCGATCCGGCTGGAGGTTTGTGAGTCCTCCTCCGGGCATGGATGTGTCTGTGTGTGAGTGTGTGTGTTGTCTTTAGTGGAAGTTAGTTTAAGTAGTTTGTATGTCTAGTTTGTTTGTTTGTAAATGTATCGGACCAAACTGCGTGGTCATCAGTCCGTAGCTTAGAAACTACTTAAACCTAGGTAAACTAACCTAAGGACAACACACACACCCATGCCCCATTGAGGACTCGAACCTCCATGGCGAGCAACCGTGCGCTCCGCAGCGAGACGCTTTAGACCGCTCGGCTACTACACCGCGGCTGTAAGTCTAGTGACTGATGGCCATAACAGTTTGGTGCAACATGTTTACGAACATTTGATCATTTTCTAGTTGTATCAGTCGGGTGGAATGAATGAACACCATCAGTGCTGTTGGGAGGACGTCAGTAAATAGTCTTATTGAATCCATCATTGGTGGTGGAAACGGGACAGCGGCTGGTCAAGAGTATGAAGGAACTCAGATACCAACAGCCGAATGTATAATAAAATCTTTATTGTATCACAACCAGTTTCGGCATTCCACTGTGCCATCTTCAGGTCCCTATATCGGAGCTGTATTGTTGTTGTTGGTTCCCACTAAGAGACAGAAGTCCACGAAACCAGTTTTGGTATCCCTACTTAACGGATAGAGTTGGCTACGGTTTCATGGTTTCGAAACCAGGTTTCGATCCACACAACAGTTTCAGTGTTTCAAAACCGGCATCTTTCACTGTTTCGAAACCATGCGGTTTCATTCCGTTATGTTCCGGATCACATTCGCGGTCGATTGTCGATACACTGAAACCGTTTCTTCCTGTCGGTTTCATGGTTTCGTGTCGGTTTCACAACACCGGTGTTTCAAACCACAAATGCAGAAAGGCAGAACAGACTAATGGTGTCAAAATGTGGTGTTTCATTTTACTGAAAAGAGTGTCACGTAGTAGTTGACACTCGTGAGTCTGCAGCTTATGATTACTGAAATCAAGATTCGTTTGCAAGAGACTGCTGTATTACCAAATGACATAGTGTCTGCTTTATAAATGTAAAAGAACAATAAAACAACGTTCACTATTTGCATTGAATTAACCACTTAAATTCTAGGTTTATCTACCATATTAAAAACACGAGTGAAACTATTTTTTTTTTTTTATTTATTTATTTATTTTTTTTTTTTTTAAATAAGATACAACTTGAAGCCTGAAATGACATTTTTTATACGAACAAGGGTACATCGCATATTTAATCTCGTGTTAAAGAGTTAGTTTCTTACGAGTGAAAACGATGTTACCTCCAATCGTTATAATTTTTCGACTGTCATGTTAAAAGAATTGCGACAGTGATGTAACGGTCAAGACGTACAAGTGGTGAACTTGTCTCTTAATTTATTATTTTTGTAATTCCATAGCATTATTTGTGATTATTTAGTGTGCCCTTTATTCCCTATAATTTATTTAGTATGTATAGAAAGTAGCATTTATGATCCATCACTGTAATATGCGTACCGTATTGCAGTTTGTGAGTTCCTAGCGGGGTAAACTTTTACCTACCATACCGGTGGCCTCGTGTGACTATGTTGGTAACATCAACAACACGGGAGAAAATCTTTATCAACATGTTTCATACAGACCAAGAAGTAAATATATACTCTATGGTTGACAGGTTCTTGTATGTGAAAAATATTGCCCTCCTAGAACGAAGATTTCAGGATAAAACATACGTTGCTTCACGGTTTTATGGTTTCGAAACACTGTTTCGAAACCACAGATGGTACGGTTTCATTGGTTTCGATACCTTCAGATGTTTCAATTATCCCATCTCTATTAATGGATATTATGCTCCGATTAGGGACTTGAAGATAGCTTAGTGGAAGGCCGAAACTGGTTGTGATACAATAAATATTTTATTATACATACGGCTGTTGGTGTCTCAGTTCCTCCATTCTCATTAAACAGCGGAGCGCGTTCCTGCTAGCCAGAACACGTCGTCCTCCGCGAGACGGGCTGGCGCCCACGTGGCGGTGGTCGACACGCGACGGCGAGCAAGGTCGTCTGTACGATTCGGCGCCAGATAAAAACAGTTGGCAGCACGCGAACCGTGACGCGCAGCGGCCACAGACACAGAGCTCCGTGGAGGGGGGCGCCTCGCAGTCTTGAGGCGGCGTTGCCCAGCTTCGCGGCCCAGTCTCGCGGTGGCCGCGGTCAGGCGCCGACGCCGGCGACGACGACGCGGACATGGACGCCTCCAGCCGCAAGTCCAACCCCAACCCCAGGGCCGCGGCCAACCCGCTGTCCGCGCTCACCTTCTGGTAAGTCCGCTCACCGTCCGCCAACAAAGTACGTCAGAACGTTATGAACTAGTAAATGTTTTATCCATTGCAGTTGACATCTACATCTACATAGATACTCTGCAAATCACATTCAAGTGCCTGTCAGAGGGTTCATTAACCACTTTCATAACTTTTCTCTACCGTTCCATTCTCTAATACCGCGCGGGAAGAAAGAACACCTAAATCGTTCCGTTTTCGATCTGATTTCTCTTATTTTATTGGGATGGTCATGTCTCCCTAAGTAGGTGGGTGCTAGCAAAATATTTTCACATTCAGAACTAAAAGTCGGTGATTGAAACTTCGCAAACAGATCACGCCGCAATGAATAACGTCTTTCTTTTAATGATTTCCACCCCAATTCGTGCAACATTTCCGTGACGCTTTCCCCCCCGTAACGTGATAAAACAAAACGAGCTGACCTTCTGTGAATCTTCTCAATGTCTTCCGTCAGTCCCCCCTGGTGAGGGTGCCACAAGGAGCAACAGTACTCCAGGAGAGGACGCACAAGTGTGATGTAGGCAGTCTCTTTGGTGGAGCTGGTGCATCTTCGAAGCGTTCTGCCAATGAAACGTAACCTTTGATTCGCCTTCCCCACAATATTTTCTGTGTGTTCTCTCCAGTCAAAGTTGTTCGTAATTGTAACTCCTAGGTATTTGGTAGAATTTACGACCTTAAGGTTTGACTGATTTATCGCGTAATTGAAGTTCAGCGGATTTCTTTTAGTGGTCATGTGTATTACTTCACACTTTTCTTTATTTAGTGTCAACTGCCAATTTTCGCACCAAGTAGAAATTTTGTCTAAATCGCTTTGCAGTTGCTTTTGATCCTCTGTTGATTTCACTGACCGATAAACGACAGCATCATCCGCGAACAGTCTAAGGGAGCTATTCAGATTATGCGCATAATCTGACTTGCTCATAATAGTTCGCGATCGGGAGCGCTCACTTTAGTTCGCGGTTCTGCCGCGAAATAGTTCGTTCTTTTAGTTCGTCCGCTCCCAGTGACGGCTGAGCGGCATGGTCTGCGCATGCAGGCGGAGGGAGAAGTTCCCCCACCTAGCTGCTTCATGCGCTTGCTGGGTGAGCCGCTAACGATATCACGCAAACCAAGAGAAACAGTTTGTGGATAATTTCTCGCGTTTAAGTTTAGAGTTATCTCTATATCTTGGCACTAGCTGAACCCTCGCTACTTCGCATGCGTACGCTTTTTGGTCTGCACCAGTTGTTTCTTTTTAATCCTGATGAAGAATCCACATCTTAAGCTTGAAATTTGAATTAACATCTCCATATTTTCGAAAATCAATTTTTGCATCTCGTATTTCACCCCCTTATTTGTCGAATTTCAAAAAATTCCGAAACATGTGTCTTTTAAATTTGAACCCCGAATCAAAATCCGAAAATTTGTACTTCTAACTTCAAAATAGCCTAAATAGCAACAGATTTTCGAAAAACATCCCCTCTCCAATTTAGCCCCCTTGATGGTTGAATTTCCAAAAATACCGAAACACGTATGTTCTAAATTCTAACGAACAATTCAAATACCGATTTTTGCAGCTCCAGTTTCAAAATTGTCTTGACAGCAATGTGTTTTCGATAAGAATTTTTGATCCCCTATTTTACCCCCTTAGTTGTTGAATTTTCAAAAGTACCGAAACTCCAATCTTTTTAATCCTGATCAAGAGTTCATATCCTAAGTTTCGTAGTTATAGCTTGAAATTTGAGTTAACAGAAACATATTTTTTAAAATCAATTTTTTGCGTCACCTATTTTACCCCCTTATTTGTCGAATTTCAAAAAACTCCGAAACACGTGTCTTTTAAATTCGGACCCTGAATTAAAATCCGAAATTTTGTAGTCCTTGCTTCAAATTTGCCTAAATAGCTACGTATTTTCAAAAAAACGTTTCATCCCCTATTTCACCCCCTTACAGACGGAATATCGCAAAATCGCTTCTTAAATGACGCCTACAGAATAAGATCAACACCCTCCACAAATTTCAAGTTTCTATCTTCAGTGGTTTGGGCTGGGCGATGATGAGTCAATCAGTCAGTCAGTCAGTCAATCGGGACACATCCTTTTATATATAGAGAAGATTATGGAATTTATTAGGCTAGTCAAATACTGTAGAGTGCAGAATACTTCAAAGCAGAAATTTTGTAGCACTGAACTATGTAATCTAGCAGGCAGACGCTCAACTCGAAATGTCTCTCATCAGCATAAGGCCAACACGTGATTTTTAATTCTGCTGCGCGCCCTCTCGCTATTGCCCGTCAGTCTTCGGAAAAGAATCCAACTAACTAAGAATGAGATACGTTTGGCATAACAGTTCCTGACCAGTAACGCATGTTTTGGTTCGCGACCGATCGCGCATATATTAGTTTACGACCGGTAACTCTCCTTGTAGTTCCAAGCTAGGCTGCGAAGTAGGTCGCTCTTTTTAGTTCGTCCGCTCTTTTTAGCTTTTGCTACCGCTACTAAAAGAGCCCTTTCTTTTGTTATGACAGCTTTTTTATATAATGATCAGTGTTGCCCAAGCGTGTGCTATTACCCGTATTTTTGGGCAATTAGACATCAAATACTTCCGCAAATAAACCAGTTATTTACACAAATGGGTGAAACAATGATATTCAACTACTGTGCATACATAGTACTCGTAGTATATTATTTTTAAAATGGATTTATTTATATATTTTAGAGGTCATTGAAGGATAGAAGGTACATTATCTACAAAACACGCGACGCTGCGCGCTCTCGCGTCCTCTCGCTGTTCCCCGTCAGTCCTCGGAAAAGGAGCGGACGAACTAAGAGCGTGGTATCTGTGAATTAGTTCGCATAGTTCGCCTGTGCTCTTACGATCTAGTTCGTTCGCGAACTACACAAGACTACAATGCAGCAACTGTGTTTTATGGGTTGCAGATTTATTTACAACCGGTTTCGAGAAATTATTGCCCTTCTTCAGCTATCTGTACAGGAAACAGTTAAGAATTGAATACAAATAAAAATATTATATAAAATTCGCAGTAGAATCTCAGGATTAAAGTGGCAAGGACACTGTATATAAAGCTTTTTCGAAAAGTGACAAACTGTGAAATATTAATACGCTATTCTGCTGCATATTGATAAAAATAAGGAACTGTATAAAGTATTAAGTTCATATAAACGAAGAATTTTTAGGTACTTACGATCTGTTGACCCATAGTCAACACGTACGCAGAAAATATTGCTCTAGCTCTTCACTCATATGACCTTAAACTGATTCCATACTTCTACATTTCCGGAAGGCTTTTGACAATTTGCCTCACAAGCGGCTTCTAAAGGAATTGCGTGCTTGTGGATTATCATCTCAGTTGTGCTATCTATTCTTCATTACCTGTCAGAAAGCACACAGTACGTAGTAATTGACGGAAAGTCACCGAGTAAAAAGGAAGTGATATCTGGCGTTGCCCTGGGACATGTTATAGGTCCCTTACCATTCCTCATCTTTATAGTCGACTAGCTTAATTCCCGCTGCTTCGCACGCGTAGACTGGATGGTCTGCATTGGTTGTTTCTACTTCTAAATAGAAATTTTCATAGATTCAGCCTTAAAAATGATTTCCTAATCAAGTATTTTGATACAATTTGCCACCCCCTATTGTGCCATTGATGACAGGATTCAAAACATCCAGAAACACATTTTTTTTATTTATTTAATTTTAACTATGGTCACAAATCCTAATTTTCGCATTTCTAACATCAAATTGTCTTAGTAACACCATCAAAAGATTTTCCCTTATTTCACCCGCTTAATGGTTGCATTTCCAAAAACATCGAAACACTTGTTTTCAAAATACCACTCAAAAATCTAAATCCGAAGTTTTGTATTTCTTGCTTCAAAATTGCCTTAATAGCAATGTGTTTTCAAAAAACCGATTATCCCCTATTTCAGCCGCTTAGGGGTGGGAATATCGAAAAATCGTTTGTGGCTACAGTGTAAGATAAACGTCTACAGATTTCCTGTTTTTATCGTCTATAGATTCACTTTTCAGCGCCGTTTTCAGAAACGGGTCGAGAACGGGAAATTTCTTTCTTACGCTGTTGACATATTTCTTGGTAGTTTTATTTTTCAAACTGCAATATGCACTTATTTTTCTTCACTCGTACGCTTGTTGCAGAAAAACAACTGAAGAATGTGCATAACGTTTCGCTGTGTATAACCTCCACTATTGTTGTTGTATTGTTGTGGTCTTCAGTCTGCAGACTGGTTCGATGCAGCTCTACATGCTACCCTGTCCTGTGCAAGTCTCTTCATCTGAGAATACGTAGGGCAACCTACATCCTTTTGAATCTGTTTACTGTATTCGTCCCTCGGTCTCCCTCTACGAGTTTTACTCCACACAATTCCTTCTACTGCTAAGTTGACGATTCCTTGATGTCTCAGAATATGTCCCACCAACCTATTCTTTCTCTTAGTCTGGATATGCCAGAAACTCCTTTTCTCCCCGATTCTGTTAAGCACCTTCTCATTAGTTACGTGCTCTACTCATCTAATCTTCATCATTCGCCTGTAGCACCACGTTTCGAAAGCTTCTATCATCTTTTTGTCTGAACTCCTTATTCTCGACGTTTCACTCCCATACAATGCTACACTCCAGACAAGTGCTTTCAGAAAGCCTAAAAAGTTAATATTGGATGTCAACAAGTTTCGCTTCTTCAGAAATGCTTTTCTTCCCATAGCCATTCTGCATTATATATCTTCTTTACTTCGGCCAACAGAAGTTATCTTGCTATCTAAATAACAAATCTCATCTACTACTTTTATTGTCTTATTACCTAATCTAATTCCTTCAGCATCGCCTGATTTTCTGACACCACATTTCGTTACCGCTGTTTTACTCTTGTTAATGTTCATCTAACACCTTCCCTTTAATCACTCTTCCAGGTCGTTTGCTGTCTGTGGCAGAATTACTATGTCGTCAGCAAACCGCAAAGTTTTTATTCCCTCTCCATGGACTTTAAATTCCTCTCCAAATTTCGCCTTGCCATCCTTCACAGCTTGCTCAATGAACAGATTGAACAGCATTGGAGAAAGGCTACAACCCTGTCTACACCCTTACCAACCACTGCGACCCTAAATTCAACTAAATACCTAGGAATTACAATTACGAACAATTTAAATTGGAAAGTACACTCTGAAAATATCGCCGTTTCGTTGGCGAAACAGAAGGTGCAATAGTTTTACTAAATTAACTGCCGGCACTACACTTGTCCGTCCTACTTTGGAGTATCGCTACACTTTGTGGGATCTTCGACATGTGGGACTTCGAAAGGCGTTATTCGTTGCGGTGAAATTTATTAGCGAAAAGTTTTTCACCAACTTTCTCCTGTCAATGCGAACATATTTCGTTAGCATCCATCTTCCTCCATAAGGTGACATGATCCTTCAGATAAAATAAGAGAAACCAGATTGAAAACGGAAAGATTTCAGTGTTACATTTTTCCGCGCAATTTTAGAGAATGGAACTTCGATACAAACAGTATGTGATCGCGTAAGATTGATTTTATTTATAAGATGTCCAGTTTCGATCTCAGAGAGATCGTCTTCCGATCTGTTATTTGATGATTGATAATCGGAAACTGTCAGGGAGTAAGCTCATCCGTTACTGGGCCTACTCCACGACTGTACCGCCATCAAGGAACAGATCTGAAGATCCGGTCATCTTATAAATAAATTTAATCTTACGCGATTACGACTGTTTGTATCGAAATGATTTATACTAAAATAGATGGCTGATTCCTTCCAACAATGTTCCAAAAATTACTAGAGAAATATTATGAAAATGGTTCGATGAACACTTTGTCAGGCACTTAAATGTAATTTGTAGAGTAAATATGTGCATACTGATAGACGTAGCTGAGTTCGGTAAAAGTAGACAAGCGCGAACCTAAAAAGGACACCTGTCTTAGTCAACGAGGTCACTGCGCAATTTAATCGTACACCTGTTCCACTGTACTTCCAGACATATTCTTCGAGCCAAGCATGACATTATAACATGGTTTCATGCAGTTCAAATCACGGTAAAAACTGCAAGTTATAAACAGGGATAGAAACACTAACAGGTCTTGCTAAATATCCTTGTCATTGACTTTGACAACCAACCTCCACTCTCTCTCTCTCTCTCTCTCTCTCTCTCTCTCTCTCTCTCTCTCTCTCTCTCTCCCTTCTTTCTTTAAAAATGTAGGAAAACGTTTTATGACGAAAACTGACAAATTTAACGTACATCCTATTATTTCTCTTGACACAATCACTGAAAGAGTTTTTAACAACGAGCGCTTTTAGCCGTACATTAGATGTCATCAGAAGGCAGTAAGTTTCAGACAGAAATGGAAGATACAAAAGGATAGGCTACTCTAATTGGCCTAACTACATATTCAATGTGGTTATCGTGAAATGTAGTAACTGTTTACACTTTAAATAGTAAATTTTAATGTATTGCACTACCACTGCAATATTCATTGTATTTTTTTGACGTAACCATTGCAAGCACTCAACCTCCGTTGTTTAATATGCTGTATTTATCTGTACTATAAAACAACATTAAACATTACTGGCCGCGGTGGAATGGCCGAGCGCTCGAAGGCGCCTTGCTGCGGAGCGCTCCGTTGGTCGCTTCGGAGGTTCGAGTCCTCCTTCGGGCAGGCGCGCGCGCGCGAGTCTGTGTGTGTGTATGTTGCCATTTGGTTAGTTTAAGTAGTTAGTAAGCCTAGGGACTGTTAACTACGGTAGTTAAGTCCTATAGATTTACAAACATTTGAACATTTGAAAAGTAACTGCTCTTGTTAGCATATTTTATCCTTGAATATCTAACGAAAACAATGGGACACTAACATAACGTTGGCGTCATGTACAAAGTACTTACTTGATTTTGTTATAGCATCAAAAAGCCTCTTCTGCTCACACTAAGTGACTTTAAGTTACGACAAACATTTGATTTATTTAAGCAACACGAAATCAGCGAGGGATAGTTTGTCATCTTTACAGAAAGTGAGTTCCTCGACTTATATTCACGAATTGTCATCTTTACAGAAAGTGAGTTCCTCGACTTATATTCATAAAACTGTCGGGTAAACATCCTTTCCCCAGTGAGTACAGCACCATTTTGCTAATTTCACAGTGGGGTGACTTTTTTTGCAATTTGGAATTATACTTCATACCGTAACTGCAAATGTCGCGAGGATTGCTCTTTTTAGACGCAAACGTCAACGCGAATGTAGTTGCTTGTACATTCGAACAAACATCGGACAACGTATACCCGAAGATTTACTTATACCGAGCACTTCACAATACATGTTACACACGTCTAGAGGGGGCTTCGATCGAGTTTTACGTTGGGACCTATGTCCGTAAATGTCATCCAGTGATATGTTCCACATCCACGAGGATCTCCTCAACATAAATCTGTGGAACGAATAGCTAACACTTCTAAAGCACCGTGAAAAAAATTCCTTCTACTACAAGCTCTTTGCTTTCCAAATTTTGGGATGCTGAACAAGTGTTAGCTTCGTTTGATGACATTTCCCGTAATGGGTTCATATGTAAAACTCGATTTACTAACTCCCCTACTAAAACTTCCAAAGTATATAATATGAATTGTGAAACACTCTGTAATGTTACACTTTCAACTTTATGAAATTGTAACTAATCATCCCTGGTAATCTGTACTAAGTATGTTGTAATTGGCTGTATTTAATCACAGCTAAATATTTAATAATTCATTTCAGACAGCCCTGTAGTATACAGTGTCGTCGTACGATAGTTCTCGACGCTGCAACAGTGCCAGTTCCTCTCTATATTTTTATCAGATAATTACTCCACAAGTTAAGAAATACTGAAAGTATGCAAAATTATAGCTGCCAGTTAAAAAATCAAATGTTTGTTAAGATTATGGGACTTAACTGCGGGGTCATTAGTCCCTAAACTTACAAACTACTTGTGAACTAATTTATTGTTGAATTGTTGAATTTCGCACTCGTTTCGAAGAATCCAGTCGCGAAATTCAACAATAATGATAATATTACTGATCGATCACTTGATGTAATGCTCGGAACGTCAAATCGATTTTTTAATGAGATGTATTAAAAGAAATTTCTTTTTCACTACTTTATTTATTCATTCTTATATTTCCTTATTCCTATGCTTATCTTTACAGAGAAAGAACTGAAGACATTGTAGCACGCATAGACCAAAGATATGATCTGTGGCATCACGTTTCGATGTATGTAACCTCCTTGCTATAGAGTCACAAACGTCATGGCTGGACTTCAGTCCCAATTTTTTTTAATAATTTGACGGCTTTCAACCACCATATCTTCCACGCCCTTATAGCTATCGGCATGGAACTGCTATGGTGTACAACGCGAGACTTCGGACAACTATTACATACAGACTATTCGTTTGCGTTCTGTAGTTTTCGCTGCAGAGCGAAATATTAACAAACACACACACACACACAAACACACACACAAACACACACACACACATACATACATACACGTAGTATTTTATATACACCGATAACTTTCCATCCCAATATAGTCCACCCTTTTATCATTATCAACCCTCAAGCAACAATGCAACCAGTAAAACGATTTTAAAAGAGTAATTATAATTTTCAAAGAGTAATTATTGTTCCGCATTTAGCGTTATATATCCGATCGCCATAAAACCGTGCCTAAAGCCTTCCCCGGGTAGACATTAGTAACTGTAAAAAATTTTACCTCTTTATGTCTTGTGGTTCAGACGTGGTAAACGTACACCGAACAGACATTCACATCTATAGATATAGATGAGTGTTATTGTATAAATATTCATTGAATCTCTACATTTTGTAAGCATTACTCGTTCCACATCCGTGTGATATATCGTAACATACGAAATAATTAAATAAACATTAATAGATTTTATGCTTGCGCTTTGCCTTCTTTTTCCTTTATTGTTATTCTAAAGCCACCGCTACTGGCGGCAGGCTGACAACAGCCTCGGCGCCGCTCTTCAGCCTACAGACTTTTAACCATGGCCATGATGAATAAATAAAATACAATGGAGATTAAAACGGCGAAATTTAAAAAAGACACGGAGGAATTTTTAAGATAACAACATAGTCATAGGCGATAAAAAACATTTAGTTCCACTTTGCCTTCACTTTTTCCCGTTAATGGAAGCCCCTGTACTGGCAAGACGAGGAAATGTGGACTATGCTGTACAGCTGTCGTCAGGCAATTTTTCACCGCGGAAGTCCATAAACGAACCACTGCCAGTGCAGTAATAGACTGGCGTCAGGGTGTTGACAAACGGCTCACTACATCACTTTAGGACAAATTGCTTTAAGGTAGCAGTACATAAGTCGCTAAAAGCGCGATAGCTGCCAGCCTTTCGTCGAATGTTAGTGCTGTGACTACAGATAACACTGCAGTAGTCTCTCCTGAAATTATCTACTGACTTGCTAATGGGGAACACACAACAGTCGCTTAGAAAGTGGATACAAACAATGATGCAGAATGACTGCATCGAAGAGAATTAGTTTACCCAACGAACCTACATAAATTACCCGCTAAAAAAAACGCTAATTCGTAAATGCAGCTTCCGTAGCGATGCAGATCAAATACAAAAATCGCTCTGACGTGTTTTACGGCTCACTTTAGGCTTTCTTGTAGTTATGATTTTTTGCAAACATTTAGGACAAAAATAATAAAAATATGAATATAAAAATTGATGGACGATACGATTACGACTATACTATTGTACTAATATCGATGCACTCAACCATTGATCTGTATACTACCAGGATGTTGAACTTCAGTTGTCTGAGCGTGCCAGCCATAGATATTCATATTTCGTTTCTTGTCAAATTCAAAAATGGCTGCTATGAAGTCTTATAAGAAAACGAAAAGAAAATACGTTTCAATTATGCTTCCATTGTAGTCTATTACATCGCGTATTGACATAAATTTCAAATTAAAAGGTAATCAAGAAATTCTTTACCACGTAATAAATGTTGGAAATTCGTAGGCCAAATTTAAAAATGGCGAACAATGCGTAAACGTGTGGGAAACATCTGAAAGTGCAGGCACGCTGCAGTTCTCTGCTCAGACATCCGAGTTATGCATCCAGTTTATGTAGAGATCACTGCACTCAACGCGTCATATTATCTCTGACCGTATTATAACAAAGAGACAAAATTATTTGATATTTGAGCTTAGCTTTGACAAGCACTTATTTTTAATTTTTTTAGCTTTTACCTTTTTTATTATTTTCACATCTCTCTCATGTTTACATTGCCTTTTTTCCGTTAAAATATCATCACCAGTCTTGCCGTGGTAGCTTGTCCTCTTTTTCAAGTTTATTTTCTTTTCCTGTTCTACTTTACGTAAAATCAAGTGACAGTGTTCAAATCGCCGTTATTTTTGCAAATAACTCTCAAACGGTGCGAGTTATGAAAGTAACATAATGGGGCAGAGTTGTTGAGAATTTTTTTCCTCTACAAATAACAAATTAATTTTCGCCTCTGGTGAACGGTTAAGACGTTATTTGCAATTACATATCCTACTGTCAAAAGGCCATCGCATACGGCCTGTTTTTAGTGTTACGAACCTGTTTTTGCCCGAAATATTTGAAAAAAGGGAGATTCTGGTCGCTAGCGGCCGACAATCAAGTGTGTACTATTTGGGGCCGCCGCGGTGGCCGAGGGGACTGAGGCGCTCCAGTCACGGTCTGCACGGCCACTACGGTCGGGGGTTCGCATCCCCCCTCGGGCATGGATATTTGTGCCGTCCTTAGGATTAGCTAGTTCATAAGTAGTTTGTAAGTTTAGGGACTGGTGACCCCGTAGTTAAGTCCCATAAGCTATACAAACATTTGAACATTTGAATTTACTATTTGGGGCCGATCAGTTGAAAAGTAGGAACACGTCACAGACCATGTAAAAGCGCGGCTATATTCGGAATGTCTCTGAAACGATGCGAAATATGAAAAAGACACAAGAGAGCAAAGTTGTAGAGAATTTTCTTCTCTGAAAATTCCTTTGTTCAATTTGCGTGTCAGATGTACGGTTAAGCTGTTATTTTCATTTAAATTTCGAGCTACCGTAACCTAAAGTGAGCCAAAACGAAGTAATCATGTGAAACGGAAAAAAGTACGTATTTCTAAAGAAACAAATTACGTCACAAAATGTTACATTATACCACACTACTGTGCAGCTGAAAATCATTGAATAAGCTTAGTGATCAGATTTAAACGAACGCGCACAGGAGGAAGCGAGGAAGTTGTGTTAGCCTCACAGCGAGAAACTGCCAGGACACAAATAGAATGGACGCGCTGGCATTGGCTATCACCCTCAAGGCAACTGTCTTGTTGTGGTTCGTCGCTGCCTCTCATCGTATTTTATAACAGAACTAGCTGAACCCCCGCCGCTTCGCATGCGTAGGCTGGTTGGTCTGCACCAGTTGTTTCTTTTTAATCCTGATGAAGAATCCATATCTTAAGTTTCGTAGTTATAGCTTGAAATTTGAGTTAACAGCAAAATATTTTTGAAAATCAATTTTGCATCCCGCATTTCAACCCCGTATTAGTCTAATTTCAAAAAATGCCGAAACACGTGTCTTTTAAATTCGAACCCTGAATTAAAATCCGAAATTTTGTAGTTCTAGTTTCAAAATTGCCTAAATAGCTATGTATTTTCAAAAAACGTTTCATCCCCTATTTCACCCCCTTATGGACGGAATATCGAAAACGCGCTTCTTAAATGACGCCTACAGAGTAAGATCAACACCCTCCACAAATTTCAAGTTTCTATCTTCATTGCTTTGGGCTGGGCGATGATGAGTCAGTCAATCAGTCAGTCAGTCAATCGGGACACTTCCTTTTATATATAGAGAAGATATCCACAGATTTTTACCAGATGATTGTGTAAAAAAAAAAAAAAAAAAAAAAAAAAAAAAAAAAAAAAAAAAAAACACTATACATCGGTAATAAAGTACCATCTGGTCAGTTCGTCGGCTCTCCTGACACTGGTGGCACAATCTATCACCGATATGTATGGACACAGTTAGCTGGCAGTTCAACCGTGGATTATTTTGTCGGTGTCTTGTGAATTGTTGTGTTGAACAGCTTTGCGAATTGAGAGGAAAGCTTATAGTCTCTTAGACAGCAGAGCGAGGTGGAACTAACGTTAGCATGTGAACTCATTACTACGTCTACGTGTACACTAAAACGTTTACTACATTATTAAATAATTACGGTTCATTCTACATGTCAAAAACGATACTCAGCTTTTCAACATTACGATGTATGGGGATTCTGCTCGCTGCAACATTATTCTCCTGGGGCGTCGTGGTAGAAATAAATACTAGTTGGTACAATTTTCCACTTATTATTTAATTTCCAATGAAACTTTCTCATTCCACCAAAACATTACAACTTTATAACTTACACAGTCACCCCGTTGACATGGGCTCCAAAAACCGGATTTCGTAAACCGATTTCCCAATTCCGCTTTTGGTTGGTCACGTAAACACTCCAAAATCGATTCTGGAGATCCGCTTCTCTAAAGCGGTTTTCCAGTTCCACAATCGATTTTCGTGTCCATGTAAACGCAACCGTTTCTGAAGCGGTCTTGGATTGTCAGATTGAGTTTACTTGTTAAGAATTTTCGGTACATATGGACAGAGTGATATTTTCTAATGTGAAATAAAATTATAAATATTAGAGTGAGTATGAATCTGTGTATTTAAATGCAGAAAAATAGCGACTGTGCTGACTGAATCAGGAACTCAATCAGCTGTTTTTCAGCCGCCATGTTAAATGGGCTAGGAAATCCGATTCAGGCTATACCATGTAAACACGACAGCGAAAAACGGTTTAGGAAATTCGGTTTTCGTCTTCGGAAGATGTGTTACATGTAACCGTAGTGAATGCAACAGAACTTAGATGATAGTACTTCCATTTTAAAACGCAGACTGACATAGCTTCCAGAGCACTTTGTAAAAGCCAAAACTCGAACTCCCCCACGCAAGGCGGTGAGACAAATATATAACATTGACAATAATGACACTACATTATGCATTGTTCATAACAATTGAATATACTAATTTACAATTACCAAACACACAAATAAAACATTTCATGTACACAAAAATAATCACAATATAAAATGAAAACTATACATACAATAATTTTAGATGGCGCATATCTTTTTAAGTATTAATCGCGGTACTTATTGTTTGACAACAAACAGCAATGTTAAATGTCAATTAATTTGTTACTGAGCACATCATACATGTTCCTAACATATATTGAACTATCACATATCTTGGCAATTCTGAAAATAAGTTCAAATCTCACGTCAGTCAATATATACAAAGAATTACCATCTTCAAATCTCGACTATTACATTAATTAACAAAATTAGCTGGTCTACACAACTTGTTTATGAGCCTAATATATATACAATGCTATTTATTTTCATGTCTTTTTGTTTTATAAAAGTTTCTACACTTCGTCTGTCTAAGTCTTGAAATAACATACAATGACGAAACTATTGTTTATAGAACTGTTTGGAAAGACATTATATGAATCTCTTAATTAATGAAATCTATCACTTGTTAACTAAACACACTGTCCTACACTGATTCCTATGCTGGTTATTTCATTTGTAACTAACTCCACACGCAACATATATCACTATTTCACCACACGATTCCGGGTCCGAAGCAGAAGAACTAGCGAAAATATGTCGTCTGCAACAGAATTCATTTGTTTTTTAGTGTGTAATTACGTCGTGTGTGACAATTACACTTTTGGCCCACTTTAGGTTACGGTAGTAACACTAAAAGTGGGCCTTTGCGATCGTATTTTGACAGCTCGAAATTTAAATGAAAATAACGGCTGAACTATTCATCTGACACGAAAATTGAATAACCCAATTGGTAGAAGAGAAAATTCTCTACAACTTAGCTCCTTCATGTTTTTCATATTTCGTATCGTTTGAGACATATTTGCAAAAATAACGGAGATTTGACACCCTCCATTGAATTAACGAAAACCAGCCGTTCGGAGATGTCACGTGACATTCCTCGCGTATTTGATGATTTTCTTATTGTAACTTACACGTTGTCATTTCAAAGCAACGACACACTGAGGAATTAACAAAAACATATCGTTCTTCGTACGATGAATGATAATCTAATGTCTACAAATGCCATATTAACATCAGTTAACAACGGCCATCAATAGTATGAGATTAAAGAACTCCTGTTTTGATATATGGCCATAAAAAAAAAGAAAGTAGCGTAATGGGCAAGGTGCTGGACTGTGACGGGAAAGTTCGGTGGTACAAAACCCGCCACTACCTAATTTTTCCCCTAAAAGGGTTTCAGACACTCTTATTAATTAATTATTATTTAGATGATTATTTTGGTCCAAAATGTTTGCAAAAACTTATAAAACTAGAAATATAAAGTGGGCCGTAAAAGACGTCAGGCGATTTTTTTTTTTACCGAAGTTAAACAGCTGGATGTGACGCAGCTCCATCTAACTAGCTAGGACGACGAATAAAGTGAGTGAAATGTGATCTACATGCTACGTAAATCTAATAGTAAATTCTTAGTTTCAAATTAACGTGTACTAACTAGAATGATGTTTACAATGACGTCAGTGGCGCCTTGGAACAACACATTCGTAATTATCTTTCAAACGGCTCGTTTTTGCGGATCCATGTTTACTGGAACATTTTTGCTTCTATTATCGTGTAATTTCAACCGTGTAAATTTGCGCCATCCTTTTTGATACACCTTGTATATATACATCCATGTTATGTGGACATGTGTCCGGAAACGCTTAATTTTCATGTTAGAGCTCATTTTATTACTTCTCTTCAAATCACATTAATCATGGAATGGAAACACACAGCAACAGAACGTACCAGCGTGACTTCAAACACTTTGTTACAGGAAATGTTCAAAATGTCCTCCGTTAGCGAGGATACATGCATCCACCCTCCGTCGCATGGAATCCCTGATGCGCTGATGCAGCCCTGGAGGATTAGTACCGGGGTTGCATAGACAAGAGCTTTCAAATGCCCCCATAAATGAAAGTCAAGAGGGTTGAGGTCAGGAGAGCGTGGAGGCCATGGAAATGGCCCGCCTCTACCAATCCATTGGTCACCGAATCTATTGTTGAGAAGCGTACGAACACGTCGACTGAAATGTGCAGGAGCTCCATCGTGCATGAACCACATGTTGTGTAGTACTTGTAAAGGCACATGTTCTAGCAGCACAGGTAGAGTATCCCGTATGAAATCATGATAACGTGCTCCACTGAGCGTAGGTGGAAGAACATGAGGCCCAATCAAGACATCACCAACAATTCCTGCCCAAACGTTCACAGAAAATCTGTGTCGATGACGTGATTGCACAATTGCGTGCGGACTCTCATCAGCCCACACATGTTGATTGTGGAAATTTACAATTTGATCACATTGGAATGAAATCTCATACGTAAGTAATAAAATGAGCTCTAACTTGGAAATTAAGCGTTACCGGATACATGTCCACATAACATATTTTCTTTCTTAGTGTGTGAGGAATGTTTCCTGAAAGTTTGGCCGTACCTTTTTGTAACACCCTGTATAATCTTTAGAGAAGCCTTATACTGGGGCATGTCTTGAACGTATAAAATACTTTTTTTTTTTTTCGAAAAAATGGCACGTACATGTTCAAAGGTTCGACATCATTGAGTTAGGAGGACCTCATACACGCTGGCTCTGACTAAGGACGGGTCAGCTCATATTGCAAATCCCGGATGAACAGTGTGGGCCGGTTAATCTGAACGCGCCGGTATTAGATCTTCTAAGGGCTTCTGCCTATGCCTACATACTCACAATAGGGTTAGACACTATGAGGGGGCTCTTGCAAGATTAAACACTTACAGCCGCATTGTAAATCTTCACTGCGACGCAGGGAAGCGGTGCTAAGTTAAAGCTCTCTATTATCTCTCTTTACGCTGCTGTCGTAACTGAATACCAACAGTGACATAAGGAACACACGTGGTTACTCAGGGAAATATTAACGACTTTAATGTCAAGAATCCCGCTCACTTCGACCTTTAACTGAATCTTGCAGTTGAGGACATTATTCCCTAAGAATGATTATCAAACATAAGCGTTATGTCATTTTTGTCTATCTTAATAATAATAGATGAGATAAATCTATGGAAGTACTCAACTGAAGTGCTTCTGACAAAGCAAGTTACGGACAAATTACTTCATTATGTAAATACAGGAAGCCAGATTTACGTTAGGAAAATCTGTTGAAGTTCTTTTTGTTCAATATATAAAAAATGTTCAAATGTTGGTATAGCTTATGGGACTTAACTACGGGGTCATCAGTCCCTAAACTTACAAACTACTGATGAACTAACTAATACTAAGGACGGCACAAATATCCACGCCCGAGGGGAGATTCGAACCCCCGACCGTAGTGGCCGTGCAGACCGTGACTGGAGCGTCTTAGTCCCCTCTGCCACCGCGGCCCGCTGTTCAATATATAAACAGTAAATTATAACACGTTTACTTTGAAGGGTCGCTTTGTTACATTTCTAGCTTAAATTTGGTTTGTTGAAATTTATTTGCTAAATGGCTTAAGCGAAATTTTGTCTAATGGAAATTACTAACTTCATTTGTAATATGCAAGTTTCGTAAGGTGATGTCTGAAAAGGAAATCAAAAAAATGTTCAAGTGTTTGTTAAGCTTAAGGGACTTAACAGCGGGTTCATCAGTCCCTAAACTTACAAACTACTTATGAACTTCCTTATACTAAAGACGACACAAACATCCATTCCCAAGGGGGGATTCGAACCCCCGACGGGGAACGGCCTCTCGCATCGTAGCATAGCCCTTCAATGCGCTTGGCCATTCCACCGCGGTAAAAGGAAATCATTTACGATCTTATTGGTTACATTCAGATTAAAAAAAAAAAAAAAAAAAAAAAAAAAAAAAAAAAACTATAATTACATTTATGAAAATACAAGGGTCATTTTTAAAGTAATTACTTAATTGTAATGGAGTAAGAGAAACTTTATTTATGGATGTAAGTTGTATCATAAACTACAAAATGCACATTGTTTCACTTTCCAACACAGTCAAGACGAACCAGATATGGATCCGAAGATCGAAGAACTCTGCCGCCAAACCGACACGATATTTTCTTGTGAAGTTTATCAATAAAAATGTGATAAACTACTGATCAATCTTGAGGGGAATGTCTGATGTAGATAGTCAAAAATGAAGCGCCAGTTGTGACGAATGACCTCATCAGCTTCATGTGTCAAGTCTTCATTCACGACAGTAGGCCATCCAAATCAGAACAGACCGAGTTGCATCAGGAATAGCCACAAGTTGCAGGATCATTATTTATGGTTCATAATATCAGTACATTGTCAGACCTACGTCGCACACGCAAATCACCATGTGACTGCATCGCTGATGACCATGGCCATCTATTCGGTCTTCCAAGAGATCTTCTGACGGCACCAGTTGAGCTGTGAAGTTCAATACTGCGGCGTGGGTGGATGACGGACTGGAATTGTGCGTTCCCGTAGTACCACTGCCAGTATTTGGTTAACAACCGTTCCTATTGATACTTCTGGGTTCACAGACCCTCTCATCTGTGGTGTGGTAGCTGTACGATCCACCATTTCTGCTCTTATAATACGACGATCTTATTTCAATATATCCATGTTGGATACGAACTGCAGCTGTAGCGTAAATTGCGGAATCGGAATTAAACGTATTGTAATTTTATGTAATTACTGTGTTGCTAATGTAGGTGTAAGTGTAACACATTTATGCATAACTTCACAGCTTTCTCGATGTACAGATTGAATAACATTGGAGTAAAACCAGAACTCTTACTCCCTTCCCAATCACTGCTTTCCTTTCGTACCCTTAAACTGCTGTCTGGCTTTTGTACAAGTAGTAAATAAACCTGGTTTCCATGTTTTTTACCCCTCCCAACTTCCGAATATGAAAGAGTGTATTCCAATCAACATTGTCAAAGCTTTTACAAACGCTAGAAATGTAGGTTTGCCTTTCCATAATCTGTCTTCTACACTCCTGGACATAAAATTTGCTACACCACGAAGATGACGTGCTACAGACGCGAAATTTAACCGACAGGAAGAAGATGCTGTGATAAGTAAATGATTAGCTTTTCAGAGCATTCACACAAGGTTGGCGTCTGTGGCGACAGCTACAACGTGCTGACACGAGGAAAATTGAAGTTATGCACAAGTTGGTTACACTTCCACCTACAATAACAACACAGTAAGTACATAAAATTACAATCCGTTTAATTCCGATTTATTCTGTTCTCGAGAACGTTTCACCAGGCAACGCCGGTCAACTGTTGTTTGTGTATGAGAAGTCGGTTAGAAACTTGAAGAAGCTGTGACAGATAATGGAGATTGTAGAGATTTAATTGTTGCTTTAGATGGATCATGGCAATCTCCTACACCTTATATACTCTGCCGACATGCCCCAACCTCAGCCTCCAGTCCATCTCCTCCAATATGCTGATGACACCGCCTTCCTAGCCCTCGCCCCCTCCCTTGCCCGATCCCAAGTTGTGCTCCAATCTCACCTCACCGTGTTCGCTGCATGGTGCAACCGGTGGCTCCTCTCCGTCAACCCTGAGAAATCCCAGGCGATCATTATAGGTCGTACCACCCGTTCCTTCCGCCTCCCCGACCTCTACCTAACCCTCCAAGGCCGTCCCATCCGCCACACCCCCACCCTAAAGTACCTTGGTCTCACCCTTTACCGACACCTTTCCTGGACCCCCCACCTAAAAACCATACGTGAAAAGGCCATGTCCCATCTAAACCTCCTCAAACTCCTCACTGGCCGGACGTGGGGATTACGCCCTTCCACCATCCTCCACACCTATAAATTCGTCATGCGCCCCATCCTCTGCTCCTTCCACCCCGCCTGGGTATCCGCTCCTCCCACCTTTTATCACACCCTTCAAATCCTTGAACACTACGCCCTCCGCCCGCCTACCGTATCCGACTTCCCTCCCCCACGAGGATCCTATATGAACTCATCCCCTTTCCTCACCTCCTTCAACACCTCGAACACCTCCGAATCCTGTATGTCACCCGCAAAATAGATTCCCGCAACCCACTCGTTTACCCCATCCTCACCAACCCTGGGCCTCTGCCACGCCTCCACCACTGCACTCCTCCCTCTCTCCACCTGCACACGCTACATGTCCTCTCCCAAGGTAACTCCCGCACCCTTCCCCTACCGGATGATGCCCTTCGTCCCGAAATATACCCCTCCTATCAACTCTGATCCCATCCCCGTAGCATCAGCGCCCCCTCTTCCCGTCCCCTCCTCCTCCCTCTCCCCGCTTGGTCTCCCCCACCTTCCCCACCTGGAGTCTCAATCGCACCCGCCCTTCCTCTCCCCTCCCCCCTCTCTCTTTTCAACCTTCCCCCGCGCTTCCTAACCTTCCCCTCCCTTTGCCCTGCGGGGGCCGCTGTGACGCATTTTAGAACCCGTGTCGTCTAGTGTCTAGTGTCCAGTGCATCCATGTCTCAGTGTGCGTTTACAGTGCGTCGAATAACATCTCCTCTTCACCTGTGTCGTCGTGTTACTTCTTCGTGTGTCCAGTGACGTTACTCAATGTGATTTTCTCACCACCGTGGCACAGACTGTTTTTAACTGTCTCTCTCGCCTGTTCATGTGTTTTAAGCCTGCGCTATTGTCTCCAGTGTCCAGTTTTTAAGCTTCATGTTTTTTCTTTGCGCCATGTTTTTCATTCCTTGTTTTTACTCTCGTGACATTGTTTATTATAATCTCACCTTGCAATGTACATGTACACTCGGCTGAAGAGCAGCGCCTGAAGCTGCTGCCAGCCTGCCGACCCCTTCGGCGTTAAAATAACAATAAAGGAAAAAAAAATCATGGCAATGTAGCGGACATAAATCTCTAAATGGAGTTGTGACAGCTACACCAGTGGAGACAGTTGTTAGGTAATTGATGTTGTTCTTTCAACACTTTGTAGATGTAAGAGTAAATACAAAGGACGAACATAGTGAAAGTTGTGAAGCAAATTTTCACGTCACGAGTGGAGCGATGGAAGCAGAGGGAGTGAAAGCAAGTTTTTTCCAGATCACAGGAGTGGTATAATGTACGATACACTAACTATATAGGAGGTGGTGATGTAAGGAATATAAAACTGCAGAGGAACTCAAACCTTATGGCAATAAAATTCACATTAAAAAACAGGAATGCATTGGACATGTGCAGAAGCGCATGGGGGCTCACTTTCGCAAACCAAAGCAGACATTAGGATCCCAGGAGCTTAGTGGTAGTAAGACCCTTGGAGGAACACGAAGATTGACAGTTGAAGCAATTGATAGATTGCAGAGGTATTACGGGAGTGCAAGTAGGCAAAATACAAGAAGCGTTGAGCATATGAGGAGAGCAGTATGGGCATTATTTTTCCATACTGGATCAACAAATGAGCACCCACAACATGCACTGTGCCGCACCGGTCCACCCCGTGGTGTAAGTACTAATCAGGGAAGGAATCCGCCCATGAAACAGTTCGCTAAATGCTGTAATTGATGTAATTAAGCCCATATTCAGAGATTTATCACAGCCGTTTATTGGGAAAGTGTTTACATGGGAAACCCCAAAATCCAAATGCAAGTGTAAATAATTTAATTTGGATTAGGATTACCAAAAGAGTGTCTGCTATAATGTTTTACTAGAGTCTTAAGTAATTTCATTTCATTCTACCACTTTCAAACAAGATACTTAGCTTTTCAACATTACGATGTGTGGGGGTTCTGCTCGCTGCAACATTATTCTCCAGGGGCGTCGTGGTAGAAATAAATACTCGTAGGTACAATTTTTCACTTCTTCTTTAATTTGAATCACACTTCTTCTCAACCAAAACATTACAACTTCAAAACACAGACTGACGTAGCTTCCAGAGCACTTAACAAACGACTAAAACTCCAACTCCCGCACGCAAGGCGGTGAGGCAAATATGTAACATCGGCAATAATGTCCTTACATAGCATTGTAGCTCGCGCTGAAAGAGAGTAACACTTGTGGTTCAGCTCGCTTAGAGAGCGGTGGAGTTGTGTGTATGGCTCCGATGTAGAGCAGAGGCTGCTTTGCCAGCAAGTCAGAAGTTTTATTATGTAAGCACTTGTGGTTCAGCTCGCTTAGAGAGCGGTTGAGTTGTGTGTATGGCTTAGATGTAGAGCAGAGGCTGCTATGCAAGCAAGTCTGAAGTTGTATTATGTAGGTAATGTAATGCTGATTATTAGTAATAAGTAACTTGACCTTTCCTTCATGTTTCATTTACGTAGTTAGAAAATTAACCTACTTCCTTCATTTAATAATTATTTGTTAGTGGATTTAAAGTGCAGTATTGATTCTAATAATATTGTTGAACAGATTTTGTTGTTGGTGCCATAGTAAATGATAGTTAATTGCCTATGATACTAAATTTCAATAATCAGAAACTGATCTGCATAAAATTCTCACAGTCAAGCATTAAGAAAGTGATTTGTGGTTTTTGAATATCTTTCTCGCAGTCAAAATTTTTGAGTATAGTCAGTGTCTGTTTCAAATGGTGACGTGTCACAGTTGTTTTGTTAAAAGATCCGTTGCGCACATAACTACTTTAATGCACTGTTTCTTATTTAACAGTATATACATCAATATCAGGGCCATAATTAAACCAAATTGCTGTGTTAATGTACAATTTGCTGTCTGATTTAACGATAGGTTCAACATCCACAACACACGCACAGCTTTTAAACTGTCTGGAAAAGTCTTATACAAATCTCTTAATTAATGAAATCTATCACTTGTTTTAATCACAGTATCACCGAGACACTGTCCTACACTGATTCCTAGGCTGGTTATTTCGTCTAACTTCACACGTAACATATATCACTATTGAACCACACGATTCCGGGCCCGATGCAGACGGTATCGTACGGTAACATTGAGATGAGAGGGCTGGCAATATCATCACACTGTACAGATAAAAACATTGCATTTTGGAGTGTATGACGCAGTGGCAACACACAATGAAGGAAACATTATCAAAT
The DNA here is from genome assembly GCA_026315105.1 of Locusta migratoria. Classification (NCBI taxonomy): domain Eukaryota; kingdom Metazoa; phylum Arthropoda; class Insecta; order Orthoptera; family Acrididae; genus Locusta; species Locusta migratoria. The sequence continues at coordinate 345,878,286 of CM048745.1, forward strand.
AATGAAACGTTTAGGTTTCCAACCAGGACACAACGCCACTTCCACAATGCGCCTGACTGATGAAGAGTGACAAAGAGGCGCAGGAAGAAGAGACAAAGCCTACAACATGCAGCAAAAGGAAAGGAAAGACCAGTGAAAAGGAAAGCAACAGAAGAGGATGCTGATAATCCATCATTTGGGGCAGGAAGCCATTTTCCGTAGCTTAAAATTTTCATCTTTAAGGAACATTTTCACAAAAACTGGAGCGCATGTTTCGTCCACCTGCCAAGGTTAGAGCGCTCCTGGGCTCAGTAAAAGATGGCTTGGGATTGAGGAATCCCGGCGTATACAAAATTCCTTGTCACTGTGGAAAAGTTTACATCGGTCAGACAATCCGTACAATTCAAGATCGATGTACTGAACACCATCGACACACAAGATTGCTTCAACCAGAGAAATATGCAGTAGCCGAGCACTGTCTTACTGAGGGACATAAAATGAAGTACGATGAAACACAAATGGTTGCTTCTGCGTCTCGCTATTGGGACTGCATTTTAAAAAGTCGATCGCAATTCGTCTTTCTGACAATATTATAGACAGAGATAAGGGTTTTCCTTTGAGTAAAATGTGGAACCCTTTATTGTTTGACATAAAAACCAACGGTCTCTGCTGAATAGCGATCTATTGTTTACGCCGGCTTCTACCACTGGCGGCGCTGAAACGTAGAGGGCAGAACTGTCAATTTTTGCGCACGCGCCATCGGCCTTCCGCGGCGTATATAGGGGCCGCCGCTCGCGGCTTGTACTCAGTCTCGACGAGTCGGTGTACCAGCACTGTCACCTGAGGATGGCGGCCAGGTGGACCGCCGAAATATTGTGTCTCGTTGACGAATTGATCCGGCAGGAAACGCGAGAAGAATATTATGATATATCAATGAAATTTATACACAATATTGTTTACTTCGTTTTGTTCATTTTTATAACAAATTGTAAAACAATATTGAATAAATCAAGAGTTATAAAAGAAAAAGTGCAATATTTTATAGAAAAAATAAACATCTGTTTAAAAAAAATTGTAAAACAAAAACCCCAAATATTTCTTAATATGGCATATAACTTCACTGAACACGTAGTCCCAATTTCAGAGCAATGTATTTAATGGTTTTAGAAAAAATGTTCATTCTACTTGCTAAAATTAACATGGAGGAGATGGATCGTTCCGGCTCCCCTTAAGAAATTTTATTTTTGGCTATTACTAAAGACAGTCGATAGTTCATCCATTAGTAGAAAATTCTTTCAATCGCAAAGTTAAACTGCTCACGAAGTCTGTTCCCTCATACGAGCACTGCTGCAGCATGCGCCCAACCATCACTTTTTGGGCAGCGGCGATCCACTGAGTTGCGAACAGCTGACGGCTCTGTTTCACAAGTTTTGCACTTCATACTACACTCAGGCCGATTCACACGCACTGCACTATTAACAGTTCCATGAAGGTAACGCGTGACATAAGCATCTAATCTGTTAACATTATGAGAAATGCTGTTTACTTTACACTGTTTCCATTATACGTTTATGACTCACGTTACTACAATTTCGGGAGGTACAAAATATCACAGTAGTGTCGTTAGCAACTGGCAAAAAAATATTTTCACTGTTCTTCCTAAACACTTTTCATCTGTTCGTTATTAACTTTTCTTAATTTTTATTGATTCTAATACTCTAACTCCCTATGAAACACAGTAAATTCACTTTTGACCTTTTTTCCCCCTTTCTTCGATGTATCACAGTACCAAATTAGATGTACATTTATTTTAACAATATGTGTCTACTTTCTGATTTACCGGTTTAAACTACAAAGTCTCCTGACGTTTCATTTACATTATTTGTTGACGGTAAATCAAAGATAGTTTCTTTTTATTTTTTCCTTGTGGAGATAGACCGCGCGTACTGACATTATCAGTAACTGTTACCGCTGATAGGATGTGCCAGTGCCAGTTAAAGTTTTAAAGGAAGGTAACCCAGTAAGTAACCTTTATCTTTCTGTGCCCACAGAGTAAATCACTCTGCACTAAAAGCCAAACTCCAAACAATAATTGTGTTTACACTGACATAACTGATCTTGTTTTTCAAAAAATGTTCAAATGTTTGTAGAGTCTATGGGACTTAGCTACAGGGTCATCAGTCCCTAAACCTACAAACTACTTATGAACTACTTACAACTAAGGACGGCACAAATATCCATGCCCGAGGGGGGATTCGAACCCCCGACCGTAGTGGCCGTGCGGACCGTGACTGGAGCGCCTCAGTCCCCTCGGCCACCGCGGCCGGCGATCTTGTTTTTATCCTACTTTGTGTACAGCTCTCAGTTATGAGCATCTTTACCAAACTATGATCCTTTCTGTGGTTCTTCTCTCATCCATTCAAAATAGCGACTAATCCTATTCACAACGTACATTTAACCATTACTGTTTTTCTTGAAAATCAAAGAAATTTGGACTTCGCAGATCAACGTACTACCTACATATTCAACCTTAAATGTAAAAAAAAAAAAAAAAAAAAAAAAAAAAAAAAAAAAAAAAAAAAAAAAAAAAAAAAAATACTCCGACATCTTTAAATTCACTGGGGAAAAGTATTTATAAAATAATAGTATTCAGCAGATACAGCGACAAATTATGGCAAGATATACAAAAACTGCACTTTTCATCTTAGCGGTCGTGAGAAATATCTTCTGAAGTTCGCATGTTAGAATAATTTTTTGACCTTACTTTTTGTTATTGTCATCCAATAACTGCCCTTCTATGGAATCCTTCTTATTATAAATGGATCTGAGTATAGAAGTTGCCATTTCTTGTTTTTGCGTGTTAATATAGATGATTTTCTATGGTATCGTAAAAGGACAAAATCGTCGGCATAGCACCTCCGTACTTTTTTCTGAATATACACTGATAGGTCAATAAGATTCTCGCCTATCACTTTGCTGGACATTGTTAAGGCTTATAGCTTCTACTGCTTTAATATCAAATATTTCTTTTCAGTTTCCTGCTGAATATTACTAGTTGTGCAACCATTACATAGTCCTCTCGTACCAATTAAATTAATTTATCTTACTCCTTGCTCATATTTGCTATGAAGTGCTTCCGTACGTATTAAATCTGTCGAAATGTTCTGGTCATCGTCATACAGGTAACATTTTCCGAGTTAAAAGTAAGTTTCATCGTCCCCTTCACGTAAAAAGTCCATGCCAAAAATGCAGCTCTTAATTAATTTATTCACTACAAGGAACGGGTATTTAATAGCTCCATTTTCGATTTTAATTTCAACCTGGGATCAGGCTGGGATCTGCTGCCATGTGCGACTATAATATGGCAGTTGTCAGTGCGTATCTAGGTACTTTCTGTATTCTACTTATTTTAATGAATAGACTTTGAAAGAGAACGTTCGTTGCTGCACCTGTGTTGCAGTTGTAGAGATACCGCCTATTAAACCTGTATTTTTCTTGAACTATACTTCTTGCTACTACATTTTTTTTTAGATTCTGCTAGGTCCTGTCTTGTATCAGTATCATTGTTGTAACTTACTAGCTTAATTCCTGCCTACATTGTATACCATGGGCGACACATGCTTCTGAGTCTCCACGAGCAGCTACAACACACTTGAAACATACAGGGTGTTTTACTAAGTGTGTTTACCTCTGTAACTTATAAAATAATAGGTGACGGGAAATTTTAATGTGGTAGGTCAACACAAGAAATGTTATACTTTCTGCGGAGCTATGAACATAGTTTATTGTATCGTTTTCCACAGAGTGACAGCACAAACATATAATTTTTTTAAATGGAAAAAATAGCTTTTTCTATCTTGCATTGGATTCGTTGAAACCAGCTGCGTCCAAATCAATTTAAACTACATTCCTATCACTGTTAGTTTGGGAGCTACAACCCTTCAAAGTTTAGGGGGCGGAGGCTACGACAGCGTAGCTGACTGGCTGGTGGTCATGAGACAGTGGGCCGTGCCCCAGGGGATAGCCACTCGGCCAGTCAGCTAAGCTATCGCAGCCTCCGCCCCCGGAACTTTGAAGGGTTGTAGCTCCCAAACTAACAGTGATAGGACTGTAGTTTAAATTGATTTGGACGCAGCTGGTTTAAACGTATCCAATACACGACAGAAAAAACTATTGTTCCATTAAAAAATTATATCTTTGTGGTGTAACTCTTTGGAAAATGATACAATAAACTATGTTCATAGCTCCGCAGAAAGTGTAACATTTCTTGTGTTGACCTACCGCATTAAAATTTCCCGTCACCTATTATTTTATACGTTACAGAGGCAAACACACCTAGTGAAACACCCTGTATATGTTTAAATGAAATACAATACAATTAAATTATGTTCGGAAACTATAGTATGTGTGTATGTGAATGGTCTTCTGTTTGTGTGTAGATGTAACAGTGCCTACCTAGACTGGTACAGCAGTATGAATATAAAAATTGATCTGTATGTCTCATTAAAGTAAGAGTAAATATTATGATTAATCAGTCTCGCATCGACTGATTGCAATATGTACGCCCTATTAGTGCGCGTACCTATCAATGACATTATTCGATTAATATGGAAATTCTTCACAGAGATGATAAATTATTATTCAAAAGAGATAGATTGGCTGGCCAGTGCGTTTTGCTGTACTGCCGATAGTTACACTCAGAAAAAAGGAGAAAAATAACGAGCTTTCGGAACTTGACAGTATCTCTGACTTCCACAATCCTAACACCATCCTCATGCCCTAGGTCGTGAATTACCTTTCCCATTCCTTTTTTCTTTTTTCTCTCTTCTCTCCACCTGAAGAAGGAACACAGTTACGAAATCTCGTTATTTTCCTCCTTTTTTCTGAGTGTAATTATCGGCAGTACAGCAAAAAGGTAAGTACTGGCCAGCCAATCTATCTCATTTGAATAATACTTTATCAATGACATTAGTCTGGCTAAATAACAATCACATTGAATGACAAAGTCCGGTTATAGCTCAAAGTAGGAGTCGTTAACTAGAGAAACAGATCATTAAGTAGAGTGCAAAGCAATGTATAAATGTGATCGTGGGTAAAAGACAGACAATTTGTAACAGTGGCTGATAGCAACAGAATAACACGTACAGATACAGCACAGAGTGGAAACACTTAGTTGGCAATTATGAAATTTGTTAATTATTTAAAGTAAAGGTCAAAGTTCAGGTAACAAATGTAAAAACGAGCTAAGTATGGATTCTGTTGCGTCCTTAGCAATGATTGTTTTGTGTACCGAGACCTTCTGAGATCAAGAGTTAATTTCATTAGCAAATTAATTATTTTATTGTCAACAAATGGTGTAATTAATATTAGTGTAAGAAGCACTTTCCATGATTGGCAAGAATTACTGGTAGCTACCTGACAAACTAGTTGATTACGATTTCTGTAACCGAATCTAAGAGCATAACAAACGGGGATAATAAATGCGTGCGAAAATATAACACCTCCCTACTCGTAATACTAACCATAAATAAAATTTAATTTCACTCAGCTTTCCCTGCTGACTCATCTAGGCGTCATACAACACGTTAACTATGAAATGTACTCAGTAAAGTTGAAACTTGTATCTACGCTACCGCTACTGTTAAAGCTCAAAGGCTGAGATTGCTCGCTAATAATGTTAGGAAAATGATTACGCAGTTCATGAATAGCATAAAACGTATAAAACCTATGAAAATGCTGAATATGTAAAAATCCTTACTAACGGCGTCAGACTGCAATAATTATAAAAAAAAAAAAAAAAATCCTGGGTTTCAGTTCAAAACAAGGAAATGAAGTTATCGTCAGAAAATTCTGATTAAAGTGATCTTGATCAGCCGGTAGCAGGCTACGTGTGGGCGGTCAGCAAGTGTGGCAGTCGGTTGTTACTTCCCAAAAACTGCTACATCATGCGCTCTTTTTCCACATCTCCTCCTAAAATAATGGACCAATTTCAAGTAAACTTGGTACACACACCGATTACTATCAGACAACAATCGCTGTGAGGTTAAAAACTGCCTACGGCAACATAGTTCAGGACATATGATGACGTAAACAATAAACTTTCCCATCACGCAACACATGATTTACGAGACTTTATTCATCCACTATTTATTCCTCGCAGATAGTTTGCTAATATTATCTCTACAAATGATCTGCATGGAAACGAAACTTAAATGGACAGACAGTAAGGTAGAAGCCGCTGGACAGAAAGGGAAGCACGATATACCCTAAGATAAGGAAGGAATAAATACAACAGATTTCACAGAGGAACCTACATAAAGGATTTATACCAATGAATATATATCTGCAAAATACTTGTGCAAAACAAATAGATATGACATAGTAAATTAATACTGCGATAGGTAGGAACATGTCACAACAACTATTTTTACTGACTGAGGTCTGGAACCCTGAACAGCGATGATACGCACTTGCCCTTCTTTAACACGATCACGCTCTGGCGCGTGTAAACGTTACTTGAGTCAGGTGCCGCTCACGCTGTGGCGCGTGCTGCGACCTAGCATCCTATTATGGGTTGTTGTAAACTGGCATCGTCTAACAAAGCTGTATACTCTGGTAGGCACTCAGGGAAGACTATAAGTGATATGCACACGTACGTGGTTCCAGATTTTCGTGTTTGCATTATCGGCTACGAGCCACACACGCTTCTCATGATATCATAGATTTATTGGATTCATATGTAAACAAGCAAGCAAGCTTTTGATTATTTTAATTTTATTTCGATTAGTTATCAGTTTGTAAAAAAAATACTTCTTAGTTTTGATATTATTCATACTTATATTGCTGATGATATAGAAATAAGCATATGTTTTATGACATACCTTGTTGTTGTTGTTGTGGTCTTCAGTCCGGAGACTGGTTTGATGCAGCTCTCCACAATACCCTATCCTGAGCAAACCTCTTCATCTCCACATAAGAGTGACAACCTACATCTGTCTGAATCTTCTTACTGTATCCATCTCTTGGTCTTCCCCTGCGATTTTTTCCCCATACACTTCCCTCCCCGCCTAATCTTCAGCATTCTTCTATAGCACCATATTTCAAAAGCCTCTATCCTCTTCCTGTCCGTACTGTTTATCGTCCATGTCTCACTCCCATACAAGGCAACACTCCATACAAATGCCTTCAGGAAAGACTTCCTTAGGTTTAAATCAATATTCGATGTTAACAAATTTCTCTTTTTCAAGAACGCTTTTCTACCCATTGCCATTATGCATTTTATATCCTCTGTACTGCGACCATCATTTGTTATTTTACTGCCCAAGTAACAAAACTCATGTACCTCCTTTATTGCTTCGTTTCCCAATCTTAATCCTTCAACATCACCTGATTTTCTTACACTGCACTCCATTACCCTAGTTTTGCTCTTGTTAATGTTCATCTTGTATGCACCTTGCAGCACACTGTCCATTCCGTTCAACTGCTCTTCCAGGTCCTTTGCTGTATGTGACAGAATTACTTTGTCGTCGGCAAAACGCAATGTTTTTAATTCTTCGCCCTGAACTTTAATTCCTTCTCCAAATTTCTCCTTGCTTCCGTTTATAGTTTGCTCAATGTACAAATTGAACAACAATGGAGAAAGAAATAAGCATATGTTTTATGAAATAGCTTGTATGTACTGTTTATATTGTTCATTTATTGTTTTCACAAAAATACAAATGCAAATAAAAAACCATATCAAAAAATCTGAAAACTAAAGCCAAAACATTAAGTGGCTCAAAACTGTGAAAAGATACTGTCAAAATACGATCACGCGCCAGAGCGTGAAGTGGCACCTAGCATCATCGATCCAGAGCGTGAACGGCAGCGAACGTGTTAACAACCGCTGCAAAGCACGGGCATTTAAGCTTGTTCTAAGATACGTAGTGTCAAGAGTGTGTCGAGAATGTGAACCCTTCACCGTTATGGGGTCTTGCAGGCGGTGGACTGCTGTAGCAGCTAGCTAGGAAACAGGTTCCCTCTGGTGAGCTGATGCTGTCCGCAGGAGGGAAAGTCTCTTTCCCAGCCTATTTCCACAGCAATGCGAGATTGTGGAGGCTTTCTACAGAGGCGAGCCGTATTAATACTTCAGGCATTACCATACCTATCACCAAGGACAACAAGGGGGCCACGGCCTGCACTTAATGAGCAAGAACAGCTGCGTTCGCGCTAATAAGCAGCCAACACTGCCTGGCACGACCGAAGAAGCAATGTGGGACGTACGCCGAATGTGTTGTGGTCTTCAGTCCCGACACCAGTTTGATGCAGCTCTCCACCCTACTCTTTTCTGAGCAAACCTCTTCCATCTCCTCATAAACAAGGCAACTCATAACAATTGGAACTCGCTTAGTGTACTTCGTCTCTTGGTCTCCCACTGCGATTTTTAAGCCACATACATGAAAGGGAAGCATCAGTTGGGAAGGGAGTAAGACAGGGTTGTAGCCTTTCTCCGATGTTATTCAATTTGTACATCGAGCAGGCGGTGCAGGAAAGCAAGGAAAAATTTGGAATAGGGATTAAAGTTCAGGGGGAAGAAATAAAAACATTGCGTTTTGCCGATGACATTGTAATTCTGTCAGAGACAGCAACAGAGCAGTTGAATGGAATGGACAGTGAAGAGAGCGTATAAAATGAACATTAACAAGAGCAAAACAAAAATAATGGAATGCGGTCTTAGAAAATCAGGCGTTGCTGAAGGAATTAGATTAGGTAACGAAACAATGAAGGTGGTAGATGAGTTTTGTTACTTGGGTAGTAAAATAACATGCCATGGTCGCAGTACAGAGGATATAATATGCATAATGGCAATGGGAAGAAAAGCGTTTTTGAAAAAGAAAAATTTGTTAACATCGAATATCGATTTAAGCCTAAGGAAGTCTTTTCTGAAGGCACATGTGTGGAGTGTTGCCTTGTACGGGAGTGAAACATGGACGATAAGCAGTGCGGACAGGAAGAGAATAGAAGCATTTGAAATGTGGTGCTATAGAAGAATGCTGAAGATTAGGTGGGTAGATCGCATAACTAATGAAGAGGTACTGGACAGAATTGGTGAGAAAAGGAATTTTTGGCATACCCTGACCAAAAGAAGGGATCGCTTGGTAGGACACAGTCTTAGACATCGAGGAATCGTAAATTTAGCATTGGAGGGAAGTGTGTGGGGTAAAAATCGCAGAGGGAGACCAAGAGACGCGTATAGTAAGCAGATTCAAGTGGATGTGGGCTGCCGTTCTTATGAGGAGATGAAAAGGCTTTCTCAGGATAGAGTAGGGTGGAGAGCTGCATCAAACCAGTCTCCGGAATGAAGACCATAACAACAACAACTTCCCTCCAACGCTGAATTCTTGATGTCTAAGAACTTGTCATACCAATTGATACCTTCTATTAGTCTAGTCAAGCCAGAAATGCTTTCCTCCCTAATTCTGTTCAGTACCTTCTCATTAGTTACGCGATCTACGCGCCTAATTTTCAGCTTTCTTCTGTGGCCCCGCATTTCAAAAGCCGGTGACCTCTTCCTGTCTGAACTATTTATCGTCCATTTTTCACTACCGTGCAAAGCAACATCAACAAAAAGACTTCAGGGAATACACTTAAATTTTATCGCAGTTCGATAAACTGTACTGATTTTGATCTGACAACTATGTCATTTCTGTCGTCAGTTATAATCAAGATTGCCATTTGCAACCATAAAATTTTTTTTCGCGTTCGCGTGTATGTCGCCGAAAAATGGATAAGAAACAGCTTTCAAGAGGGTTGTATACTGTATCAAAATTGAACTCAAATAACGTGAAATAAGGAACAATAATTATTCTATAAATTTCCTATTTTGCCCTATATCTGAAAATGGTTATATTGGTTGCTATGTTCTGCGAAATATGATTCAGCGCTATAAACACTAAAAACCATGTACGAAATCGAGGGCAACATTGTGTTAAAATTTCAGCGCTATCTGTGAAGAATTTCCGGAGATTTCAGATTTTGAACAAACGGCCATTTACACTTGTAACTGTAGATGTTCCTAACTGCAAATCTCCGAAAGTACTTGACGGAATGTGTAACGCCCCGTCTAGTCTAACGTAGTTAAAGATTCTGAAATGTTGTTATTTATTATTTTTAGCCCCTTTGGTTGCCTATCGTGTTACAATATACGGTATAAACGTAATATATTTAACACATCAGACTATGAACAGCATCAGATAAATTCCTAATCAGATTCTAGAGCAAGTTAAGTACCGTTCAGGATAAATATACACCTTTGGCTTGTATACCAGTATAGCGTCAATTAAATATGTTGCTACTACAACAAATACACAAGCGACGCCGTAAGTAAAAATCACCTACGTAAGCGACGTCTGTAATCAACGATTACAAAACAAATATCTGTTATTGTATTTTACTTTTATACGTACTTGACTACATCATACAAAATAAAATTAAGATTACCCCTTAAATTCACTGAGTATTTTTAGATATCAATAAACGGAACGATACTTCCTTTTACGTTTGTTCGTATAAATTACCTTTAATCCAGACGACAGCTCCGAATATTAGCAGAGACACTCCGAAATAAAAACTTTATTCGTCAGCGATAATATTCGTATCAGTCCTAACAGATTCCTTTACTAAAATTCAATATTTCCTTTATGACAAGTTAACATCTTTTCATTTTAACTATTCTTATAGACATGGTTGACTTTGCATTACATTTATCCCTAGAGAATAAATGTATATTTATTTTTTTATTATTCTCTTGACTAAAGACATTAATTTTTTTATTTAATATTTGTTAGATTACGATAGTAGTTATGATTTACCACTTTTCTCTTTTCTCTTCCTTGTTCAAAAGAAAAACTCACTTACAAGAAAGGTAATAAATAAATCAACTAAATTCCTATTTATTTTATTTTATTATATTATATTATTATTATTATTATTATTATTATTATTATTTTGTATCACGCCTCCAGGCTTAGTTATGTCCTATTATTATCTTTTATGTATGCCACATATAGAATTTAGTTTTAGAGTGACTGCTAACTAAATGTCCCCTCTGACTAACTTTTTAAGTAGGTTCAAAAGATAAAGAAAACTAATTCTATGGCGCCAAAACTGTTAACATTCTATCCGTCAAAGTCAAAATTTTCAGTTATGTATCGGAAGGTAAGTTGGTCTATTTTAATTTTTTGTAGCTCAGGAAGCCAATAGCACACAATTTGCAACCAGAGCCAGTCAAATCTTACCAATAATGCTCAGGACCAACACGTGACTCAGTGAACTCCCGCACCATTAATAAAATAATACAATAAGCTTGCTCTGTTCAACTTAAGTCGTCAACTCCACTCGGGACTGACTACCAACCACACCACGAACCAGTGGCGTAACTAGGACTTGGCTTTGGGGGGGGGGGGGATAGATCTGCTTGACGAGCAAAATTTTAGTCCGTTTCCAGACAGAGTACCATCTGCCACTCCCGTTGAAGTATCTAATTCTCTTCCATCCAATGAAAGCTTATGGTAAAACACTCCAAGTTTCCAATCTTTACCTTTACCAGATTGCTGTTATACGATTTCTTTTTTTCTTTTTCTTTTTTTTTTCCTCTCTTTTTTTCCTTCTTTTCGGGGTTTAGGGGGGGGGGGGTTCTATCCCCCTCATCCTCCCCCCCCCATAGTTACGCCACTGCCACGAACCAATCCTCAACAGATACGATCCGAAGATGAGTTACTTAATGCTGACACAGAGCATTAACGTCAATTACCATTTTATAACCAGCTAACACTTCCCACGAACTATTACTACCATGAACCCATAAAAATTAAATAAAAAAATAACCTCAGGTCAGGTTACACTATTATCAGTAGTGCTTCTGTCACTACTATCCACAGAAGCCTAATCACTCTGGTAAAACCCTTTCCTGTTTCGTGACGGCTTTAAACTGACGCAACCATAAACACGTTATTCAGCCTATCATAGCAGTCAGTTCGGTAACTCACAAGCAACTCTCTCACAAGCAACTAACTATAAATCATCTTAGGAACCAATAAATCATTGGGAGATCATCTTTCACCGTACAGTAATTATTAATAATCCGTTTCTATTCGAAGTATTCTTTTTTTCAATATTGTCTTTTTTGGCATACTTGAATTACCTTGAGTGGCCATATGCAGTTAAAATATATCTTGAGCTGTCTCCTGGAGATATCTTTGGCGATTCCTTAATGTAAAATCTAGAACACTCATCAAACAAATACATTGTAATTTTTCAAAAGTTACATACAGTTATTTTTCAATGAACACTTCCTGAAAAAAAATTATTAACATAACATATTTTAGTAATAAATTGAAACCAAACCGTTCGAGAACTCCGTAACGAACCAGAAAATATTTTGTCCCGTTACAAATGCTACGAAATTTTGGCACAACTTTCTTCTGCAATACGCTTATGTTTTTATATAGCTGATTTTTAAAATATGTCATATGTGAATCCGCATAAATTTTATTGACATTTTCCTCATTACAGAAGCTTGTCTCCAACATAATAACTCGCCCAGAAATGAGAACACCTAGTACATAAGTTTTACACTAACTATTGATTTTGTGATTTTTTTTTTTTTTTTTTTTTTTTTTTTTTTTTTTTTTTTTTTGTTTTAGGGCGCACAACTGCTAAGGTCATTAGCGCCTTGATTTTGTGAAGCGTACATATATAGAAAGATAGACTTGGTCCTTTGGCCCGATCGTTGATTGTTAATGGTTACACGTCTATTTGCATTAATTTATGGGCACGATATTAGGAGGTAGCCCATCACTTTCGGCAGCTGAGTGTATTGTGCACATTATTACTAAAAATATTCTTATAAAAAGTAGTTCATCTGTGTTTTGCGTGCTGATTCCCCTGGTGTTAACCTTCATTGTTATTTAAAAGCACATATTACTCTCATTTGTTAATGGCCTATTCAGTTTCTGACAGCCACATACTCGCTTGCAATCCGTTGGAGCGCTACTCAAATTGCAACAGTTCGTGATCTAAGTGGTAGATGCAGATGTAATCTTGTCCAATCAATAAACAGAACATATATTTAGGATACGTTCCACCGCGTGTTACTCTTTTCCTCGAATTCAAACAGTAAATGACTTATTATTGTTGTGGTTTCCAGAGCAAAGACTGGTTTGATGGAGCATTCCACGCTACCCTGTCCTGTACAACTCTCTTCATCTCTGAATTTGAATGGTAACCCACATCCTTTTGAAGCTGCTTACTGTACTCGTCTCTCGGTTTACGCCACACACTTCCCTCCATTACTAAATTGACGAATCCTTGATGTCTCGGAATGTATACCATCAATCGATCCCTTATTCTCTGTCAAGAAAAGCCAGAAATTTCTTTTCTCTTCCAATTTTAACGATTACTGTGGAAACCGTTTCAGTCTAGACACTGCTGAATCATTCAGTACTTTATTTAACCCCAGGAACTGTGTGAAGTCGTGGCACATCAGCACTAGTTAAAAGAAAAGTCACGCAAGTTAAAAACAATAGTTAGGAAGATTACATTACAGTTATTCAACATGACGTAGGTGCAATGAAACATGAAACATACAAAATAATGATACATCTAAATAAAGATGATAAGGTCAATCTGTAAATATACATATCTGAATGTAATTCGTTGCAATACTACAAATCATTGTTGACGTACGGCCAAGATACACATAGGCTCTGGCTGAACCAAATGTTCAAATGTTTGTAAATCTATCGGACCAAACTGCGTGGTCATCAGTCTGTAGCTTACAAACTACTTAAACTAAGGTAAACTAACCTAAGGACAACACACACACCCATGCCACAGGGAGGACGCGAACCTCCACGGCGAGCAACCGCGCGCTCCGCAGCGAGACGCTTTAGACCGCTCGGCTACTCCACCGCTGCTGGCTGAACCAGAAAGGAATGTAGACTTAATATCTTTAGAGAACTACAGGTTGCAGTAACGTCTAGAAAGAAATAGGAAGACTCCAGGATGTGACATTGAACGATAAAATACACACCAAGTAATGCAAAAATAAGAATTCTCTGTTTTATGAATATGTGTGGCAGGGCGGTTACATTCCTGAAGAAAGGAATGTAGCCCAGATATACCTAATTTAAAGGAAAAGAAACATACATGTTTCTCATAACTATAGAGGTGTTAGTCTTCTGAATACAAATTATAAATTGTATGCCACAATTCTTATAAAACGACTGTTGCCAATTGCTGAAACTGTCGTAACTGATGCCCAACACTGTTTTCGAAAAGGAAGATCATGCTTGGACTGTATGTTCACCATGATACAACTAACAGAGAAACTCCATGAATTTAACGTGTCAACATAATGCCTGCATTTATTACCAAATAGCGGTTTATAAAGTCCATCTAAAGGAAGTATGGGAAATTTTATGGAGTAGGGCGATCGCATCTCATCTTTTAAGAGCAATACAAGGTCGATACAGTAATAACAAAATACATATAATAGCGTATATAACATGGCTAAAATATAAGAAGGAGTTAGACAAGGGTGTCCCCTTTCACCAACTCTTCTTAATATTTACACTGACGATGTAACCAAAATTTGGTTACAAACAATAATACATCCTAAAATTAACAACATTGATGTTACAACACTACTTTTTGTTGAAGACCAAGTAATTGTTCACAGAACGAAAATTACTTACAAGAATCTGTAAAAGTTAAGTAGAATTATCAAAGAATATAATCTGCGTCTTCCTATTACAAAGACAAGATTAATGGCATTTTTAGGACACCAGACCAAATACGATAAGACTGAAATTTAAAAGCAATTCATTGAATAAATGAATAAAAATGAATATTTGAGGTGCAGTATCACATATGAAATGCAGACAACTTAGACTTATTTAACTGTTTCTATGAAACAATACGGAGAACATTGGATAAAATAGTCCACAGAAATATTCTACTAAGGTTTTATTAAGTTATGACTACACCAGCAGTGCCCTGTGGTTGCGAAAACTGGAGCCTTAAGAAGAAAGATGAGAACAGAATAAAAGCTTGTAAATGAAATTCCTTAGATATTTGGCTGAATATGCTTTGGTGGATAAAAAGAGAAATGATTATATCCGATCTGATATCAATATACAGAACATAATTATCACAATAAAACAATATCAGCTGAGATGCAGAACACATAGACCGTGTAACGGATAAAATAATTATTAAAGTTATAAATCATTATAAACTAATAGGCAGAAAACTTTTAGGAAAACCAATGAAGAGATGGCTTGACCAGTCCTTGAAGCAGATTATGAGCGTATACGGTAATTTTGACAGATTGCTGAAATTTTATCCTTTATTTATTGCATTTTCGTGTATATATATATATATGCATAACTTTTGGAAACTACGGTACAGACATGCTCGGAAAACAAGGGATGAATCTGACGGTTGTCTGGATATTTATCTTGCAGCCAGTGCAGAGGTCATAGATAATTAATGAAAGATGGGCGAAATATTAATCTAAACGTAACTGTAAAAACTACTTCAAGGACTTTTCTACATGTAAGTAAAAATTTACGCTCGCCTAAAATCGGGTACTACTTTTCAAAATAAATTCTTTGTACTTTTGTGGGTTTCTTAAAATTCATCCCACGATTCTATCTTCTTTGGTACAGAAGAGATAGCTTTGGGCAAGTGAAACTTTCTGAAACAATAGGTAGAGCCACAAATTCATTTACCCTGTTATACTTACAGTGAACATTTATTTATCTTGGCTTTTCATTTGGAGCACTGGAAGGTTTTCTGCAAGCAAAATTCGCCGTCTTAATTAATCCAAGACATGAAACTTCCTGGCAGATTAAACTTGTGTGCCGGAACCGGGACTCGAACCTGGGACCTTTGCCTTTCGCGGGCAAGCGCTCTACCGACTGAGCTACCCCGACACGACTCACGATGCCGCCTCACAACTTTACTTCCGCCAGTACCTCGCCTCCTACTTTCCAAGACATGATTATATTGTCTACATCTACATGCATACTCCGCAATTCACCGTAAGGTGCGTGGTGGAGGGTAAACTGTACCACTACTAGGCTTTTCCTTTCCTATTCCACTCCCAAATTTAACGAGGAAAAAAAGAATGCCTATATGCCTCCGTACGAGCCCTAATTTCTCTTATCTTGTCTTTGTGATCTTTACGCGAAATGTAAGTAGGCGGCAGCAAGATCGTACTCCACTCAGCTTCAAATTCCGGCCCTCTAAATTTACGTAACAGAAATTCACGAAAAGAACGTCGTCTTTCTTCCAGCGATACCCAATTGAGTTGCCGGGGCATTTCCGTGACACTCGCGCATTGGTCGAACCTACCGTTAACAAATGTAGCTGTTCGCCTCTGAACCGCCTCTATGTCTTCCTTTAAACTTATCTACTGCGGGTCTCAAACACTTGAGCAATACTCAAGACGTGGTCGTACAAGCGTTTTATACGCGGTCTCCTTTACAGGTGAAGTACATCTTCCCAAAAGCCTCCCAATAAACCGAAGTCGGCTGTCCGCCTAACTCACAACTGTCCTTACATGTTCGTTCCATTTCATATCGCTCTGCAATGTTACGCCTAGATATTTGAACGACGCGACAGCATCAAGAAGGTCACTACTAATGCTGTATTCGAACATTATGGGATTGTTTTTTCTAATCATACGCATCACCTTACATTTTTCTACATTGAGAGCTAGCTGCCATTCTTCGCACCAACTAGAAACTTTGTCTAAGTCATCCTGTATGCTATTACAGTCAGTTACAGACGACACCCTCCCATACACTACAGCATCATCAGCAAACAGCCGCAAATTACAACTTACTCTGTCCATCAGATCATTTATATAGTGTAAGAAGATTGCCTGTTGGAGGTCGTCAAAAAATCTCAAAATTCAGAATGCGTAATAATATACTCTAGTAATAATAATTTTGTTATTGAATGTTGTAGCAAATCACAACTAATGGGTCGCAACAACACTTTCGCATTGTAAGTTAGAATTTTGAATAAATAAAAAAAATTGATATTAATTAACTTAAAACAGTCACTTAGTAATTAATTAAGCTTGGCCCTATCTGACTTAGCATTGACTACAGCCTCCAACTAGCATCTCTTACGATTCACGAACAGCACAACTTCACTAACAAATGTGTCAGAATTCATGTAGTGGTGATGGCGTGTTCGTGTTATAATCAAAATTGTAATAGCAGATAGACTCTAATTACAATGATAATAGCTCAGTACAGTGAAACTCCTGGTGCAATGAGCTTCACAAATACTACAGTTAAACTTCTCAATAATTTTGATAATATTCTTTAAAGCATTCAAGTTTCTTATAAAACTTTACGTGAACTTTTTTTTTTTTTTTTTTTTTTTTTTTTTTTTTTTTTTTTTTTTTTTTTTTAATTGGTTCCAGGGCCTGGGTAGCGTACGCGTGTAACTAGCTGAGCAAAGTTTGGCATTTAACGTATTTCATAAAAAAATTACTTCAGTCAAGTCTGGTTACTTTCTACATAAATGAAATCAACTTTACTTTACTTGCAAACTCTCTCGCACTTTAATTACTAGTCTCTGTGGTTGTAACACGTTTAGCAATTCTTTAACTCGTCTAGCAATTTCTTTAAAACTGATCGTAATTACTTTGAAAAATGATTGATCTTGTTGGTCAATGTACAGGCTTGCATAATCTAATAATGGTGATAATGGGGTGACTACAACTACTTACAAAATTAAGACTGGTTTCAAAATAAGTCATGTATAATTGAACCAAAGTTCTGATTGGGTTGACACTACATTTACATGCATACAAAATAAAATGTTACAAAAGTACTCATCTGCTTTCGTCGTCTTCGTCGTGAAGTCCATACAAGACAGATATGATTACAATAGGTACTCTTACTACAACAACGATCACACTCGGTGACAATAGACTTGATACCAAACAATTACTTTTCTTGCACACATGGAAAAGGATTACACTGATCGAGTATAAATAAACTTATTTCGCACTTTGTTCAATACATTAAACAGTACGCCTCTCAGGCTTATTGCAATTGCATAAAACTCGCGCCACACTGCGCCTACCGTGCCTCTGCACCATCAACAAAACATCTACGTGTTTACTATAGCGAGTCCGCTCCGCGACTGCATTTATGTCTTTACTTTGGCGAGTCCGCACCGCGACTGCTTCAGCAGCGCGACACTCACAGCTACTACTTCTGTTCCAAAGACAGTCTTTTTTAACAGGTTCAGCATTGTCTCTGGCGCATTGCTAACTTACAAAGAATGTCCGTGCATTCATGCGGGTTTACACATACAGTACATGTTTACACTAAATGATTCAATATTGAAAGTGACGTTACATAAGAAATATCTCTAGCATACAAGAAATGAAAAATACATGAACTAAACAAATTTAAGACAATATATACATTACTTTAAATCAAACTGTAAGATACACCAACAGGTGTACTCTTACAAAAGATATAAAATAATAGCGGTCCTATCACACTCCCCTGGGGCACGCCTGACGATACTCTCGTCTCTGATGAACACTCGCCGTCGAGAACAACGTACTGCGTTCTATTACTTAAGAAGTCTTCCAGTCATTTACAAATCTGTGAACCTAGTCCATAAGCTCGTATCTTCGTTAGCAGTCTGCAGTGTGGCACCGAGTCAAATGCCTTTTTGAAGTCGAGAAAAACAATCCACCTGTTGCCCTTCATCCATGGCTCGCAAGATGTCATGTGAGAAACGGGCAAGCCTAGTTTCACATGAACGATGTTTCCTAAACCCGTGCTGATTCATGGAAAGAAGCTTTTCCGTTTCAAGGAAATTTACTATATTCGAACTGAGAGTATGCTCTAAAATTCTACATGAAACTGATGTCAACGATATTGGCCTGTAATTGTGTGGGTCAGTCCTCTTTCCTTTCTTATAAACGGGAGTCACCTGCGCTTTTTTCCAATCACTAGGAACTTTGCGCTGAATTAAAGATTCGCGATAAATGCAAGCTAAGTAGGGGGCCAATGCCGCAGAATAGTCTTTGTAAAACCGAACTGGTATTCCATCCGGACCAGAAGACTTCTTCGTATTTAGCTCTCTCAGCTGCTTCTCTACACCGGAAATACCTATTTCTATGTCCCCCATTTCGGAATTAGTACGTTGATCAAATGATGGTGCGTGAAAGACTTGCAGTCGACCGCACCCTGCACCCTCGATAGCCGCCGGCAAGGCCGCCTCCACATCTCGGATGAGGCCCCCCGGCAGACACACCGAGTGCACGTTGGAATTCTTTCCGGATGTCGACGCTATCTGCCTAAGGGGCTCCATCACGCGCCTAACATTGGAGCTCCCAATAACTAATAATCCACTCCCTGCTCGGACCCTGCTGAAGGAGTCGCCACACGTTCACTCACAGGACGAACGGGCGCGGACGGACGTCCAGCCTCCACATTGGCCTTCCGCCTCGAGCGACGCGAACGCCCTACAACCCGCCACTCCCCTTGCGGAGAAGGCGGCTCGACGACGTCCGGTACACCTGAAGGTGCCTTGGTAGCAGGGACAGAGAACGAAGCATGTGTCCCACTCGACGCACCAGACTCCCCACCATCGCTGCACCCCGAGACAGCAGCCTGAAGGCTGACCGTAGCCAACAGCACGCTCAGCTGTTCGCGAAATGCGGCCAACTCCTCCTGCGTCCGCACACAGCAGGCACACATCCTATCCATCCTATCGATACAATTAACTGCGGAAAGTAGAAAACTAAATAATCAACTCGTAAGTAGCCTAGTACTCTAATAAAGGCGGCTGCCTGCTGACTGAACTGTGGTCAGTGGTAACTACCCTGTCAAATCAACAAACCTGAGTCCGGCAGTTTTCAAAATAAACAAGAATATCTGTGGAATACACCGTTATCAAACGCGCAAGAAAATAAGCTTAGCGCTGTTTACGACGTGGCACTGGTGGCAGCTGGCACTGAACTGACTGATAACGAGCTTTAGTAACGGTCTCTGACTTGTTTTGAAATACACCAGTCAAAGACGAAGACTAAACACAACGGTATTTATCAAATACGATAGAATAAACTATTAAAACAGTAGTACAAACGAAATCTGCGAAGTACGCGTGAATAAACCTCTTAAAACAGAAGTACTAACGAAATTGAACTAGACTGGCAAAATTAAATTTGACACAAATTAAATTAAGATATAATTACGTAGGCTTCCGCGGCCAGAGTCAGATGACATAAAAGTTTTCTGGGTATGGTACCGCGTCATGATGTAAGGCTATTACTTAAATAACCAACGTTTCGGCCAACGTTACAGTGGCCTTCATCAGTTACCCAGATGAAGGCCACTGTAACGTTGGCCGAAACGTTGGTTATTTAAGTAATAGCCTTACATCATGACGCGGTACCATACCCAGAAAACTTTTATGTCATAAATTAAGATACTTAGCGCTGTTTACGATGTGGTACTGGTGGCAGCTGGCACTGGATAGTCACCTCGACATTACTGAACAAAAAGTTGTTCTGTGTTTACAGTATTAGCCACTAATTTCTACTCCATACAGTGAAAAATAAATGGTTTTAACTCCAAAACAAAATTAATCAAGCATTCGATATTATATTTTTATTAACGACAGTTACAGTAGAAGTCCGACAGTCCGGCATCCAGTAGTCCAGACCGCCCGATGATCCGGCTACAGGATCCAAGGGGGCTTTTGTTTTTCCTTTGATGCAGCCGCTACTGCTGCAGTTCCGCGGACGTCACTGACCGACTGTTCACATGAGGCGAGCCCCTGCTAGGGCAGGGTTGCCAGGTTTTTCCACTGCTCTGTCGCCAAATTTTAAACAAAAAATAGCCAATATATCGCCATCTTTTTATCAATAAAATGCCTAAATACATCCACCTTTTCCTCAGTAAAAATTAGTTAAGTAGGCCTATGGCAATCTATAATCAGTTAACGTATTATGTCGTGTGTCTCGACAACAATAATCCTGAAATTCAGGGAGTAAGTTGGTTACTGAGCAACAAATAACACAAACTATGGCGCTCTCAAATTCATAGACACCAGACTCGACATTTCAAGAAACCGCGTTCTAAAGGGAACATTTATCTGAGCCCAGCCAGGAACTGAAACCACCCACACCACCAACTGATCAACGAATCCAGTCAAAATATAGTCATATTGTAAATAGAAGAGACAGACTCGAGAGCTACAGTGGATACTAAATTTAAACACAGTTACATGTAACTACCGTATGTATTAATTTCAGAACTAATAAAATAGTAACATAAAACAATTCAAGAATGATTCTACCAAACTTACACAAGGGAAGTTCTGATGCATAGCTTCGATTACTAATCACTTATATCTTCTTCAAAACTGATATTTACAGGCCACGAGAACTACAGGGAAATTACCGAGTGTTCTACATTGTCATTTATATCTGCAGACCATTGCTAACTGCTGTGAAGTGCGTAGCAAAGAGCTTGTCTCACAGTAGCAGTTATTAGGAATTTCTGTTGTGGTGACAAGGAGCGCGAAAAAAATTAGTGTTTAAATGGCTCTGTGCATGCTGTAATCCTCGCGATGTCTACGGCAGCCATACATATGGGGTTGTAGTGTATTTTAGGAGTCATCGTGTAAAGCCTATTCTTGAACCTTGGTAAGTAGGCTACTCGAGGTATTTTACGTCTATGTCTGCAAGTTTAATTTCTTTGCAACTCTACGACATTCTCTAACAGAACAAAGATACGTGCAGACATTTGTGGCAACTTCTATAGTGTGATTACATTTCCCCAGTATTCTAGCGATGTTCAGTCAGTTTCATTTATACAGTGTCTCAAGAGGGGTTGCTTTAAATTCGTCTTATTTGAAGTAAAATAAAATAGCCTTTAAATCGCCAACTAATTCTTCTACTAGCCACATTTAATCGCCAGTCGCCATAAAACTAGAATGGCTATTATTCTAAGAAAAAGATAGCCAAGAATGCGAAAAAATCGCCACACCTGGCAACCCTGTGCTTGGCTGGTCACAACAATGTTCCGCCAGCGGTCGTCAGTGACTCAGACGCCACTGTCGGGATCGGAAGCATTCAGACCTTACTCAGCAGATCTCTGCTGTTACGCTCAGGGTTGCCAACGTCAGTTGTTTCCCACCGAGTCTGGTGGTCTCTTTAAAGCCGACGGTGGGAAAAAATCTGAGTCAGTGGGAGGTGGGAAAGTTGGTGGATTTTAATGCAATCGTTAAAAAAAATGTTGCAGGAGTAATATAATCCTAATTTGAAATTATTAACGAATATGGTCAGATAAATGACTAGGAAATGTATCACATTATTGAATAAAATGTAAAATTCTTAAGAGTTCAAAGGTATTAACAATGGTATGACTCATTGCTCATTGTTGTAGGCTGTTAGTTCTGTGTTGATTTCTCCAATCTCCAAGGAGAGGAAGTGTTGTACTTGCATCACACACTGACATTGTGTTAATGGTATGTATTTGTTGCTACAGCACTTTATCAGATTTTTCTTGTTGTGAAAATGACTGAACATTGCAGACACCTAATATGTGACTGTACCTTCATTATTAACTTCCTTTTTTCTCAGATGTGATTACATTGGAATATATCTGAAATCTAGATCTTCTGACATAAAATAAACACAATAGAATGAGTGACGCTGACCTCCTTTCCAGACTGGATTACTTTCTGTTTTCAAGTTCAAATATTTCACAATTTGCTGTCTGTACCCGACAAGCATTGCAATGGCTCAAAGTAATTATTGTTTGTTTTTATATAAAACGTGTTTACTGCAGTGCTTTTGAATAAACTATTTTTTATTTCCGTCTAGTGTGTATACAGATAAGTCAGGTACATAAATACTCTTACTTTAAAATGTATAGGTTTGTCCAAATTTCAAATCAATCGGTCAAGAACAAACGAATAGACAGTGGTTTTTTTATTTTATTTTATTTTATTTTTTTTTTTTTTTTTTTTTTTTTTTTTTTTTTTTTTTTGCATGGAAAGTTCGGTGGTTTTTGGTGGGATTTTATGGTCACTTTCGTGGTTTTTATCATGACCTCGTTGGCAACCCTGGTCGTCAGTGACGCAGACGCCACTGTTGGGATCGGAAGCATTCAGACCTTACTGAGCAGATCTCGGCTGTTACGCTACTGTGCAGAGGTTCCTTTCACTGTTTGGACTGCCAGCATTTTTACGCCATTAGTGGCCACTGTCAAATCATAGTGATCCGTGGAACTTTTATTGACATTTAAGCAGTGACAATGTTCTCGAAATCCAAACCTTCTTCAAGCTCTAAATCGGGAGTGAGGTGTAACCACGCACTCTGACCACCAACCATTAACTGGAAATCATCAAACGCATGGATAAAGGTGAGGACAGATATATTTTGATAAATGAATTTAATAATGGTTCGTCAATCATTTATGACATAAACAAAAGTATGAACTAATGAAATATGCTTCTCAATCGGTAACAACTGATAACTCGGATTCCAGACAAACTTAAAAAAAAAAAAAAAGGAACTGGAACAATTAGATAGATTATTGTACAAATGGTTCAGTGCACGGTGTCACAGCTGTTTTCGATGTATGGCTTGGCCTATGCCAGCAGTAACCGGATCGCTCCCGAACGTGCCGGTTTATCGGACTTTTGCTGTATTTATATAAATATAAAATATAAAAAAAATGTTATTGTGGGATTGCACAATACGTATTAAATCGTTACATGTGTCTCCTTTCGTTTTGCTCTTCTATGTTAATTAATCGTGGTGCCGTAATCTCGTATACACAGCTGTCACTGTGGGTGTAGATAAGATAACGACTTTTGTTAGCGGTAAGCCGGGGTAACGTTGACAAACAGTGGTCATATTTTATGACGTAGTCTCAAAAATTGATGTTGGTTAGTCTTAGTGGGAATGGAATAATGACATTTCACCGGAAACTAATAATAACATCTTTTTACTACATTTTCAGTAGGGTTGTTACCTCGACAATGTATATTTCACAGCCTCATGCTTCAGTTTCTGTAAGGGACTTCAATGTAATATCCACACGCCAGAAATTTTTAAGTAGTTCGTAAGTCTAAGACTGATGACCATAGCAGTTTGTCCTATAGACATACAAAAATTTGTCAACAGTTTCTCTCACATGTTTGTGACACTGTTATGTTACGCACACGAACAGACACACACACAGAGCGCGAGAGAGGCAGAGAGACTGTGTACGTCAATACGAGTAGAAAGTAAAGAAAAGGAACTAATTTGACATGGCGATAGGCGGAAAATTATTATAAAAATATGGAATTTGAAGACTCCAGATGAAGAAAGGTACCAAGAACATGGTGCATGCTGTTGTAATGTCATAAATACCACGTAACTGGCAGAAAGTATTAATTTAGCAACCCAATCGAATTATCAACGTATGTCACCGTATACAAATTACTTGCTTGTGTTTTAGATGGCAGTGAATGATTCTTCACTGACGTTGGGTATTTCTTAAGGATAAGTTGCAGTGACATTGTAATTGTGTCGAGACAGCAAAGGACCTGGAAGAGGAATTGTACGGAATGGACAGTGTCTTGAAAAAGGGGGGCAAGAGGGTTAAGATGAACTGTACCAAATCAAGGTTTATGGAATGTACTCTAAGAAAATCAGACGAAGCTGAAGGAATTAGATTAGATAACGATGGGGTTTGAGGGTTTTATACATTATGAGTGCAGTGGGAATTTCAGTGCTTAACACAGAGCGAATAGGTAGGAAGTCTACATTGAAGGCCTTTATGTGGGGAGTCTTGTTCGATGATGTGCCCCTTGGTTTTGATGTGGAATATATAGCAGACCTATTATTAGGATTTAAAAGAGCTCGAATGAAATAAGGCAGAGGACATAGATAATATTCCGACGGAATTTTTAAACTATTGGGGAAAATTGCAATCAATTACTATTCAAGATCGTAAGTAGGATCTAAATGTTCAAATGTCTGTAAATCTATCGGACCAAACTGCGTGGTCATCAGTCCGTAGCTTAAAAACTACTTAAACCTAGGTAAACTAACCTAAGGACAAACACACACACCCATGCCCCAGGGAGGACTCGAACCTCCACAGCGAGCAACCGCGCTCTCCGCAGCGAGACACTTTAGACCACTCGGCTACTCCACCGCGGCAAGTAGGATCTATGAGACTTCCTCATTACTACTAAAGTTTCGGAAAAAATATCTACACAATTCCGAAAGTTGCAAGGGCAAATAAGTGTGAGAACTACGCCATTACAAGTCAACGGGATAACATCGTCTCTTGTTTAGTGGAACAATGACCTGCTCGAGACAACAATATTAATGAGTTGCTATATACCTTTGGCATGTAGTGCCAACCTACTTACAGATATGACTGTTCAATTCATTTTCTGAGCCAAAGACATTACTGTCCAACTAAGAGCACGTTTCACTGATAACAAATGAGGAGTTACTCCATATAATAGTCTAAGAAAGGACTATATGTTAAACACTGACAAGAAGAAGATACAGGGTGACAGAATGTTTGTTAAGACATCAGGGTACGACCTGCATAGCACTACAGATAGCTGAAGAGGGTAAAAACTGTAGCGGAAGTGAAAGATTGGAATGCAGTGAACAAATAACTGAGCACATAGGGAGGAATTGCTGCTCTAAATGAAGAGTTCGCTGCAGGCGAGTTCATTTGGAGGCGCCGTCAAACCAGTCATGATGATACAATAATAATAATAATACTTGAAACATACATGCAAGTAAGGTCTGATACAGACAGCTTCTTAACTGGAACTGAAGCTACGAAGATTAGGGTTTAACGTCCCGTCTACAGCGTAGTCATTAGAGACGAATCTCACGCTCGGATTGTTTGGGTGAGAATGGGGAAGGAAATCTGCCGTGGTCTTCCACTCGGCAATTGCTTGGAGTGATTAAGGGAAATCTCCAACTGAGCTAGACCAGAAAACCTTACTTTGGATTTCTTAGGCCAGACTGATTGCCAGAAAGACGTTCGTTTCCACTGACTCATTACTTTTTCAGCAGTACATTGTGATGCACATTGTCGTAATACCACAACGTTCAGTTAGTTGATGATCAGTGGCGGCTGGTGATAATGTGCTGCAGCACACTGTAAATATATTACTAAAATTATGCCATTTCTCTTCGAATGCAAGCGAGAAATCGCTGTAAAATTACATACTTTCTCTTGGAATGCGAGCCAGATATCACACTAAAATTATGCCAATTCCCTTCCAATGCGTATTAAATGCTAATAATAAGGAGCGGTCTCGCCGCGATAGCCGGAAAGCAGCTCCGTGTGCTGAAGTGGGATTCAGCCGCGCTGGTACGTGCGCAGAGGCGGCGCAGTCGTCTGTTCGCTAGTGCGCATGCGCAGACGTGACGTCAGGCCTGGCGGCTGATGAGTTCTGAGACCGACTGTAGCACCAGATTAATATTTCTCTTCGCACTGCTTGTAACGGTTGCGGAAGAATAGTATATGACGAATATTGCGGCATACAGTCAAAAAACGCGCTGGTTTAGGCGTCTTCCGCTCTGACTCTCAAACCTACTTGTGTGAGGCTCGAATTGAAATACCTCTAAGTCTAAATTTTTAATTTCTGTAAATAAAATTAATATTTTTTAAACGTTATATTTACTGCCTGCAGTGAATACATGTAGTTGGCAACGCTATTATAAATTATACTGAAGGTCTTACTGCCAATACAGTATTAATTGGTATTTAATTAAAGGCAATCATACAAAGGTTTGAGGTAAAACTTCAGTCACATACAACATTAGTAACGTTTAGCCAACATGCGAGTTACACTGCGCTTATCAGCCAAGCAGTTTCATTGGTCGCTTGTGTAGAACGCAGATGACGTGGTGGGGATGTTGTTAAGCTCCGCTGTTTCCATTGTCAGTCACACATTGTGCGTGCGCTGAAGAAGTTTTTCGCGCTGTATTTCTTCGTGAAAGTGCGCGTTACGTACTGTGCGAGCAACATGGAGAATTCTGTCGATGATCTGCTACAGAGGCCATTTTCCAATAGCCCTTTGGAAGGGAAACAAAGTGAAACAGTTAGGTAGACCTACTTCAGTTTTAAATCTAAGTCAGAAAAGTGTGTACACGAGGAAATTTAGAACGAAAGTGTATGAAAACAGTTGGTTTTGCGGATGTGATACTCGCAATGCAGTTTTATGCTTTCCATGTTTGTTGTTTGGGAACAGTGATGCGTGGAGTACAGGGGAAGTGAAAGACCTCGGTCATCTTAATGCATTAATAAAAAAAACAAAGGAAATCATAAACATATAAATAACATACTTGATCTTGGTTCATTAGGTAAAGCTAATATCACAACAATTTTGCCGGCCGCGGTGGCCAAGGGGACTGAGGCGCTCCAGTGACGGTCTGCAGGGCGATTACGGTCGGGGGTTCGAATCCCCCCCTCGGGCATGGATATTTGTGCCGTCCTTAGTAGTAAGTAGTTCATAAGTAGTTTGTAAATTTATGGATTGATGACCCCATAGTTAAGTCCCATAAGCTACACAAACATTTGAATCACAACAATTTTAAGTCGTGCTTTTTATTTTAGTATATTTTGTTTCCTGTTTATTTTTGTAATACTGTAGCACACTGGTCAAATTTTGTACGAGCCGCCACTGTTGATGATCACGAGAATGTGAATTTGCCATTAATGTATCACCTTGGTAATGGCGTGAGTGACTGAAACCGGAAAGAAGGAATGATATATAGCTGAAGGGGAAATGCAGTTCTTTCACAGGCTGCTGGTGCTACAAAGAGTAAAGAAAAATTATTATTCTAGTCTATTTCTTCTGTGTTTCAATATGCATGCTGAAGCGACATTGATTTAAACTAAAAATATTTAGTTCTTAAACTAATGTGCTATTCGGTCAAGAATCAATTAGAAATTTCACAGGTGTTATTCCAATTCTGTCGGTTGTATTATACAAATGTTGCGAGTTTAATTTTTAATTTGAAGAGGTTAAATATCAAATATCGTTAATAGTGAACTCCCTTAGATAGACTTAGCAATACCACAAAAAAGTGACACAACATTTAACAATTATAGTAAACGTCGCATAACCAGGATAGCTGGAAATCCTAGAGATTCATTGGAAGCTTATTTGCAAAACGTGATAAATCCCTAAGAGCTAACATTGGGGCCGATTTAAAGATTGTTATAGGTTATAAATCGCCTATGGCGTTGTCACACAGATATTTGTCACTGCTATTTCAGCGGATTTATCCGCAAACCACATAGCGACGACAATGCAGTCACGTTAAAATTTCCTAGAAGTTGTCTGGTTATCGACTTACTTCCACTGGAAATGTATTCATAGAAGCGTTGACGTTTAATCTCGTGGATTACTTTAAAGCGTTCCGTTTTACAGAAACGACACACAGTGTTACTTAGTTATCGCACCTGTCGACCACTTTATGTGTCGTTTTCTTAGTTTAACTGTTGAAAACGTTTCACGTATACACCTAAAGTAACACACGAGATTTCCTTACACCATATCTCCAAAACTACGATGGCTGTGTTTTTTCAACTAACCTAGTCATGTTCACGATGATAACTGTTGATCTCGGGTGTAATGAGGGAAGCGAATAAACGATAAACAGACTGTCATTCGTTTTCAACTTTGTGATGGTTCACAGTAAGTTCCACATTATATGTATCCGTAATTCATAACCATTTAATCCCAGCCGCTAACCGCATCAGCCATTTCTGCGCCACAGCTCCAATGAGATCGACGTAAAAGGAGTGTTAAACGTAAACCTGCTTTCATTACTTAAAGCGTCCGGGCTGAGATGCCGTGGTCCACACACAAAACTTTCCCCTGACGTTTCACCCTCGTCTGCGGGAGGCATCCTCGGAGGTAAAGCGGCGTACTGCCATGGCGCCATGCCTGTTAAATCCCGTTGTGCGCCTATAATCTGACCGGAAACCTTTTCACATAAATAAGCGAAGAACACTTGACTGCCAAGACACCTCCCATTTATGGCTGGTGTACCGATACTAATCTCATCGCTATTGTGTGACGTTTCTCACCACAGTCTAATATCAGTTAGTACAACTGGCGTCCACGCTTTGTTTTCGTATTTTCGCTGTACGTAATGCTGAGTCGCATACACTAAACCGGTAGCATTGACAACAGTGTTGCGAACAGTTGCCGCGAACGGTCTAAGGCGCCTCGCTGCGGAGGTTCGAGTCCTCCCTGGGGCATGGGTGTGTGTGTGTGTGTGTGTGTGTGTGTGTGTGTGTGTGTGTGTTGTCCTTAGGTTAATTTACCTAAAAGTAGTTTGTAAGCTACGGACTGATGACCACGCAGTTCGGTCCGATAGATCTACAATCATTTGAACATTTTTGTCAACAGTTAAAAGTGAGCTACCCACCAGTTTCAAGCGCAAAACCACTAGAAAACCACTAACAAAAATGCCCCTACTCTCTAAAATTTCCACTGAATGTTTTAAAATTATTATGAAAGAAAACATTAAGTATATTAGTAATTAGTTTCCTTTATTCTTAAGTAATAAAATATTCACAATCATTATCAGATGGTCTGTTTTATCCAAATGGCCCAATAATGTCTTGATTAGAGATTCGTACAGTCCATGAAGTAAATAAATAATGTTGTTCCTGCTCTATTGTTGACAGGTTCTTGAATGTTTCCCATTTCAGTCAGTAAAATTAACTTCCTTCGTAAAACAAAGATTGCCGGCCGCGGTAGCCGAGGGGACTAAGGCGCTTCAGTCACGGTCCGCACGGCCACTACGGTCGGGGGTTCGAATCCCCCCTCGGGCATGGATATTTGTGCCGTTCTTAGTTGTAGGTAGTTCATAAGTAGTTTGTAAGTTTAGGGACTGATGACCTCGAAGTTAAGTCCCTTAAGCTTAACAAACATTTGAACAAAACAAAGATTTCGTGACAAAATATGTGCGTTGTCACGCCATTAACATTGCCGAGATTCAGCATCCTTTGCCAACATTATCACGCAAGGCAGCCGGGATAGCAACTAAAATTTCACAAAATGAAGATTGCCTACCTTTTTATTTTTATTATTTTTATTTTTTACTTATATATATATATTTTTAATTTTTCTGTAGATGCTTCTTTGACATCCATTGAGACTTCAAATCTCCATAGTGACTCTTTAAAGTTGTACCAAAAAATTTGCTCTTTTCTACCTGACCCTTGGTTCTTTCTATAACCTGAAGACATCTTTTAAATGTGGGTCTTTAAGCCAAGAATCCCGAAACCTTTGCATATATAGTGGTTTCTACATAGTTCTACACGTATAAATTCGTGAAATAATACCATATACCGAGAATCACAATAATGTAGATTGTACACTAACGATGGCAGTAGAGTACTTTTCTCCACATTTGACATGACGCACCCTGCGTGAGCCAAGAAGCGCTCAGTGGTTATTCGGAGTGACAATGAAATAAGTGAGCATCCATAGTTTGAAACTGTTTGCTGCATTCCCTGAACCTGCGCAAGCCGCCTTCCCTCGTCAAATGAACATATCCTACTAAATACTGTTCATTTTAGAGAGAATTCCGTATGTAATCTTTATTGTTATGCATTACTTTTGTCTTACGAGTAAAAGTAAAATATTTCGAAACACGAGATCGCATGTTCAGTAACTGAAACTGAATTCTTCTAAACTACTATAAAATCCACCAGCCACTAGAAACCATATTTCCCCACTAAAGGGAGTGTAGAAACCGCCAGTTTTAGTGGAAATTCCACTAAGTTGGCAACACTGATTGACAAGCTCTCTGGTGACACACTGTTCAGTGGAACGCGTTGTGTCCATGGAATCATTTAACCTCTGCTGATTATTGAGGGCAAGCGACTGAATTGCTGGCTACTGTTTCTCTCGCTCGAGTATTTTCTACGCCTAATGAATTAAAGTCCTTGGTGTTCAACTCACTTGCTCTGTTTCTAATTATTTTGCGTTTTCTGTAAATCTCTAAGCATTGCGAAATCCTCTGATTAATATGAAAGTCATTATAGGGTCATTCCATGTCAAGTGGTCTAGAGGCTCCCACATGACCCTCATGGATTTTGATGAAATTTGGTATGAACAATCACACATGTTCTCAATGAACACTGGTAAAGTTTCAGTTTCAAAAATTTAATACTTCCGGAGATACAGTCACTTGTTTAAGACCATAGCACAGCTTCCAATAGTGCGTCCTTGTTTTTCAGCAACTTTGAGATGATATATCTCTGGGAGTATTTGCACGAAAGAAACAAAACTTGGCCATCTTATACAACTTTTAGAGCTCTTTAAAGTAAAATATCAAGAACAGCATATCTGAGCAATTTTCATATAGAAAATTTGGGGCAAAGTTGGGCGAAAAAAATGCTGGTTAAAAAAAGTGCGAACTTTAGTTTTTTATATGTCCAGAAGTAATTGTGGGATGTACATGAAACTTTGCACACCATAACTCACCAACACAAGGTCTTAGAATATAAAGTTTCATTCTCCTATTGCTTCCCATTATTTCACAAATCTAGGGTAAAGTTGACGATTTTTCAAAAAGTGCTAAAAATGGGTATTTTCAGTCAAATTTTTCAAAAAAGTGTTTTCTCCAAATTCATTTAGACTATGCTCATTAGAAAGGGCATATTCTAAACTATCTAGAAAAGTGTATTTGGTTTTGCAATGCAAGCATATAAGGCCCTAAAAAGTAGCATAATCCTAGAGGCGCACTGGAAGTTTGAACCCATTTTTCTGGCATTCAAATTATACCTAAAATCTTTTATTATGTCTAATAAATGTTTGTTCATGCCTGGGATAAGTGAAATAAGAAGTCCTGATGAATAGGACGTAGCTCAAGTCCGAACAGAAAAAGAATAAAAATAGAAACAATGTTATTTCCTAACTGTCCCCCCCATCCCACAACTCTCTCTCTCTCTCTCTCTCATACACACACACAATTATAATTTAGAATGAATGTAAATTGTAAAATTTATTTGCACAATCATTATCTAATTATTAGTAGCATTTTTAATTAACACCACCAGCTTACTGAAGGAAAATAAGTATATAAATGAGTTGTGGTTTAACCACTGCTAGATTCATTTCACCTGAGAAAACCAGTATCTCCATCACCATAGGGGGCTACGCTCGAGCATCAACAGCTATGGGTGAGTTTCATTACACAGGTTTCCAAGCCTGATGAATGTAAACAGGAATGGTGTATTGCCGGCCAGCCGAATTTACTGACGGAGCTGGAATAACTGCAATAATGTGGTGTGATGGAACCCAGCACTTGTCACTCATTGGTGGTCAATACAATGAATCTGCTGGACCATGAGGGTGCGTAAAGTTTAGTAATACACCCCTTTGCTCAGTGGAAGTCTCGCAGATATTTCCAATCCACCAAAAATTTTCTTAGATGCATGCTACATATTGTCCAGGTTGGAGAGCAGACATTAATATGCCTTCTTTAGTTCTCTGACCCATTGTAGCTAGAAAAGATGATCAATCATTTGAAACTCTGCTGACCTGAATTATTGTTTCATCAATAGGTGAAAAGTGACGATTTTCTCTAGTGCCCGCTACAGTTTGTCCATGTTTAAACCTCACTTCTTGTGACAATTTTTTTTTCTTTTTTTCCCCCAATTTCATCTTTACTGACGAAAACAAATTTGATTCCATTAATGTTTTCAGAGAAGAAATGAAACAGGTCTAGGTAAGTAAGATTGAGCACTGCAGCCATCACTGAAATTATGAATGTGAGATATCTGTTCAAACTGTGCTTTTATATATTTGATGAGCTTCTTGATAAAAACGTTAACTGTACCAGTGTCATGCCACAAACAAGAACTGATAATGCAGAAACTTAAAGATTCCACTTTCTCATTTTGATGAAAGTAGATAACAAATGGATGAATTGTTGCTTTCCAGTGGAAGCCTTGCACAGCATCCTGAATAATAAAAGAATAATTTTCCAAAAAATCCATTAGGACAACAAGCCCTTCATTTTCCAGATAACATTTAAGGCCTTCAAGGTGCAGTTATTCCAGCTCCATCAGTAAATTTGTCTGTCTGACAATACACCATTCCTCTTGATATTCATCAGAAAATTAATGTAGCATAGGGTAAGGTGGTACAAATTCGATATAGGTACAATTCCGATCAACATAAGTTTTCAGTCTCGTATTGTTGCTAGCACTTGCCTTTGTGTGGCGTTGCAGTGTAGCAGGTTTCTACAGCTCCTCCTGTCTTTTCCAAGAATACAACACTCTGTGTTAAGGAGCCAAATTCTTTTCCTGTAAAGATGTACTTGGAGCTACTTCATTGAACGTGCTCTTATAAATGTTCTAGTTTCCACGTGCTTGTTAACTCGTTATTGTGCAACGTTTGGTACAGCGAAGTATGCACTAGTGCCCGAAGGAAAAAGTGCTTTTCATGTGGGAAAAGCCAGTGTTCAAAATCGTACAAGGAAGTGAACATAATTGCACCTAGTGTGGTACATTTCCTATCGATTTTTCTCAATTCTGTAACCTTTTTTTGTGTTCATACCAACATATGTAATTGTAAATATTTGTGTTACATATTCATTAAACATTCAAAAACAAGTGCCATAGTTAAAATTATTTCTTTTCTCAATATGTTTGCAGTTACAATTACATTTGTCCGAAATGATTGAAATTGTACCACCATACCCTATCAAAAATTGAAATAGGTTAGAGGAAACTAAGCAACCAATGAGTGGCTTCTAATTTTACCCAGGACACTTCAATAATTTTATCATCAGGCTTGGGAACCTGTGTAAAGAAATGCTTATCACGCTTGGGATATCCTGTGGTAAAGGAACCCACCCGTGGCTGTTGTTGCCCCTGTGGCGATGGGGATGCTGCTTTTCTCAGGTGAAATGAAACTAGCAGTGGTTAAACCATAGCAACTCATTTATACACTTCCTTTCCATCAATAAACTAGTGTTTGTTCATTAAACAGGCTACTAATAATTAGATAATGATTATGGAAATAAATTTTATGAGTTCATTTCAGTTTGTGTGTGTGTGTGTGTGTGTGTGTGTGAGAGAGAGAGAGAGAGAGAGAGAGAGAGAGAGAGAGAGAGAGAGAGAGAGTTGTGGGATGGGGGGTACAGTTAAGAATTAACATTGTTTCTATTTTTATTCATTTTCTATTCGGACTTGAGCTACATCCTATTCATCAGGACGACTTATTTCACTTATCCCAGGCATGAACAGATATTTATTAGACATAATAAAATATTTTAGGTACAATTTGAGTGCCAGAAAAATGGGTTCAAACTTCCAGTGCGCCTCTAGGATTATGCTACTTTTTAGGGCCTTATATGCTTGCATTGCAAAACCAAATACACTTTTCTAGATAGTTTAGAATATGCCCTTTCTAATGAGCATAGTCTAAATGAATTTGGAGAAAACACTTTTTTGAAAAATTTGACTGAAAATACCCATTTTTAGCACTTTTTGAAAAATCGTCAACTTTACCCTAGATTTGTGAAATAATGGGAAGCAATAGGAGAATGAAACTTTATATTCTAAGACCTTGTGTTGGTGAGTTATGGTGTGCAAAGTTTCATGTACATCCCACAATTACTTCTGGACATATAAAAAACTAAAGTTCGCACTTTTTTTAACCAGCATTTTTTTCGCCCAACTTTGCCCCAAATTTTCTATATGAAAATTGCTCAGATATGCTGTTCTTGATATTTTACTTTAAAGAGCTCTAAAAGTTGTATAAGATGGCCAAGTTTTGTTTCTTTCGTGCAAATACTCCCAGAGATATATCATCTCAAAGTTGCTGAAAAACAAGGACGCACTATTGGAAGCTGTGCTATGGTCTTAAACAAGTGACTGTATCTCCGGAAGTATTAAATTTTTGAAACTGAAACTTTACCAGTGTTCATTGAGAACATGTGTGATTGTTCATACCAAATTTCATCAAAATCCATGAGGGTCATGTGGGAACTTTTCTCGATATTAGACCACTTGGCACGGAATGGCCCTATAACGTTATAATTTGAGAGTGTATGGAGCTAAGGCTTAGGTACTCTGGCACTCTATATGGGAAAGGAAATTTTGCCCACAGCACCCTGCGCTATCTAAAAAAATGTAAACGTCAGTTTATTATTATTGTTTGAGTCCACTAAGGAGCGCTTATGACTAGTTCTTCTACGATGCTCTCTTCTGTCCTAATAACTCTCGAGGCCTGCTGATAATTTCTCCTTTCACTCCTGTGAATGGGGCTTGCGACGTTAGGGAGTCTACCTAATAGGCCCAAGACTCTACCATAGCCCGAAATTTGGAACGATCTTCTACCTCAAGATCAGAGCCCAGCCGAATCCTTTAGTACTTAATTAAGCCACAGGCTTGCAGTCTTGTAGCTTTTAACCAGTAAGATGAACTTCTTGGTAAGTCTATCGCTGTTCATTCATTATGGGTCCCATAGAACTTGAGTCTCCTACGTCGCATGAAGGCATTGGCTAACTGTTGGTACTGTTCAGAATTAGACTTCAATAGGTGTCATCTGGGAGCATTCTCAGGCCATGAATTTTTCTCACGATAAGTATTTCGGCTTTCTCCATCCATCGGGCATTTTCTGTTCAAATGTTTGTATAGTCTATGGGACTTAACTACGGTGTCATCAGTCCCTAAACTTACAAACTACTTATGAACTACTTACGAACTAGGACGGCACAAATATCCATGCCCAAGGGGGGATTCGAACCCCCGACCGTAGTGGCCGTGCAGGCCGTGACTGGAGCGCCTTAGTCCCCTCGGCCACCGAGGCCGGCGCATTTTCTGTCCAGTAACAACCATTGTTTGTCAAAGTAGGACATATTTATTTATTGTTTTCATGGTCCAAACTGTCATTTTACGTAATGCTTACATTACACTCTCTGTATCAGTCGCCATGACACCTGACCAAAGATATATCCTGTGAAGGCGGTCATAGATAAATTATTTTCACACCATGAATACTTCGATCTCTGATAAGCACAATTTCGTGCGGTTCCTAGCGTTAGACGTCACAGGTGTCCCTTGTATGATCTCTTTCGAATTTATATATACTGCATTAATTAGGGTAGCGAGAAATACAGATGATCTAAACCTGAGACAAAGGATACATTTTATTTCGTGATTGGTTCAAGATATCGAAACGGTGATTTCGGCAAAACATAGTAAGTAGAAGGGTCAGAAATGTATTGGACGGCAGGGACACTTTCTTTTTATTTAGTTGAGTTGTTACTCCTACCTCTATCAAATGTCTGTAAATCTATGATACTTAGCTGCTGGGTTATTAGTCCCTAGCTTACAAACTACTTAAACTAAGTTAAACTAACGTAAGGACAACACACACATCCATGCCCGAGGGAGGATTCGAACCTCCGACGCAGGAGGCCTCGCGGTCCGTAACGTGGTGATCCAGACCGCTCGGCTACTCCCGCGCGGCTACCTCTATCAAATGAGATGAAGAAGCAAGCTTTCCTCGTCGTTTGTAGGAGACGCAGCAGTGGCAGAGCGAAGGCCATGCGGCAGGTTATGGGCGTCCTTGGACATCCCAGTATAGACTTGGGCACACGCCTGCGGAAGGCTAAGTTCTAGTTGGAGTTATTGTTCGACAGACGGGGTTAACCCGACAGGAAAATTCAAATTAGGCAATACCCCGTTAAATAGAGGAATTTCATGTTACTTAGTGTGTAGGCCGCTTTTAATTCCTTGCACATACCGATTTCGGACCAGTGCCCGTCTTCTGGTCTGTTAAGCAATTATGGAATAGCAGTTTATGAAAAGACACCGTTTCTAACACTTCAAATTTCAAAAAAATTAATACAAAATGTTACAGTTTGTACAGTTACAGAAGAACTTGTCTCTGCATAACTAAATGATCAATGTCGACACTAAAAATACAGTAACTTTATATTTCACTAGCTTAATTGCCGCTGCCTCGCACGCGTAGACTGGATGGTCTACATTGGTTGTTTCTACTTATAAATATAAATTTTGAAAGATTTAGCTTTAAAAATGCTTTCCTAATCAATTATTTTGATACAACTTGCCTCCCCCTATTGTACTATTGATTTGAAAATTCAAAACATTCGGAAAGACATGTCTTTAAATTCTAACCATGCTTCCAAATCCAAATTTTCGCATTTCTAGCATCAAAATAGTCTGCTTAATGATTGAATTTACAAAAATATCGAAACACGTGTCTTTAAAATTCCAATCAAAAAATCTATATCCGAAGTTTGGTATTTCTTGCTTCTTGCTTTCATTGCTTAACAGCATTGTATTTTTTTTTTTTTTTTTTTTTTTTTTAACGTTCATTACCTATTTCACCCCCTTAGGGTTGGGAATATCGAAAAATCGCCGATGGCTACAATGTAAGATAAACACCGTCTACAAATTGCAAGTTCCTGTTGTCTGTAAATTCACTTTTCAGTGACGTTTTCTGTCTTTTGGGAGCGGATGGAGAACGCGAAATTTCTTTCTTACGCATTGGCATCTTTCTTGGTAATTTTAATTTGCAAACTGCAATAATTTTTCTTTATTCGTACGCTTGTTGCACAAAAACAAATGAAGAATGTGCATCACGTTTCGCTGCATATAACATCTTTGCTATTATAGTGTCAAAAGTCATCGCTGGTCTTCAGTCCGAATCTTCTTCTTCTTCTTCTTTATATATAAAGCAGAGTGTCCGTATGTTTGTGTGTAAGTGTTGAATGCAAATGTACATTTTTGTTCCAATTTTTATGAAATGTTTCACACGTAAGCTTCAATCCACGAGGACGGTCGCCGTAAGTGTAAGAATCACGTACGATACACAGTTCACGAGATATGGCGTCAAAAACAATGAGATGCGCGAAAAACTGCTGCATTTAGCGACAATGCTGCTCATTTTCTCCTAAACCAATGGACCGAACCAAATTTGGTACACACGTTCCTTACCGGGAGGTAACAATTGCTGCAAGGTTAAGAATCACATATGACACATGGTTCAGAAGGTACGACGTCATAAAACAATTGGAATCGCAAAAAAGTGCCACATAATGCGGCGAGACTTTATAAATACGCTATATGAGAACGAGAGTACCTAGCGAGTTGCAACAAACTTTAAACATAATTTCAAACCTTTCTCAAACTTTTTCTCGGTGACAACCATATCAAAATTATGAAAGGAAAAAAAAGTTTCTTCCTTACTACTTTTCCGCTGTTTATGGAGTAAAACAATGGCATGCGGTATGACGTTACAATTTATAATTTCTACACTACAAATTGTAGCTGAAGGAAATTTTACAAACAGTATACACGCATATAGTTGAGTGTACCTTCTAAATTGTATCACAGTACGACACTTAGACAATGCGATATGACTACATAAACAGTAACACTCATGAAAAACCGCCCCATCAACGCACCAAATTTTAATCTATCACTTCTTTACTACTAATTGTATTCCCAAGAGATTTCACAGAAATACAGCCCTTATACAATGAATATATATCTGAAAAATGTCAGGAATAAATAAATAAATACCCTGGCAACGCCGGGTTTTCAGCTAGCTGACGACTTTCAACCACTATATCTTCCACCCTCTTATAGCTATCGACACGGAACTGCTATAGTGTACAACGGGAGACTTTGTAATACAACAACACAGAGAGATCGATCGTCTCCATTGTGTAAATTTTGATGAAGAGCAAAATATTGGCACCCACTCGTAGAATTTTATAAAAGTCGGTAACATTCAACTCTTATATCCTTCACCACCTTATCATTATCAACCCTCTACCACCATAGTGCACAATGAGAGACTGATGCCTACTACCGCATACAAACACTATTCGTTTGCGGTGTGTAGTTTTGGCTGCAGAGTGAAATATAGGCCACAAACACCTCTATTTTTAAACATATTATTAAGATTTCATTTTTTAATGCCCTCTACCTGCAGAAATTGATTGACGTACAGAAAATGTTCCTACGGTGAACGTGTAAAAGTGATACACAAGATTAGATACCGTCAATTTTTAGAACTTTAAAATGAGTTTAAAACAATTTTTGAAATACGTATAAATTTTAGGAAAATCGTGTCTTCTGATCCGGAAGGGAACTTCAAAATTTTTAAATATGTGTTTTAAAAATGGTTTCAAGGTCCTTTTAATGTTTTTAAAAAACTAATTATTTGTAATTATGTATCTCATTTTCACATATTGATCTTAGGAAATTTTTTTGTGCGTACAATATCTGCTAATGGAGAGCTCAATCAATTTTATTCTTCAAAAAATATGAGATCTGAACAGATTACTGTTACGACTGTGAACAACTACTTCTGCAGTGATAAATTTTAAGTGTACGAATTGTTGCTGTTTGAATCTCTTGACGTTTTACGTCTCTTGAATATATATATTTTGAGAGTGCAAATTAAAGATTTTATCTATGCCAGTGTTGTTAAAGCGCAAATTCGTGCCGTTTTTAAATTGCACTCTTTGCCATTTTTCAGAGTTCGGTTGTTTCAGTTTTGTTCCGAATATGTGCTGTAATCGTGCCTAAACTTTTTCGTGTTATTTTATGAATGAGGAACTACGACTTTAACAGGTTTTGAGCCCATACATGTTTTAAAACGAAATCTATTATAAAATACGCGGCCACGAGTAAACGGTCACATAGGACGCAAATGTGATTTTCGAAATGGCAACTGAAGTAGGAAAGTATCGTATCCCTTTGTTCGACGGAGCAAATTTCAGCAAATGGAAATTCAGAATGGAAACTCTTCTCAAGGAACTGCAACTTTTACCACTTAGGCAGGAAACCTATCTCATGATATTTATCGATGGCGAGACGGGCACTGAGCGTGTTGCAAAGGAAACAAGATTGGCTGAACTGGCGAAGCAAGATTAAAGTGTAAGTCCCATTTTATACAACAGATCGCCGTCACCTGGAATACGCAAAAGCTAAG
This sequence comes from Locusta migratoria, assembly GCA_026315105.1. Classification (NCBI taxonomy): domain Eukaryota; kingdom Metazoa; phylum Arthropoda; class Insecta; order Orthoptera; family Acrididae; genus Locusta; species Locusta migratoria. The sequence continues at coordinate 345,918,351 of CM048745.1, forward strand.
GTAACTTTTTTTTTATTTATGGACATTTCTGTGTAATACTTTAGTGAGAAAAGGAATTGCTAGTCAATTTTTGTTGATAAAACAACTGTGAACTATGCAATTTGATGTAACAAATGACATGCTAGTTAATCACTTTCTGAAGTTTGACAAATTAATGCGAGATTTACGTGCCATCTACTTTTAACGATGCCTTTGGAATACAACGTAATTGTAACTGCTGTCGAAGCACTCTCAGTGAAAGATTTGAGGATGAGCTTCGTGGAAAATAGGCTTCCGGATGAAGAGTAGAAAAGGAAAAGATTAGCCGAGAAAAATAAAAATGATGATACACCGCCTGCTATAGCTTTACAGACTCAACGGTATCACAAAAAAGGTTCGTCACAGGTCAATAAAAAGTTCAACTTTACATGTCATCATTGTGAAAATCCTGGTCACAAAAGGGCTAACTGCAGAATTAAATTACGAAACAAGAATTCAGGAGGAAGATGGATTTTGTTTTGCACCATCAAGAGGAAATAAATCAGAAAACAACATGAACTGGTTCTTGGACTCTGGAGCAACACAAGACTTTGATTAGTACTAAGACACCGTCAGTAATGTGGAGAAATTGCAACAACCCACGAAAGTGAAAGTAGCTGAAGTTAGGCTATTTTTTTAATTCTAAAGAAAAATGAGAAATTAATGTCATGGGTGTTGTAACAGGAAATGATATTATGATAACAATTAAAGATGTTTTATCTGTGCCTGATCTTAATTATAATTGGCTGTCAGTTAGAAAATTGGAAATGAATGGCTTTAGTATTACTCTTGGAAAGGGTCAGAGTTTAATTAAAGATTGAAAAGATATCATTGGCAATACAAAGAGGAATGAATCTCAGCTATATACTTTATGTAGTGTAAAGCCTTCTCAGCCTTGAGGAACTGGAAAAAGGGAAATTTAAGTTAAGGTAGAAGTTTAAAGTAAGGGAATTGGGAGAACCACAATCATTCTTTGGACCTGAGATTTCAAGGAATGAAGGAGAAATATATCTGAGTCATACATCATATTTGAAAAAGACAACTATTCAACATGCAAGAATGTAAACCGGCCAAGATACCTACGGAACTTAAACTGGAATCAAGGACGAGAAAAGTATCGATAAACCACGCAGAGGGTTAATTGGATGTTTGGATGCAACAACAACAACAAGACCTGATTGTGCTGTAGTCAACTTCTTATCCAAATACCAAAACAATCCATCGAAAGAACTCTGGAGATGCTTGAAAAGGTTTTGAGTCACATCGGAGGAACCATCAATATAAAACTATATTATTATTAAGGAAATAAAGATATTATTATAGCCTATGCTGTTGCTAATTGGAATATTTAATTTTCTACAACTTAGAAATGCCATCTATTGAGTAGCAAAGTAACAGGCAAGTATTGCTTTGTCCTCCACAGAGGCAGAATACGTAGCTCTCTCAACAGCTGCTACAGATCTACTGTGGCGAAAATATTTGTTTAATGATATTGCAGGTACACTCCAACTACCGATTCCTATCTATATTCGATGGCAAAATACGAATATTGGAAAAATAAGAACATAGTCGGTTAAGGCAAATCAACGTTAAATACAACTTTGTCCCTCAACTTCACAACCGCAAAGTCCTCACCATCAAGCATATATGTTCAGAGGACCAGATTGCAGAAATCTTTACCAAAGGATTACCAGCTCCTAGATTCATCTGTTTGAGAAGCTTGTTGGGTGTAAGTTGACTTTGGTTAAATAGCGCCGGCCGCGGTGGCCGAGGAGACTGAGGCGCTTCAGTCACGGTCTGCACGGCCACTACGGCCGGGGGTTCTAATCCCCCCTCGGGCATGGATATTTGTGCCGTCTTTAGTATAAGGTAGTTCATAAGTAGTTTGTAAGTTTAGGGACTGATGACCCCGTAGTTAAGTCCCATAAGCTTAACAAACATTTGAACATTTGGTTAAATAGCCGAAAAAAATGTTCAAATGTTTGTAAATCTATCGGACCAAACTGCGTGGTCATCAGTCCGTAGCTTACAAACTAAGGTAAACTAACCTAAGGACAAACACACACACACACACACACACACACACATGCACCAGGGAGGACTCGTACCTCCGACGGCGAGCAACCGCGCGCACCACAGCGAGGCGCCTTAGAGCGCTCGGCTACTCCAACGCGGCTAAATAGCGGACTGATTGCTTATTTTGTGTTAAATGTAAAATCGTTAAATAGAGGAGGAGTGTCGGGAGTGCATTTTAAAGTTAGGCGCTTTTCAGAGTTCGGTTGTTTCAATTTTTGTTATGAATAAGGGGTCATCCTCATGTCTAAACTTTTGCGTGTTATTTTATGTATAAGAAAGTGCGAATTTAAGTAAAATATGATGCAAAGTAGCTGTGAATCAAATGTTGTATAGTTTTGTTTGACAGAACTCTAGATGGGTAATTGGATAGAAACGAGTTATTTCCAAAGAAATGAAAGCGGTCTGCAACTGACATTACATATTTTTATACAATACAGGATCACGAAAATTATCTGAAGACAAACATTTTCGTTTTCAGTATACTATATTACAGCAAGCGAGAGCTCTTGATAAGACGAATACAATGGTACAACGTTCGTTTATGTGACCGTTGATGTTTTCTAGGATAGTAGGTGAGAAACGTGAAAGGCGGTAGTAATCGGTTATTGCGGCGCAAACTCCACGAAGTGAGGTCCCGTAATAAGCTCTGTCATTGTGTGCAGCAGGAATAATAGAGCTACTGTTCGCTAGCGGTAAAACGCACGGTATTTCTTGTACTTTATGCGACATAGATACAGGTTCAACTACGATTTTCCTAAATGGAACTACTCGTATATGCCAACCTCCATCCTGTCAGAAGGGTCTTAGGGAAACTGAAATGTGTAAGCAAGTAAGTTCTTATAGAAACGAGTACCACAGGGAAGGATTCAACGGAGGAGTCCGGCATGAGAGTACAACGACACGGTGGTTACACCACAGCAACCGATTCTAAGCTTTTTCTTTCAATTGTAGTATATTTACAATAATTTTTGCGAAGAGCTTCAACGTCTATGTTAATATCACCGTACTCGTGCTTTCAAGAGTTTTTGAACCCTGTTAAAACATTAAATCGTTCAATTAAAGAAAGATACAACTTTGATATCTCGGCTGATAGAAAAATTGAAGTGTATTGTCTACACAACAAAAATTACATATTCGCCTGCAATGTAACAATAATGTGACTTACCCGAAGCTATGGCATAGAGAATCATAGGGAGGTTGGAAGCGGGACGGTCACAGAGAGAGGTGGCTGCAGCTATTGGAGAGTCCCAAAGTGTAATTTTCAGAAACTGGAACCGATTTGAGGCAGAAGAAGGCAATGCCAAGATTACCCACGGGTAACATCCGAAAGAGGTGACCGTTATCTCCAGTTAACAGCCCGTCAAGACAGGAGGCAGAATGCAATTCAGCTGCAACGCCCTCTCAAGGCAGCAATAAGACACACAATATCAACATAAACAGTCCGAAATCGCCGTCGTGAATGCGGTCTCTACTCGCGAAGGGCCGCGACGGAGCGGCCGAGCGCATTGAGGCGCTATGCTACAATGCGTGAGGCTGTTCCCCGCCGGGGGTTCGAATCCCCCCTCGAGCATGGATGTTTGTGCCGTCTTTAGTATAAGGTAGTTCATTAGTAGTTTGTAAGTTCAGGAACTGATGACGCCGCAGTTAAGTCCCTTACGCTTGACAAACATTTGAACACGCAGAGGCCTATGGTGTGTGTTCCATTAAAACCACAACACAATATAGCCCGCAGAAACTGGATGGAAGAAAATCAGGATTGTAGTCGTAACGAATGACGGCGGGTTTATGTCACAGATGAGTCAAGATTTTGCGTTCTGGTGGACAATCGTCGTTTCCTCATCTGGAGAGAACGCCGAACTCCGAAGAATACTGATTATGTGCAGGAAACATCGCCATGTCAAGGTGGTAGATGAATGGTGTGGGCAGGAGTCAGTATTGGCGGACTTAACGGAACTCTGTGTCGTTCAGAATTGCGCTTTGACTGCTCAGAGGTCACTTAGAAGATGCAACAGTTCTACTAAAGAAACTGCCTACACTACACTTGTGCGTCCTATTTTGGAGTATTGCTGCGCATTGTGGGATCCACACTAGATGGCACTGACAGACGATTTAGAGAAAATTTAGAGAAAGGCAGCTCGTTTTGTATTATCGCGATATAGGGGAAAGAGTGTCACGGAAATGATGCACGAGTTGGTGTGGAAATCATTAAAAGAAAGGCGTTATTTGTTGCGCCGAGTTCTATTTGCGAAATTCCTTCACCAACTTTCTCTTCAGAATAGGAACATATATTGTTACCACCCACCTACATAGGGAGACATAACCATCATAACAAAATAAGTAAAATCTGATCGAAAACTGAAAGATCTAGGTCTTCCTTTTTCCCGCGAGCTATTTAGAGAGTGGAACTATAGAGAAATATCACAAGAGAGCTTCGATGAACCTTCTGCTATGCACTTCAATGTGATTTGCAGAGTAACTCTTTCAGACTCAAAGTTGTAAGTGATGTGACATTAATATAGAGAGAGACGTTTAAGATACGAAATACATACAGTAATTCATTACAAACACTAAAATTTATTTTCCAAAATTTTGTACCCACACAATTATCTGTTTTAGGCCTAACTACGTATTTTTATGATCTGCACCGTCTTACAGTAACATGCCTATGAAAGAACAGATATGATAGCTTCACATGCCAAAACAAGGATTCATCACCTTGTCAACAAGTCTTTCTTGCTGCCAGTGTATGTGTACCGGAAGTTTGCCGACTGCTGATGTCACCCAGTGTAGAAACATGGAACTAAAACACGTTCCGCCCGTTACCACAGTCCACCCACGATTGAACCAGAACAGCACAATTGTACGTGCAGGGCCTGAAAGGGGTAGAGGCAAGATCCTTCGACCTTTTGTTGTGCACTACCTAGTGCCAAAGAGGATGGTTTCCTTCTGGTGGACGATAACGCTCGTCGCCACGGTGCTGCACTGGTGGACAACATGCTTGAAGCTGAGGGAACAGAACGAATGGATTGACCAGCTTGTTCACCGGATTTAAACCCAATTGGGCATGTCTGGGATGCATTTGGCAGTGGCATTGCAGCCAGACCAGCACCTCCCACAACGATTGCAGAGCTGTATATTGCACTCATGGAAGAATGGCCAAATATCCCTGACTCATAACCTCATACTGTCCAGGTGTAAGCAGGTGTGCAACTGTACTGGTCATCCTACGTGATCAGACACCATGTTAGAGGGCAAGCAGAAGAACTTTTTCACTATTATTGTAGCCGCATGATGCCTTGCTCTAAGTAAACTTCAAGTAAGACTTAAGTAAATAGTCGAGACAGCAAAATATCGTATTGTATCACAATTACATATGTAACCAATATCTTAATAAAATACCTCACCATGTCATAATGTGGGATGCCATGAGCTTGTAGCAGAAGAGATTTGTTTGATGTTATCGAAGATGAAGAAGAGTTCATAGCTGTTAACATATTAATTTTATATCCAGTGTTTACTAGACTCTATTCATCAGTATGGAGCACTCCCTCTGGGGTACCCTGTTGTTGTTGTTGTTGTTGTGGTCTTCAGTCCGCAGACTGGTTTGATGCAGCTCTCCAGGCTACCCTGTCCCGTGCAAGCCTCTTCATCTGAGGATACGTGTGGCAACCAACATCCTTTCGAATCTGCTTACTGTATTCGTCCCTCGGTCTCCCTCTACGATTTTTACCCCACACACTTCCTTCCAGTGCTAAGTTGACGATTCCTCGACGTCTCAAAAGTGTCCCACCAACTTATCCCTCCTCTTAGGATATGCCAGAAACTCCTTTTCTCCTGAAATCTGTTGAACCCTTCTCATTAGCTACGTGATTTACCCATCTAATCTTCATCATTCGTCTGAAGCACCACATTTCAATAGCTTCTATAATCTTTTTATCTGAATTTAATGTCCGCGTTTCACTCCCATATAATGCTACACTCCAGACAAATGCTTTCAGAAAGGACTTCCTAACATTTAAACTAGTATTGGATGTCAACAATTTTCGCTTCTTCAGAAACGCTTTTCTTCCCATTCTAGCCATTCTGCATTTTATATCTTCTTCGGCAATCAGAAATTGTCATGCTACGTAAATAACTCATCTACAACTTTTATTGTCTCATTACCTAATCCGAGTCCTTCAGTATCGCCTGATTTTCTGACACTACATTCCATTATCTTTGTTTTACTCTTGTTAATATTTGTCTTATACGTTCCTTTCAAGACAGTGTCCATTCCGTTTAATTGCTCTTCCGGGTCTTTTTCTGCCTCTGACAGAATTACTATGCCGTCAACAAACCACTCAAGGTTTTATTACCTTTCCCTGGACCTTAATTACCTCTCCGAATTTTTCCTCGCATTCCTCCACAACCTGCTCAATGTATAGATTTAACATCATTGGGGAAAGGATACAACCCTGTCGTACTCCTTTCCCATCCACTGCGACCCTTTCATGACCTTGGACTTAACAGTTGCTGTCTTGGTTTTTGTACAAGTTTAATATAACTCTTCTCTCCCTATAGTTTACTCCTCCTACCTTCAGAATCTGAAGACGTGTATTCCAGGCAACAATGTCAAAAGCTTTCTCCAGATCCACAAATTCTATAAATTCCCTTTCGTTAATCCATCTTCTAAGATAGTCGTAATGTATTGCCCTGCTTGTTCCTACATTTCTTCTAAATACAAATTGATCTCCCCCAAAGTCGGATTCCACCAGTTTTTCCATTCGTATGTAAATAATTCGTGTTAGTATTCAACTGATAGTTCTGTAATTTTCGCATTTGTCTGCACTTGCTTTCTTAGGTATTGGAAAGACTATATTCTTCTTGAAGTCTGACGGCATTTCCCCTGTCACATACATCTTGCATGCCAGGTGGAACAATTTTTTCATGACTGCTCTCCTAACGATGATAGCAGTCCAGACGGAACATCATCTACTCCAGCAGCCTTGTTTCTACACAAACTTTTACTTGGCACCCTATACACTGAAAATACAGGTTACGCAACGGACAGTATACTACAACAAACATGAAAAGCACGTTAAATTTTCCGACTGCTGAACATGTTCGTTGATCGTTGCGTAACACTGAGCCATATTACTCTTATTACCATTGATACGGGAGAACCTTTAGGTTTGTACGTTATATACGCTCTTAGTACAGCACGCATGAACCAAGGCTGCTAATATTAGAAACTTGGAGGTGAGTGGGGTACAGCCTGTGGCGACAGGAAGCACACGTGCTAATCTGTTGACAGTGCCAAAACAGCCTCTGCCGTAAGTAAAGAGTCGAGACAGCAAAATATCGTACTGTATCACAAATTACAATCGTAACCAATATCTTGACAAAATACGTTACTACGTCATACTGTGGGATGCCAAAAGCTTGTAGTAGAAGAGATTTGTTTCATGTTATCGAAGATGAAGAGCTCAAAGCTGCTAACATATTAATTTTAGAGCCAGTGTTTACTAGACTCTTTTTTTCCGAATGATCTTTCTTGTAATATTCCTCAGTATGGGCCACTCCTCCTGGGACACTCAAAATACCGGTTATGCAACGGACAATGTACTACAACAAACACGAAATGCATCTACAACTACATCTACAGGGATACTCTGCAAATCACATTTAAGTGCCTGGCAGAGGGTTAAGCGAACCACCATTATACTATTTATCCGCCATTCCATTCTCGAATAGCGCGCGGGAAGAAAGAACACCTGAATCTCTCCGTTCGGGCTCTGATTTCTCGTATTTCTTTCTGATGGTCATTTCTACCTATGTAAGTGGGAGTCAACAGTATATTTTTGCATTCGGAGGAGAATGTTGGCGATTGGAGTTTCGTAAGTAGCCCACGCCGCAGCCATAAGCGCCGTTGTTGTAATGATTCCCATCCCAAATCCTGTATCATTTTCGTATCGCTGTCTCCCCTGTATCGTGACAATAGAAAACGAACTGCCCTTCTTTGAACTCTTTCGATGTCCTCCGTCAAACCCACCTGGGCAGCAATACTCCAAAAATGGACGGACAAGCGTAGTGTATGCAGTTTCTTTAGTAGTTTTGTTGCATCTTTTAAGAGTTCTGCCAATAAAACGCAGTCTCTGGTTCGCCTTTCCCACGACATTATCTACGTGTTCCTTCCAGTTTAAGTCTGAAGTAATAGTAATTCCTGCGTATTTTGTGCAGTTTACGACTTTCACTTTTGATTGATTTATCTTGTAAACAAAGTTTTACGGATTTCTTTTCGTACTCATGTGGACGACTTCTCACTTCTGATTATTTAGAGTCAATTGCCAATTTTTACACCATAGTGATATTCAGATTGTTCTGCAGTTGGTTTTGATCTTCAGATGATTTTACTAGACGATAAATGACGTATCATCTGCAAACAACCTAAGAGAGCAACTTAGATTTTCCCCTAAATCGTTTATGTAAATATGGAACAGCAGGGGACCAATAACACTACCTTGTGGAGCGCCCGATATCACTTCTGTTTTAGTCGATGCCTTACCATCGATTACTACGAACTGTGTCATCTCTGACAGGAATGCACGTTAAATTTTCCTTCTGCTGTACAGTCAATCAGAGTAACTTTTTACCAGTCAGGGTACCTTTGTACCAATTAATATTTGTCTTTAATATGGCTGATGTTACACGTATAGGCGAAGTATTTATAACAGAGGTACTCAAAATTACCTTTAGAAAAAATATTGGCAATAGGTGGAGCAGGAGCCAAATATTAAGTGGTACAAAGACACCCTGACTAATACAAAGTTACCCCGATTGACTGTAGCATAACTTGTTCTTTGGTCGTTGCGTAACATTGAGCCACATTACCACGCTCGTAGTACAGTACGGATGAGGCAAGGCTGGTAATATCAGAAACCTGCAGGTTAGTGGTGAACATCACAGGCTAACATACATAGTCGCGACACTCACTGCTGTGAAAGTTGTTACCAACTGACCGTTGCAGCGACACTAGCGCTCCTGGTGGAGGGCAAGCCGCTGTAGTAGTGATGTTTGATTATAATTATTTGTGTGCGTAATTAACGAAATAGTTGGTATAGTTTTTGCGTTACTAGGATTAGTAAAATATTAAGAGATATACATAACCCGGACATTGATGTAAAAACATCCGAATTTAACTGATTCAGAGGTGTAATGAACAACTTCGTCATTAACGAATACTTACGAATATGTGTTGTTTTGCAGCATATTCCGCTGAAAGTAAGTAGAATATAAACATAAGAGAAACATAAATTTCTATTATGGTGTGTTCTTGACGCGTATCAATTCAGTGTAGTCTAATGATTCGAACATTTTTAGGCTTCACTCATCTTTCTGATACGCGCGTATTCGTTTGAGTGTCATTACTTCAGATCGTTTGTGGTTCAGTTGTAGCAACAACTGTGGAATTGGGTTCTTCTTTGTTGAAAACAGTTTGATTGCTTTTTCCGTTTTTTTTTTTTTTTTTTTTTTTTTTTTTTTTTTTTTTTTTTTTGTTTTTTTTTTTTTGCCAAGTTTCACGGCCTTCTTGAAAGTTATTTAAATGTTCCATAGAGATACCGTTACGATATGGCCAATGGAAAACACAAATGTAACGGTTTTAATAGCTAATGAAAAAAAATTAGTCAGTTATGTTCTCGCTGCTGCTCGGTGCTAATCATAAATTTTGGCGTCGTTGTCAGGGTTTGATTCAAACTTTGGCTGCAAAAAAAAAAAAAAAAAAAAAAAAAAAAAAAAAAAAAAAAAAAAAAAAAAAAAATTGCGGGTTTTATCGGTCATCTACACTGACAAAAAATGTGGTCGCAAACACTTCGTCGTTTTCGTAAAATTATTTGAATTTATTGACCCTTGAGCATCGCCGTTCACAAATATTAAAAAACACAAAACTTTAACTGTACACATATATACAAAACACATCCTCATTCGCACATGGCGGAAACGAAAGTGGCCGAGACCACATGGAAAACCAAAGATGGTCATACGATGCAAAGAATATGTGTCAAGTGCCGACTCAAAGATACTATTACATTACACCTTTTTTCACACTACATACAGTATTAACAAATTTGAAAGAAATTAAAAAAATATTAAATTACATTAAAAATATTTAAAAAATTACATTAGAATACATATTCATGATATTGGCAAAAATAAACAAATCATACAAAAAATTAAAATGGGCACAACTGGGCAGTTCCATTACACAGGTCTGTGACGTTTATCCATGAGCTACAGCTGTGGTGGCTGCTTTGGTACGTTAAATACTGTAGTTATTGCATTCTATACGCGTTTTCTGCGTTCCACTTTCATCGATTTTACTGGAATTGTAGTGAAGAAACGTTAACGTTCAAAAAAAAAAAAAAAAAAAAAAGTTCAAATGTTTGTAAAGCTTATGGGACTTAACTACGGGGTCATCAGTCCCTAAACTTGCAAACTACTTATCAACTACCTTATACTAAGGACGGCACAAATATCCATGCGCGAGGGGAGATTCGAACCCCCGACCGTAGTGGCCGTGCAGACCGTGACTGAAGCGCCTCAGTCCCCTCGGCCACCGCGGCCGGCAAAAACGTTAACGTTCCTGAGTGGAAGAGAAACGACCTTTTTTTTTTGTCAAAGGCACGTTTTCCGTTGTTTCTTAGCCATTCCCTATTTTTAGAAAATGATATTATTCCGCTACAGCCTGTACGTTACAAGATAATTGTAAATAAACTGTCCTGCAATGTACCGTTTCGTACCTCATCAGGAATCTCAGTAAACCTAATAAAGACAAAGGTAGAGCTGATTTTAAATTACTACCTATTTTTATGGCATTACATACGTTCCCTAGAGTGAAAAGTCGATAAAAACTCATCCAATATCGCATTCAGAAACGTAGCTTGCCGGCTGCTTGGAGCGCTGCAGTCTAAGTGGATAACAAAAATCTGCGGGAGTGTCGTGACTGTATGTTAGACTGTAGGTTCGTTCGAGTGGCGGATTTTCGTCAAACTGTTTTCTGACTGACTCCAAAGCGCTTAACAAGCCTCCTCCAAAAGACAAGCCTGCACATTTACGAAGAGGTTTGTGTTCCAAGTGTTCCATTTTCTTTTGATTGAGGCTGAGCCACAGTCTCACATATACAGTCACGACACTCACTGCTGTAAAAGTTGTTACCAACTGACAGCTGCTGCGACACTAGCGCTCCTAGCGGTGGGCAAGCTGCCAAAGTAGTGATGTTTGTTTATAATCGCTTTTTTACGTTATTAATGAAATACTTACTATAATTTTTGCGTTCAAGCATTATTAAAATATCGAGAGACAAACATAATACCGAAATTAATATAAAAACAGCCTCATTTAAATGTTTCAATGGTATAAAGAACAACTCTGTCATGAACAAATACTTACGAATATGTGTATATTTGCAGCTTATTCCTCTGAAAGTAAGTTGCGTATAAACATAATGGCATAATAAATTTCTATTATGGTCTGTTCTTACTATGACAGCCAGTTTTTGACGTGTATCAATTCGCTACGGAGTCTAATGATTCTCACATGTTTACACGTCACTCGTCTATCTTATACATGCATATTCTTTTAAGTGTAATTACTTTAGATTTAAAAAAAGCAATGTTTTGATGATTCTTGCCGTTTGTGGTTCAGATGTAGCAACAATTGTGGAATTGAGTCCTTTGTTGGAAAACAGTTTGGTTGCTTTTACCGTTATATTGCCATGTCTGTGACGTTTTTCCTTCAGCTAAAGCTGTGATAGTTTATTTGGTATGTTAAATACCGTATTTATTGCATTTTATATACGTTTCCTATGTTCCACCCTCACCGATTTTACTGGAATTGTAATGAAGAATATTTAACGTTCCTGCGTATAAACTGTCGTCTCTCTGCTAAAGGGCATGTCTCCTGGTTTTTCCTAGGTATTTGTATTTGTAATAGAGAATGAAATTACTCGTTTAAACCTATATGTTACAGGATGATTGTAAATTAACTGTCCTGTAATATACCGTTACGTACTTTATCAGGGATCTTATGAAACCTAAGAAAGACAAATGGGGAGCTATTTTTAAATTATTACCTATTTATAAGGCATTATATACGTTCCCTAATGTAAAAAGTATGCTGACGTCAATCTAAACGATACTATTCGCACTCATCAACTATCGTATTCAGAAATGTAGCTTTCCGGCCGCTTAGAGCGCTGCTATCGCATCGTATAACAAAAATCTGTGGGAGTGTCGTGACTGTATATGTTAGACTGTGGCTGAGCTTTGTATATTAGACAGACATTCTTTCAACTTATGTGGTCTTCTAATACAGTACGTCCCCTTTTTATTACACCCATACATACTATAAACGAAAGGTGTGGAAATTTTCATAACATACGAATTTAAAGATGAATGCGTATGTTTTTACAGTTTGGATTGTGATATATTCGCCTGAAAATGAAGTCAAAATAGTGCTACTGAGATTTTCTGTGCTATCTGAAGTGCTTGACACGTAAGAATATATAGTTCACAACAGGCATTAGCACTGATAGATTTTTAAGGCCGGCATTACACTGTAAAAGATCTTTTTATCCAAGATCTTTGACGAAACTTCTTCACAGGAGGACATTACACTAGCGTAAAATAGATGTTCAGATGTCTGTAAATCTATCGGACCAAACTGCGTGGTCATCAGTCCGTAGCTTACAAACTACTTAAACCTAGGTAAACTAGCGTAAGGACAACACACACACCCATGCCCCAGGGAGGACTTGAACCTCCACGGCGAGCAACCGCGCGCTCTGCAGCGAGGCGCTTTAGACCACTCGGCTACTCCACCGCTGCTAGCGTAAAATATTTCGTCATCGTTGCTCAGAAAAGACTCCAAAATAGTCAATCGTCTCTATTATAGTGCGTAATATATTGTTGCTCTGGAGTGCATTCACTGCAAAGAACGAAAACTGGGAACAACTTTAGGTAAAACCGTGAATAGCGAGAGGAAAATACGAAAAGTGCTCGTACAAATGTACTACACTGCTAGGACATAATAACCTATATTGTTGAAGAACGTGTGTACAAAAACTTTAATTCGCCCACATATTTATAAATACTTCATCATAATCGATGTTTAAGGGAGCCCTAAACCTGTGTCAATGGGTAAATAATGAAGCACTGAAATAATTAACGTGTGTCATGCTAAACATAACCTCGTTAGACACTTTATCATAAGAAGAGAATATATTGCGGATTATGCGGTCCGAAAAACATTTTTATAGTTTACTGCAGTCTCACATTTACTTTGCCTGATTTTCCGAAACATAAAATATCCGTATAAATATCTGGACTTGTGGTTAAAAGTCGAGAAGCATTGTGCAAAGCAAGAAAAAATATGGAGCTAACTAGTGCAGTATCTCATTACGCAAATCATGAATGCCTTTTCCGCTGAAGATCGTCTCATTTCTATCAACATACAAAGTCTACTCCAGCAGGCAGTAAAATACACGAATTCTATAGTGTAGGCCTAAGATTTCACGTATTATTCCAGACATAAGTGAACCAAGATGTAAATCACTTAAGGAGGACGAGGTTAGGTTAGAGTACAAATAAAAACATTTATTTCACTTATGCATCGCCATATATCCTTTGATCCATATAATTTCTTCCGTAACACCATCGACAGTGAGTCACTTTGAATACAACTGACAGCAGTAGCTTTTTCTTTATACGATTATAACTATATATTTTAGTAAATGTGCTTTGTATTAAGAAATATTCCGTACACTTCTCACTTTGAAACGATCACTGTGGCAGTAGCGACACAACAAATACACTTTGACGTTAATTTGTAGGTTAAAAGACGTCAAAGCAAGGAAAGAAGCATGTATACTATGGCGAACTTTTATAAAAGCTAGGCTCTCCCGCTAACTTTTATCAAATATCTTTTATAAAAGATGGCCTATTACTAGAGTTGTGGCGATTCGTCAATGAGTCGTTCATTTGAACGAATACAAATAAAGAATCGTAAGAATCGAATCGTGATCCGGACGAATCGTCATTCAAAAGAATCGTCTGCCGCATGACGATTCTAAGTTCCAACGATTCACGATTCGAAGGCGACTGCCGAATCGTGCCGAATGCCGGAGAGAAGAGGGGGACGAATCGTCGTTCAAAAGAATCGCCTGTCTCGTGACGATTCCAAGATCCAACGATTCATGATTCGAAAGCAAGTGGCGAATCGTGCCGAATAATTACGAAAGCCAGAAAGTGTGCGAACAAGGGAAGCACAGAACGAAGATGGTGAGCTGTTAATTATTAGCCTATTCACGAATTATAGCTGACAGAAACAAAACGTAGCGAAATACACAGCTGCCAATATATACGAATATACGTCGTTTATACAGTTTACATATCATGTATTTAAATGAGCAATCCTTACACTTTTGTGTGTTTAGAGAGGTTTAAGCTTTTCGAGTTCATCTAGGTAGTTGTAGTTTTTGTAAAAATTCAATTTCACAGAAATATTATTTTTATATAAAAACGCGATTTTAAATGTTTTTAAAGCCACCTCAAAAATCTTTTTTACCTTGGTTTTTACGTTATCAGCTTTCCTGAAAGAAACCGATTTTACAAAAAAGAAACATTTTAATAAACGTGAATTTCTTGCATGTCGAAAAAAATTTAATATTTAGAGACGGATTTTTATTTTTAATGTTTATTTCGTGTTTCCTTAAACTAATTGATTTTACATAAGTATTTTATAATGATTAGATATCTGTTAATTACCATAGATTTAATTAAATGTATATTTAAATGGCTGAAGTATTCAAACAGAACGAAAAAATAATTTATAAGATTACAGCAGGATTCGAAATAAGTGACCTACGTTTACTAAACCTACAACGCTACTAAATGAGCTATGATGACAGCAGAAATAGTTGGTAGTGTAATATGTATTTATAACCGTTTGCAAAACTTCAGACTATTTACTCGAGAATTTTTGAGAGCTGAATCGAATGGCTTTGCCTCATTATTATTTTAAGCCTGAACTTTACGCACCATAAATATTAAAAAATCCGATGGTCATATTGTCACCTTTGCGGCATTTTGTAAGAATCGTGCCGTCGTAGACGAGAAAGAATCGTGAACGAATCGTAGGAACAGATGCAAAAGGTTAAGATTCCAACATCCATGACACAGACATGTATTGCCATCTATGAGCAAGATGTAGAAGTAAGAATCGCGCCAATGCAGACTAAAGAATCGCGAAAGAATCGTGAACGAATCGCAGGAATCGATTCACAATGTGGGATTGAATCGCAAGAATCGATTCCTAAAAAAGAATCGTGTTGCCCTACTCTACCTATTACACTGTCAAAGATTTGACCAAAGAGCTTTGATAAAAGATCTTTGTCAAAGATCTTTTACAGTGTAATAGCCGCCTATCAGGAACTATCAGCGTTTGGGCCACTCGAACGAACCTTGTGTGAACTTCCTGTGGCGGCAGGAAGTGCACGCGCTTTTCTGATGACAGTGCCGAAACCGCCCATGCCTCAAGCCGGGAGGTCAGCACTGCGTATCGGCGGCAGATTACGCGCGTCCTTGCCGGCGGTGTTGGGGGGGGGGGGGGGGGGGAGGCGAGCCTGCTTGAGGCTTCTGCTGGCCGGCGTGTGTCCAGTCGGATCCCGGCAGCGGCGGGCCATGGACGCGACGAGGCGCAAGTCCAACCCCCACCCGAGGGTCGACGCCAGCGCGCTCTCCCTGCTCACCTTCTGGTAAGCTCCTCCACCCGCGGCGCACACCTATGGAACAAACGCGATTAAGCAATTAAACAGTTTCGCAACGTGTGCCCGTCGCGTGTCGAATTTGTTCTCAGCCACCGTAGCTGGCAAGGAACATCTTTGACCTCGAACGCTCGAAACCGCAAGAGCTATGCTAATGACAAGGGTCCATCTTAAAATACCGGGTGATCAAAAAGTCAGTATAAATTTTAATAAATCACGGAATAATGTATATACAGAGGTAAAATTTGACACAGATTAGATTAGTTATTCGTTTCGTAGTTCCATGTTGAGGGGATCCTCGTGGATGTGGCACATGTCAAGAAACTAAATTTACAAGTTGAATAATAGATATTAATAATAATATAAATACAGATACATAAATTTTTAGTTCCTTTTTCTTTTTTGTTGGTTGGTTGGATAGATGTTTAAGGGGGACCAAGTAGTGGACCTGAGTAGTGGACCCCTTTTTGAACTAAAGTAAGTGCTTTTAAGTCTTTGTGTAGATCATTTTTATTCCTAGTATTGTATGTATGAACTGAGCTGTTTGTTGGGAAAAGGGATATATTATTTACGACAAATTTCATTAAGGAATAAATATACTGAAAGGCAGTAGTTAATATACCCGGTTCTTTGAAGAGGCTTCTACAAGACGTCCGTGAATTTACTCCACAAATAATACGTATTACACGTTTTTGGACTCTGAAGACTTTTGGCTGACTTGAAGAGTTACCCCAAAATATTATACTATATGACATTAGGGAATGAAAGTAAGCGAAGTATGCAAGCTTTGTTATTTTTATGTCTCCTATGTCTGATAACCCTCGTAGTGAAAATACAGATTTGTTGAGTCGTTTCTGCAGTTCTGTGGTGTGCTCCTCCCAACTAACATGCTTGGAATGACATGGAGCTTTATTAGAACAAAATAAATAAATAAAATAATAATAAAAATGTTCATCTACCGTTATCTGGCCTTTTGGCCCACTTTAGGTTACGGTAGTAACACTAAAAGTGGGCCTTTGCGATCGTCTTTTGACAGCTCGAAATTTAAATGAAAATAACGGCTTAACTATTCGTCTGGCACGAAAATTGAATAACCGAATTTATAGAGGAGAAAATTCTTTACTACTTTGCTCTGTTATTTTTTTTTCATATCTCGTAGCGTTTCAAAGATATTTGTAAAAATAACGGCGATTTTGAGATGTCTGTCTGTCCGTAACGTGTTCCCTGTTTTTAAGACGAACCGTTCAAACGATCAGCATCAAATTTTACAGACATGATTGTAGGCCGCCAGAGACCAGAACCTCCTTTTTTCAATTTTTTCGGACAAAAATACGGTAGTAATACCAAAAAAAATCTTTTGTAACATAATTGTAATTGCAATAGCCGTAGCGTAGTGGTCAAGGCGTTAGATTATGACGCTAAAGGTCGGAGGTACGGAACCCGATTTTTTATTATTTATATTATTATTTTGGTCCAAAATGTATAAAACTACAAATCTAAAGTGGGCCGTAAAACATATCAGTGCGATTTTTTTCTTCGGGGAACTGCGTGATTCTGATTTTGTAACTGGTACCGTGACGGGTGAGAGGTACGCCGATATGTTACAGAATCGCATCATCCCCAGCCTGGCTGATAAACACCTGCTGGAACGTACGATTTTTATGCCGGATGGCGCTTCACCCCATATCGCTAGACGCGTGAAAGATCTCTTGCGCGCGACGTTTGGTGATGATCGTGTGCTCAGCCGCCACTTTCGTCATGCTTGACCTCCCAGGTCCCCAGACCTCAGTCCGTGCGATTACTGGCTTTGGGGTTACCTGAAGTCGAAATGTATCGTGATCGACCGACATCTCTAGGGATGCTGAAAGACAACATCCGACGCCAATGCCTCACCATAACTCTGGGCATGCTTTACAGTGCTGTTCACAACATTATTCCTCGACTATAGGTATTGTTGTGGATTGATGGTGAACAAATTGAGAACTTCCCGTAAAGAGCATCATCTTTGCTTTGTCTTAATGTGTTGTGCTAATTATTGCTTTTCAGACCAGATGACATTTTTTAAATTTTTTTCTTTTTTTTCGTTTCTAATAAAATCCCATGTCATTCCAAGCATGTGTGTCAATTTTTACCTCTCTATCTACAATATTGCGTGATTTATTAAGTTTTCAAATTTATACTGACTTATTGATCACCCGGTATATACCAATAACAAAGTAAACTTTTTTTGTGCTCAAAACAGTTAATTTCAGAAAGTTCTTGACCGATTCCTTTGAATTTTTGAAACAACATTGCATTCTAATACAGGAAGAGTCTTAGATACCTATTTCTAAAATATATTGTTATACACTTTTGCGAATTTTTGTAACAACGTTTCTCAATTTTTATATATACATGTACAAATAAATAAAAGGAAGTCGTATTAGTTCCACTATTTATAACTCCAGTACAGTCTCCGTAGCTGACAAGGAACATGTTTGACAAACGCTCGATACCACACGAACTATGCTAATAACAAGCCCCATCTTAAATCTATAGCAATAAAAATGTAAACTTTTTTTTCTTCAAACGTTTACTCTCCGAAGTTCTTGACGGGTTGTTTTGATTTTATGACACAACATTGCATTCTAATACAGAAAGGATCTTAGATACCTATTTCTAAAATATGTTGTTATATATGTAACTTTTGCGAATTTTTGTAACAACGTTTCTCATTTTTTATAAATTCATCTTATCTTAATATATATAAAAATTGAGGTGTTTGTGCCTGTATTTCACTCTGCAGCCAAAACTACATATGTAGTTTGTATGTAGTAGTAGTAGGTATCAGTTTCTTATTGTGCACTATGGTGGTAGACGGTCGATAACTATAAGGGGATGGAAGATATGAAAGTTACCGACTTTTATAAAATTCTATGTGTGGTTGTGAATATTTTGCTCTTCAGCAAAAACTACACAATGGACACGAACGATCTCTCAGTGTTGTGGTACAAAGTCTCCCGTTGTACAGCATAGCAGTTCCGTGTCCGTAGCTGTAAGAGGGTGGAAGATATAGTGGTTGAAAGTCGTCAGCTTATATAAAATTCGGACTGAAGACCAGCGAATAACGATGTAATAGTAAAGAGGTTATATACAGCGAAACGTGATGCACATCACATGTTTTTCTGCAACAAGCGTACGAATAAAAAAAAAAAAAAAAAAAAAAAATGCATATAGCAGTTTGAAAAGTAAAATTACCAAGAAAGATGCCAAAGCGTAAGAAAGAAATTTCACGTTCTCGACGCTAAAAAGTGAATCTTCAGACGATAAAAACTTGAAATTTGTAGACATTGTTTATCATACACTGTAGGCATCAGCGGCGAGTTTTCGATATTCCCATCCCTAAGGGGGCGAAATAGGTAATGAACTTTCTTTTAAAAATACGTTGCTATTCAGGCAATTTTGAAGCAATAAATACACGACTTCGGATATAGATTTTTTTGATTGGAATTTTAAAGACACGTGTTTCGATATTTTTGCAAATTCAACCATTAAGCGAGTGAAATAAGGGAAAATCTTTTAAGGTGCTACTAAGACTATTTTGATGCTAGCCGCGGTGGAGTAGCCGAGCGGTCTAAAGCGTCTCGCTGCGGAGCGCGCGGTTGCTTGCCGTGGAGGTTCGAGTCCTCCCTGGGGCATGGGTGTGTGTGTTGTCCTTAGGTTAGTTTACCTAGGTTTAAGTAGTTTGTAAGCTACGGACTGATGACCAAGCAGATGGTCCGATAGATTTACAAACATTTGAAAAAAAAAATGGTAGAAATGCGAAAATTTGGATTTGGAACCATGGTAAGAATTTTTTTTTTAAAATGTGTTTCGGGATGTTTTGAATTTTGCCATCAATAGTACAATAGGGGGAGGCAAGTTGTATCAAAATACTTGATCAGGAAAGCATTTTTAAAGATAAATCTATGAAAATGTATATTTTGAAGTAGAAAAAACCAAAGTAGACCATCCAGTCTACCCGTGCAAAGCAGCGGGAATTACGCTAGTCTAAATAAATAAAAGGAAGTCGGGTTAGTTCCACTATTTATAACTCAAGAACTGCCGGATCGATTTTAATGATCTCTGATTTGTTGTGTTCGTCTCTGCTCCGAATAGCAGAATAGAAACTGTCAAAATATCGATATAATTCACTGAAAAAATAGAAACAATTATTTATTCATATTATTTCTCAAGTCAACATCCCTTTTCGTCGATACAAACTAATCGTAAAAGGATGAATGAGATATTTAGGACGGAAAATTTTTGTCCATTTATGCAGCTACAAATAAGATGCCACTATTTTTCAATAGTCGCGTTTCGTTTTAATCATAGATATCTACAGTTTTTATTTTATTTTATTTTTATTTGATCGAAATCAGTTCTTTAGCAAAACATGTGAAGTACTGTTTTGTTACTTCGGAAAAATGTAGTTTTGGATTTCCCCTTACAGCACGCAGTGCCGTATTTTTTTCATGCTGTACCGTGGATTCTTCTTTCTGCATCACTATTTTTCGCACTAATTTCAACTTTACTGATGGACTGTCCATAATTATGTTTTTCATAGATCAGACGTATTTGTTTAGAATTTGACTGAATCTGCACAGAGTGTTGTTGTAATGTTGTCAACGTCGCAATTGTATTATTTTAATTTCAACACTTTATATGACGTTATAGTGTTTTTTTTTTTATGTAAACGAAATGGATAATGATCAAATTACAAATCTGTGTGATGAGTGTTCTGTGGGAGTGGAGTGACGGCAAAAATGACTGAACAGTGGCTGTAAAGTGGTTAGCAGTTGTATGTAGAGTGCGATGAAAGACAAGAGTCAAGGGCAGGAGGTGGCGTGGTGGTCGGGGGAGGGGAGAAGGTGGAAAATTGACTGCTATTATATAATTTAAGCTATTGTGTATTTATTTTTTATTTTTGTGTAATTGCAGTGAAGAAGTAAAATAATTAGTAATTCTAGGTGGTAAGTGTTTCTGTATGGGCGAGAGGGTGGCGGGAACTACTGGACAGTAAATATTAATAATTACAAAAGCAACAATTGGACCTCATGGCCACACAGAAAAAGAAAGAGATATTGTTTGATGAAAGGTTTTCAATTTACACAAAAACGTACCGTTTCTGAACATTTTTCATGAAATATTCTGCAATTCCAGCATGAGTTTTCCACTGCACATTTAGGTACCATACATGAGCTACGTCATGGATGACATTAGATACAGCATTGTTTTTGTTTCACGTTCTCTATGATTTATTGACCAAAGGAAGTGACTTTAAATCTTCATGAAAGTTATTCTTACTGCTAGTATTGATTCCGTAAAATGAGCTGTTGGACTGGAAAAAAGATATATTTTAAGGGCAAATTTCATCAAGCAATAAATATTATAAGGGGAAGCAGTAGTTAGTATCACCAGTTCCCTAACAGTCCTGCGCAGGACGTTCTTCACGCCAAATACATAATTCTTAACGCAGGTTTTTTGGCTCGAAAGCTTTATTTTGGCTAATCATAGTACAATAACTTTTCTTATTTTTTTTATCTACTGTCTGAAAAACGTTCGCATGACAAATATAGATTTGTTTAGATGCTTCAGCAATTTTGTTGTAACGTCCTCCCAGTTAAATTTATAATCAAGGTGTAATCATAAGAATTTAACAATCAAATTCGTATACCTCCTTGTCATATTTCAGGCATGTGCTGCCACGAAACCTTTTAAAAGTTCTAAACTGCAAACAGTATCTTTCTTCATGGTTTAGTGACAGATAATTTGCACGGGTGTAAATTATTAATTCGTGCAGGTTAGTTACGTAGTGGCACTTTACAATACGACATTCCAACTATTTATTTCTAATTAAATTTTTTTTAATACACACAAGTTTCAAAATTAGTTCATTATAAAGTATTAACCTGCGTTTACAGTTGTGAGTCTTATTAACACTCACATCAGTGTTGCAGTACTTTTTATCTCATAAAACTACTTCTCGAGAGCATCTGATGTGCGCAGCTATTTTTCAACTGTTCAAATGTTTGTAAAGCTTATGGGACTTAACTGCGGGGTCATCAGTCCCTACTTATGAATTAACTTATAATAAAGACGACACAATCATCCATGCCCGAGGGAGGATCCGAACTTTTCGACGCGGGAGGCCGCGCGATCCGAAACGTGGCGCTCCAGACCTCTCGGCTACTCCCGCGCGGCCAGCTATTTTTAAATTAAATATTAAATACTTACTTCTTTCCCCAATGATACCGTTCTACAGAAAGTGAGCTAAATAACATGAACACCTAATATTGTCACAATATTTATTTATTAGTAAAGAGGTAGTCCATCTTTGGTTTTGAGGACAGCTACAACTCTTCGAGGAAGAGATTCATAAAGTGTCTTTATAGGGTCATCCATTCTTGTACCAAAACATATTCCAATTACTTTAACGATGTTGGGCCTGTAAATGTGACCCTCACTCTTTGCTCTAAAACTCCTCATCACGGTTAACTTATGTTGAGACATGCCGAGCCGGCCGCGGTGGCCGAGAAGACTGAGGCGCTCCAGTCACGGTCTGCACGACCACTACGGTCAGGGGTTCGAATCCCCCCTCGGGCATGGATATTTGTGCCGTCCTAGTTCGTAAGTAGTTCATAAGTAGTTTGTAAGTTTAGGGACTGATGACCCCGTAGTTAAGTCCCATAGACTTTACAAACATTTGAACATTTTTAGACATGGCGATTTCGCTGTCCAGGGGAGTTGTTTGTTAATTTGTTGATACTGTAGAAAGCACACACCCTGTCTGTGTATGGGCGCATTATCATTGTCAGGCCGGCCGCGGTGGCCGAGCGGTCTGTGGCATGCCAATGACGGTCTGCACGGCCGCTGCGGTCGGGGGTTCGAATCACCCCTCGGTCATGTTTGTGCCGTCTTTAGTATAAGCTAGTTCATAAGTAGTTTGTAGGTTTAGGGACTGATGACCCCGTAGTTAAGTCCCAAAAGCTCTACCAACATCTGAATATCTGTCATTATCATGGAAATATTTGTCAGCAATATATTAGTCATAGTAAGCAGTTTGTTGTCGAAAAATGGTGAGACATTCATTCACAGTTATCTCTGAGGAGTGAGGGTAATGTTAGAAACTGTTGAATGCCATGATGTACATGGCCGCATCACATTGATCTCTATACTACTGGATGTTCAACTAAAGATTTCTGAGCGTGTCAGGCAAAGATGTTCATATTCTGTTTCTTGACTAATTGCAACATGGCTGCGACGAAATACTAGTAAAAGCACAGCAGTCAACAGAACTGACGTCTGTTCTAGATATTATGAATTGTGATTAAGAATATCTGTCTAAAGGTGTCTGCTAATTCAAATTGAATTACCCAGGGCAGGCGGCAAGGACGCGTCTTTGCTTACTGCCCCACGGGGTTTCCCCCTTCTGCTCGCTAAATTGTTCAGAGTGCAATGGACGAAACCACTGACGGTACCTTTGTAAAGAGCCACCGCGAGCTCAATAAATGAAGGTGATTTAAATAATGAAATGTTAATTTAGATGTCAAAGATTTATTTGTACACAACATTTCTTCTGTAAATCTTTCCATCTTTATTAAGCTCTCCTTGTAGAGGACAATCAATAATTTTTAAATTTACGCAATTTCTTTCACGGACTGTTGAACAGGCAACATAAAGTTGACCATGTCCGGTATGAGTACATAAACGTAAACGTTTTTCCGTGAAGTAACTGCGAAAGAGTAAAGCTCTGTGCTACAGTTGATCGATATTCATCGGTTTTAGATAGACACTGGTGTTTAGTGGGAAACATCGATGTTCTTACATCGGTGTTAAGTTCTCTAAAACATCAACACATCGGCGGTATGAAAACAATGTAGGACCATCGGTATCTCCATCTTGAAGATTCAACTCGATTCTCTAATAAAATTTTGATATGGTCCAGGATACCAAGCCATAAACGAAATAGGTACAGTCAATCAGAGTAACTTTTTACCAGTCAGGATATCTTTCTACCACTTAATATTTGGGTTTCAAAAGGCTCGTGTTCCACCTATTGGCAATATTTTTTTCTAAAGGTAATTTCTAATACTTCTCTTATAAATATTTCCCCAGTAGGTGGAACATCTGCCCTATGAAAGTCAAATATTAAGTGGTACAAAGACACCCTGACTGGTAAAAAGTAACCCTGATTGACAGTATATGTAAATCTGTATTCTGTATTGTACTCTATGTCTTTGTCCAGTTTAACATAATTAAGTCACTCATGGTAATAGAATCAGGCTAAATATATTTTTAAAAATTAATTCTAACACTAATGTCTACCTAATAGCGATGAATATTATCGATCAACTCTAGCACAACGCATTACTCTCTCGCATCACGAAAAAACGTTTTTAATAGTTATCGGCGACAAACTGACGCACACGTAAGTTGCAAAACTGTGTATGCGCATGACTACTTATGGAACTTGAAAACAGCTCTGCGCATGCGTAGTTCCATTGGCAACAAACAGACACACATTTAAGACGCTTATGAATAAGATTACAAGAAAACTAAAAGGAAATATGTTTCGATTCCGTACTCATGCGAGTCAGTTATTTCGCATATTGGCATGAATTTCAAATTCAGAGGTAATCAAGGCAATTATTTGTATCGTACTAACTGATGTAAATTCGTTTGACTAATTACAACATGGCGGACAATGCAAAATCGCGAACAAAACATATGAATGTACAGACACGCTACAGTTCTATGCTCAGACGCCAGAGCTATTCATCCGGGTTATACAGAGATCACTGCCAAATCATGACTAAGCCTTCCCCCCATTCATGACTACAGGAAGCAGCCCTGCCGTATCGTAGGCTTCTATTTCAAGTAATGTAAATGATGATTCTTCGGACCATGCCACATATTTCCATTATCAAGTGTACCGGCTGCATGGTCGTGGCACCACTTCCTTCACAGATTTGCGTTGGCTTCCGTTACTAAGGGCTTAGCAACTGAGGCCCTCTCCGCACGGATGGGCCGCGTGGTCTGGTACGCCAAGTCGTAGAATGCGTGACCTCTGTTGCCGGAGGTGCGAGTCGTCCCTCGGGCATGGGTGTGTGTGTTATCCTTAGTATAAGTTTCAAGTTAGTGTAAGTAGTTTGTTAGTCTAGGCACCGATGACCTTAGCAGTTTGGTTCAAATGTTAGTAAATCTGTGGGACTGAAGTACTGACAAGGAAAGTACTTGGGCTCGAACAAACACATATACATCAAAATCGTATGAGAGATGATGTAAAGATCCCTTACTGCTCTAGCGATACTCCCGCATCTGCAAAACTCTGCAGTCGTCCGTTAGAGGCCTCTGCGTGTGCCTTGCCACATTGCACGTTGACCTGAAGGTTCGCCACTAGGGACGGTGCAGTGTGTCTCCACTGATGCGTTTTGTGACATTATTTGTGTGGTGAAGCGTCAGATGGGGCGGCGATTGTTAATCAATCCTGCTAATGTCTTGCGATTGGTTGAGATGAAGTTACGAAGAACCATCCTTCGTGAAGATGGTATTAGTGTAGAAGATGAATCATTCGCATGCTTTCTCGTATCTGTTATGCTACAGAAATATGAGCATAAGTTAGATACTGTTGTAACACTAACACATAATGATGATAACAGGGATGATAATGACAAACAACTCATTGCAAGCGGTACTGCTACGGTTAAGTGCGGGAAGAGGCGATGGAAGCCGTGGCAGTGAATACCAACAGTCTACCGAGAAGAAGGCTAAAGTTGCAACTATCATCACGGCTATTGATGACAATACGCTAGAGAACATGTACGATAATTATTACATAAGTTATAGTTAAGATATCTGCATTACGTATGGCGTTTACAATTACATCTACAGTGCTATCTAGAGCACGAATGCAGAGTTTTGCGAAAAACGACACCCACCAGCACATTGAGGTGTACGTAGAGATCCTGCAAGCAAACGTTCATACAGATATGTCTGTTCGAGCCCATGTACTTTCCTTGTGAGATTTACAGTTCCTAGTCTTACAAATTTATTAAACTAGTCTAACTACAGGCCGTCAATTCAAATAAGCCGCGGTGGAGTAGCCCAGCGGTCTAAAGCGTCTCGCTGTGGAGCGCGCGGTTGTTCGCCGTGGAGGTTCGAGTCCTCCCTGGGGCATGGGTGTGTGTGTTGTCCTTAGGTTAGTTTACCTACGGACTGATGACCACGCAGTTTGGTCCGATAGATTTACAAACATTTGAACATTTTTGAATTCAAATAAATACTTAGGAATAACAATTACCAACAACTTCAATTGGAAAGAACACATAGAAAAACTGTACAGAAGGCGAACACTTAGAAGATGCAACAGTTCTATTAAAGAAACTGCCTATACTAGTGCATCCTATTTTGGAGTATTGCTGCGCATTGTTGGATCCACACAAGGTGGGACTGACGGACGATTAGAAAACATTCAGAGAAGAGCAACTCGTTTTGTACTATCGTGATAGAGGTGAGATACACGATTTGGGGTGGAAATCATTTTTTAGAAAGGCGTAATTTGTTGCGACGAGATCTATTTCCGAAATTTCTTTCACCAAATTTCTCTTCCGAATGCGAACATATTTGTTAGCATCCACCTACGTAGGGAGACATGATCACAATAATAAAATAAGAGAAGTCAGATGTGTTCCTTTGTCCCCGCGAGCTGTTAGATAATGTAGAGAAATATCATAAAAGCGGTTCGATGAACCAACTGCACTGCTCTTCAGTGTGACTTGCAGAATATTTATGTCGATGTACATGTACAAGGACAACAAGCACACCCATCCTCGAGAGACAACTCGAACCTCCGGCGGGGAGAAATCGCGCGCTCCGCAACAACGCGCCATGATCATTTTTTTTTTCGCCTTATTTTGTGTTCGCTGTCATTACGGAGGATATTGTCGGTAGTGAAACGTTAAACCAAGCAGTCGTTTTCATCACAGATGCTGCCACAAACTGCGCCTCTTCGGAAGCCTGAGAGGTCTATGTTTTAAAAAACCTCTAAAAGACCGAATTACCTTTTTCAGAAACCAGTGCTTCATAGACTCGTAGGCCTGTTGAAAAATACAAATTTCCTGTCTAGATAGCTTCCATGAAACAAATTTTAGCTTCATCTGGGCTGCGTATTATTTGTCGCCCCTTTTCTATCCGTCATCTGCCTTCACCCATTTGTTGATAAATAACCAGGATATAAATATGCGTTGCATGTAACCTCTCATTCATTACCCATGGCAGAATCCGACGTTGTAGTAGCAACACAGACAAAGCTGATAATGCTTTATCTTGAGCTGGCGCACTGTAAAAGCATAGTGCGGTTGTGATAACACAGCGTTATGCATAAGCCTCTACACCTACAATGATACAGCAAACTTTTCAGTACAGCGGCGGAATCATGATACAAGAGATGATATTCAAACTATTCTCACTGATCATTTTCAGACTTCTGACGAATTTTTCATTAACGAACGTTGTTAAGAGCAGCGGTAAGTCGGCAACTAATGACAGCTATACGAGGCGCGTCCAGAAAGAAAGTTCCGTTTGGTAATAAAATGAAATTGTATACAGGAACAGAAGAAATTTTTATTGCACAAAATTCTACAACTCTTAAACTACTTTTCCATATAACTGCCGAAATTTTGCAGGCATTTGTCATACCTTGGCACCAGGTTTTGTATACCTTCTTCATAGAAATCTGCCGCCTGTGTCTTCAACCAGTTGGAAACAGTGAAATTTGGGGGAAGTCCATAGCGAGAGCACTAATTTTAAACCTACGGTTTTCCTGGACCTTGTCATCAAATGTTCAAATGTTTGTTAAGCTTTAGGGACTTAACTACGGGGTCATCAGTCCCTAAACTTACAAACTACTTATGAACTACCTACAACTAAGGACGGCACAAATATCCATGCCCGAGGGGGGATTCGAACACCCGACCGTAGTGGCCGTGCAGACCGCGACTGAAGCGCCTCAGTTCCCTCGGCTACCGCGGCCGGCGATCTTGTCATCAATCGCATGAACCAGTTCTTCTGTAACCAAAGGTGGACGCCCACTTCGTTCTTCATCGTGCACATCACTACGCCCGCCATTGAACTGTCGGACCCATCTTCTCACCATCGAATCACTCATCGCATTTGGTCCGTAAACATCGCAAATTTGCCGATAAATTTCTCTTGGTTTCACTTTCCTCGCATTCAGAAACAGAATCACCGACTTGATTTCACAGGCGGCGGGATTTTCAATCAACGCCGACATTTCAAACAAGCACAACAAAGCGTACATAACTGACAGCGATCTCCAAATGGCGCACGTTCTTCTCCTTGCTACACATCGTCTATAGCGCATGTGCGGAACTGCAATCGCAGCGCTGCAACGGGGATAAATTGAAACGGAACTTACTTTCTGGACGCGCCTCGTATTAAAACTGCAAATAACTTGTTGTTCAACTTTGTTGAGTCAGAGAAAACAATATTGTATTTACTCTCTAGAGAAATAAGGACAGATTTACATTACTGAAAAAAGTAGCTGGGCGAATAATGTATTATCCGTTTACAGCATAGTTTCAGTGACGTCTAATATCGTTGTAAAATGAGAGTCTCTTCTCTAAAAGTAAACACTATGCATAGCGCAAAAAAATACAAATAACCACTGAGTAAATCATGAATTTAATAGATACACTAAAGAGCAACAACAAAAAAATTGTACACCTACCTCGCCCGAATATCTTCTAGAGTCTCAGAGAGCACACAGAATTGGCGCAATACAATGTGTCATTGACTCGACTAATGTCTGAAGCAGTGCTGGAGGGAACTGACGCCATGCATCCTGCAGGGCTGTCTAGAAATCGTTAAAGAGTACCAGAGGGTGGAGATCTCTTTGGAAGAGCACGTTTCATGGAATCCCAGATGTGCTGCGTAATGTTGTGTGTGGAGGTTGGTGGGCAGGGACAGTTCAGGCTCAGAAAAGTGTTCCTGAAGCCACTCTGTAGCATTTCGGGACGTGTGCGGTATCGCATTGCCCTGCTGGAATTGCCCGTCGAAATTCAAATGTTTGTAGAGTCTATGGGACTTAACTACGGGGTCATCAGTCTCTAAACTTACAAACTACTTATGAACTACTTACGAACTAGGACGGCACAAATATCCGTGCCCGAGGGGGCATTCGAACCCCAGACCGTAGTGGCCGTGCAGACCGTGACTGGAGCGCCTTAGTCCCCTCGGCCACCGCGGCCGGCCCGATTGCAATAACAATCAGTAAGATCAGAGAGAGGGGGAATGAAATGATTTAAAAAGAAGGGATGATACAGAGGCAGAGAGGAGGGGGAGTTGGATATGGTGCGGGATAAGAGAGAGTGGTGGGAAGGTAATGGAAAAGAGATAGGGAGAGGAGGAGATGGATAAAGGAAGGGGGGAGAAAGCGATGGGAAAATAAAGGAGGGAGGAAGGGATAGACATAGGGAGAAGAAGAGATTAGAAAAAAACGAGATTTTCCAAAATTGTATTGTCGCGTTGAAATGGAATCAGGCTTGACTTCAAAGGCAGGGTTGTCAACTGAACACAGCACTTATACTAAAAGCAGGATTATTGCGAACAGAAACATACACGCAGCACTGACTGCCACTCGAGCAGAGTGCTCCGCTATTTGTACACAACAGAATGTACCAGAAATTAGAAGAATAGTTTACATAAGAAACATGTAGAAATTACAAGTGAACATAAGAGACACGTAGAACATTCTAGAAATGATAAGTACAAAGAAATAAATTTTTTCCGCTTCTGCACGGGATTGAACAGGCGACCTTCAGCACCGCAATCGGTGACGCTATCGATTGCGCCACGCCAGCAGTCGGATTAGTTGATGTCTTGTGGCAATATCTTCTGTGATCCGAAAAACACGTATTTAATTTTTTGATACATATATAAAATTAATTTTATATGTATAAATATATACAATGAATGTTAGATACGGTTTTCTTCGCCTACACCAACGAACTGAAACAGTTTCTTCATTTGTAGCCAACCTGTTCACTTAGATAATAAAATTTTTCGTATATAGTGATATAACAATACCACTAGGTAACAGAAAAAAATTTCCGAGCAACGCTCTGTCAGTCGATATTTATCCATAAGATAAGAAGGTATTCATAGTGCATAACGCAATAATTGCTTTTTTTTAATTTTAAGCTTTTAAAAAGAATCATAATACAAGCAGATTATCACGGTTTGCAATGTAGACTTAAGTACTCTGTAATATTAATGACAAGGCAGCTTTATTTTGTGACCACCCGTAAAAATAACCTGTAGTTTCATTCAGCTGATTTAAGTTTTGTACAAGAGATCTTTTTGAATCAACAAAAATTGAGCGAGCTCTTTCATATTTAACTGGAAGAGACATGTTATAGATATCAGACTGAATATTCTTCTCGAATGGAGTAAAATTACTCCTGTTGTTCACAGGATTCAATGCTGGGAACCCTCCTGCTCTCATTATTTTCTGTCTTACAAAGGAAAAGAAATTCTATTTGATATTGATGTTGGTCTACAAAAGCGCATTAAATATTTAGGAAATTTATTCATTAAAAACAATATTGTATTTTAGTTACAAATCAATTGTCAATTAAGTAATTCTTGAATATATTGTGGTAAACGTATTGTCATGTTTCATATCATAGCTAGATGTCAGAAATATGATCCATGTGAATTGCAAACAACTCGTTTCTTTGAAATATTCTGTATTGCCTAATCGATTATGAATGTGTATGAAATCTGACAAACGAACTGAGTTTTCACAATGTATGCAATAGCATGTCAAGTTGATACATTTTTCTTAGCTTCTATGGAAGAGATTGTATTTCAGCGTACTAAATGTTATTTACGAGTGCTGAAAACAGAATGGCTAATGAAGTGGTCTTCTGCGGCATGGAACAATCCATTTTATGAGCTGCTGCAAATCCGTGTCTCAGCTGGAAATCTCGCACTTAGGCATGAAGTGTCGTACTGGGGAAGATATAGCATGCAGATTATATGATGTAATGTGATAATCACTTCTGCAAGCGTGCTTCCCTTCTAAACAGCTGTTATCAGTTGTATAACCTCTTACATCAACGTACGTTGTTATTGCATGCGTAATATTAGGGAACACGTGCTTATCTTGTAGGTTAAAACTGTATCTGTGGCAGACGTTAAAGCTCATCAATGGCTTTCGTGATACCACTAGCAGAGGAGGTAGTAACTAGTGATCTGTATACAACTGCATGTAGGCCTATAACTCTGGTCTCTCAGCATAGAACCGCAGTGTAACATAGTGACGAAACTTCTAGGTAATTTCCTCAACTTCGCGCCAAACGGCTAGGCCGTATAAACATACCGAGAAACGATCATGTAATGAATGTGTATTTGGAGTGGAGCTGCACATTCAAAATGACGTAGTATTTCGGAGCTTTTGTGGCGTTATAAATTGTTGCAGCTATCAATAATATCATCCGGAAATCTCTCATTTCGATGCCGATGATTAAGAGAATAATGTTACGAAGAACAAGTGTTCATTTACGGTGGTAAGATATATTTTAACAATTCGTTCACTTCGAAACTCCGGTTTTTAAAGATAATCGCAAAAGTTTGACCACTTCGTCACGATATTACTGCTGTATAAAAGTAATGTCTCAACGTTCCGGCTGCAGTTAATCATGTCAGAAGAACCTGCTTAGTTTCGTAGTTCAGTATCACAAAAATTGTAGGCCGATACACGGACAGTTTTTGCGGTAACCTATAAGTTTCTAAACGTGAACGCGTACCCACAAAAAAATAATATGTCTGTGTATAAATTCTTGAGGAAGCGTTAATATTAGCTTGTCATATTCTCGAAGATATTACAGTTTGATAACGACAATTATCTAAAAACGACAGGTGCACGCAAGACATAGAAACGAGAACAAGCTGAAAATGGCGCTTATAAGGAGATGTAGGACTTAGACTCCAAGAATGAAATTTTTTTGTCTAGTTTTAAATATGTTACAATATCCAAAATCAGCATAAATAAATAAAAGCCTCGTAGAACGCGATAGTAAACCCATCGAGCATGCGAATGTAACCACAATCAGTTCTCTTTGAGATTGATGAATAGGTTTTAATTATATTTTTCTTTTAAAACGGTGGATACGATTACTCTGGCTTTGTGTATTACACTGCACTGACATTTTGATACCATAGATTGTTATTAACAGAAGTAATTGTTTTACTTTAATGATGTTATCATATTTGTATTAGAAAATTCAGCACCACATTTGGTGAGTAGCTAATCTGAAAGTAACAGCGTTAAATGTAACAACTTCTTAGAAGTGCATCATGCCATTCTTCTGTCACTCCCTATTAGCCACTTGGAGCGTTATCATCGCTTCAGCTGTACTTTTCCCCTATAGAATTTCGCGACTGTCAGTGTTAGACTGTGATAGAACTGCACATGATTTTGCATTGCCCTCCATGTTGTAATTTGGCAAATGAATTTCCATTAATTTGTACGGGCAATGAATTGTTTGCTTACTTCCTGTTCCCAGTATGTCAATCTTATATGTAATAGGCTTGTAAGGTAGTGGAATCGAAACGTATGTACTCTTCGTATTCTAGGAACATTCATACCTTTAAATGCCTGGAAATCCACTTCTGTAAAGCGGTTTACCAGTTACACAATCCCTAGGGCTCACGATTCTTTCGTGAGTACGTGGCGAGCACGGGCCCCGAGCTAATGCAGTCTTCCTTCCTTTTTTATTTCCCGGACTGTATTTCCTTTCCCCCTCCCCTCCATTCCTATCCTCACTCCGTCCCCTCCCTACTGGGGGAGTGATAACCTCAGTAGTTTAGTCAACCTACCCAACCAAATAATCCAACACAACCAGTTCCACAATCGATTTTCGTGCCCATGTAAACGCAACAGTTTTTGAAGCGTTCTTGGCTTGTCAGGTTGTGTTTTCTTGTTAATAATTTTCAGCACATATGGACAGAGTGACATTTTCTAATTTGAAATAAAAGTAGCCGCGGTGGAGTAGCCGAGCGGTCTACAGCGTTTCGCTGCGGAGCGCGCGGTTGCTCGCCGTGGAGGTTCGAGTCCTCCCTGGGGCATGGGTGTGTGTGTGTGTGTGTGTGTGTTTGTCCTTAGGTTAGTTTACCTAGGTTTAAGTAATTTGTAAGCTGCGGACTGATGACCACGCAGTTTGGTCCGATAGAATTACAAACATTTGAAATAAAAGTATAAATATTAGAGTGAGCATAAATCTGTGTATCTAAGTAAAGAAAAATAGCGATTGCGCTGACTAAATCAGGAACTGAATCAGCTGTTTTTTCGGCCGCCATATTAAATGGGCTAGGCAATCCGATGCAGACTATAACATGTAAACACGACAGCGAAATACAGTTTACGAAATTCGGTTTTTGTCTTTCGGAAGATGTGTTACAAGTAAATGTAGTGATTTTGTAGCAGCTATGCTGTAATTTGTCAAGTCACGAAATATGAACATCTCTGCCTGACACGCTCAGGCAGCTAAAGTTTAACATCCAGGTAGTATAGAGATTAATGATAACAACTTACTGTAAATTCGATCGCTGAGCCGTAAACAGGAACATTCACGCAATTGTTTTCGTCAGGAAAAGATACACGTGCTTTCACACAATCACTCAGCGATAACTCAAGCACAAGACGTGTGCTTCAGTTATGTCTGAATGATTGTGTGAACGTATGTGTGTCTTTTTCTGATGAAGGCCATGAGTGAATGTGATTGTCTATTTAACACAGTTGAGTTGTCTGAGTGACTACGTGAAAGTCATGGTTACAATATACTAACTCGGTTTATTTACAGACGAATGAAAAACTGATAGAATGCGACCTCGGGGAAGATCAATTTGGATTTAGGAGAAGTGTAGGAACACTCGAAGCAATACTCCTTTTACGACGTATCCTCGAAGATACGTTAACCAAAGGCAAACCTACATTTAGAGTTTTGTAGATTTAGAGAAAGCTTTTCATAATGTTGACTGGAATACACTCTCAAATTCTGAAGAAAGCAGAAGTAAAACATAGGGAAAGAAATCATGAGTCGAAGGGAATAAAGGGACGCTGTGATTGGAAAGGGAGTGGGATAGCGTTGTAGCCTTATTCATTCTGTACATCGAGCAAGCTGTGGAGTAATTTGAAGAAGGAATTAAAGTTCAGGGAGAAGAAAGAAAAACTCTTGTTTGCCGATGACATTGTAATTCTGAATTCTGTCAAACACAGCAAAGGGCCTCGAAGATTAATTAAATGGAATGAACAGTGTCTTGAAAGGATGTTATAAGATGAAGATTAACAGGAGCAAAATGTAATGGAATGCTGTGTAAGAAAATCAGGCGAACAGACAATAAAAGTAGTAGATGAGTTCTGTTATTTGGATAGCCGAAGGGAAGAAGATTTAAAATACAGAATGGCTATGGGAAGAAAAGCATTTCTGAAGAAGCAAAATATGTTGAATCCAAAATTAAGTGGAATGTTAGGAAATCCTTTCTAAAGGTTTTTGTCTAGAAGGAGGAACGAAGCTTAGAGTTTTAACACTCCGTCGCTAGATTGGTCATTAGAGGCGGAGATCACGCTCGGATTGTTGGGTAAGGATGGGGAAGAATATCGACCGTGACC
The DNA here is from genome assembly GCA_026315105.1 of Locusta migratoria. Classification (NCBI taxonomy): domain Eukaryota; kingdom Metazoa; phylum Arthropoda; class Insecta; order Orthoptera; family Acrididae; genus Locusta; species Locusta migratoria. Next base: position 345,952,958 of record CM048745.1, read on the forward strand.
TTTTTGAAGGGTGCCATCCCGGCAATTGCGTGGAGTGATTTAGAGAATCAAAATCTCGATGGCCGGAGGTGGATTGGAACCACTGTCCTCCCGAATTCTAGTCAAGTATCTTGGCTCTTCGTCACCTCGCTCGGTATTTGTTTAGAGTATGGGAGTGAAACATGTACGATAAGTACAGACAGGAATATGTTAGAAGCCTATGAAATGTGGTGCTACGGACGACTGTTGAAGATTATGTGGGTAGATCGCTTATCTAATGAGGGGGTGCTCAACAGGATTGACAAGAAAAGAGTTTCCTGACATATCGTGACTAAGAGAAGGGCTCGATTGGTAGGACACATTCTGAGACATCATGGAATCGTCCATTTAGCATCGCAGGGAAGAGTGTGGCGTAAAAATCGCCGAGGGAGATCGAGAGACGAATACAGTAAGTAGATTTAAATGGATGTCGATTGCCGTTCTTATGAGATGAAGAGGATTGAATAGTGTTGAATCATCCTCATTGCCATTTGTTGAATCATCCTCATTGCCATTTGTTGAGTTCTCGTCCCGGTCTAGCTTCCAAGGAAAGGGTCGGTGCAGGATGTGTAGACAGCTAGAATAACTATTCAGATTAGTGGTACAAGTTTTATTGACTGAAGAATACAATACTCAACTTCTATCTGTTCTTCTCTCTTCTCGCGGCGTCGTCTTCTGTACGATGCTAGCTGCGCTAAGACCTAGTTACTGTCTAATTCGTAGCCGAGTTCTGACAGGGTTCCAGACGTATGTCGGCCTAGATATAGCAGCTTGTAGAGGGCGCGCATCTCCGTTACTCCTCCAGGATACGCGCGCCGGTCGCGGTGACCGAGGGGACTGAGGCGCTCCAGTCACAGTCTGCACGGCCACTACGGTCGAGGGTTCGAATGCCCCCCTCGGGCATGGTTATTTGTGCCGTCCTTACTCTTAGCTAGTTCATAAGTAGTTTGTAAGTCTAGGGACTGATGACCCCGTACTTAAGCCCCATAAGCTTAACAAACATTTGAACATTTTTTGATGCGCGGCGCCGGCGTGCGATTGGCTGCCGGACGTCATCCACTGCCTTCTCTACGATCGTTCTCTTGCATCTGGCGTGTGGCGCTGACTTTACGCCACTACACAAAAGATAGAGTAGGGTGGAGATCTGCAGAAAACCCGTTTACAGACTGAAGACCACAACAAAAACATGTTTATCTTTTTCTGTAAAGGTAAAGCAGTCAACAATCCGAAGATTGGTTTGAACACCACAGTGCTTTACTAGGCATGGTCCTGTTTGGAGGTGGTATGCCGTTGCCTTCCTCCGACCTTCGAACTGACTTACCCAGCCAGTTATAGGGGGACCTACAGTTTAACGTGGGTTCCGAATCACGGTGCTACTCGGTATTTTTCACACGAGCAATACTGCCAGAGGTGAAAGAAGTGGAAAGTGACAGATAAAAATCCTAGGACCTGGCGGGGATCGAACCCGCGACCTTTGGATTTGTAGTCTGGCACTCTACCACTGTGCAACCGAGGCGCATTATTGAAGGCCGAAAATTGAGGTTGTGCGAATGTGATTGTTTCAGATGTTTGTATAGTCTATGGGACTTAACTACGGGGTCATAAGTCCCTAAACTTACAAACTACTTATGAACTACTTACGAACTAGGACGGCACAAATATCCATGCCCAAGGGGGGATTCGAACCCCCGATCGTAGCGGCCGTGCAGACCATGACTGAAGCGTCATAGTCCCCTCGGCCACCGCGGCTGGCTGTGATTGTTTATTTTATGTGGCTGCGGATCAACGACGTATTTAAGGCTCATTGCTACTATCCTCTATTATTGACATTGCAACCACGATTTTCAATTGTTAGCTTCTGTAATAGCCTTTATAGTTGAAATTGATACTTTAAAAGGCGGTCTTGTCCCTAATGCATATCATTAGAAAATCTACATTTAGGGTGACCAGATGCGATAATATAAAAAAAGAGGACAAGCAGCTTCAAAAAGGAGGACAAAGTAAGAAAAAAGAACACGTTCAAAACATATTTCAAATTTAGTAAATGAGATTATTATTAATAGATCAACATTTCTCAATTATTGATACTTCACTGACGATCCTAATTTATGCAGGCTTTTAGGTTTAATTGTAAATAGATACACATGAAAATTCTTTTAAATTGTATTGGCCATCGACATACTTTTAACAGATTCAAGCTTCAACCTATTCCTGTCCTCAGTCCAATATGAGGCAATTAGTGAAAGTATTCTTTCCGCAAGTGCGTTGTGCACTGATGTACTGAACAAACTGCTTTGATTCATCGCGCCGTTACCAACAACATCTACAAGTCAAACAGCAGCCGCAGACATGGACACTGCACTGTAGCCTTCCGAATACAGGAAAAAAATTCTATTACCAAGGAACCTTGAAATAAAACCACGGCAGTAAAACAATCTGTCGAGCTATTTCTTACATTGATTGACCACTGAGACGTTAGTTCCAGTTCCGCACATTTTACATTCTTCTCCCTTTCCTGAAGGCAGGATTCTTTGCAAGAAGGAACATCTGAGCCCGTACACTTGCATTCAGGCATTGCGATATATTTTATGAAACTCGCTTGGTTACAATGAACAGCAATTTACACTCAAGTCACATATGGCCAACATGAAAGCTATGATGTCAACTGCCGAGCCAAGCCATGTGAATCGGCGACTGACAACTAAAGATACGGAGCGGACATTTTAAACAATCGATACCTTGCATTCTCTTACGGTTCGATCTATGATGAAATCGACGATCTTGCTGCCACATGTAGCACTGCCTTCCCGTTTATTTATAAGGTATTTAAGAAATGAGCAATAGAACGGGACTTATTGTAAATATAATTCTATTGCCTTCAACTTTGCGAAAAAGGAGGACAATTTAAAAATCCGCCCGGACCCCGGACAAAGAGATAAAAAAGAGGACATGTCCGGATTAATCCGGACGTCTGGTCACCCTATTATATCTACATTGATACTCCGCAAGTGAGGCGGAGGGTACTTGCGTACAGTGGCGGACTATAAGGATGTTGCAGGCCCGGGGCGGCGGCAAAACAAAATGAGGCCCTCCGTCTACTTGTAAATACACGTATTACTATAAAAAAGTAACTTTTCCGTTTTGGAGGCTCTCCCAAGACGAGAGGTACGGGCCAGTCTACAAAAAATAGCTCTCGAGATTCTACCCCAAAAATTAAAAAAAAAAAAATAATAATAAAGAAATACGTGTTTTTGTTTACACGTATAGGTTAGGATTTTAGATATGTACAAGAAGTTTCGTTTATGATTCCAAATAGTTCGTTTTTTGGTATAAAATGGAGTACTTTGTAATGTTTTACTAGTTCTTGAGTAATTACAGTTGCTATCTACCACTTCCAAACAAGATACTTAGCTTTTCAACATTACGATATATGGGGGTTCTGCTCGCTGCAACATTATTCTCCTGGGGCGTCGTGGTAGAAATAAATACTAGTAGGTACAATTTTTCACTTCTTCTTTAATCTGAATCAAACTTCTCCACCAAAACATTACAAATTAAAAACGTATACAAAGCATCAGAACTTAGCTGGTAGTACTCCCACAGACTGACATAGCTTCCAGTGCAGTTTAGAAAAGCCAAAACTCGAATTCCCCCACGCAAGGCGGTGAGGCAAATATATAACATCGGCAATAATGACTTTACATTATGCATTGTTCATAACATTTGAATATACTAATTTACAATTAACGAACACAACAGTAAAACATTTCAGGTACACAAAAATTATCACAATATAATATGAAAACTATACATACAATAATTTTAGATGGCGCATCTCTGTTTAAGTTGTAATTTCCGATCTTTTTGTTTGCCAACAAACAACAATGTTAAATGTCAATTAATTTGTTAATGAGTACATCATACATGTTCCTAACATATATTTAGCTATCAAATATATTTGCAATTCTGAAACTAGGTTTAAAATCACACATCACTCCATATATACAATAAATCATGATATTTAATTAATTAATTAACACAATTATCTGGTTAACACAACTTGTTTATGAGCCTAACATATATACAATGCAATTTATTTTCATGTATTTATGTAGATACAAAAGTTTTTACCATTCGTCTGTCTATTTATTGAAATAATGTACAATGACAAAACTATTGTTTATAGAACTGTCTGGAAACGTCTTATACATATCTCTTAATTAATGAAATCTATCACTTGTTTTAATCACAGTATCACCGAGACACTGTCCTACACTGATTCCTAGGCTGGCTATTTTGTTTATAACTAACTTCACACGCAACATGTAACACTATTGAACCACACGATTCCGGGTCCGACGCAGAATAGTGATGGGCAGTTCGGATCATTTCAATGTTTCGAAACATACGGATCATCTGAGTCTAGTGAGTCGACTCACTGTTTCGGCACACGAAACATCTGGCGTGCCGCAGTGCCGTGCGCCACGCTAACTCTCCTGATTCACGTGAACCGCGACAACTGCAGGGCGCCATAGGAGTCGACTCGCTGCTTCGGCACACGAAACATCTGGCGTGCTGCAGAGTCGTGTGCCGCGCTATCTTCCCTGATTCACGTGAGCCGAGACAGCTGCAGTAGGGCGATACAGCAAATACGACACATCTATGGAATATCAATATGGTTTTAATAGGTTATTCACTAGACTTAATTGAACGGCATGGGATTTGTTTGCTATTACGATTTTACAATCGTGTTAAAGCGTAAACGTTTCCTAAGTTACTCACAGTTTCATACAAACAATAATGTAACAAAGGAAGCACAAAATAATAATGTTTAAATTCCAAAGTGATGAAACATTCCCAACCTTCAAAATTCCATAATAAGTCTAAATTATGGTTCAAATGTCTATGTGCATCCAGAAATGAATAACTTTTCTAACCAATCAATATAAGCAAACTATTAAGATTTGTTCCCAAGACATATTTAATGCAATAAACAGATATTACTACTAGTGTTAACACAAGGAAACACATTTCACAATTTACGGGACGAAACCACAAAACTGAACTAAAATCTTTCAATGTCCACAATCATATTCTAATAATCAGATTCATCTTCAGTCAGTCAAATAAAAGAGAATCAGTTATAGTTTCTGTCAATTGAAATAAAAAAGTTGTTTTTGACGTCTTACTGAGAATGCGGTTTCGTCTCACTGAAATTATTTGCCCTTGCTTCGAAAAGACGTTCACCTGGCACAGATAACAACGTTTAGTTCACGCGAAACTACATAAAAACACCGAAGGACTTCACAATTTTTCTCGGTGGTATACCTGTTTTAAAACCTCAGTTGAAGGGTACCGGTAGCATAATTCAAAATATCGCGTAGCGCGTTAGGGGAACAACTTCAAACCCGTCGCACGCCTGGGCGCTGTGTCGAACCCACCCAGACAGACGGACAGCAAAGCGCATGTTAACGGTATCTAGCGTCCGATACATGAATCACAAGATTCGTTGTTTCGAAACAGTGCCGATTCAAGTTTCGACTCAGTCGAACAGTTCGCTGACTCGATTCACTGTGTCGAAACATCAACTCAGTAGCCAACTCTAACGCAGAAGGTATAGTATGATAACATTGAGATGAGGGGGGCAGCAGTATCATCACAACTTGCAACACTTGCTATTCCATATCGCCCTCTTTCTGGCAGCTATTTAGCGAAATACTTTGCATTTTCATAGTTTCACCGCCATCTACTGCCATAGCTGTGTGCAGTAGTTAGCAACACTTACAAAACAATCTACACTGGGCACAGAAAATGCAAAGTATTTCGCTAAATAGTGCAACATTTCGATCTGGTTGCCACAAAGAGGGAGATATGGAGTAGCAAGTGCTGCAAGTACACCATTTTATACCAAAAAACGAACTGTTTTGAATCATAAACGAAATGTTTTGTACATATCTAAAATCCTAACCTATCTGTGTAAACAAAAACATGTAAATATTTCATGACATCCACTGATGATGCCTTGTGAAAAAGGCGAAACGCGTATGGGTGAATTGTGAAAATAAAAACGGTATAGTATGATAACATTGAGATGAGGGGGGCAGCAGTATCATCACAACTTGCAACACTTGCTATTCCATATCGCCCTCTTTCTGGCATCTATTTAGCGAAATACTTTGCATTTTCATAGTTTCACCGCCATCTACAACTTAAACAGAGATGCGCCATCTAAAATTATTGTATGTATAGTTTTCATATTATATTGGCAATTATCTTTGGAACAAAGAAGCTGAATTAAAGTTTGTGTTGTGGAGGGAAATCGTACATAGACTATTCCAAGGCGCCTTAATCGTTCGTGGTGTGGTAGTCTAACGGTTAAGACGTCTGCCTAGTAAGCAAGGAGGTCCGGGTTCGATTCCCGGCCGCACTACAAATTTTAATTCAATGCTTCACATCTATCAAAAACCCCTTCATTTGCAATATCAGAAGGCGTTTTCTTTTAAAACAATATTGCTGTGAAAATAGATCTATGCAGATTTTTTTGTATATCGGATATATCGTTAGTAATTATTGAAGTCTAAATTAAGTAAAAGTTTGTTATACTTGGGGGATGATCTGTTCAATTAATTTATTACGGAAAACACCAAGATAGCCTATGATCTTTATTCAGACGACCGGTTAATCTGGCGAAAACGGTCATCTGAAGGAAGATAAGCGATCTTGGCTGTTTTCCATAGTAAATGTAAAATATGTTCCGTATAGTAGCGGAAATTGAGTATGCTCGTAGCGGAAATAAGTTATTTTAGGGTAGCAACACAGATTATCTGAACCGTGAGAGGCAGTTTTTCTTGCGCGCTTGTTGTGCGCGTTAGGCTTAAGGTACTCGTGCAGAGCAGACGTCTGCGTAGCGCCGAGCGTCAGCGGAAAGGAACAACGCGCAACGTAAGCTGCTGACGAGCGCACCAGCCAGGTATCACAGCACATCCCGGAAACGACTCGAGTCTCTTGCATCTCGGCGTTTCTAACTACCGACATTCCTCCTCATTCAGTGCAGCGATATTTTTGTCTGCAGTTTTCACTCTCTGGGGCCCACAGTGTGAAGTATGTCTTTGAGGGGTATGGTTAATGATAGAATAAAACTTGTTCTCCTCACTGCTTTATGAGCGTTCATAACTTCAGAATCTCATTTCGCTCTTTTCGCGATCGCAAGGTGTTGCTACTTATAATATCGTTGTTATTTGCTGCCCAATTGTGTTTCAAAGCCAATTTTGTGCTTATATATTGATGGTATATTTCCTATAGCACTAGCCATATTTGTACATTGATGCTATATTTGCTATACCTCCAGCTATAGCAAATATACCATCAATATACAAGCACAAAATCGGCTTCAAAACTCAATTGAGCAGCAAATAACAACTATATTACAAGTAACAACGCCATGGCCCAAGGCCTAAATGATCTTATTGTGAAGTAATGAAAGCTCAAATATGTTATCCTTATTCTATCATTAACATTTGTCGGTTTGCAGATGAAGACTTTATTTAGCTGACGAATGGTAAAGCACATCCCAGTGAAAACCACTGTCCAGGATACGTCGAAATCAGACTTACTTTCAAAATAATATAGACAATTAGACAGCATGGTTGTGCGCTTGCCCGCGAAAGGCAAAGGTCCCAGGTTCGAGTCCCGATTCCGGCACACAATTTTAATCTGCCAGGAAGTTTCAGTTACTGGTAGATTTTAAAATCAGGTCATTTGGAGATGTTTTTGTTGGGGCGGACAGTAGTAAATAGATAACTACACAATGTGATGAACAGTATCCGGACACCCCGAAAGACTTATGTTTACATATTAGGTGCATTGCGCTGCCACCTAGTGCTAGGTACTCAACATCATTAGATATCGTTGGAGAGCAGAATGGAGCGCTCCGCGGAACTCATGTACTTCGAATGTGGCCAGGTCATTATCATGTCAGAAGTCTTAATATCCACACTCCTAAACATCCCTATGTCCATGGTTTCTGATGTGATACTGAAGTGGAAACGTGAAAGGACACGAACAGCACGAAAGCGTGCAGGCCGCGCTCGTCTGTTGACTGACAGAGACCGCCGACAATTGAAGAGGGTCGTACAGTGTAATAGCGCAGACAACAATATACAGACGGGAAACCTCCGTAAGGGCCAGTCACACGCACAGGGGTGCGGGCGGGGGGGGGGGGGGGGTTAAGCAGTTTCGTAAGCTGTCCCATGATGGCGCTGAGGTCAGAAAAAGCCCTTTAACCCTTTAGTGACCAAATTATATCCAGAAGCTGTAGACTTTTTACGAATACTCTATTAAGCTAAGAAGCCATAGGTAAAAATCATAGTTTAAATCTTGAAAGTGAGAGTTTAGCCTACGAGTATAAAAAAAATTAGTGGGAACTATTTTTCCTATCGAACTTGGCAGTAACTGGACTTGATAATTTAAAAAAAATTATACCTTTATTTTTTAGTACAAAAAGCATATTAAACTTTTGATTTACTTTTATATTAGTTTATATTGTCCATTGAGTTCACTAAGGTGACGTCCTATGGAACTTAGAGAAGTATGGTGCTACACACAGACGTACACGATAGTTGCTACACATTACTTTTTTTCCTCTTTTCTTTGTTTTTGGTGCTACATTGGCGGCACCTTCTGTTTGTAGTACCTTTTGTTGGCAAATGAGTTCCAAATTTCGCCAAACAAATTTCATCTTGAATGTTAGCTGGTCTGCTTCTGTTAACTTCCACATACTTTTGACATTGACTACTGCCAAATATACAAGAAAGAAAAATAGTCTCTGCCCCCACTTCCATGAACGACGACCAACAGCATACCATTTTCGCAGCTGATCAAATCGATCCACCCCTCCCATTATTTTATTGTACTCTGCCACAGTCAATGGACGGAATACTTCTTCTTCCATCTTTTGTTCAAACTCTGCGAAGTATTTGGTGACTCAAAATCTCCGAGTCAGCATCGAAATCTGAATCTTCTACATCTTCTGGTAAAGTGTACAAAATTCCCAAAACCTCTTCTGGCATGAATCAATACATTCTAAACAATAACTACAACGTCGATTGCACAGCCATACACACTGCACTTCACACAAATTCAGTGGGAAACATAGTTCCCACTAACTTACCTTGTAATATTTATGTAATGTTCATTGATATCCAGCAAATGTACAGGAATACTATCTCCCCCGTAAATATGAAAGTAGACAAATACAACGCAAGTCACTTCATACGCAAAAGTAAACCACACTATACAAAAACCGCTGCTATGGTATAAAGTGGCTTGTTTTCCCACGAAAACTGTGCTTCTACATTGAGTAACTAACAATTTAGAAATGCAACCACTTTGGCGCACATGTTGACAAGCTATATGTAGTTAGCACACTCCGAAAGAGGTGGTAGCACAAGTTTAAGTGGGAATACTGAAGTTATAGCAAAAACAAATAAGTGTGAACTATAGTTCCCACTGGTCACTAAAGGGTTAAAACTGGTCAGAGCAGGTGGCAGGTGCCGGCTGTTCCCACCCCCACTTCCCCTCAAACGCCGGCGTACCGGACACATCTGAGGCCTCGTGGCAGGTGGCATCAGCTGTCTTAGCCTCCCCTCCATGCTACCCTCTGATGTGTGAGAGCACAGAGTAACATATACAGAGGAGAAGCCCCCCCCCCCCCTAAACCACTGTCCTACGCTCCCCTCGTAGTTCCGTAAGATGCTAGCAGGTGTCAGACGGTTCCCCTGGCTTAGTACCGGTAGACCACACTAGAGGCACTTCTGAGGGTGTCTCTCGCACGTGAGAGGATAGCGTGGAGGGGAGGCTGAGGGGAGAGCTCGTGCCACCTGCCACGAGGCCACGTCTGTCCGCTGTGTCCGGTGTGCCGGCGTTTGAGGGGAGGTGGTGGTGGGGACAGCCACTACCTGCCGCCTGCTCTGGCCAGTTTAAAGGGCTGCTTCTGACCGCAGCGCCATCATGGGACATCTTACAGAACTGCTTCAGCACCCCCCGCCCCGCATCCCTGAGCGTGTGACCGGGCCCTTAAGGAGGTTTCCTGTCTGTATATATTTGTCTGTGGCGAGAGACACCCTCAGAAGCGCCTCTAGTGTGGTCTACCGGTACTAAGCTGGGGAACCGCCTGACACCTGCTAGCATCTTACGGAACTACGAGGGCAGCATAGGAGTGTGGTTTAGAGGGGGCTTCTTCTTCGTATAGTTTTACTCTGTAGTAATAAGCAGGGATATACCATCACACAGGAATGCCAAATTGCATCAGGATCCACTTCAATTACTATGAGTTAGGTGGAAGGTGGTAAAACTTGGATTCACACATCACGCAGGTCAATGCAAAACGATGCCTCGCTTGGTGTAAGGCGCGTAAGCATTGGACGTTTGAATAGTGGGAAAATGTTGTGTGAAGTGACGAATCACAGTACACAACGTGGCGGTCCGATGGCAGGGTCTGGGTATGGCAAACGTCTGGTGAACGTCATCTGCCAACAGTAAAATTAGGAGGTTTGGTGTGGTTGTGGGTTTCGTAAAAGGGGGTTGCACCCCTTGTTGTTTTGCGCCGCACTATCACTGGACAGTCCTACATTGATCTTTTAAGCACCGTCTTGCTTCCTACTTTTAAAGAGCAATGGCGATTGCATCTTCAAAACTATCAAGTACCTGTACATAACACATGGCCTGTGGCAGAGTGGCTGACTTGAATCTTAGAGAATACCTTTGCGATATTTTGGAACGCCGACTTCATGCCAGGCCTCACCGACCTACATTGATACTTCTCCGTGAAGAATGGGCTGCCACTCCCCAAGAAGCCTTCAACATGTGATTCAATCTTTGCCTGCGAGGATGCAAGCTGTCATCAAGCGTATGGATGGGCCAACACCATATCGAATTTCAGCATTACCAATGGAGGGCCCCACGAACACTCAAGCCCTTTTCAGTCAGGTGTACGGATACTTTCGATTACATAGTGTATGCAGAAATAGCTAAATGAATGCAATAGAATGTCGTATTAAGAAGCGAATTCTAAAAGTAAAGGCCATTTGGTCATAAAAATATATTCACAGCTAAAAGCAGGGTTCACAGTTGACTGATGATTGTATTTTATTTTACTATTAGCTACTTTCAACACTAACCTGCTCGGTTAGCCGTGTGGTCTAATACACCGTTTTCCGAGATGGGGAGGCGTACCGGCCCCTGGTTCGAATCCACCCGGCAGATGAACGAAAGGGGTCGGAGTGCCGGCCAGCCTGGATGTGGTTTTTAGACGGTTTTCCACATCCCCCTAGGTGAATACCGGGCTGGTCCCAAAGTCCCGCCTCAGTTACACGATTCGCAAATATTTCGTAACACTTTACACTTTCACACACATCTAACACTATACAGACATTTGGAGTACACATTTCCTCCTGGGGGGCATGGGGTGGCGGCAGGAAGGGCATCCGGCCACCCTGTAAATATTAACATGTGCAAAATCCTCATTTTCCATAGTGCCGACCCTACTTGTGCGGGAAAGGGCCAAATAGAGACAGACAGCTACTTTCAACACTAAATCATCTTCAAGCAGATGGATTATCATTACACAGATAGTAAAATCCAGTAAACACTTTTCACCTTAGTTGATGTTCTTTCCACCTTAACATAGTTTCACCAACACAGCTCGACATCTTGACATATACAGCTTACTAAGGACCATGTTCCAATTTGTGAGATATCTAGAGGCTGTGGATCCCCAACAAAACAAAAAATATATATTCGTTGAATAACTTTTCTTGGTTATTTTAATTTACTTCAAAATTACTTCATTCTCCCAGGTAACCACTGCACACTACTTAGCAGTTTTCGTAGCAGAAGAGACACATTAAAACTGCCTAAATATGTTGTTCCTTTTTCCTTTCTTCGTTATGTCCAGTCAAAGAGCGCGTTAACAGGTTGTTAACTTTTTCGATAGCTTCTGTTTTTTCTTCTTCTCTTTTTGAAATCACTGTATTGTTTCTTGCGTTCCTCAGTTAACAACTTTTCAGTGTCTTACCTTTCTCTTTGATTTGATTTGCTTCTGGGATTCCAAAAGCTTTCCGTTGTCTTACGGTATCTGCTGTGGAGTTAATTTCATGTCAGTCTTGTTTAACTTCCTCTAACCATGTTTTCAATTTCATTTTTGAATGGCCTAACAGAGACACAAAAAGACACAGGTAGACTAACTGTCTTGTAAAGCCGAATTTTCAAATTCTTGTATTCTTTTCAGTACGATTTTAAACCATGATCAGACCAATAAATATTACCAACGTACACTGCTCGGCAACACATACCGTATAATCAGGCCACTTTTGATGTCAATGGACATCTGTCGTCACTTACGGCTAAACCGTTGTTGAGACAGTTCATTGTTAAGAAATATCTTATGTACACACTACACGGAGCAGTAGGTTGTTCGTACTGACACGCATGCAAGAACTCACAAAACTTTCGCCGCGCGGGAGTAGCCGAGCGATCTGGAGCGCCACGTTACGGATCGCAAGGCCTTCCGCGTCGGAGGTTCGAATCCTCCCTTGGGCATGGATGTGTGTGTTGTCCTTAGGTTAGTTTAAGTAGTTTGTAAGACTAGGGGCTGATGACCAACGTACTTTGGTCCCATAGGATTACAAAGATTTGATCTCACAAAACTTTATACATTGTTATTCCTACAATGAAATGCATGTAGTCATTGAATGCTGCGAGGTTTAAAATACAAACAGCAAAACAGGTGGACGCATGACGAATACTTTTAAGAAATATTAAACTGGAGTCTTACTCGCATATTCTTGTTTATTGAAAATGGTGACCGTTTTCGACCAATATAAGGTCGTCATCAGACAATACTATGGGAAAAGAGAAAATGTATAGAGGGATGACTAAACAGGAATTATAACTTTAAGAAATAGTAACGAATTGGCGATATTCATAAGGTAACAGGTAAAATCCTTGGCGCAGCACTGATGGATACAGAATTTTGTTTTGCGAGAGACTTCAACCAGGTGAACTGAAAACCAGATGTTTTTTGAGGTTGGGTTGGGGGTGAGGTTTGACCCTAAGGAGGGGATTTATCAAGTAAAACATTTAAACCAAGGGGATTTTTTTTTTTTTTTTTTTTTTTTTTTTTTTTTTTTTTTTTTTTTTTTTTTAGGGGTCTTGAGCCGCTTAGCCTTCAGCCTCCCGCTCTGGATCCGCTACTGCTCCCAATCACGGATGTTGACTTCCAGAGAACGTCGCCTTCTGACCGGCGCCAACAGTACTGTTAAGATCGACATGACAAAATAGTGAAAATACATGACTGTGCCGTACGAGGTGGCGCAGTGGTTATCGGACTCACAAGTGGAAGGACGGTGGTTTAAATCCGCCTCCGGCCGACCAGATTCAGGTTTTCCGTGATTTTTCGTACATCGCCCCAGGCAAAGGCCGTGATGGTTCCTCAAAAGGGCACGGCCGATTTCCTTCCTCATCCGAGCTTGTGCGCTGTATCTAATGACACAGAGTAACATATATACAGACAAGCAGCCCCCCCCCCCCCCCCTAAACCACTGTCCTACGCTTTCCTCGTAGTTCCTTAAGATGCTAGCAGGTGTCAGGCGGTTCCCTGGCTTAGAACCGGTAGATCACACTAGAGGCACTACTGAGGGTGCCTCTCGCACGTCAGAGGGTAGTGTGGAGGGGAGGCTGAGGGGAGAGATCGTGCCGCCTGCCACGAGGCCACGGATGTGTCCGGATTGCTGGCGTTTGAGGGGAGGTGGTGGTGGGGGCAGCCGCTACCTGCCGCCTGCTCTGGTCGGTTTAAAGGGTTGCTTCTAACCGCAGCGCCATCATATCATGGGACATCTTACGGAACTGCTTCAGCACCCACCGCCCCGCGCCCCTGAGCGTGGGACCGGGCCCTTACGGAGGTTTCCCGTTTGTATATATTTGTCGGTGCTAATGAGCATGTTGTTGATGGAACATTAAACCCTAATCTTCCTTCCTTACTTCTTGCAACAGGAAATGTTTATGTCACGCGGTATCGCGGGTGTTTGATCAGATTGGTACATAACTTCCATCATCCTCAGATTCCAGGACAACAAAATTTACCCTCTAGAATACAAGTTCTACCTCTGCTTCTCAGTCCGTCTCGCCATCACCTGCAAGAGACCTTCAGCTGAATACACGAGTTTCCGCACACGAGTCTGCGCTCCCTGCGGTCTCTTCAAAGAAGAATAAAAAGCGAAGTAAGTTGGTCGGTTGTCACTCGTGGCTGGGAGACCTCGGCGGTTATGACGGCCATTCTACGTCGGAGAGCTTTCGTAACTAGCGTGTTTTAGCGACTTCCCCGCCTCGCGTGTGTACACCTGGTGTGCGCCGGAGGCCACTTGGCTGCGACGCTGCTTTTCTGTCCGACTGAAGTAAGACGAAGAGTGAAGTCTTCGATGCAGACACATAACCTGATCCTCTACAAGAGCACCAACAAGACCTCCGCATTTCACGCCTTATTAGAGATAATAAACTTCACCCGTTGAATAAGTAGGTCTGGTGGATACTGTCATTGCCTCTGGAGCAATAATTACTCTCTGAAGCGCGAAATGAAATTTTCTTAGAGGTAAAAACAAAAAATGTATCATATTCACGGAATGTATGAATTAACTGCGAAATGGGTAAAGTTGAAAATGTGTACCCAGCCGGGATTCGAACCGGGGTCTCCTGCTTTCTAGACAGTTGCGCTGACCCCCCCCCCCCTTTTTTTTTTTTTTTTTTTTTTTTTTTTTTTTTTTTCTCAGGTAGATCTTTGCTTTGCGGTCGTTGTTCCGGTTCGTTCTTGATTGTTCGTTGAATCTTTGGCTCAGCTTTTTTTTTTTATTACAGAGGGCGTTTAGCCCCCTGACCGGGCGCGCTGAGCCACGGCGCCCGGCATCGCTACACCACTGGGGACACAGCCGTCATCACACCTGCACGGAATTACACAAGTAGATACAAATTTACAACTCTACCCTGCCCACTAGAACTCAAACTCGTAGCAAACTTAGTGCTTATTCCCGTAAGAGTAAGGGCCTAGGAGTGCCTCCACACTGAAAGAAGAAAGGATCACTGCCCGTCATCGGCAAATTTTATAATGTGTGTGTGTGTGTGTGTGGCGTCTGTTGCTTCGGACATGTCCGAAAGAACAGTCGTCACTTTTGATCCTGCAGTTTGATTTGATTTTTTCAGGGAAGCCAAAACAGTGTTGGTCCAAACCGCCACTGACCGCACCGAAACTAAGTTTATTGTGCGGTATCGCTCCCTGTATATCTAGTAAAGCCAACCAATGCTCTTGATCAGTGCAAGGAGTCCCTTTACCAGTTATTTATTAGACTCAATTTCTTCGGATCTGGTTGTCCCAAATGTTCTGTGCCTTTTACTCTCCAATGCAATGCATTCGAAGATTAGATGTGATGCAGTTTCATCACCGTCATCGCAGATCCTACATTTATGGTCCTCTTGTGTTATTCCCATTGTATGTAGGTGTTTTTTGAAATTCCCATGGCCTGTCAGCAACCCAACCATGAGTATAATCTCTCTCCTGTTCAGACCCAGGATTGCAGAGCTTCTTTTAAAACATGGCTTTGGCATCATTACCTTGCCATGTTTTTGTTGATGGACTTTGGTCCAATATTCTACGTGCTGTCTTCTGAGCCAGTTACGTAGCACCAATTTGATCATTGCCTTGGTGATTGTCAGGACAGGTTCCGGTCCAATAAATGGAGTCTCTGCCCCCATCCTGGCTAATCTGTCGGCATGTTTGTTGCCACTGATCCCCGAGTGGCCAGGGACCCACAATAGCTCCACTAGAACCCTGTGACATTCTGCAACAATTTTAGACCTTGTTGCAGGGGATCCTGCAGTTACTATCTATTCATATTCACGAAATGCACGACATTAACTGCGAAAAAACTTATAAAATTTGGCGGTGGCGGGCAGTGATCCTTTCTTCTTCAGAGCGGAGGCACTCCTAGGTCCTTACTCTTACGGAAAGAAGCACTAAGTTGTTACGAGTTTGAGTTCTAGTGGGTAGGGTAGAGTTGCAAATTTGTATCTGGCGGTAGGCGTGCTTGAGTAATTCCGTGCAGGTGTACTGCCGGCTGTGTCCCCCGTGGTGTAGGGGTCAACTGCCTAGAAAGCAGGAGAGCCTGGTTCGAATCCCGGCTGGGTACACATTTTCAACTTTACCCATTTCGCAGTCAATGTCATACATTCCGTGAATATGAATAGATAGTAACTGCAGGATCAAAAGTGACGACTGTTCTTTCGGGCATGTCCGAAAGAACAGACGCCACATATAAAAATGTTTCATTGTTTTTCGTTCACGAACTACGGGACTCGAACCTGGGACCTTTGCCTTTCGCGGGCAAGCGCTCTACTGACTGAGCTATCCCGACACGACTCACGATGCCGCCTCACAACTTTACTTCCGCCAATACCTCGCCTTCTACTTCAAAGTCAAAGGTCCCAGGTTAGAGTTCCGGTTCCGGCGCACAATTTTACTCTGCCAGAAACTTTAATATCAGCGCACACTCCGCTGCAGGGTGAAAGTTTCATTCTGGAAACATCCCTTAGGCTATGGCTAAGCCATGTCTCCACCATATCCCTTCTTCCACGAGTGCTAGTCTTGCAAGGTTTGCAGGAGAGCTTCTGTGAAGATTGGAAAGTAGGAGGCGAGGTACTGGCGGAAGCAAAGATGTGAGGCGGCATTGTGAGTCGTGTCGGGATAGTTCAGTCGGTAGAGCGCTTGCCCGCGAAAGGCAAATGCCCCAGGTTCGAGTCCCGGTTCCGGCACACAATTTTAATCTTCCAGGAAGTTTCATATCAGCGCACACTCCGCTGCAGAGTAAAAGTTTCATTCTGGCACTTTTACGATATTTCTTATTATATTGGTGTGGTGCCTGTTCTTTTGGACATGTTCGAAAGAACAGACACCACATCATATAATAATTATTTATCCGCGAAGACTGCGTTAGCTTCACTTACTTCACCGCAGATGCGGTGATACGTTCGACCTCTCACGGGAATGCGTAACGGCGAATGTAAGAGGCATGGACGATAGGGACGCTACAGCCATAGCGTGCGGTTTGTGGAAGCTTGAGACGGACGGGCGGCAAGCACTGGTAGCCAAGTGGTCGCCGGGCGCCGTGGCTCAGCGCGCCCGGTCAGGGGGCTCAACCAAGCTCAACGCGCTCTGTAATAAAAAAGCTCAGTCAAATATTCAACGAACGACCAAGAACGAACTGAATCAATGACCGCAAACCAAAAATATGTCTGAAAAGCAAAAAAGTAAAGGCGACCGCTGACCCGAAACGGGAGACCCGGGTTCGATTCCGGGCCCGGCTCAAATTTTCCCTTGTCGCCATTGTTTAATTTCAACGCCCTAACGCAACCACTGTCATTCCTTTCCTTCCAAATCCTTCTTCCTTCCCCTCCTTCATCAATAATTTGCATATGATATTTCTCTTTAGTTCCATTCTCTAATAGCTCGCGGGAAAAAGGAACAACTAAATTTTTGTTTTCTCTTATTTTATTAGGCCAGGCGCGCACTGGCGATTTTCCGTGGCGCGATTTACTTGTCGGAAAGATGGAACACCGTGGCTCGAATATGAGCGCGCGCACGTGCGACAAAAAAGTAGCGGCGGTTTAAAAAACGCAACCGGCCCTATTTGACGCGCGACGCGATTGTCGCAGGTGAGGAGTGAGTCACAGGCAACAGCACGGGGCCGCGCGCACTGTATAGCGACGCGGTTTCTCAGCCGCTCCCTGTTCTGTGTTGCATACAAAGAAGTTCAGTGGGCCAGCAGCATGTCTGATAACGGGAGCAGTGTTACGGATGACGTTGTAGGTTGTGTTGTCGATCCAGAAAGACTAATTACAGAAGTAAAACAGCGACCAGCTCTCTACAACAGGAATTTTTAAAAAAATACAATGATCGCAATTTGAAAGAGAAACTATGGGGAGAAGTATGCTGCATCCTAATTAAGAAATGGACTTTAACTGTCTGGACCAGAAAAGGTATTTAATGTTTCACTTATTTTATTCATTCTTTTAGACATCACTTTTATAACAGTCCAATTTTTTTCATATTGCCAAGATACTGATCCTTGTGGAGTCACAAAATATTTTGCAAAATATTCCCTTATCTACATACCACACGCCTCAGCCCATATTCCTACAGTCTCACTGCCTTGCAGAAGACATTCGTACGACGTACGACTCGTCCTCCCTTCGCACACCGTCATTTCGTCTTACCTAATTATGCAGAATACAACATGCTTTTATGATTGTATCTGAAAATCCAATATCAATAAGTCGATGAAATATTCTCCATTTCTTAGACAAAATCCCGAAAGTACATTCCACCATTCTACGAGGACGACAATGTCTATAATTAAAAAAACGCTGTTTCACTGTCAGGTTTCTCTTGGAATACGGCCGCAGAATACGTATAGACAATGCAAATGCTACATCTCCTACAAAATTGAATGGTTGAGGTTGTCCTTCGTCGTGTGGTAATTTTTGAGGATTTGGAATGTTTAACTGATTAGATTTCAGTCTTTTGTTATATTCGATCCTATTGCTTGAAGCAGTGTATCAAAAGTATCCTTACCCATTCCCTAGTATTGAAAGAATTTATTTGGGTGATTTTGTAACTCTTCGTGTAATTTGTAAAACTGACCTTTCACTAGCCTTTGACTTACAATCGGATGCGCTGTTTTCTCGCTCTTCTTCGTAGTAAAAGCGCCACCAAATAAGCTGTTTCGATGAAATCCATGCTGGTACTGAGAGTGGCTGCGATTTTCCTGTCGCTGTGTGCGCATCACAGTGAACTGCCGCGTCAGCGATTTTTTTGTCGCCCCGACTGAAAAATCGCCTGTACGCGCCTAGCCTTATGATGATCATGTCTCCCCACGTAGGTGGATGCTAACAATATACGTTCGCATTCGGAAGAGAAAGCTGGTTCACTGTAATTACATCCACAAGTGTTTCGCTTTTGGAAAACAAAAGCGACACACTTCGATATAATTATAATGAACCTCCTAACTGTAAGCAACAACTTATATCATAAATAATCAGTGTAACATAACACATGTAGTGTTCACTTTTTCTCGTTTCCTGTCTTGCCGAAGATACCCAGCAATCCTCTTATAGAAATTTAATTGCACTAATGTTTTATATGTACCATCTGTTGAATCGAAATCGGTTACGGTCAACAAATAAAAAAAAAAAATAATAATAATAAATAGTTCAAATGTTTGTAAAGCTTATGGGAGTTCATTGCGAGGTCATCAGTACCTAAACCTACAAACTACTTATGAACTAACTTATACTAAAGACGACACAGCCATGTCTGAGGGAGGATTCGAACCTCTGACGCGAGAGGCCGCGCGATACGCAACGCGGCGCTCCAGCCCGCTCGGCTACTCCGGCGCGGCGTCAATAAGTAACTTCATCAAAAACAAGGCGACTGATTGCAGTAGTTTCTGAAACTATTTTAAGTTACAGTCGGAGGATCCACATCCATAATGGATAAAGTTGTAAATGAAATCATTTCATGCACTCCATATGCACTGTATCAACAATAATCTCTAAAATGGTGTTCTAATTTTTATTTCCGGAATTACAGAAAAAAATATTACAACATGTGACAAGGGTTAAGATACATACTGCGTGTTTCTATGACCGCTGGAAGGTGCAGTTACATTCGCTGTTTCAGAACAGTCGCTCTTATCAAAAGCTGTAAAATATTTTGTAGCCTTCTGCACGGCTGTAACATGAAATTGCTGGTAGACGCGTTACGATAGTTCCAGGACAGACGGTTATACGGAGAGATGGTCAACGCCTGTAATTCTGCCACAATCCGCTGTACAGCGCTGCCGGTCAGTCGGTAGTAAGTACGTAACGTCCGAGTTTGTTGTTCTTCCACACGAGTCTTTATATTAATTAAAAGTAAATTATTTTCATGATTTCTTTTGTGTCCCAGCCTCGTCGCCGCTTTTGTGTCTCGTTTCCGTCGTAGGTGTCGGTGGCCGAGTAGAAATAGACCGACACAGGAATAAAGGAAGCACGCTTGTGCAGGTACGGAGGTGAGCAGCCAGTGGGACAGCAGAAACTAGAAACACTAGAGTAAATTAGAACGAGATATATATTGCACAGAATTTATACAATACTTAACTTTTACATAGCTCAGTACTGCAGAATGCTGATACATAGTTGAGCTAGAGGCCTGCCTAGTGCCTGTCCGATAGCCAAGTCTTCACTGGTGCCTATCTGATTCCGAAATGTTAACTGGTTCCTATCTCAGTCCCAAGTGAACGATGTCGTTCAGTGGTGCCCACGAGCGGAGTTGCAGCAGAGGGCGCTCGTGGCTGACTTCGTAAGAACGCCGCGCCGTGCGTGCATGGCGGCGCGCGGCGAAAGTAGGTGGCGCACTTTGGACTTGTGCGACACCACAATTTCAATTTTCAGTATACTTCGAAATTATGTGACATGTCATAACCTTTCGATTTAAATGTAGCTTAGGTTGAGCATAGCTTACTAGCTTAACGCCCGCTGCTTCGCATGCGTAGGTTGGTTGGTCTGCACCAGTCGTTTCTCCCTCTTAATATAAATTTTCATAGATATAACTTAAGTACTAATGTTGTGATACTACTTGCAGCCGCGGCAGAATGGCCGTGCGTATTGAGGTGCCATGCTGCGGTGCGCGCTGATGTTCGCTGTAGATGGTTCGATTCGCCCCTCGGGCATGGGTGTTTGTGTCGTCCTTAGTATAAGTTAGTCGAAGATAGTTTAATTAGTTTGTAAACCTTAGGGACTGATGACACCGTAGTTAAGTCTCTTAAGATTTACAAACATTTGATTTTAGTACTTGTAACCCCCTATGGCAGCACTTAATAGTTAAATTTCGAAAAATACCCCACCATGTGACTTTCAAATTTCAACCACGTATGCAAATATCATTTTTTGTAATTCTGGGTTCGAAATTGGCTTAGTAGCAACGTATTTTCAGAAAAAATGTACATCCTCTATTTCACCCTCTAAATGATAAATTTTCTGAAAATAACGCCACGTGTCTTTTTAATTCTGATCAAGAAAACATATACCAATATATGTGGTTGTAATTTCAAAATTGCCTTAATAGCAAAAGATTTTCCTAAACATCCCCTCTCCAATTTAACCCCCTTGATTGTTGAATTTCCAAAAATACCGTAACAAGTATTTTTTTTTAAATTCTAACGAACAATACAAATACCAATATTTGCAGCTGCAGCTTCAAAATTGTCTTGACAACGATGTGTTTTCGGAAAGAAATTTTGATTCCCTATTTTACACCCTTAGTTGTTGAATTTCCAAAAATACCGAAACTCGTCTCTTTTTAATCCTGATAAAGAGTTCATATCCGAAGTTTCGTAGTTGTGGCTTGAAATTTGAGGTAACAGCAACATATGTCTGAAAATCAATTTTTGCATCCCGCATTTCACCCCCTTATTGGTCGAATTACCAAAAATACCTAAACACGTTTCTTTGAAATTCGAACCTCGCATACAAATCCGAAAATTTGTAGTTCTAACTTCTAAATTGCCTAAATAGCATTAGATTTTCGAAAAACATCCCCTCTCCAATTTAACCCCCTTTATGGTTGAATTTCCAAAAATACCGAAACACGTATTTTTTAAATTCTAACCAACAATACAGATATCAATATTTGTAGGTCTATCTTCAAAATTGTCTTAATAGCAACGTGTTTTCGAAAAGAATTTTTCATCCCCTACTTTACTCTCTTGTTAAATTTCCAAAAATACTAAAACTCGTGTTTTTTTCTTTTTTTTTTGTTTCTTTTCTTTTCTTTTCTTTTTTAATCCTGACCAAGATTCCATATCCGAAGTTTCGTAGTTGTAGCTTAAAATTTGAGCTAAAAGCGACATTTTTTTAAAATCAATTTTTTGCGTCTTTACCCCTTTATTGGTTGAATTCCCTAAAATGCCGAAACACGTGTCTTTTAAATTCGAACCCTGAATTAAAATCCGAAATTTTGTAGTTCTAGCTTCAAAATTGCCTAAATAGCAACGTGTTTTCAAAAAACGTTCCATCCCCTATTTCATCTCCTTACGGACGGGATACCGAAAAAACGCATCATAAATGACGCCTACATAATAAGATCAACACCCTCTACAAATTTCAAGCTTCTAGCTTCAGTGGTTTGGGCTGTGCGATGATGAGTCAATCAATCAGTCAGTCGGGTCATTGCTTTTTATATAAAAAGAGTTCTTTACGTCTAACTGCTCACAGGTACATAGGTATTGTTTTAGTTGGCGCCCACCATGTTTGATTACGCTGTATGGTCATCTCTCCGAGCCGACTGAAAGAGACGGCCATACCACCATCGGGTTTAATGACCACCCTGAAAGAGTTCTGTTACCCAGACGCAATCCGCAACTAGCTCGATCGACTCCACTTCTGCAGACACATGTGACCAAAATCCCCTGAACGACGAGCAACTTCATCTCTACCAGGACTTTCTAGTAGACCAGACTGTATCTCGCCTGTGACTTCAAATGAAACAAACCGAGTCACTCCTACCAAAATTCTGAATAATGTTTCACCTTTTCCAGTTAGACCCGAAACTCAAAGAAAGAAACGTAGAAAAATTGAGGCTACCAACTTAACGTCAAAAGAAAATATCAAAAAATTGAAATTGAAACGTTATTGGAATGAAACAAGTGAAAAATGTTAAAAGTCTGATAAGATAAAGAACCTTCTGACAGGTCAGACTCATCAGATGATGTCCAGTAGAAAGGCGACTCAAGTGACGGTCTTCGTGACGAAAAGGATGCGGGGAAGACTGCTCGAAAACAATGATATCTGTGATGGGATTGAGTGCGTCAGGTGTAAGCGTTGGTTACACGAATCCTGCGCAGCTTATGTGGATGTGTGCAATCCATGTGGCAAAGTCATTTTAAAAACAAATTCTAAGCCTATAAGTAAAACATCCTGTTTATAAATTAAGCCTAGCTCTAAAGTAAATTAAATGAATCACTGAGGTGATTTAGTGTAACCTTCTGTATAAAACTAGTATGTTCCAGTGATTAGTAAAGCTGTAAAAACAGTGCTTTTAAGCTACAGTTTAACTACATTAATGTCTTTATAAAATTTATAATTTTAGAATACATTTCTGGAGAAACAGTGATCGTTAATGAAATATTTTTTAAAAACACAGCCTCGATCACAAGAGAATTTTTATTGTTGTTGGGCAACCGGTTTCAGTCTGCTTGTGAGACCATCTTCAGGTCGACTGCAATTCAGTAATGTTACAAATATTAAGAAGGATGTACAGAATACGATATTATGGCAATAAACAGTCAAATAGTAACAATGTGAAAAGTTTATTGCCATAATATCGTATTCTGTACATCCTTCTTAATATTTGTAACATTACTGAATTGCAGTCGACCTGAAGATGGTCTCACAAGCAGACTGAAACCGGTTGCCTAAGAACAATAAAAATTACCTTGCGATCGAGGCTGTGTTTTTTAAAAATAAAAAAAATCTTTACACAATTTCTTTTTCATCAAGAAATTCAATGAACACTTTTATAAACACATCACCTGGCGGGCACGTCAGTGCTTCAAGGCGGACTGCTTCTTCTTTCAAAGTACCCTAATTTTTTCCGTAAACTGTTGTGGGTCGCTTATCATTACTTTAATTACAATTATCGCGAGTTTTCGCGCTCTGTGTTTGTTAATTCAGTTGTTGTGGTCTTCAGTCCGGAGACTGGTTTGATGCAACTCTCCACAATACCCTATCCTGAGCAAGCCTCTTCATCTCCACATAAGAACGGCAACCTACACCTGTCTGAATCTGCTTACTGTAGCCATCTCTTGGTCTTCCTCTGCGATTTTTACCCCACACACTTCCCTCCAACGCTAAATTCACAATTCCTTGATGTCTAAGAAT
Source organism: Locusta migratoria (assembly GCA_026315105.1). NCBI lineage: Eukaryota > Metazoa > Arthropoda > Insecta > Orthoptera > Acrididae > Locusta > Locusta migratoria. Next base: position 345,976,994 of record CM048745.1, read on the forward strand.
GTGTCCTACCAATCTATCCCTTCTTTTAGTCAAGGTATGCCAGAAATTTCTTTTATCCCCAATTCTGTTCAGTACCTCCTCATTAGCTACGCGATCCACCCACCTAATCTTCAGCATTCTTCTGTAGCACCATATTTCAAAAGCCTCAATCCTCTTCCTGTCCGCACTGTTTATCGTCCATGTCTCACTCCCATACAAGGCAACACTCCATACAAATGCCTTCAGAAAGGACTTCCCTAGGCTTAAATCAATATTCGATGTTAACAAATTTCTCTTTTTCAAGAACGCTTTTCTATTTTCTAAATTCAGTATAGTTACAGAATTTCTTGATTTTTATATTGTTTCAGGTGGTTGAAGGACCTCTTCGTTCTGGGTTCAAAGAAGGATCTTGAAGTGGATGACTTATATGATACCCTTGAAGGAGACTTCTCTGAAGAACTTGGTCAGAGACTTGAAGAGTAAGTACCTCCATTATAAAATTTAACTTGTTTGAAACTCACATAAAGCAATACAGTTGCATAACGCTACTTTTGCAGGCGGGTAGTTTGGCTTGAGATGCATTTGAAGCCAATGCTTAAATGAAGTGTCACTATATTGTTTTGGTTATTTGAGCTCAGCAATATGCAGATAGTCCGGGCGCCGCCCGGACTCTCATCTCTGGGCTTGAATGTAACCTTCATCTTAACTTTTTTTTATTTTATTTTTTACGAGGCTTTTTATGTACTATGCTCATGTAGCGACGATCTACATCGAACTTAACGTAACTTAAACTAAGGACGAACACAACATCCATGCCCTAGGGGGGGATCCGAACGTCTGGCGGGAGCAGCCTCGCGCACCGTGGCAAGACGCCTCAGTGCGCTCGCCATTCCCGGCCGGTTCCTCTCTAGTAATTATGAATAACTTTATATAAATGTCAATTTCTTATTGCAACAAAACGCTACTTTTCTATTCTTCCTCTGAAAACTTTTCATTGTTGCGTCGGTAGTAATCGGCTAGCGCATTATTAAGCAAACACTGTTGCGGCAACGTGTCAACTGGCGACGTCTATTATTTGTGTTCGTTCGTTCATTGTTTATCAGTTTACTGGCAATTTTTGGAATACTCAGATCGTGTGTGAACAGACAAGCTTACATTAACTCATATTAGTGAGTAATAACAGTGAAATGAAGAGACGATATCTTAGTTCGTTCCGTGAAGAATGGTTGGGGTGGGCGGGGGTTAGTTAGCCAAGGGGGAGGGGGGCACGTCTTGTCTCCGGGCCTGCCTCGAGTTCAATCTGGCAACCCTATATGCAGAGTGTGCAAATCTTTCGGGAACAACATTATACTGACGGCAGAAGACCCTAAACTGGCTATTCTGAGATGAAGAAAAACAATAGACGGAATTTCTGATAATACTAGGTCTCGAATGAGCATTTTGTGTGAAGCTACATGTTTGTAAGTGGTTCCATTCCTTAGCAAACGATTGCCTGCCACATGACGCCGGTGGCAGTACCACGAAAAAATACTACTTGAGACGGGAAAGCCACAGTTTCCTGAAATAATGTTTATAGCTGTTGCATAAATAAATATTTAGTCCTGTGGTTTACCAATATTCGCCAAAATCTAAGTTACTGTCAAGGAAAAGACACGAACTTGATGTAAAAAATAAACAAATAAAAATAAAATAATAATAATTAAAAAGCGTGAGGTTTGCCCTTTTATTTCCACTTTAGCAGTATAACAGTAGATTTCTTGGAAAGTAGGAGATATTCTGCAAAAACAGTAGATCTGACAACACTGCGGTTAAAGCTTCGTCTGTTGGCGCTTTTAATAGGAAACCGAAAATCATCTTCTGCTGCGCACGGCAGAAACTAATAGCAACAAGCTTCTGAAATGCCATTGTATACACGTATATATTTTGATTCAAAACAGTAACAATTAATTGTACAATTATATAAATAAAGGGGAAACATTACTCCCAATACCTTTTGTAAAAGAAAAAAAAAAACTTCCTTGTAGTGAATCTAGGAGGTGGGCGGGGGGCTATGGGTATGCTTTTTTTATTTTTTTTTTAGGAATCAGGTGTTTTTAGGAGCTCTAAATCAGTTTGGTCCATAGGAATTTTCATGGTGCACGTAGGGAGTTTTGACACGTCATGTAGGGACATGTTTCGAAACGATTTGGCAACACTGGATTAAATACCAAACTCTGCGTGAGTGCGTGCACTGTGCAGTGATTGTTGTGGTTCGTGTTTCTGTGTTTTGTATTGTGTCTTAAATAGTTAAATAAATATCGCGACGATGACTGACGAAGTGCTAGCGGCCCCATGCAGTCCTCGTAGGACAAATTGTAGCACATTACCGTGTGAGACCAAAGAAATTATTGATAATGCTAAATGCTACGAGCAGAAGTACAAAAATAGAGTGTTTGCTCTACCTCTTTTAGCCAATGAAACGAGCTGTGGCATCAACAGGTGTCAGCTACAGCAAAACAGCACTGTTCGCCCCTGTAATTATAAAAGTCACAAAAATAATCCTGGGAAATCACCAGGAACTCCCAGAGAAAAGAGGTAAATATCAGATCAGTACAAATTGCAGTTGGACTGGGCATAATTTTACGACGTGATAAATCGGAAAACCCGTACTTCAGTCGTAGCCTACTGCAAATAATCAGTGTTTCAAATGATTTGTGTTTTTAATTGAATCACGGGGCTCGTTTAAATTTTACTGTTAATTTGGAAGAAGTGTTGCATGTCGCAGATGCGGCCTACTATCGGTACCGTACATTTCGAACACGCGAGCACCGCAGTGCCATCGCTGCTTGTTCATTCGCTACAATTTAAGCTGTAGGCCTGCTCTTAGGTTCCTGGCTAATCACGCCCTTTAAAAATATTAAAGTAGTTTTGTCAATCAGAATAGACATCTACAGTCAAGCTATTCAAAAGTATTTTGCCTACTACACAACACGTCTACTGTATGTCATGGGGTCAAAGCCAACGGGTGGAATCGCGACCTACAAATGACCCTTTGACGGTGCTGCGAAACTGCCCTCCACCCAGAATTCGTTGAATACGTTTATTAATTTTTTTTTTTTTTTTTTTTTTTTTTGTATAGTGAATGATATAGTACCGGTACTAAAATATATTAAGAATATTGGAAGCTTTTGTTACACCCTAGTGTTTTTCTCAGCTTTTGCTATTGAGGATGCTACAGATGTGGCAATACACAGCACTTTTTACGGCGGCTAAAAGATGGCACCGACGGCAGATATGTTCTCAGCGCTTGGTTACGTAGTCTGGCTTGTTCTGCCTTTACGTCCCTTGTCTCTCGGCAGTCGATGCACGGGGATTCGGTTGGTAGAGTTTGCTTCTGCCCTTCCTTGTAATCCCCTCAGATACGTTATTCTCTTGTTTGGCATACAGATTAGCCTATATTTCAAGTTTCCACAAATTTCAATCCGCGCCATAAACAGAGTAGGCCTAAACAGAATTATCTTTTGTTTGTTGTTATGGTCTTCAGTCCGGAGACTGGTTTGATGCAGCTCTCCACCCTATTCTATCCTGAGCAAGCCTTTTCATCTCCTTATAAGAACGGCAACCCACATCCACTTGAATCTGCTTACTATACGCGTCTCTTGGTCTACCTCTGCGATTTTTACCCCACACACTTCCCTCCAATGCTAAATTTACGATTCCTCGATGTCTAAGAATGTGTCCTACCAAACGATCCCTTCTTTTAGTCAGGGTATGCCAAAAATTCCTTTCCTCACCAATTCTGTTCAGTACCTCTTCATTAGTTACGCGATCTACCCACCTAATCTTCAGCATTCTTCTGTAGCACCACATTTCAAAAGCCTCTATTCTCTTCCTGTCCGCACTGCTTATCGTCCATGTTTCACTCCCGTACAAGGCAACACTCCACACAAATGCCTTCAGAAAAGACTTCCTTACCTTTAAATTAATATTCGATGTTAGCAAATTTCTCTTTTTCAAAAATGCTTTTCTTCCCATTGCCATTCTGCATTTTATATCCTCTGTACTGCGACCATTGCATGTTATTTTACTACCCAAGTAACAAAACTCATCTACCACCTTCATTGTTTCGTTACCTAATCTAATTCCTTCAGCATCGCCTGATTTTCTAAGACCGCATTCCATTATTTTTGTTTTGCTCTTGTTAATGTTCATTTTATATGCTCTCTTCAACACACTATCCATGCCATTCAACTGCTCTTCTAGGTCCTTTGCTGTCTCTGACAGAATTACAATGTCATCAGCAAAACGTAATGTTTTTATTTCTTCCCCCTGAACTTTAATCCCTATTCCAAATTTTTCCTTGCTTTCCTTCACCGCCTGCTCGATGTACAAATTGAATAACATCGGAGAAAGGCTACATCCCTGTCTTACTCCCTTCCCAACTGATGCTTCCCTTTCATGCCCTTCGAGTCTAATAACTGCGGTCTGGCTTTTGTACAAGTTGTAAATAACTCTCCTTTCCCTGTATTTTACCCCTGCTGACTTCAGAATTTGAAATAGTGTATTCCAGTCAACATTGTCAAATGCTTTCTCCAAATCTACAAAAGCTAAAAATGTGGGTTTGTCTTTCCTTAATCTATCTTCTAAGATAAGACGTAAAGTGAGTATTGCCTCCCGGGTTCCTACATTCCTCCTGAATCCAAACTGATCTTCCCCGAGGTCAGCTTCTACCAGCTTTTCCATTCTCCTGTAGATAATTCGTGTTAAAATTTTGCAACCATGACTTATCAAACTGATGGTTCTGTAATTCTCACATCTGTCTGCGCCTGATTTCTTTGGAATTATCTTTATTCAAAACAAAAACGAAAATTTACAACAGAAAATTTTTATTTGTTCTCATTAAGTGTTATGGCGTACCTAATTTTCCAAATTTCTCCTTCCTTACCTTCAAAACTTGCACAGTGTAGTGATTGAAATGATGAGGACTATCCCTTCTTACTCCTCAATCACTGCTTCCCTTTCATACCCTTTGACACTCATAACTGTTCTGGCTTGTACAAGTTGTAAACAAGCTTTCTCCTCTGTGTTTAATTTCGAAGTGTGTATTCCTGACATAGTTGTGAAAAGCTTTCTCCCTATCTACAAAAGCTTTGTCTTTCATTAATCTAAGACAATTTTTAGTGTCAGTATTGTCTTTTGTATTCAGTTGTTTATTGGGAACCCAAATTGATGTTATATGATGTCTCCTTCTATTGGTGGGTAGGCTGGTATTTTTACATAGACAATGTGTTTGTGTGTCACTATTTTGCAAGTATGACATATTAAAATGATATTTCAGTAACATTCACACCTGTCAGAACCTGACTTCCTTAGAATTTGCTGCATTTTTATATCCATTTTTAGCCATGTGATATCCAAGGGTATGGACATCATTTGGTACCATACATAGGCCCATTCAAGGATATCTACTAGGACCTATCTTTTGACCTATTTGATCCTCTCCTGTCTTCACTATTTCATCTATCAAAGCTATCCATTTGTCTTTGACTGTATTCCTTTTCCTTGTTTCAGTCAATTTGTGCCTAATGCTCCCTTTGAAATTCCCATCAACATCTGTTTCCTGTAGGCCTAATTTATCTTAGTTGCCATTTACTTTTTTCTCTTTCTTTCTAAGTAGACTACCTCATGTTTAATTAACACTTCGTAACCATAACATGGAGAAACTTTAATTATGCCAATAATTGATGGTCTGTCACAGCTGCAAATGAACTGACTTTTATTATTCTGAATAATATAATAATTTTACCAATCTGGATTGCAACATGATATTAATTTTATTGTGATGTCCAGTTTCGATCAGTAAAGATCACCCTCAGATCATTTCCTTGCTGAGGAGCTGTCCCATCTCTTGAGGCACATCACTGCACACCAGTTTAGGATTTTAGCTCCATTACCAGGCCATTCGAAAAGGAAAATACAAGGAAAAGCATTTACAAATGGAATGAAGTCCAAAGTAGACACAAATATACAGCAGAAGGGAGGATTTTATGTCTGTGTGGTACATTGTCTCACTTCAATAATAATAATAATTACGTGTGGTTCATTGGCCTAGTGCAAGTCTTTCAATTACATGCCACTTCGGCAACTTGCATGTCCCTAGCCTACCCCAGTTATCCATCCGAGGAATGGGTACCTACAGCTTAACATGAAATCTGAACCTCGTGTCGTGTCTGGCAACTCCTCACATTGTTGAGCAGTGAATAACGGCAAATATTACATTCATGATCAGCGAGTCAAAAATAAAACATATTTTATCATGTGATAGGGATTTTTTCCCTTGTAGAGGGATCAATAGATAACTTCATGTATATTGTTCAGACATCTGGATTCCTTTCACTGCCTCTGCATGGAACCAGAAGATTTCAGACATTTTTGATCATTAGACCAGAGCTTGCCAAAAATAAAATGAAATAAATAAATTAAGTAGTACTGTATTTCTGTCTATAAATTTTACCAGACAGCCTTACTATATCAGGGAAAGAACAACTCACAACATTTGGTAACCATGGGTGTGTCAAAACAGTGCATGCAAGGAGAGACATAAAATTATTATTTGCAGATAACATTTAGTTTTTTCCACATTTTTAAGAAGCTGTTGACTATCAGAAACACTAACAAGAAAGGCTTTCTTGATGTACAGTAGTATATTGCTTACTTGCTGGTTGGTGCTACAGTCCTTGGAGAATGCTTGCCTCCTTTGTCACCTGCCTCCATTCTTTAGTATTCATTGATTTCCAGTTGATAAATCCCTTCACTTTGGGGCCCCCCTCCAAATTCTCCTGCCAAGATTTTTCACCCCTTCTTAGGTTTCCTTATAAACAAACATTTCGATTTTGTGACAGGTCCTGTGCATGACCAGCCCATCTTATTCTTTTTTGCTTGATTTTCACTATAGTATTCATCTGTCCAATTTGCCCTTATTCTCCATATTTTTTTCTCTCTCACTGCCTCAAATATCATTATGACAAAAATCTTCCTTTCCCATTTCAATAATCAGCTTTCTTACTTTGCAGGCATCACCCAGCCTTCTGATCCACGTTACTATAGGTCTTAACCGTAAAGCTCATGTGCCTGTGTATAGAGTGTGCCAACCATAGATAAAACTTGTGTTCTGTTATTACGTTGTTGCAGTACAATTGCAAGCATGAACCAATTCCTTCATTAAGTTGTGTTGTGATGCGTCCAAGGTGAGGAACAGTAATATAAAATAAACAGTGAGTGGTGGTGTATAGAGTATGCCAAGCACCTGAACAAGCAAGTAATTTTTCCTTCCGTTTTATTTTGTTGTCTTTTGCGCACAGTAAAACATGACATAGCATATACTGACTTGCCACTCTGTGTAGGGTGAGATGTTCTGTTGTTGTTATGGTCTTCAGTCCGGAGACTGGTTTGATGCAGCTCTCCACCCTACTCTATCCTGAGCAAGCCTTTTCATCTCCTCATAAGAACGGCAACCCACATCCACTTGAATCTGCTTACTATACTCGTCTCTTGGTCTCCCTCTGTGATTTTTACCCCACACACTTCCCTCCAATGCTAAATTTACGATTCCCCGATGTCTAAGAATGTGTCCTACCAAGCGATCCCTTCTTTTAGCCAGGGTATGCCAAAAATTCCTTTTCTCACCGATTCTGTTCAGTACCTCTTCATTAGTTATGCGATCTACCCACCTAATCTTCAGCATTCTTCTGTAGCACCACATTTCAAAGGCCTCTATTCTCTTCCTGTCCGCACTGCTTATCATCCATATTTCACTCCCGTACAAGGCAACACTCCACACAAATGCCTTCAGAAAAGACTTCCTTACACTTAAATTAATATTCGATGTTAGCAAATTTCTCTTTTTCAAAAATGCTTTTCTTCCCATTGCCATTCTGCATTTTATATCCTCTGTACTACGACAATCGCATGTTATTTTACTACCCAAGTAACAAAACTCATCTACCACCTTCATTGTTTCGTTACCTAATCTAATTCCTTCAGCATCGCTTGATTTTCTAAGACCGCATTCCATTATTTTTGTTTTGCTCTTGTTAATGTTCATTTTATATGCTCTCTTCAACACACTGTCCATTCAATTCAACTGATCTTCCAGGTCCTTTGCTGTCTCTGACAGAATTACAATGTCATCAGCAAAATGCAATGTTTTTATTTTTTCCTCCTGTTCTGATGCCTAAATCTCCCTCTGCATTCCTCCAGAACTTCACATTCCTTCAATCTATCTGAGTCCCATCTCCTTATTTTCCTACATTTCTGCAGTTTTTTCAGCCTACAGTTCATGACTGGTCAACAAGTTATGGTCAGAGTCTATATCTGCCCCTGGGTACGTCTTGCAGTTTATAACCTGGTTCCGGAATCTATGTCTTACCATTATAAAATCTATCTGATACCTTCCGGTGTCTCCCTGTCTCTTCCATGTATATAACCTTCTTTTGTGATGCTTAAACATGTGTTTGTTATGATTAAATCATGTTCCGTGCAAAATTCTACCAGGCGACTTCCTCTTTCATTCCTCCTGCCCAGTCCATATTCACCTACTATTTTTCCTTCTCTTTCTTTTCCTACTACCGAATTCCAGTCTCCCATCACAATTAAGTTTTCCTCTCCCTTAACTGTCTGAATAATATCCTTTAGCTCCTCATATATTTCTTCGATCTCCTCATCATCGGCAGAGCTAGTTGGCATATAAACCTGTACTACTGTGGTTGGTGTTGGCTTCGTATCTATCTTGACAATGATAATGCAATCACTGTGCTGCTCATAGTAGTTAACTCGCATTCCTATTTTCTTATTCATTATCAGTCCTACTCCTGTGATACCCCCAACTGATTTTGTATTTATAATCCTGTACCCACCGGACCAGAAATCCTGTTCATCCTGCCACCGAACTTCACTAATCCCCACTATATCTAACTTCAACGTATCCATTTCCCTTTTTAAATTTTCTAATTTTCCTACACGATTAAGGGATCTAACATTCCATGCTCCGATCCGTAGAATGCCAGTATTGTCTTTCCTGATGACAACATCCTCCTGAGTAGTCCCCGCCCAGAGATCCGAATGTGGGACTATTTTACCTCCGGAATATTTTACCTGAGAGGATGCCATCATCATATTTTCATACAGTAGAGCTGCATGTCCTCGGGAAATGTAACGGCTGTAGTTTCCCCTTGCTTCCAGTCGTTCGCAGTAGCTGTGTGGCAAAGCCACATTAACTGATATTACAAGGCCAGCTCAGTCAATCATTCAGACTGTTGCCCCTGTAACTACTGAAAAGGCTGCTGCCCCTCTTCAGGAACCACACATTTGTCTGGCCTCTCCACAGATACCCCTCCGCTGTGGTTGCACCTACGGTACGGCTATCTGCATCATTGAGGCACGCAAGCCACCCCACCTCGGCAATGTCTGTGGTTCAATCATTCATGTTTCACTCACATACAAGGCCACACTCAAGACATATGCCTTCAGAAAAGAGTTCCTAATATATAATTAATATTTGATGTTAACAAATTTCTGATCTTCAGAAATGTTGTCCTTTCTAATTGTCATTCTGCATTTTATACCTTCTCTACCCAATAGTTTGAGTTATTTTACTGCCAAAATAAAGAAAAACCTAAAACTGCTCATGCCACCAGCCCTTTGAATTTAAACAAACTTAAGCTAAGAACAAATCACACACCCATGACCAAGAGAAATGCGGAACCTCAAACAGGGAGAGGCCACATCCTGTCAACTTCATTTTTCAGCAGCCTGGTTTATTTGCTAAATTTTTATATTTTCTCCTTTCATCAGTTAAGTTCAGCATTGCCCATATTATCCAAGGATTTCTAAAGACTTTGTGTTTCTACCAAATTGATTGTGGCCTTCACTATTTTATTTATCTTCTATTGTATTACTTTCCCTCCCACTTTCCTCCCATAACCACATACTCCAGCCCTAACACAGGAAAAACCTACCCCATTCAGGGGTGGGCCACATGTGAAACAACACATGTAGTCTACCAGCTGACGTGTGTTCACTGCACATGGTTTTATGTTGGTATGACCACCAACAAATTGGCTGAATGCATGAATGAGCACAGACAGACTGTTCACGTGGGGGACACCCAATATCCTACAACATACCTCCAGGGACCTTGGGATGTGTTACACCACATGTGCCATCTGGTTACTACCACCCAACACCAGTCCCTCAGAGCTATGGAGATGGAAATTGCCCTCCAAAATATACTCTCCTCCCACCACCCTCATGGTCTAAATCTATGCTAACCTCTTCCGTCACCCTCTCCTCCATACCCAACCCACTTATTCACTACTCATTTCTCACCCCCTACCCTGTCTTTCTCTCGTACATTGTTGTGTTTGTGTGTGTGTTTTTTTCTCTAAATCTTTTCCTCTTAAAAACCTTTTACCTAACCCTCCTCCACCATCCCAAACTCAGCTTTATTCGGTTCACTTCTCTTTAATGATTGATATATCCTCTTTGATTTGCTATTGGATGTATGTCAGTTCTTGACATACATTATCTCTCTTTTCCACAAATCACCCATTATCTCTCATGGCCTAGGTTGTGAATAACCTTTCCCTTCTGTTCCCTTCCTCTTCCTTCCTCAAGAAGCTATTTCCGAAATCTTGTGTCATATTTTTCATTTCTGTTTTCATGTTTTTGTGTGACTGTCAGTGGTACAAAAATAAGGTAACTACTGACCAGCCAATCTGTCTCTTTCCAAGAATATTTTTCCCTCATTTCACTCAGTTATTGCCTATTGCTCCCTCCGAGACTCTCAGCAACCTCAAGTTCCTTCAGTTTATCGAGGTTTGATATTCTTACTTTTCCTTTTTTGCAGTTTCTTCAGTTTTAATCATCAGTTTACATCTACCCCTGGATATGAGTATAGTTTCAAACCTATTTCCAAATGCAATCTGAAACCTTCTGGCATTTCCTGGCTTAATCCACATATACAACCTTCTTTCATGGTTCTTAAACCAAGTGTTTATGACGAATAAATTGTGCTCAGTGCTAAATTGTACCAAGTGACTTCCTCTTTCATTCCTTTTCCCCAATCCCATTATTTTCAGACAGAACAGACACCATATAAATAATTATATATCTGCCCCAACAGGCATTTGTCAATTTTAATGTGGACACAATTACATGCTCAATCCCTTGAGGGAATCCTGTATAGGCTGCAAGCAAGTGGAATCAAATGAACAGGGGACACTACAATCATAGTGTGGTACAAGGTGAGAATTTAGGTTGGAAGGGAAGCGTGCCCAGATAACCCAATTAGTTAAGGCGACCACTAGCCCAAAAGTGGGAAAGCCGGGTTCGAATCCCACAAATTTTCATCTTTGCCAACAGATTTATTTCATTGCCATGAAATGGTCGAAATATTAAAATATTTTGAATTCGCATCTAATTTTGTTGATAGGACTACTTCAAGACAGTGCTGTAGAAAGGAAAGACAAAATAGATGAAGATGAGATACCAGACATTAGTCAAAATAAGGCCCATGAGGTAGATGACATTCCCTCAGACTTACGATGTTTCTGGAGAGCCAGCCATGACAAAATTGTTTCACCTGGTGTGTAAGATCTATGATACAGGGGAAATACCCTGCAACTTCAAGAAAAATGCAATAATCCTAATTCCAAAGCAAGCAGATGCAGACAGGTGTGAAAATTATAGAACCATCAGTTTAATAAGTTATGCTTGCCAAATTTTAACACAAATTACTTACAGAAGAATGGAAAATCTGGTAGAAGTAAACTCCTAGGAAGATCAATTTGGATTTAGAAGAAATGTGGGAACACTTGAGGCAATAATCACCTTACTACTTGACTTAGGAGATAGACTAAGGAAAGACAAACCTACATTTCTAGCTTTTAGATTTAGAGAAAGCTTTTGACAATGTTGATTGGAATACACTCTTTCAAATTGTGAAGTCAGCATGGGTAAACTACAGGGAATTGAAGGTTATTGAACTTGTATTAAAAACAGACAGCAATTATTAGAGGTGAATGGTATGAAAGGGAAGCATTGGTTGGAAAGGAGTAAGACAAGACTGTAGCCTTTCCCCAATGTTATTCAATCTTTACATTGAGCAAGTTGTGAAGGAAAGCAAGGAGAAATTTGGAGATGGCATTTAATGTGAAGAAATACAAACTTTACATTTTGCTGATGACATTGTAATTCTGTCAGTGACACAAAAGAACCTGGAAGAGCTATTGAATGGAATGGATGATGTGTTGATAGGAGCATATAAGCTTAACATTAACAAGGTGAAGAAATACAAACTTTACATTTTGCTGATGACATTGTAATTCTGTCAGTGACAGAAAAGGGCTTGGAAGAGCTATTGAATATAATGGACAGTGTGTTGATAGGAGCATATAAGCTTAACAAGAGCAAGACAACTGTAATGGAATATAGTGTAAGAAAATCGGGCGATGCTGAAGGGACTAGATATGGCATAATAAATGTGGTAGATTAGTGTTGTTACTGGGGCAGTAAAATAACATATGATGGTTGCAATACAGAGGATGTAAAATGCAGAATGGTACCATAATGTGAAGAAAAGCGTCACTAAAAAAGAGAAATTTGTGTACATCTTATATTAATTTAAATATATTTTGCTTGATTATTGTCTTTGGGTGACTTGTAAACTAGCCTCAATACAATGTTGGATTCCAACCAGGCCCTTCCAATAAAGTAGTGTGTCTGTTTGTTTGTGAGTTTGTATTGCATACAAATCTACAGTTTTGTTTCAATCTTGATGAAATTTTGCAAATTTGTGTTTCAAACCATGAGGGAGTTTGCTGTGAGAGTAAGGATCACGTACACTACATAATTCAGGAGATATGGCATCATAAACAATGAAATGTGTGAAAAACTGCTGCTTCACGCAACAATGTTGTACATCTCCAAAACCACTGGACTGATTTCAGCCAAATTTTTTGCACACATTTCTTACCATGAGGTAACAACTGCTGTAGATAAGAATTATCTATGACACATAGTTCAGGAGATATGACACATGTGGAGCATGTCAGAGGATACTTTAACTATGACCCTTGACAAAATTTACATTTTTACTCATATTTTGATCTTGATGTAATTTTGCACACTTAACCTCCAAGACAAGAGGAAGGTTTGTGCCTACATAAAATTTAGTATGTTGCTAGGCAGAGGGTACTTTAGTTATGAGCTTCACCAAAATCAACATTTTTGTTCTGATCTTAATGGAATTTGATACACTTGACCTTCACCAAGCTACAATATGGTGCATGGCAGAAGGTAAATAGCAATAAATATTGCACTGTTTCCTTGTTTTCATGGAGATACTGAGGAAAAGGTGACAAAGGAAGTGCAACTGACAATCCCTTAAAGTTAACCATGCCAATTCCATAGTCAACCGTGTCCACCCAAAGAAAAGGTTCAAGAAAAAGAAAAAAGAAGGGGGCAGTAGGAGATGAACTGAGCAGGCAGAGTTGAACAAAGTCAGGATGAGAAGATGTACAGAGGATTGTGGAAGATATGGACCGAAGCAGGGGGAGGATGAGATGAGCAGGTGTAGAGGAGTAAATGGGCAAGACATAGAGGAGAGAGGAGATAGTTAAGTGTGGAATATACTGATACCCAGGCAATGCTGGGTTTTCAGCAAGTTATTTATAAAGAAGATTGTCCGTGTGTTTGTATTGCATACAACTCTACATTTTTGTTCCACTCTTGATAAAATTTTGCACACTTAAACTTCAAACAAAGACGACAGTCACTGTGGGTGTAAGAACCACACACAACACATAGTTGAAGAGATATAACATCATGAAGAGTGAAATGTGGCAACGAAACTGCTGCATCATTTGGCAATAGTGCACATCTTCTCCTAAACCATTGGAGCAATTTCACCCAAATTTGGTGCAAATTTTACTTAATGTGAGGAAACATATGCTGTATGGGCAAGAACCACCTATGACACATAGTTCAAGAGATATTATATCTATGGGTGGAGCATACTTTACCTGCGGACCTCAACAAAATGTACAGTTTTATTTCAATCTTGTCCTTCAAAGCAAAGGGAAGGTCACAGGATAAATATAACTTTGTGTGGTGCATGGTGTAGGGTACTTTGCTTATAGACTTGGACAAAAAAACCAAGAGAAGGTTACTGTCTACGTCTCTTTTTCATAGAGAGGTCAAGGAAAGAGATAAAACAGGAAGTGCATCTGGGCATCACCTTAAAATTAACCTTACCAATTCCATAATCAATCATATTCAACCAGAGAAAAGGTGTATGATAAAGAAGAAGAGAAGAGGGGAGGAGGAGATTAACTGCAAAGGATGTAAACTTTTGTATGGTACGTGTTGGAGGGTACTTGATCTATGAACTTTGACAAAATCTATGATGTATTCCAATCTTGGTGAATTTTTGCACACCTAACCTTCAAAAGAATTGGAAAATTACTGTGTACCTAAGATTTCATAGAGTGCTTGTCAGAGAGTACATTGCAGTATTTTTCACAGATAGATGAGGCAGTGGACTGAGGAGATGGAGAAAGAGTTTCATAAAGAAGAGATGAGGAGGTGATTGGCAGAGAAACAAGAAGGTAGAGATGGGCAGAGAGAGGAGTTGGAGGAGATTAAAAAAGAGGGAGGAGGATTCGGACAGAGAGATAAGGGAAGAAAAGGTGGTCAGAAAGAGAGACAATAAAGGAGAAAAGAGAAACAATAAAGGGAAGGAGAGATGAACTAACTTAAGACTGGAGTAAATAAGTATCCGGGCGGAGCCAGGTATTCAGCTAGTGACTTATAAAAGTACTCTACTGTCAGTATTCACTAGAGATGGGCAATCTGGTTCAGTTTTGGGAAAAAGTTCACTGATGATCATTTTTCATCATTCCATTTTTAGGCATTTATTATCCAATAACAGATAATTAAAATAGTTGGAAACTGAGTAGTTCACTTATAAAAGCTGAAAAATACAATATTATTGTAGACTACATCTCTCAAAATTGAAATCCCTTTTACTACTCAGCGGGATCACACACTACTGTATTTTTATTTTTATTTATTTATTTTTTTAACACAAAAAACTAACTGGGAAGTAATATAAAGAAGCCACTTAAGCATCATGTATCAGTTAGGAAGGAAAGATAAAAATTTATTTAATATTTGAACATCTTACACTACATTTTAGGGAAATTATTAAAAGTTACATTAAAAAATAAATATTCAACAAAGCAGGTAAAATATAAAAATGTATGAATAATAATAAAAAAATCTTGCAAGAATCATATCTTCTGCGTATAATATATTCTGGTTACATTACCATGCAATATATTACATCACCTGTTGTTTTTCATCGACACTGTCAGCTCGTCTGTCATTATTACTACCTCATTTGCTTGCCTGCTGTTGATATTTCTGAAGTATTCAATAACTATTTGTCTCAGGTTCTTCCGTATAAATAGAACTACAAATTGTGACTTCATGATGTATTATAATTTATTACTGTATATAGGTAAACTACATTGAGTACCATGGTTACATCAAGACTGTTGTGAGGTCAAGACTAGGTCTCTAGACTAAATTAAATTACTCATTCTTGCATATTTATAAATCACAGTATGTTCTTGAATAATCCAGAACAAATCTGTTACAATATAGTTACTGAATTTCATAATCTGTAATATGTAAATAAACCATTCACAAACAAGAACAAATAGTAAAATATTCAGTATAAACTAAAAGTTTTTATAAAAGTGTTTGCATGATGAATCAAAACAGAAATTAGGTGTATATGCAAATTACAAGTAGAGTAGTGCCAGTTTTGTTTACATGATTTAGATTGGATAATTTATGACAGTAACAAAACCTTAAGGTAAGCAGACCATGACAAATTGTTAATTGTATGACAAATGACATCATAAAGTATTAGTAATAAAATCTATTAGCAAACATGCATTATTGGACAATATTATTACAAAGTTTTTTATGAACAGAAATAATTTAACAAAGTGATCTAGAAAGCAAAGTTATTGTTATGGTAAGAGTATTTATAATATATGAAAGTATTTTCTAAGTATATTCATAGTTTTGCAAAAGTAGGGCTTCTATCACATATAGTATCCTGATCTTCACTTTACTAAACAAACGGATGCCTTAGGGTTTCATTCATTAGATGTCGTTGATATAAATTATGAAGAAATAAACAGATTTACATTGTATGTACACAAAAAGCAATTTTTATGCACTTTAAGTTACAAAATTATAAAGTACCTGTAAAATGTTTATTACTGGGGATGGACGCTAAAAAGAATATGCAAAGAACTAGTAGTCCATAGTTCATAAAGTCTGAAACACAATAAGAATTGGTGAGTGCAGTGAACAGAATAGATCAGAGCTCAATACCAAGCAGTGTCCTGGAACTGAAATATTTTCAAGTGACCAGAAAGGGACACTGGCTGAAGGACCTACCTGGAACTGGAATGGCAATACCATGCAGCAGTTGTCACTGGAACCGTTCAGTGTTATGAACTGGGACTGCCAGTTCCTAGAAGTCGCCACTACCATTCTGTATTCCCGACTGTGTTAGCCTGTTCCTGGAATAAGAAGTCACTGCTACTATTCCAGGTTGGACTGCCAAATGGGACCAACCAGGACCACCTAAGTGAATGGCGGAATGCCATTCCTCGTATGGAGTGCCTCAGTCTTTCAGTTCACTTTTGTTTACTGTTCCTTTGGAACTGCATGTTCATGAACAACCCATTCACAGCAGTGTAGACATCATTCAGTGCCTACCTGCTTTGTAATTGGAATTATTTAATTTTTCTTGAAGTTTGGGTACTGTATTGCAGTTATTTCGTATACCTTTCATACCAGGAGGAACAGTTTTATCACGGATGGCTCACCAAAGGCTCTCGTAAGTGAATGACTTCAGTTGTAACTGTAAAATATTGACAACTATGAGATTAAACGGAATATTTTGTGTATTTTGACATTTCTTGAACTCTGTTCTGGTACTTTTATTAGGTTGGATATGATAAAATGTGTGAATGTAGTAGATCAAAGTTATTTTTAAGATACAATGGAAATTCCAGGAAGGATTCAACAATATTTTTGAAAAGGATAGGTTGCTTACTCACCACAGAAACGTCCAATGAGCACAGAAAAGTACAAATAACAGATAACAACATTATAGCTTTCAGCCATTTAGGTCTTCGACGGTTAGAGACACAAACATACACACACACTCACACACAGACATGACTGCTGTCTCCGGCCACTGTGGCTGATCTCACACCAACTAGAAAATTTATCTAAGTCATCTTGCGTCCTACCAGAGCCATTCAGTAATAATACCTTCCCATAATGTCAAAGGAATTTTTTTAGGAGTATTCTGAAGGTTCCAGTTCATTGCAATGCATTTGCGGGTAAGTAATGAATGTTATAAATTACTTAGAAACAATGTCACAGCGACCGGAGATAGCGGTCGTGTCTGTGTGAGTGTTTGTATATGTTTGTGTCTCTAACCAAGGAAGGCCAAAACGGCCGAAAGCTATAATGTAGTTATCTGTTATTTGTACCTTTCTGTGCTCATTCGATGTCTTTGTGGTGAGTAAGCAATCTATCCTTCTCAAAAATGTTATTTTTAAGATATACCATTCATAAATTTAATTTTGAAGTTAAAAATACAATTTGAATAATATACATTTTATCATTTGTTTCAGAAACTGGAGGAAGGAATTAGCTTCAGCCAACAAAAAAGAGAAAAAGGAACCAAGCCTTTTGAGAGCACTTTATCACACCTTTGTTACTCAGTATATGTACCAAGGAATAATTCTGGCTTTCAATACATTTGTAGTCAGGTAAATCGATTTCCATTTTCTGAGTCAATGAGGCACTGCTTTCCAGAAGAACTTGTAAATTTTTAATAGGAGTTAGGCCCTGCTTGTGAGAGAATTTATGATGAGACATTTTTCCAAGAATTTTGTTGTATCTTTATCGAAAACATTTCAGATTTATGATAGAAGAAGACAAGTCTGCTCTCATTAGTAGGAACCTATTCACCGTTGCACATTACTTTTCAAATGTTTGTCTATTTTTGAATTGTGGCTTTAGATTTTGGCAGATTTCAGACGATTTATCTCAGAGACAGTGGGTAGACAGTTTCGATAAATGTAACAGTTAATTCTTGCATATTGAGATGACAATCAGAAAAAGTGATAGGAAAGTAAAATGGATCACAACAGGTATACAAGTATCTGCAAAGAAAAAGAGATTACTTCATGAAATATCTAAACAGTGCACAACATCTCCTGAGTTTGATTCCTATTTTAAGAATTACAAAAAGATTTTAACGAAAGTTATAAAAGAAGCAAAGAGAATGGCCAACAGCTCCTTCATAAAAAATGCACCAAATAAAATGAAAGCCACATGGGATGTTGTAAGACAGGAAACAGGTGTAAAACTAAGACAACATGAAAACTTCAGACTTAAGGAAAACTCATCTGTAATATCTAATCCCCAACAGATAGCAAATAAATTCAATTCGTATTTTACTGAGATAGCCAGCAGTCTGGTGAAGCAAAATTCACAGAATGACACCATTACATGTCAGACTAAAACTAGCCGTAGTAGTAACTCTCTCTTCATATATCCAACAGATGAAAAGGAAATGTTAAAAATAATAGGTGAGCTGAAATCAAAATCTTCATACAGTGTTGACAATATACCAGACCACATCATTAAAAAGTGTGCTCCCTTAATAACAAAGCCCTTGGTCGACATATGCAATAACTCGCTGTCGGAGGGAATTTTTCCAGAAAAGCTGAAAATAGCAAAAGTGAAGCCACTATACAAGAAAGGGGAAAAAACCAACATAGAAAATTATAGGCCTGTCTCTCTTCTATCTGTTTTTTCTAAAATAATTGAAAAAATCTTTTACAAAAGGCTCATAGGCTTCATTGAAAAACATAAACTCCTCTCAGCTACGCAACATGGCTTTCGAAAAGGTAAATCTACTGAGACAGCTATCATTGATTTTCTAAATGAAGCTCTAAACTCAATAGACAAAAAAGAACATATAGTAGCAATGTTTTTAGATCTGTCAAAAGCTTTTGACATAATAAACCATGGTTTATTACTTAGTAAGCTAGAAAATATGGGCATCAGAGGTCCCGCCTATGAGTGGGTACAGTCATACCTACTAAATAGACAACAAGTAGTTGAAATAGTGCACAAAAATGGGAATAACATACAATAATACTACTCACAGAAATGTTGTATAAAATACGGTGTGCCACAGGGCTCCGTCGTGGGACCGATTCTGTTCCTTCTTTTTGTGAATGACTTGGAGCCACTTACCCCTAACCAGAAATATATTAAATATGCTGATGACACAAACATACTTATCAAAGGTGGAACATTGGAAGAGTTGCAGAATGAAGTAAAAGAGTGTACATCTCACCTATCAGAATGGTTCTCTGCAAACAAGTTAATAATAAATACACAGAAAACAATCACCATGAATCTACATACAATACAGAACAAACAGAATCTAACTCCAACCATAGAACTGCTGAGTAAAACACTAGAATCTGTAAATGCTACAAAATTTCTTGGGGTCTGGATACAAGATGACCTAAGATGGAACACTCATATACAATATACATGTAGCAAACTAAACAGCATTTGTTATGGTATCAAAATTCTTGCAGGTTGCACATCAATGCAAGTCCTCAAAACTGTGTATTATGCTCAAGTAGAATCACAGTTAAGGTATGGTTTAATCTGCTGGGGAAATACACCACCCAGCAAAAGTTGTTTCATTGCCCAGAAAAGAATAATAAGAGCCATGGTAGGTGTAGCACCACGTTTCTCATGCAAACCTTTATTTAAAAAACTGTGTATTCTTCCACTACCGAGCCTCTACATACTTGAAGTAGTAGTGTTCATACGAAAAATTTTAGATTCCAAAAACAAGCTCATACCAACAAATCACAGTATTCACACATACAACACAAGGAAGCATCGTGATATACATGTACATCTGTCAAAAGCTTTTGACATAATAAACCATGGTTTATTACTTAGTAAGCTAGAAAATATGGGCATCAGAGGTCCCGCCTATGAGTGGGTACAATATACACAGAAAACAATCACCATGAATCTACATACAATACAGAACAAACAGAATCTAACTCCAACCATAGATCTGCTGAGTAAAACACTAGAATCTGTAAATGCTACAAAATTTCTTGGGGTCTGGATACAAGATGACCTAAGATGGAACACTCATATACAATATACATGTAGCAAACTAAACAGCATTTGTTATGGTATCAAAATTCTTGCAGGTTGCACATCAATGCAAGTCCTCAAAACTGTGTATTATGCTCAAGTAGAATCACAGTTAAGGTATGGTTTAATCTGCTGGGGAAATACACCACCCAGCAAAAGTTGTTTCATTGCCCAGAAAAGAATAATAAGAGCCATGGTAGGTGTAGCACCACGTTTCTCATGCAAACCTTTATTTAAAAAACTGTGTATTCTTCCACTACCGAGCCTCTACATACTTGAAGTAGTAGTGTTCATACGAAAAATTTTAGATTCCAAAAACAAGCTCGTACCAACAAATCACAGTATTCACACATACAACACAAGGAAGCATCGTGATATACATGTACAGTTTGCTCGTACGACACTAAAGCAAAAAGGCCCCCTGCAGGCAGGGACAAAACTTTATAATAAATTACCTAAGAACATTAAAGCAATAACATGCTTGCATAAATTTAAAACTGCTTTAAGTAACTTTCTGTCTGAAAAGTGCTATTATAGTGTGGATGAATTTTTTTCTGAAAAATAATTTGGGAAATGAAAAAGTGTAAATATGTATTTAAGATTAAAAAAAATGTGAGTGTTTAAACTTAGAAATGTATGTGTATTCTAGAAAGAGTCAGTTATGTGCTTTTTATGTATGGCTTAAATAATTTTATTGTATTTTAGAATATACTATATACATTATATGACTTGTCCTATATCTCTATGTACTGCTGTACAATGTATGATTTTACAGGACCAATAAAGATACGATACGATACGATACGGTACAGTTTGCTCGTACGACACTAAAGCAAAAAGGCCCCCTGCAGGCAGGGACAAAACTTTATAATAAATTACCTAAGAACGTTAAAGCAGTAACATGCTTGCATAAATTTAAAACTGCTTTAAGTAACTTTCTGTCTGAAAAGTGCTATTATAGTGTGGATGAATTTTTTTCTGAAAAATAATTTGGGAAATGAAAAAGTGTAAATATGTATTTAAGATTAAAAAATGTGAGTGTTTAAACTTAGAAATGTATGTGTATTCTAGAAAGAGTCAGTTATGTGCTTTTTATGTATGGCTTAAATAATTTTATTGTATTTTAGAATATACTATATACATTATATGACTTGTCCTATATCTCTATGTACTGCTGTACAATGTATGATTTTACAGGACCAATAAAGATACAATACAATACAATACACCATTCATAAAAACAGTTGTAATTAACACAGAGTACCATGACATGTAGCACGCACAAACAAACACTGTGTCAACCTAGCCAATGTGTGAAGACTCTAAAATTGCAATTCAGGATGGCACAAGGAATTCACACATGAAAAGATAGCATATGTCAAGTAAACAAGAATACATGCTAGAGCTACCAAGCAATGGAGCTTGGAGACTATGAGTTCACATCTGGAAAACTGTTCCTGCAGTGCCACTGTCAATGTATGTGACACTTATGTCACTCATAATAAACACATTGATTAATTAGGCTCAAGACCACAAACAACTCCTTGTCTGAGTTACAGTGGTTGGGCAGGGGTGACAAACGCATGTAGTACCAAAAGTTTTCCTGCGTATGCTGGAGGCATCTCACAGAGTCAAGGGATGAGAGGCAGTGGAGGTATTCTACTTGGATTCCAAGGACAATTCAAGGTCAGTGACACTCCACCAGACTGAAAGTCATAGATGTTTGACATATGGACGGGGAGCACTCTCTCTCTCTCTCTCTGATATATGTATTGTATATGAACTGAGGTTCTCCCCTTCCATTTGACCCTCCACTGGCAAGAAGGCCTCCTGAGTGACGGGTTTCTCCAGGTGAGGATGTGAGTTATATAATAGAAATATTTTGATGGTCTGCTATGTGCTTGCAGCTAGGGTCAGATGGTCCCTCCAATCTGAATTAAAGGCTCCTGTATGCCTAAGTTTGCTCATTTTGATGTGGATGCAGCTGGTTTGTGCATCATGGTAGGAACTGCTGGCCCATCACATGCATATAAAGTTGTTAAATTTATCTTCCCCTATTATACATTGTGTTTATTTTTATGCCTGGCTGAATGTGTATACTGAAACACAGCCCAGATGCTAGGGTTGCAAGGTACAGGGTGCAACAGGTAAAAGAGACAGGTATGGCTATGGCTGTGTGCAGCACCTCTACTGGACTGTGTCCACTGAAGTTATCAATAATTTCCTAAATTTCCTGCTTTTTCTTTAATGAGCTGTTTATATTTCAATTAAATATACAAAATGGTCTTTTATTTTACACTGCTCTGTTGTCTATTCTGTAATTTCTGCATTTCTGTTAAATTCATTGACACTGAATCATCTTGAAAAGCATTGAACAAAGTATAAATTGCTTTTTGAATACCACTTCAATTGATAACATTAAGATTGTTTCCATGTTAAAATATTCACACAAACTGTTTGTACATTTATTTTGCAAGTTTTTAAAATCATTTATTTGGCAACTATTTAAAATTTGAATACAATTATAAAATGTGCAATATTTTGGATTCTCCTCAGCACAGCAAAGCCAGTCCTCTTGGGTTATCTGCTAAAGCATTTTACTCCTGGATCAACAATTACAAGGGAAGAAGCATTCTATTATGCAGCAGGTTTAATACTTACATTATTTTTGAATCTTGTTCTGATGCATCATGCTAACTTGATGGCACAACGTATTGGAATGAGAGCAAGAATAGCATGTTGCTCCCTAATCTATAGAAAGGTATGTTTCTTCCTCTAGTATTCATCTATGTTCACATAGAAACACACATATAAGTGGAATATACATAGCTGAATATTTAATATGCAGATTGCTTTAGTGCACATTACAAAATCAACATTCCTCTCCAAAAAATAACATGCAAATCTTATGCAAAAAATTAATTTGTTTTTATAGAAAAACTTGTGTTCATAATTTTTTTCTTAAAGTGCATAATTTTTGTTTGTTTGTTATTTTTTTCTTTGGAGTGCAATTCTTGCTATAGATGATGTACCAATCAAGAAAATAACACAGCAAGCTAGAGATATTGGTACAAGTGAGAGTCTTACAAATGATGTACAGAATTGTATGCAGTATTCATAATTTGAAAACACAAAATCCAGCTACATTATATACAAACTGAGTGTATTGAAATAAACTCAATATCTAGAACAAAGTAAGTCAATAACATGGGAAGCATATACTGAACAAAACTAGAACCAAAGATAAAAGAACACTTAGGAGAGAGAGAGAGAGAGAGAGAGAGAGAGAGAGAGAGAGAGCACTCTAGCCACTTATCAAAAGTGGGGACAGCCCCCTTCCATAGAGAGCATGAAGTGAGTCTGGACCTGTAACGCTGGTTGTTGTAGCTTTGCTGTTGTCTTTAGATCAAAGTAGAGGGAGGCTCACCTTCAGAGCTTGGTGCTTTATAGGGAAGGACCGAGCTGCATGGATACTATAGCGGACATAAACTCCTGATCATGCAGACAGGTGAAGTCTACGGCTAGTCGAGAACAGTGATCCTGTTGGCAGGCCTTGAACTTCCAACCCAAATTGTCTGCTTGTAGCACACTGCAATTGTAGTAGCCACTGCCTATTACTTCCTCTTGCTCACAGCCTGCACAGTATTCCTGTAAGTGATTGAGTGTATTAATGCATCCGAATTGAAATTGTTAGTTGCCTGTTGGGAGCAAGTTTACAATTATTGATATAGTGTCTGTTCTTTTCGGACTGCCCAAAAGAGCAGACACCATTTGTGACATTAATGGCCATAAATTTATGAATTCAAAATATTTTAACATTTTGACTGCTTCAGGGCATTGAAATACAGGGTGCCCCATTCATCTTGACCACAAAAAATATCTCTGGAACAACAATAGCTATTGTAACATGACTGTCACTGGTAGCAATATAAGGCAT
Source organism: Locusta migratoria (assembly GCA_026315105.1). Classification (NCBI taxonomy): domain Eukaryota; kingdom Metazoa; phylum Arthropoda; class Insecta; order Orthoptera; family Acrididae; genus Locusta; species Locusta migratoria. Next base: position 346,001,250 of record CM048745.1, read on the forward strand.
GGACTCATGAAAATATTTTGAAACATTCTAAAATGAAAGCATATGTAGACTGTTTGCAACATTTGTAATTTCTGTTTAATAAACAGTCTTGAGTTTTAATAACATCCATTACGGATAAGTTTATGTCGGAATTTGTTTTGAGGTTGTTATTGGCTCTTCTTTCTTCTGTTAAAGGTTTGAGTTCTTAGGAAGAGACTTGAGAAATGATGATGAGACCAAGTTGGAGATGAGAGTGGGGGTGCAGGGGAATCTCTGTTGGATGGGGGTATGAACTGGAAAAGACAAGGTTCAATGTTGGGATTAGGGTCAGTGGGATTGGTGGCAAAGCAGTGTTTCCATCTGAGGGATCGGAAAGAGGGGAGTAGGTCTTTGACGGAAGGAACACTGTGGGTTGAATAAGAATTGGATATAGGTGCTCTAAGGCGGCAATACGATGTCAGCAGGCTGGACAACTTGTGGAGGTGATGTTTGGAGTGCTCCTTCAGTTGCTGGAGAGCAAAGGATTCAATTTGAGAAATGGTATGTGGATAGTTTGGGTTACACAATAATAATATCTTATGGAGGGGGAGGAGGTATCTAAGGGATTTATGAGGCATGGAGAGATGATTTTATAGAACTAGGTTAGTGAGGGATAAGGATTGGTGGAATCTGAAAAGGTGCAGTTTACTATGGAAGGAGGGATGGAAAACAATTGATAGTTTGGATAGCAGAGTCTTTTAGTTTTTCGTCTCTTTTTCCCACATATAAGGAAACTTGTATCGTCTGCAAATTGGAGGGTATTGTATCTGATGTCATTGACATAGAGGAGAAGTAGAATGAGTCCTAATACTGATCCTTGAGGGACATTATATTTCACATTTTCGTATGCTGAATAGTAGCAGCTGATGTTGTTATGGTCATTATATTGCACTTCAACCACCTTTTTGTTTTCACATAGGTACGTCAGGAGCCACTTATCAGATATAGGCCTACTTCTGATTCCTAATTGGTCAAGCTTTGGAAGATATTGAACACTGAAAAGAAGTGAACCATTTATAGTAACCCCGTATATAGGAAATGTCAACATAATAATATTACGGATCATGTCCAATGTTGTGGTAATATGTGGGAAGAATTAATTGTTGATGTGTCATAAGACCACCCCCATGAACCACAGACATTGCCGAGGTGGGGTGGCTTGCGTGCCTCAACGATGCAGATAGCCGTACCGTAGGTGCAACCACAACGGAGGGGTATCTGTGGAGAGGCCAGACAAACGTGTGGTTCCTGAAGAGGGGCAGCAGCCTTTTCAGTAGCTACAGGGGCAACAGTTTGGATGATTGACTGATCTGGCCTTGTAACATCAGCTAATGTGGCTTTGCCACACAGCTACTGCGAACGGCTGAAAGCAAGGGGAAACTACAGCCGTTACTTTTCCCGAGGACATGCAGCTCTACTGTATGAACATATGATGATGGCATCCTCTCGGGAAAATATTCCGGAGGTAAAATAGTCCCCCATTCGGATCTCCGGGCGGGGACTACTCAGGAGGATGTGATCATCAGGAAAGACAATACTGGCATTCTACGGGTCGGAGCGTGGAATGTTAGATCGCTTAATAGGGTAGGTAAATTAGAAAATTTAAAAAGGGAAATGGATAGGTTGAAGTTAGATATAGTGGGGATTAGTGAAGTTCGGTGGCAGGATGAACAGGATTTCTGGTCAGGAGAGTACAGGATTATAAGTACAAAATCAGTTGGGGGTATCACAGGAGTAGGACTGATAATGAATAAGAAAATAGGAATGCGGGTAAACTACTATGAGCAGCACAGTGATCGCATTATCATTGTCAAGATAGATACGAAGCCAACACCGACAACAGTAGTACAGGTTTATATGCCAACTAGCTCTGCCGATGATGAGGATATAGAAGAAATATATGAGGAGCTAAAGGAAATTATTCAGACCGTTAAGGGAGAGGAAAACTTAATTGTGATGGGAGACTGGAATTCGGTAGTAGGAAAAGGAAGAGAAGGAAAAATAGTAGGTGAATATGGACTGGGCAGGAGGAATGAAAGAGGAAGTCGCCTGGTAGAATTTTGCACGGAACATGATTTAATCGTAACAAACACGTGGTTTAAGAATCACAAAAGAAGGTTGTATACGTGGAAGAGACCAGGAGACACCGGAAGGTATCAGATAGATTTTATAATGGTAAGACATAGATTCCGGAACCAGGTTATAAACTGCAAGACATACCCAGGAGCAGATATAGACTCTGACCATAACTTGTTAGTTATGAATTGTAGGCTGAAGCTGAAAAAACTGCAGAAAGGTAGGAAAATAAGGAGATGGGACTTGGATAAATTGAAGGAAAGTGAAGTTCTGGAGAATTTCAGAAGGAGATTTAGGCAACAATTGACAGAAACAGGGGGAAATAAAACAGTAGAAGAGGAATGGGAAGCATTGAGATATGAAATAGTGAAGGCAGCAGAGGAAAAAATAGGTAGAAAGGCAAGACCTACAAAAAATCCTTGGATATCACAGGAAATACTAAATTTAATTGATGAAGGGAGAAAATATAAAAATGCAGTAAATGAAACAGGCAAAATGGAGTACAGACGACTAAAAAATGAGATTGACAGGAAGTGCAAAATGGCTAAGCAGGAGTGGCTAGAAGCCAAATGCAAATCTGTAGAAGAATGTATATCAAGGGGAAAAGTAGATACCGCCTACAGGAAAATAAAAGAGACATTTGGGGACAGGAAAAGCAGCTCTATGAATATCAAGAACTCAGATGGGAAACCAGTTCTCAGCAAAGATGGGAAAGCTGAAAGGTGGAAAGATTACATAGAGCAGCTCTACAAAGGAAATGAACTTAGAGACGATGTTGTAGGAAGGGAAGAGGAAGTAGATGAAGATGAAATAGGAGATACTATACTGAGAGATGAATTTGACAGAGCCTTGAAAGACCTAGGCCGGAACAAGGCCCCAGGAGTAGATGACATACCCTCAGAGCTACTAAAGTCTCTGGGAGAGCCAGCCATGACAAGACTATTTGAACTGGTGTGTAGGATGTATGAGACAGGCGAAATGCCCTCAGACTTTAAGAAAAATATAATAATCCCCATTCCAAAGAAATCAGGCGCAGACAGGTGTGAAAATTACAGAACAATCAGTTTGATAAGTCATGGTTGCAAGATTTTAACACGAATTATCTACAGGAGAATGGAAAAGATGGTAGAAGCTGACCTCGGGGAAGATCAGTTTGGATTCAGGAGGAATGTTGGAACCCGGGAGGCAATACTCACTTTACGTCTTATCTTAGAAGATAGATTAAGGAAAGGCAAACCTACATTTTTAGCTTTTGTAGATTTGGAGAAAGCATTTAACAATGTTGACTGGAATACACTCTTTCAAATTCTGAAGTCAGCAGGGGTAAAATATAGGGAAAGGAGAGTTATTTACAACTTGTACAAAAGCCAGACTGCAGTTATTAGACTCGAAGGGCATGAAAGGGAAGCATCAGTTGGGAAGGGAGTAAGACAGGGTTGTAGCCTTTCTCCGATGTTATTCAATTTGTACATCGAACAGGCGGTGAAGGAAAGCAAGGAAAAATTTGGAATAGGGATTAAAGTTCAGGGTGAAGAAATAAAAACATTGCGTTTTGCTGATGACATTGTAATCCTGTCAGAGACAGCAAAGGACCTGGAAGAGCAGTTGAATGGAATGGACAGTGTGTTGAAGAGAGCGTATAAAATGAACATTAACAAGAGCAAAACAAAAATAATGGAATGCGGTCTTAGAAAATCAGGCGATGCTGAAGGAATTATATTAGGTAACGAAACAATGAAGGTGGTAGATGAGTTTTGTTACTTGGGTAGTAAAATAACATGCGATGGTCGCAGTACAGAGGATATAAAATGCAGAATGGCAATGGGAAGAAAAGCATTTTTGAAAAAGAGAAATTTGCTAACATCGAATATTAATGTAAGTGTAAGGAAGTCTTTTCTGAAGGCATTTGTGTGGAGTGTTGCCTTGTACGGGAGTGAAACAGGGACTATCAGCAGTGCGGACAGGAAGAGAATAGAGGCTTTTGAAATGTGGTGCTACAGAAGAATGCTGAAGATTAGGTGGGTAGATTGCATAACTAATGAAGAGGTACTGAACAGAATTGGAGAGAAAAGGAATTTTTGGCATACCCTGACTAAAAGAAGGGATCGCTTGGTAGGACACATTATTAGACATCGAGGAATCGTAAATTTAGTATTGGAGGGAAGTGTGTGGGGTAAAAATCGCAGAGGGAGACCAAGAGACGCGTATAGTAAGCAGATTCAAGTGGATGTGGGTTGCCGTTCTTATGAGGAGATGAAAAGGCTTGCTCAGGATAGAGTAGGGTGGAGAGCTGCATCAAACCAGTCTCCGGACTGAAGACCATAATAACAACAACAGTGTCATAAGAATTTGATTACAAACAATTTATAACATCATATTGTTTTTATCAACAAGATGCTCTAAAAGTTTTTCTACATTTACATAAAATGCCACTGTATTTGCCATGATGATTGTCTTTGCAGTGAGTTGCAAGCTATTCTCATTTTATTGTTGTTTATCCACCAATTGTAAGGTAATTATGTTAAATTTAGCCTAGGTAAGTGGAAAAAATAGTTCTAATTTTGTTATTAATATAATCTACAGTCTCTTTTCCACAATGGTTTCCAAATACAGAATTAATGAGGAATAACTTGAGCTGTTTCATGTATTTTGTTGTGTACACCACTTGTGGCTATCCTCCTCTAGAGTAGTCATATTTATACACCTTACATCAATATTATCAGACTACATGAATTGTAGCTAATTTTGAATGTGAAATTAATTTCATTTTATTGATTTTATATATTTATAGTATACTTCAATATTATTATTTTTAGATAATGCGCCTGAGCAAAACTGCACTTGGACAGACAGCAGCAGGCCAGATGGTAAATCTTCTGTCCAATGATGTAAACAGATTTGACAATCTGTCATTAGTCCTGCATTACATATGGATCACTCCCATTGAAACAATAATAGTTACATATTTCATGTGGCAGGCTATTGGTTGGGCATCAATAATTGGTGTCGTTGGAATGTTTCTTCAAACTGTCCCTGTACAAAGTAAGTGTCTCATTAATACCCACAGTATTAGTATTTGTCTCAAACATTGTGTGACAATTGTAGTGATTTTCACAGTAAATTTGATTATATTTGTATACTACTTGGTTTACTAACCAAGTGATAATGAATAGAAATATCTTTCATAAGTAGTTTGGCTAGATAACTTTCATCACAACGTACACCATGTAAACAACTTACAACAAACACAGAAAACTATCACAAATACAATTTTTAGTAATCTCTTTAAAGGTCCTGTGTCATGAGAGAATTCATAAGATTAAGTGTTATTCATGATTACATGTACCAATTTTTGTATAAGCTTTAGAAAAACATTGCTTATAAACATAATCAGGTTTTCATATATAAAATATGGTGTCACAATACCAATACACTCCCTTATGTCATGAAACAAAAGGAATTAAGTGCATAATATTCTTCACAACATAATACAATATAAATAAATAATTAATACTCCTTTCACCTGCTCAACTGAGTCGAGCAACGTAGCTGTGAGATAATCCTTGTTACACATCTCCCCACCCACAAGTCCATTTTAGCAAGGATTAAGACCATTATGTCTTTATCATATAACTCATTCATAAACAGAAATTATAGAGGGAAACTTTCCCCGTGGGATAAACAAAAATAAAAAATAGAAAAGAGATGACTTACCAAAAGGACCGGCTCGTCGATAGAAACAAATAAAATCACACACAAACACACATACATTTTTTTTAAGATGTCATGAGTTTTAAAACATGTATAGCACGAAGATAAGACAAGTCAAAATAAACAAGTATTCAGGTGTGACAGCAGCACAAATAAATAGAACACACACACACACACACATACACACAAACGCAAGCTTTCGCAACCGAGTTGCTTCTTCAGGCAGAAGGGAATGAGAGTGAAAAGGAAATGATGAGGGTTTTAAGGAAGGGGGAAGGAGCCATTCCAATCCCGGGAGAGGAAAGACTTACCTTGGGGGAAGAAAAGGAAGGTAAACAAATACACACACACCCATACATTTACACAGATGCAAACACACCTAGGCAGACATACTATAGAAACCAAAGAAGTTAACTTCTTTGCTTTCTACAGTGTGTCTGCCTAGGTGTGCTTGCGTTTGTGTAAATGTATGGGTGTGTGTGTATTTGTTTACCTTACAGTTCTCCTGTACTAATGATGGCCACAGCCAAAAGCTAAGTTGTGGATGTATGTGATTGTCTTTCTTTATGTGCCTTTTTGCAGGCAGGTCAATCATCACCTTAAATAAATTTTCATGAATTTTTAAGTTTACCGTGTAGTTTTTACTTACGTCTTACGTTATAAATTCAACTTCCCAGTTTTTAAATTCTTTTATTATTATTTTGTTATTTATTTACTTTTAACAGTAAAATAAAATTTGATATGCTTTTAACATTTGCCTATTTTTTCCAGCATATATGACAAAATTAACAACAAGGTTTCGTTTAAAAGTTGCAATGAGAACAGATAACAGAGTACGAATAATGAGTGAAATCATAAGTGGTATCCAAGTGATAAAAATGTATGCCTGGGAGAAACCATTTGAGAAACTGGTTGAAATTGCACGGAGGTAAGAAAAGGACATCAAAATGCCAACATTTACATCGTATTAAAAAAAAAAAAAAAAAAAAAAAAAAAAAAAAAAAAAAAACACCACCTGACAACACCATTTTTCTTTGAAAAGCCTATAAACCTTCCTTATTAATTAGTTGCAAGTCACCTGGATACTAATATACAGGATGATTTTTCCACCAGGTACAAACTCTAGCTGTTGATTGAGGAGAGACTGCAGAACAAAAAAAGTACATTGAACTTATTTTTGGAAATACATGGTTTCCACGCTAGAGATTGTTTATTCAATCAAACTTTGTTACTGACACTGTGGACTAATATGAACTATACCATGCATCCACAGCTATGTTGAAAATGGTTTCCTTGTGCCTCAACACATGCATACTCATGCTGCCTGTCAAAAATATAAAGAGGATAGTTTACAACTCACTATAAAGACATATGCCTTTGTCACATGAGTGTGGAAATCACAGTGACGACAATGCTTCATGAATATGTTGCTACTGTCTCCACAAATGAATGGGCTCTTGCATACACAATACTTTTGACATGACCCCATAATCAGAAATTTCACAGGTTGAGATCAGAAGAATAACCAGACAGTGCAACTTGACATCCTCATCTGATCCATCAACCAGGGAAGACAGACTGAGGTGGGTCCAAATGTTAAAAGTATTGTGGACTGGATCATCATCATGAAGCAACCACATAACCCTCTGAATTATCAGTGGCCCAATATGAGGAACAGTACCAACCTCTAGGAGGAAAACATATACTGTAACTGTGGCTGCGTGGTGCAGCCTGTATTAGATCACATTCTGTGTAACAAAAGTAAGATTGAATAAATTGTCTCTAGCATGGAAACCATACATTTCCATAGAAATTCACTAGACCTTTTTTGTACTGTATTCTCTCCTCGATCAATGCCTGGAGTTCGTACATAGTGGAAAAAATCACCCTGAATAAAGGTAAAAATTTATTAGTACAAGTACTGAAAAGATATTGACTGACTTACCCCCTTTTTCTCTTAATACATGATAATGTAATATATTTTGTTTCTCCACATATAAAAACATTCAGATAAATAATGGAGAGTCCATGAATGAGTGACATCAATATTATGAAAAGGATACACTGCTGCTCAACACACAAATTTCTCTTTGAGTTGCAGATAGCTACTATGAAAAATTTCACCACAGTTGCAGCTTTCACCCCAAGCAGCCTTCTTCAGAAAATGATTCACACTAGCATCAATAAAGCGGACACACACACACACACACACACACACACACACACAAACACACAAAATCGCTGTCTCCAGCCACTGTGGTAAAACTAACCTTTTAACATAATACTGTAATATCTGTCCTTTTTTTCCTTTCTGTATTTATCTGCCTTATAAATCACATATGTTTAGAAATCCAAGCATTACTATATCAGTAGTGGCAGTCTTGTAATAGCAGCTAGCTGGGCCATATTTAGAGTATGTGACACCCCTGTGCAGTTATTTATCCTCCCCCTCCCGACTTTCTGTGCAGCTGCACACGTAGCACCTGCCTAAATATGGCCCTGGCAGCTAGTAACAAGACCTTTTGGATCAAATGCAGAACTGTCAAGAAGCCTTTTAATTGTGCATGTCTGACATTAATATATAACATGGCATCTTTGGGGTGAGTAGCAATCTGCCCTTTTCAAAACATACAAATTGGAAAAAAAAAATTAAAAAAAAAAAATAAATAAATAAATTATATGCAATAATGAACCTTTTTTTTAAATCTGTATATTACATAAGTTGTATTAATGGCTTGTCATTTCATGATTATGATACTACTTTACAACAATATATAAGATTAATGATGAAAAATCTCCTCAGAGATGATAAATATTGTTAAAAACGAGATAGAATGGCTGGCCAGTACTTACCATTGTGCTGTACTGCCGATAGTCACACAAATGAAGATCAGAAAAAAGGGGACAAAAAGGACAAGGACAAGCTTTTGGAACACAGTTCCTTCGTCAGGTGGGAGAGAAGGGAAGAAGAAAGGATGGGAACAGAAGGGAAAGGTAGTTCACAACCTAGGACATGAAGGTCTGACGTCCACACTCCTGAAACACCACCTTCATGACCTAGGTCGTGAACTACCTTTCCATTCTGTTCTCATCCTTTCTTCTTCCCTTCTCTCCCACCTGACGAAGGAACTGTGTTCCGAAAGCTTGTCCTTGTCCTTTTTGTCCCCTTTTTTCTGATTCTTCATTTGTGTGACTATCGGCGGTACAGCACAATGGTAAGTACTGGCCAGCCATTCTATCTTGTTTTTAACAATATTCAACAATATATAAGTAATGATTTAACAATACGATAAAAATATGGAACCATATTAGGGTGACCAGACGTCACATATTTTACAGGATTGCCCTGTATTTTGCCCTGTATTTTGTTTAAGTGTCCTGTTGTCCTGACAAAATAAATACGGAACACGAATTATTCCATTTTTTAATAACGGCCCCGTATATTTTGAAATAAATCATATTTAAGTAATGTGTAAAGAAATGAAATTAAGAAAAAAATGTGGGCATAATCAAACAATAAAGAAAATATGCTTTGATTTACTCATATTGAATGAGGCATGAGTTTTTTCATGTGAGTGGAAAACCAACTTCGTTCTTCATTTGTGTCGCTGCCATTTGCTGTGCACTTTTAAGTCAGTTCGTTTTGTGTTTCTGTGTGAGTTGTTTGTTATCTGTTGAGAGCAGTCTGAGGTCTCAGCATTTAGAAGATTTAACTGAGTTTAGACTGTTAGTCACAGTTGACTAATAACCTAGCAGATGAGTTTGATAGATTTACGAACATTTGAATATACATGGAGGTTGATCTGACGTTGTGCAATGTATTAATGTTAAAAAACACAAACTAGCTGTTTCAAACAAAACTTCATCACATAGTCAGAGTCAGCTGAAGATATTTATGTTAACAATAGAAACTACTGAGGCAGCAGATTTTTCTCCTAATGAAGTTTTGGAGCAGAATCGTTGATAGGTAAAGTTAAATCGAGATAGGAGGAAAATTTTCAAACTTTAAAAATTCAGTCATTAATAAGTACATTGCAAGAAGACGGCTTGTTAAATGATCTAGATTTCTTGCAAATTTCAAGTTTGTTTTACAGGACAGTAACCAATTATATTAAGAAACGGGCATGCCCATTTCATGTGCTGAAACCATTTAATTGGTTTCAGCTCAAATTTATACCCCACTGGAAGGCTCTTCAACAAAGTCTTAAAACTTTAGCGGAGTTTGATTTAAGTATTTTGCAAGAAATTTGTGAGAATCAGCTGCTCTAGGAAGTGAACCACATTAAAAATGTATGGGAAGTGATAAATCATGAACTGAGAACTGTGAAGTGTATTGGTGCAATACGGTGTCTTATTTTCAACGTACATACTTGGATCTGAAGTTATATGGTGCAAAAATTTGTAGCTCATTACTGAGTTTGTGCTAGCTCTACCTGGCACTAATGTTGCTGCAGAAAGAGTGTTCTCGATCACAATAGTTTATGGACTGAAGAAAAGAACAGATTTAGGGTACAAGCTGTGAAAGACATAATAAAAACAAAAACTCATTTTCAGGATACTTCATGTGATGACTTTTATGAAATTAGACATGAAAATTTAAAGCTTCTGAATGCCATTCATTCTTCTGTAAAATATAAGTGAGAGACAAATAAGTAAGCGGCGTAATCAATAATAATTGTCTGTCCTTGTTTGTGGCAACAATAAAATATTTATTTACTCAGTGATGTATTTTATTTGGCTTCTCTTATGGGAGTAGGTTGGTTAATTTTTCATTGCCATTTGATTTGGTTTATGTTTTGCTAAACTGTAGTGTACTTCTGACATCACCTTCTGAGCCACATGATTTAATTAAAAATGATATTCATTTGATATATTGATTATTTGCAACATAAATGACTTGGCGGAACACTATGCTGAAGGAAAACTTTTTATACTTAGTGAAAATTTTATATTTCATCATATTTTTTGTTGAAATATGGCATTTGTGCCCTGTTGGCTCACATAAACAACTCACTTGCACTGCTTCATCCCCATCGAGTCTCATGGCACCCAATGACAACATTACTACACGAAAACACGTAAGAATGTCGCTGGCTCAGTTCTACACTTTTACCAATACATATTCGTATTACCCGGCAAGGCGAAGTGGTAACATGGCAGCAGCAGGAACTAACTTGGTCACATGACGAGGTACAGGCAGGCTATGGTTACCTAGTGTGCATTGTTACCTGTAAGTGCAAGAAATTGTCTTTGCCAACAGGTGCGTCAGTTTGCGGTTAACGTAATTAAATTTTTTGCCGAAGAGAAACATAGGGGATTGACCATGCTGGTTTAGAAGGCGACAGAATGTGCTGCCAAAATGTTAAAGCTGAGCAACAGGAGGGTTGTTTCAGAGTGGGCAGTGGTGGGTTGGATCAAAACTATTCTGGCTTCCCTGATAAAATCAAGAGGATGGTTTCCAAATTACGGAAAGAAGGACATGATGCCAAGGGAAGTGGAACGTTTCTATGCTGACGAAGAAGATCGATTATGACCAATAGAAAGAAATACCAACTTTGCAAAAACTGCACAACTTTTGTCTAACAGAACTGAGTTTCAAAGCTAGCAAGGAAACCCTTAGAAAAATTGTTTTGTCTATGGGATTTCGTTTTAGAAGGTGCCAAAATAAACATGTTTTGTGCAAATGTTTGGACATTGTTGCTAAAAGGGCTTACTTTCACAGGTTTTTACATAAAAATATAGCATCAGAATCAAAGCGACTAGTGGTTTACTTAGATGAAACATGGATTCACGCATTATACAGTAAATAAATGTTGGCAAAGTGATAGTGAGTGAGGAGTTTGCCAAACAAAAGTGCCGGCCACTGTTTAATTGTTGTTCATGTAGGTGGAGAGATGTGTTTCATTGTGGGTGCACTTCTCATTTATGAATAAAAAACCAAAACGTCTGACTATCACTCAGAAATGGAAAGCAAAAACTTTCAAAAATACGTTGAAACCCAACTTATGCCAGACTTTCCTCCAAGAAGTATTATTGTTTTTGATATGTTCCATATCACAATAAACAAAAGAATAAACTGCCTTCCTCTGGCTCTCTAAAAAGTGAAATACAATCCTGGCTGACCGACAACAACATACATTATGACTACGACCTACGGAAAGCTGAACTTCTGGCACTAATTGAGGGGCACCAAATGTCTCCTATTTATTGTATTGACAGAAGTACCTCTCCGACTGCCTCCATACCATGCAGACCTGGATCCCATCGAATAATCTGGAATATTGTAAAAAATCAAATCTGTACTCAGAATATTCAAGCATTTCGCTCGTGGAGCTGAAAAAAATACAGCTGATACTTTTGCAGTTGTGACATTAGAAGACTGGAGAAAGGCGGTATGTCACATAGAAAAAGTGTGCGAGGTCTATTGGAGAAGAGATGCTGTGATGGACGAAGAAACAGAAAAAAATAATAATATCAGTCGGACTGGATTCAAGTGACAAATCATTATCATCATCAGCGACCAAATCGGCAGACAACGAATCGATAGAGACAGCTGAGGAAGGTGAGATCAGTATGGGAGGTAGTTCTACAGATACTGCCAACGAAGTTCCATGAACAGCTGAGGTAAGATACTGCTTTCAGGAATATATCATAGAATCCATATTCTAGCTATTGTTTTTAATTGAAATTTATTTTCAATGTTATTCATTGGAAGAAATACTTTGTTTTGATTACTAGCTTTGTCTTCACCCCTTCTGAGTACTCACAATGTCTTTATCCATTCAGAATACAGAAGCCATCATAGATGTTGGACATTCTTGACTGCAGTAATGTTCAACCAATGATTGCTTTGCAATTTTTTTCATAATGTGAGAAGAACAAGACACTCAGAAACCACCATTGAAAGGATTAGTAAAATTGATGCATGCTTAACATCTAACCACAGCCGGCCGCGGTGGCCGAGGGGACTGAGACGCTTCAGTCACGGTCTGCACGGCCACTACGGTCGGGGGTTCGAATCCCCCCTCGAGCATGGATATTTGTGGCGTCCTTAGTATTAGCTAGTTGATAAGTAGTTTGTAAGTTTAGGGACTGATGACCCCGTAGTTAAGTCCCTTAAGCTCTACAAACATTTGAACATTTTTTTTCTAACCACAGAATCGAACATTGCATTCAAATTTCAAAATTATATTTAGTCTTCCGCAAAATTAATTGTGACTAAATGTGCTGCATGTAACAGGCTAGCAGTGGCCCATTTACAAGAATACTGGAGCGTACATGTACGTCATTCTTCTGCTTCCTCTCCGTTTCTCTGGCGTAAACATGTCAGTGCTGCCACTATTGCAAGATTACCACTTGGCTTTGCCGACCAATAACTCTTATTGGTTTGTTTTCTTTCTCCTCGCCCAAAACCCCAATAGTGTGCTGATGTTGGTAATGACTGTTGTATGGCCCTTGAAAATTCAAACGTCAAATGAGGGTATTGGGTCTTGAACATGAAATAAATACTGTTGCCCCTAAACTATAATTCACAGGTTCTTGTATGCGCTCTTGTCCAATCATTAAATCCTTGTTCGTTAAGTGAACATTATGTTGCCAACATTAGCAAAATTCACTTTCATAGCCATAAGTAAAATGTAACAAAAACTGCTGATTGCGGAACTTGTCGTTTGGGGTTCTTGTTCTTTCTGCAGTTAAATACTTATAATGTTGTTGTTTTATTGTCAAAAGTCACAATTGCTGCCCACAACAAACAGTAATAATAATAAAAAAAGTGTTTTAGAGAGATGCAAATGTAATTACAACACATCAGCCAAGGGTTCGGTGGGAGGGGGGGGGGGTACTATCTTTGTTTCCTGCTGTAACGTGTGTGCATTAATTCGTATTTATGTTTGCGTTATAGTCGGCCATACGGAGAACCGTCTTGTTGATGACATCACAACTAAAGGTAACGTTTGGTATTGTAATATTCAGTTAACATGTGGTATTGCAGTTTTCAGTAGTCAAATGTGGTGTTTATTTTGATTTTGGAAATCTGGTCACCCTAAACTATATCTATTAACTCAGCTATGAAAAACTAGAGATATAAGTTGAGCTGTATCTCAGTGCAGAAATTAATACCAAAACAATAATAATAAAAAAAGCATATTTTAACTGTCATATTTGTCAGTCCGATTCAAGGTAACTGAAGAAATTTTTTTCTTATTTTTTTAATATTCCACTCTATGAACCGAGAAAATTATATTTTTGTAGTGTGCATAGTTTAGGAGATACGATATCATAAGGATTGATCAACATGAAAACAAAACTAAAATGGGCAGAGAGTAGGGTACAAAGCAATGGACAGAGAGGGAAGGAGGAGTTGGCCTAAGATAAGATACTGTGGGCTCAGGTTGTGTGTGTGGGGGAAGGAGGGGTCAGAGCATAACTGTTGAGAGGGCGACTGAGCAACTTTCCAAGAGATGGTTTACTCCTTGACTCAACGCTCCAGGGAAGACGTGCAGCCCATGGAGCTCTTAGCACAGAACAATGTAAATAAAAAAATGACTGGTATTATTTGTTATGTGCTACAAAAAGAAGTTTGTCTTGTATGTTCTAAGTCTGGTTAAAGTTGTAATAGATCTGCAATTAATGATTAGAGTGTTTCAAAATGATTTATAATATGGGACCGTATGGTGAAATACACAAAATGCTGTGAAGGAGACTTTTGTTTCATTAGACGAAAGAAATTTCTCTTACAGCACTGACCTGCTAGTACAAGGTGAAGTCTGATTACATGCCAAGAAAAGAATTACAGTGCCCACGAATATCTGCGGTGCCGGGGGGGGGGGGGGGTAAAATTATCTTGATGTAGAAAAAAGTATTTAAAGTGTTGTGGTAAATGCAATGGGAGTTCCAAGAATGAATTTAAGTGTGAGTGTGAAACATTGCACAGTAGATAAAAAAAAGAAAAAAATCTTGTTGTGTGCAGGAAACAACAATTCTTCTGCTGATAAGAAGTGCTCCAGTGTCTGAGCTGTCCCATAGTCGCAGTTCATCCTTGTAAAATAGCATCACCTCACCAAATTGCTCCGGCATCTCGGTACTCCAATTCTCAGATGATTCAGTGTCCTCATTATATAATTTGGTTGTTCATATCCGCATGCCAGTACTTCCTTTACCTCAAAATCAAAATCTATGGCAACAGCCTCTTTCCATAGGTATACACAGTGTGATTCAGACTGCATGCTCAATGGTTTAGTTCTCTTAATAAAGCTCTTTTGTGACTTGAGACGTGGACCAGGAATTGAGTAATTGTTATTTGGGGACTTAGTGTCCTTGATCTGTTTTGCCTCTCCTTATCTCTTGCCATTCTGGGCCTTATGGTGGCACTATTTCAGCCACAACCACAATATGGACTGACTCATTCAGTGCAATGTCCACTTGTTTAGCATGTGAGGAGGCTTCCCATACTGGAGCTGTGTATTCACTGGCATCAAAACAGCATGCCAGAGCAATTGTACACAGGACTTCCAGTTGAGCTCCCCAAGTTGAGCCTGTCAATTTGTGAATGTTACAGTTCCTGTGACTAATTTTTCCCTTCGCCATATGGCAATGTCTGAAGGTGAGACTTCTGTCTATTATTACTCCCAGGTAAGTTGGGTTATATAAGATTTATGTCTCATTATTCAGTATTCATCTGCCTCTTTGCCTCTCTGTTCCAGCAATGAAAGGCACATGTTTTGGTTTTCTGTGGATTTGTTTTTAAATGGTTTTCTTCATAGTACTATCCAAATACTACCAAGGCTCATGTTAATGGCCTTTCCACCTCTTCAAAAAAGGCTATTCCCTGGGCACAAATCACCATGTCATCTGCGTAAAAAACTGGGTTACACACTAAAGCTCTAGTTGATCATTATACAGAAAGGTTTATAGCATGTTGCCTTGAGATAGTTTTTCTTCCCTTGTAAAATGACATAGAACCTTCTGTTTTAGAGCATGTCCTTTACTTGTCCTTTATTTGCCAGCTGAAAATCATTTGTAAGCCCATATTGCTTCACAAGCAGTTTATGGTAATTTACTGCATCATAGGCAGCAGCTAAGTATATGAAAAGTGAAAGTGTCCCTGTCATCATTCTCTTCTTGTAACCATCCTCTATGTACTGGAATGGAGAGTCTGACTGCAACATGATTTTCTTAGTCTGAAACCAGCCTGCTCGACACTGCTATTCTTTTGAGAATCAGTCTTTTCAATGACTTTATATAGATGAAAGTAAGGGAGATTGGTTGCATTTGTGATATGAGGTTCCCATCACATAATTATATATAGAAAGCAACAAGTTATTACAGGAAATTACCAGAATTGTGATACAGTCCCTGTAAAGGTGTATAATGTATTTTCTAAATTGTATTATTAGCTTAATTGGCATCCAAATTACTTTATGGGAATTAGATCATCAGATGAAATAAACTGCTGAACCTACAAAACCAAGGAATGTTAATAACATCAGGTAATAAATTGTACAATTTAAAATTATTGAGGAATTGAAAAATAAAGGTAATGAGAGTAAGAACCTAGACTTGAATATAATCCTAAGTTAAGGTTCTAATTTTTGTCTGATATGTAGGTTTTATCTGCTTGAAAGTATCATTGTAATAAGCATTCATTCAGAATGAGACATCAGAGTGTGCAGTGTACAGTTGTTTTACAAACATTTACAATTTAGCACTTCACAATTAAATTTAATACTCTAATCTGTGTACCGCATAACTCTCAGATTACAGAGGACTCTAACAAAACCAGTTCACATTAACATAAAACTAAATTAAAGATGGTGATATTGTATTTAAAAAGGTCTGTAACAGTATCAGTAGAAGCATATGAAAAATAATCAATATCAATGAACACATGGCATACTGTAATTTTCTACAAAGTACTTACTAGAATTTAGAACATCACTAACTGCTGTTCCCTTGCAGGCTCCAGTGGAGACACTGCTTCATCTCTTATATAAACATGACCAGCTCTGAGCTGTCCAACAAATCAAAGGAGTACAGATGAACAAAATATCACAGGTAACACTTGTTATAACCATGCCCTTCATTGAAGCATGAATGATGTAAGTAATTGTTACAAGGGAGATTTGGAAAGTAAGTTCACTTTTTCACCCCCCCCCCTCCACCCCTGAAAACACTTGTATTACTTATCAGTGAACAGTACATCTTTTGAGCTTTTTTCAACATAATTTCCATATGTATCCAAACATTCATCATACTCCTTCACAGGCTTTGAAATTCCTTTTGTGTAAAACTCTGCTGCCTGAGAGTGTAGCCACCCATTTCACACTCCAATTGGTGGAAAATGCTTTGAGAGATTAGAAAAGTGTTTCTCTCTGACTGGTTTCTCCAATTTTTAAGCACATTAATCATTCAAAATCGACAGTCAGCCAATTTATTCTTCGTCATGGATGATATTGTCTCCTTCAAAAGATACACAACACCAACGTCAAACACTCACTCGTAATGTTCCTGTACACTTTAGTAATCTTACAATAAATTGCTGCTGGTGTCCTTCATTTTGACCACCAAAATCCTATTACTACACATACCTCACACTTGATGGGCTCCTCTATCACTGCAACCAATTTCAACATCTGTATTGATCAGAGAAACAGCTAAGTACAGCCACACAAGTTATACTTCCAGAACAATCTGAATCAAGTTACACAACAGTATAAAGTAAACAATGCTGAAGTCACTCATTCACATAACTCACTTTCTGAATCACCCTAAGTACAGAATTATAGTGGAGTGGCACAGCAGATCAGAGCAGAGCTGCTTGTCATGGCAGCTGCCGCAGTGCTGCCTGCATCCAGGTATAGTTGGTCGAGGCAGCAGCAGGGTGCACATGTCCAGTGACTACCATTGTTGCCCAACGAGCAGAAGAGTTATTCCTCAAAGACCATTACTTTCAGTGTTGAAAGATGTCACAATCAAAGGTTCATATGCTGATGACCTTTGAAAACAGAGACACTAGATATTTTTTATTCATTTCTCTGTGAAATCTTGTCTTTTTTATTTCATTTGTACCTCTTTTCCTGAAAGAAATTAAATATCATATATGAAGACTATATTATTTCAGCATTGCCCTGCTGGTGCTTTCAATTGTTTAGGTCCAATTTGTGCAAATGTGAATGAGCAACTGTGCCATAACTAGCTCTTTGCATAGCATGCCTGGAAAAAAGACAAGTGCTGTTGTGACCCATTCCTTGTTTCAAAATAGGTGATATGAACTGAATCAGGGTGGAGCTCAGTGGGGATGGCCATAGTTTGATTGTTGGCCTATCTTTATTTGTGGTAATGAGTTCCTGAGATACAAATGTAATGATATAATTGGCTTATAATGCATGCTTGGAGCTGATTGTTGTAATTTAGTAGCTATAATAGTAAGGATGAAATTCAAGTGAGTCTAGCAGCAGCAAATAAAGCTTATTTTGGACTACAAGATGTGTTACACAGTAGACCTGTTTCGAGAAGCTTCAAACTTTGACTAGACCAGAGTGTAATTCTGCCAGTAGCTATATACAGGTCAGAAAGTTTTACATTTAGAAAAGCAGAACAAAAACTATTAGTTTTTGAAAGAAATATATTACAGAAAATTTTTGGCCCTAAAGAGAGACCCAGATACAGGGGAATGGAGGATACTAAAAAACCAGTAACTGAAAGAACTATATCAACAGGCTGATATTAGATGAAGAGAAAACCGATGTGGGCTGGACATTAGCATGGAGGAGGAACGGCTAACTAAAGTAGCATTCTCTGAATCCATGGAGGGAAGACAGAAAAGAGGAAGGCCACATACTAGATGGAAGGATGATATCAACAATGATGCAGTGACCATGGGCCTGAGAATAGGAGAATGGACTGCAAAAGCAAGGAACAGAGAGGACAGGAAGAGGAATGTAGAGAACGCATATGGTCTCCAAGGCTGAAATGACAATTGAGAAGAAGAAGAAAATAATAGTAAGGAAATGCCATGAGTTATTTTTAGGACCCAATTTCACCCATCGGCTTTGACCCTTGATGTTGGATTCTTGTGTTGTGACATCATCATTGCGCGATAATTTGAGTTGTACTTGTTTACAGGTAGGCGTGTGATGGAGTGCTCTTATGGTAGAAGTTAAATGGTTCAGGTTGTATTTGGTTGTATTGTCCACATGGAGTATGACATTCTTCATATTCAAGTGGTGTGGTTGCTTCTTTTAAAGTTGTTTTCTGTCATTTGTGCATTACTGCACATTTCACTTGTGTTATGTTTTCAGTTTAGTTCATCTTTCTATAATTTCATGTGTTTTATTGTTCTGTTTTTGTTTGGATTCACGTGATTGCTGTGTGATGCACCAGGAAAAGACTATGTTGGTCATGATAACTTCTCTTCAGCTGCTTGGTGTTATAGGTGATTGTGCTTGTGTTGGTGGAAGTTGAGGATGTTTACATAAGATCCAGGTCACTATAAGGTGGATTTTCAGCAGCATTTCCATAGTGTGTGTAGGCTGGCAACATGCCATATAGCAAGTAGGTGGTGTGTTGTGGTGTGATTTGGCAAAGCCATGCATGTGGAAAGCAGAAGACTGGCTGTGGTGACAGACAGATCTGTAGTGTAGCACAAGGTCTACTTTAGGTTGGAAAGCAACAGTTTGGTGAAGCCTGAAGCCAAAGAATGTGGAAAGGGAAAAACTGGATGTGATGACAGACTGATCTGTAGCATAGCTCAGAGCCTAGGTTAGGTTGGGAGACAACAGTAGAGTTGTGAGGTGGCAGAGCCAAAGGATGTGAGAATATAAAAATGGTTGTTGTGAAGAAGATTATATTACAATGGAACATTTTAAATTACTGAAGTGTTTTATACTATTTCGTGGGAGGGGGAGCGCTTGAATTGGTATCGCTGTCTTCCTTTGTGGTGTATTATAGGTTCAGTTTAAGTATTCAGTACCGTTTTAATGTTAAATAAAGTCTTCTTGGGCTTCCAGCCTCATCAGGTGGTTAGATACCCATGAGTTTTCGGCCAAGTTCTCTTTTGCCATGAGAACTTGGCCAAAAGCTTGTGGGTTTCTAACCACCTGACATGGCTGGAGGACCGAGAAGATTTTATTTATTCATATCACCTTAGCAATACAGATAGCCATACAGTAGGTGCAACCCCAGCATAGGGGGAATCTTTGGAGAGGCCAGACAAATGTGGTTCCTGAAGAGGGACTGCAGTCATTTCAGTAGTTGCAGGGGCAACAGTCTGGATGACTGACTGAGCTGGCCTTGTAACATCAGCTAACATGGCTTTGCCATGCAGTTACTGCGGATGGCTGACAGCAAGGGGAAACTTCAGTCCTTAATTTTCCTGATAATTTGCAGTTAGATGTGGTGGGGATAAGCGAAGTTCATTACCAGGATGAACAGGATTTCTGGTCATGTGAGTACATGGTTATAAATACAAAAACAGTTGGGGGTAATGCAGGTGTAGGTCTAATAATGAATAAGAAAATAGAAACGAGGGTAAGTTGCTATGAACAGCAAAGTGAACACATTATCATTCACTGCTTCACTTGAAGCCAATAGAGTAATGAAGCAACTAACAAAGTGCTTAATGAAACTGAATGTTCCAGTCTGGTTGTATACCAAAGTATGCTGATGCAAAAGCTCCACACATGACAGATACATTCAGCTTCTCACTCAACATAGGATCTGTAGCTGCCAATAAATTGGAAAGTTGCACAGGCCACACCAATATTTAAAAAAAGGAAATAGGAGTAATCCACTAAATTACAGGCCTATATCATTGGCATAAATTTGCAGTAGGTTTTTGGAACATAATTATACTGGATTCAAACTTTATGAATTACCTCAACCACAATTATCTATTGACTCATGGTCAGTTCGGATTTAGAAAATAACCTCCCCAGGGTCATGTTATAGGCCCTCTTATGCTCCTTATCTATATAAATGATTTGGGAGAAAACATGAGCAGTCCTCTTAGGTCATTTGTAGATGATGCTCACATTTATCATATAGTAAAGCTATCAGAAGATCAAAATCAACCACAGAATTATTTAGATAAGATATCTGTATGCTGTGAAAATTTACAGTTGACTCTAAATAATGAAAAGTACAAAATCCTCCACATGAGTACTAAAATGACTATGTTAAACATGGTTTACAAGATAAATCATTTAAATCTGAAGGCTGTAAATTCAACTAAATAGGAAATTATATTATGACAGACTTACATTGGAAAGAACATAAAAAAAAAGAAATGTTTTTGGGATAGGTGAACCAAAAATTATGTGAGTACAGGATTATGAATACAAAATCAGTTGGGGGTAACACAGATGTAGGTCTAATAATAAATAAGAAAATGGGAATGAGGGTAGTTGCTATGAACAGCATAGTTAATGCATTATTGTACACTGCTTGACTTGAAGCCAATACTGACCATAGTAGTACACTTTCATATGCCAACTATCTCTGCCAATGATGCAAAGTTAAAATAAATAAAATAAAAATGTATTAAGAGATAAAAGGAGTTATCGAAACAGTTAAGGGAGTGTAAAACTTAAATGTAATGGGAGACTGAATCTCACTAATAGGAAAAGGAGGTGAAGGAAAAACTAGTTGGTTAATATGGACCGAGGAAAAGGAATGAAAGAGGATGTCATTTGTTAGAATTTGTACAGGGCACAATTTAATCATCACAAACACTTAGTTTAAGCATTACGCAAGAAGGTTATATACATGGAAGAGAACAAGAGACACCAGAAGGTACCAAATTGATTTTATAATAAGACAGAGATTTCAAAATCAGTTTTTAAATTGTAAGATATATACAAGGGTAGATATATACACTGACCATAACTTACCGTATTTGCACGAATATAAGCCGCGTGCGAATATAGGCTGCACCTAAACTTTTAACACGAGATTATAGAGAAAAAATCTGGAGTATAGGCCACAGGTTTTTTAATTCTTATTTTATTTATTTTCATTTATTATTTATTTTGTATAATTGAACTTTTTTCGTAATCAGAAACACAATGCAAACAAAATAATGTTCTCTTTTCAATAAGCTCAAATATGCAAAACTGTAAATCAAGGAATAAGAAAGGGAGATGACAGGCCGATTCGGGCGCCCCATGTGAGGTGACGCCGAACCAAGGCGTGTTACCGGGCGTTTCAAGTGTTGTATAGCATAGGCGTGTGCCGCGAAAATATAGTTTTTTTTGGTGCGCACGTGTGTGTGATGATGTTTTGGCTTGTAAGTGCCGAATGTGAGCTTCAGATTGCCCAGTCACAGTAACGGACATGGAAACTGGGAAGTTCGACGTAAATTTGACTCTGACGAGAAAACGTTTGACGCTAGTGTGTAAGTGAGGACGAACTATTAAAATGTTCGAAGAGTCGTTGTGCATTTCAAGGGCTAAAATGTAAATATCCCCATGTTTGCTTGACTTCATAATTCAAAACAGGAACAGTGGTTTTGCTGTTACAACAGAAATGATTCAGTTGCAAGGCTGCATATACATTGTTTCATGGAAATAAACCCAACGAATGCGAAACCAGTGAAACTGGTCATAGTAAAATACATTATTTGTAAAATGTAGCTACACAAATCAGTTGTTCCGCTATCTTAACCTCCCATCACCGTTCGTGGTAGGCGTCACCGTACTAACGTAAATGTCACGGTAAAATCTCTCACGGCACACACTAAACTTTTATCGGCAAGACTAGCTTCATTGACTACATCAAATTAAAATCATTTGTGTGCTTAGGAAGTGTTAAGATGTGTATGTTACATACTATTTTTGTTTAAGGCCGCACGGACGTGTTAAAAAACAGTTGTTAGCTTTTGTTGGCTGCGGTACAGAATGACACCATTCGATTTATATCAAAATATCGACTTCCATGAATTCCCACGTCATTTCCGTAAACATGTTCAAAAACGTAGATGCAGTTCTGTGAAACTGTTACAGTAGCATTTTTGAAGATTATTATATTTCTCAAACCAAAATAAAAGTGAGCATGTAATTTTTGAAATTAATGACTTTGGGAAAAGGAGCGGTTGGGGAAAGGGGGGGGGAGAAGGATCGAATCTCGATTATAGGCTGCATCATGATTTTGTACGCCAAAATTTGCAAAAAGGGTGGCCTATATCCGAGCAAATATGGTATTTGTTATGAGCTGTACATTAAAACATAAGAAACTGGAAAAAAGGTATAAAATTAATGAGATGGAACACACAAAAATGTATGGAACCAGAGGTTGTTGAGTTTCAGAGAGAGCATTAGACAAGCATTGACAGGGGAAATTGTACAGTATAAGAAGAATAGGTAGCTCTGAGACACTCAGTCCTGAAGGCTGCGGGGGATCATATAGGTAGAAGAACAGGCCTAACAGAAATCCTTGAATGACAGGAGATACTGAACTTAATTGATGAATGGAGAAATATAAAATTCAGCAAGTGAGACAGGCAAAATAGAGTAAAGTTGCCTAAAATATGTGGTTGACAGGAAGTGCAGTATGGCTAAGCAGGATTGGCTAGAGGACAAACACAAGTCCATAGAAGAATGTTTAACTAGGTGAAAGATAGATACTGCCAATAGGAAAATAAAAGAGTCTTTAGAGCCAAGAAATGCAGATGAATGATATCAAAAACTCTCGTGGAAAACTAGTACCAAGCAATGAAGGGAAAAGTGAAAGGAGTGTATTGAGGGAGCACAAATACGTTTTTAGCTTTTGTATATTTGGAGAAACTTTTGAAAGTGTTGACTGGAATATATACTTTCAAATTATGAAGGTAGCAAGGGTAAAATATAGGGTACAAAAAGTTATATACAACTTGTAAAAAAACCAGACAGCAGTTATAAGACTCTAGGAGCATGAAAGGGAATCAGTAGTTTGTAGAGCAGTAAGACAGTGTTGTTTTCCCCAATGTTATTCAATCTGTACAGTGAGCAAGCTGTGAAGGAATGGAAGGAGAAGTTTGAAAAAGGAATTAAAGTTTAGGGAGAAGAACTAAAAACTTTTCGGTTTGCCAGTGACAGAGTAATTCTGTCACAGGCAGCAAAGAATATGGATGAGCAGTTGAACATAATGGACAGTGTCTTGAAAGGTGCAACAAGATAAACATCAACTAGAGAAAAAACAAGGGTTATCAACTATTCTCTAAGGAAATCAAGCAATGCTGAATGAATTAGATTAGGTAATGAGACAATAAAAGTAGTAGTTGAGTGTTTGTTACTTTGGTATCAAAATAACTTCTGTTGGCCTAAAAGAGGTATAACATGTAGAATGGCTATGGGAAGAAAAATATTTCTGAAGCAGCAAGATATGTTGACATCCCAAATTAATGTAAATGTTAGGAAGTCGTTTCTGAAAGCATTTGTCTGGAGTATAGCATTATATGGGAATGAAACATGGATGATGAAGAGCTTAGAGAGAAAGGTAATAGAAGCATTTGATAAGAGGTGCTTCAGACAAAAGCTGAAAATTACATAGGTAAATTGTGCAACTAATGGAGATGTGCTAAATAGAATGGGAGAGAAAAGAAATTTCTGACACATCTGGACTAAGAGAAAGGATCAATTGGTGGGAAATGTTAATAGATATCAAGGTATCTTCAGTTTAGCATTGGAGGGAACTGTGTGGAGTAAAAATTGAGAGGGAGAGCAAGAGACAAATACAGTAACCGGGTTTAAAAGGATGTAGGTTGCCATTCTTATTCAGTGATGAAGAGGCTTGCACAGGACAGGGTAACATGTAAGCTGCATCAAATCAGTCTGGACCACAACTGAAACCATACAATTACATTAGAAAAGCCATTGAAAAATTGTATGAGTTAAGTTATTTCAGAGTTGATTAACATTTTTGTACAAATATGTACTATTCATTCAAATTAATTTGTTACTTAGTGCAGTGACTTATGGTAGTGCAGTGACTTATGGTATTGACTGTAAATGCTCTGAGTGTCTGCTTAATTTGCATGTGTAGTACCCATATAACTGATAGTACTTGCAAAATAATTCTCTACCTCGACATGAAAAAATTGAATTAAATATGAGTCATTTTGATTTTGTTCCTACGTTTCTATTAGCATATTATCATATCCCCTTACTTAATTAATTAATTTTATATAAGTTATCTCCTGGTCTTCTGTTGAGAAACACTAACCTTTTTTCAGTTGATTCTCCTTGGGTAAGGCGTGCAAATAAATTCTCTTATTATGAATAAAACAATTCTGCTGTAGCTGGTTAAGTTTCATTTAACTGTACACAACCAGTTTAGGTTTTATAATACCATCCTCAGGTACTTCATCTATGTCATAAAAACGTTTTAGATGAATCTAGATGGAGTACATGAGGAACAGGCTATAAGCCAAATCTACCAATTTCAGCGGAATTGTTTTAATCATAATGACATACAGCTGCTATAATTGCCCAGATATTCTAAATTTATCTAAAGTAATATAAGTTTTTTATTCCTTGTCTCTTTTTTCAGAAAGGAAGTAAAGGAGCTAAGGGGAGCTAATTACTTAAGAGGTATATACATGGCCTCAATGGTTTTTACTGAAAGAAGTTCATTATATATTGCTGTAGTTGCTTATGCCCTGTTAGGAAACACTATTACGGCTGACAGGGTATGACAAGTTATACATTTCAGTTATTGACACTGCTAATAAATGGAGTAGTAGCTATTGTATGAATTATGTTTTCAGGTATTCTCTTTGGCACAGTTCTTCAATCTACTGCAGCTGTGCATGGCCATATTTTATCCACAAGCTGTGCAACTCCTTGCTGAAACCAGAGTTTCTATATCCAGAATTCAGGTATTACATGTCTTTTTAATCTTTATGTTGTGGCACACTGTTTCCTGGAAACAAACACAACTTCTGCTACAATGTCAAAAATAGATAATTAATACACGAAATAACCAGTAACATTGAGGGAATATCCATCTCAGTCATAAAAAAAAGCAAATTATTCGATTAATATGGAAATTCTCCACAGAGATGATAAATTATTATTCAAAAGAGATAGATTGGCTGATGAGTACTTACCTTTTTGCTGTACTGGCAATAGTTACACTCAGAAGAAAAGGAGGAAAATAACGAGCTTTCGGAACTGTGTTCCTTCTTCAGGTGGAGAGAAGGGAGAAAAAAAGGAATGAGAAAGAAAGGGAAAGGTAATTCATGACCTAGGTCATGATGATGATGTAAGGAGTGTGGAAGTCAGAGCTCAGTACTACTACACAATATCTCTGACTTCCACAATCCTAACACCACCCTCATGACCTAGGTCGTGAATTACCTTTCCCTTCCTTTCCCATTCCTTTATTTTTTTTATTATTTATTTTTATTTATTTTTTTTTCCTCCCTTCTCCACACCTGAAGAAGGAACACAGTTCCAAAAAGGTCATTATTTTCCTCCTTTTTTTCTGAGTGTAACTATCGGCAGTACAGGGATAAGGTAAGTACTGGCCAGCCAATCTATCTCTTTTGAATAATAATTTAAAAAATTGTTATGAGATTATTCCAGAGTAAAAGAATGATTCCAAGTGCAACCTAGCCACAAAATACATATTTCTCAATTAAAGGACCAATTAGACAACAAGTGATGGAAACCACAATGTCATGATCTGTAGCACCAACAAACATTAAACAATGAGTACATTATAGAGTCCACAGCAGATACAAGTCAGATAATAGCCACTGTGACAAACAGTACTGTGATCTTATGAGTGGCTCTCCATGGAAGCCCTTGTAATCAGCCTGCAGTATAAGTCTCAGTCCTCCTCCAGTTATACTTGTGACATATGTGCAATGTACCAGTTATTGATATGGATGTACATCCATTTGCAAATCTGGCAGGATTACGAAAATATGTACTTCATGTTACATGTAAGCTTAAGATACTCCAACAAAATAAATAAAATAAAAGATGTAGAATATTCAGTTAATGTGAAAATAAAATATACTTCACAGCATAAAATCTTTAATTGGCTTTTTACACATTTAGATGTATTTATATTAAAAGAAAGTTGAAAGATAAAAACATATGGAATGATTCTGTATGTTTCAAACAACTATTTATAGATTTATGATGTTTTCAGATATTCCACACATTTTTGTTTCAAATAAAGTTAAAAAAACCTGTTTGGATAAAAATGAGATGGAGTTAAGAATCTTGATCAATTATATTATGTCATGTTTTCTCATCCAGAGGCAAAGACATCAGTACAGTTGCCAAGTAATACAAAATCTACCTGTAGCCAACCTACCTGTATTATTTAAATTATGGTACTTTATGTGCAATGCAACAGGGTGCTAAATTTTGAACTTTACAAAAGATTGTTCATTCAAAGTTATGATACAAATGGAATATAGAAAATTGAATAACTGGGTCTATTCTTGATCATCGTACCTTGCTCAGTCCAGGTCTTTACCTTTCATCAAGCACATGTTCATCTTTCTTTGACTGCTTACTAATTATTGGGTGCTGCCTTTTTCCCAAAACAGTATTTGTTTCTGATAGCTAGAGTTCGAATCTCTCTCTCACTCAATTTTTATAGCAGACCTGTCAACTATATATAAGCAGTACCTGATTCAGTTATTGGGTAATTGGTAAATACTTTATTTTGAATTAATCTCATTTGTTAGTGAAAACAAAAAGAAGCAAGAGTAACATATTATCTACCCATAGATTTAATTTTCATAACATTTGAAAAATTGGTTTGATAAAAAAAATGATGAAAAAGCAAAGACTGTTGTACTCTCAGTTAAACAAACAAATAAAAATAGCAAATATTTGTGCACCCCTGAAAATATTGATGTGGAAAGAATATGATAATTGCCATTGCCTTATCTTAGCAAAAGATCTTGGCAAAAACACAAAAGAATTCTGGTACTGCGTAAAATTGATAATTGGGTCTTAGGCCTCTGTCCATACTCTGACTGATCATTCTAGAGTGGTGACAGAAGACAGAAAAAGGAAAGCTAAAGTTTTAAATTTAATGTTTAAGAAATTCTTGTCACAGAAGAATCATATTAACATACTGTGATTTTATCATCACACAGTGTCCCAAATGGAGAACATAGTAATAGTTACGTAGTTACGCCTCCTGCAAATGAGGGGTGGCTGCAAGGCACCATGAAGGTATGGTCGGAAAACTGGTGTCAAAGTTTTTGCAGATTGGATACAGAAGCTGGTAACACCAATG
Source organism: Locusta migratoria (assembly GCA_026315105.1). Taxonomy (NCBI): domain Eukaryota; kingdom Metazoa; phylum Arthropoda; class Insecta; order Orthoptera; family Acrididae; genus Locusta; species Locusta migratoria. Next base: position 346,029,297 of record CM048745.1, read on the forward strand.
TCATTGATGTCTTAAATCAGCATTCTGATACACATTACTACTATGAAAACTGTGTAGATTTTATGTTTCCAAAACAATAATGTGCTGTGAACACAGTGACAAAACACACTTTTTAATTACAACAAATAATTTGATTGTTGCACAGTAATTATAATTTGTATGTTACAGATTTTCTTAATGCAAGAAGAACATATACCAAAACTGACAAGCCCCGTTGTCTGTAATGGAAACGTTGAAAAAGATAAAGAGCAAGCAAAGAAAATTGGAGTTTTAATAACTGATGCCTGTGCCAAGTGGAGTCCTGTATCAATATCAGAGACATTAATAAATGTTAATTTGGAAGTGAAGCCAGGAATGTTATGTGCTATTGTTGGTCCAGTTGGAGCAGGCAAGGTATTGGCCAAATTCATGCCTGATCAATGTTCTTTAAGTAGATTACTTTATATAAACAATAATTAATATAATTATGCTAATAATTATTAACCAGTTAATTAAATATTCTCCGTTACAACTCTTGTTACCCAGCTTGATTGCCAGGTAGTCACATGTGGTTATTTATGACTGCATAACAATGGAAAATCTGATAGGAATATTAATAATGGAGGATAGGTAACAACTCACCGTAAAGAGGCTCACTGGGTTGCTGACAGACACAAAAATAGATGATCACATTCACACAAATTATCAGCCATGGCCTTCATCAGAAAAAGAATCACATGGAAAGTTCCACATTGCATGATGGATTTTAAAGGCAGGAATTTGAATTGTGACAATGAATACAGTGAAGGGAAGAGGTGGGAAAGGATAAAAGGGAGGTGTAGAGGAGTGTGGCGGATTTGAAATGATAAGAAGAAGAAGGAAAAATAAAAAATTTAGGAAAAAAGGAAATAATAAAAAATAATAAATAAGTAAAAATAAAAAAGTAATTAATTAAGGGGATATTTTAAGTGGTGATACACAGTTGTAAGGAAGACATGAGGTACAGGATAATGGGTGGGGGAAGGAAGAGGGGGGCGGGGGGGGGGGAGAAGAAGTTAGGCATAGGGTGCAAGGATGGAAAGCTATCTTAGGTTGAGGCTAGGATGGTTGCGGGACTGTACAATGTGTTGTCCTACAACTCCCATTTGCGCAGTTCAGAATGGCTGGTGGTGGAGGGGAGGATCCAGATGGCTCGGGTAGTGAAGCAGCCATTGAAATCCAGAGTGCTGTGCTCAGCTGCATGCTGTGCCACAGGGTGGCCTATCTTGTTTTTTGCCAGAGTTTGGCGGTGGCCATTCATCCTGACGGACAGCTGGTTTGTCATCGTACCGATATAAAACTCTGTGCAATGATTGCAGCAGAGTTGGTACATCACATGGCTGCTTTCATAGGTGGCCTGACCTCTGATGAGGCAGGATAAGCCTGTGAAGGGGCCTGGAATAGGAAGTGCTGGCTGTGTGGATTGGGCAGGGTTTACATCAGGTTCTTCCACAAGGACATGATCCCTGTGGCAAGGGGTTGGGGTTGGGAGTGGCATAGGGATGCACTAGGATTTGTGGAGGTTGGGTGGACGACGGTGCACCACTTTAGGAGGGGTCGGAAGGATCTTGGGTAAGATGTCCCTCATTTCAGGCATGATGACAGATAATCAAAGCCCTGATAAAGGATGTGATTAAGTTGTTTCAGTCCAGGGTGGTATTGAGTAACAAGGAAGACACTCCATCGTGACTGGTTATTGTGGTTAGGGGGAGGATTGGTGGTGTGTGGGGATGTGACACGGAAAATCTGTTTGCGGACTAGGTCAGGAGAGTAACGTCTGTTTGTGAAGCCCTTTGTAAGGCCTTCAGCATAATGGGTAAGGGACTTCTCATCACTGCAAATTTGCCGTCCATGGGTGGCAAGGCTGTATGGGAGGGATTTTTTGATGTGGAATGGATGGCAGCTATCAAAGTGCAGGTACTGTTGATAATTAGTAGGTTTAATATGGACGGAGATGTAGATGGAGCCATCAATGAGGGGGAGGTTAACATCCAGAAAGATGACTTTTAACATAATGTAGCCATAACATCATCCTCGGATGAGACTTCCTTCAGTCTGAGCTACAATTTGAGAAAGCCATTCCAACAAGTACAGGTAACATAGACTTCCCTGGTAGGTTGTTTGCTGTCGAGAATGTTGAGATCCCGCCGTTAACAATGAGAAGAGTTCCAGTCAGCAGTCGAGATGACCAGTTGGACACTGAAGTGCTTGCCGATCACAAAAAACTAATCAGTATAACAAAGGAAATTTACATACCAGTGGCTATCATAAGCATTACAGGTGATCAAGGAGAACTTTGGATAACTAATTTTCACAAGCAGCTGCAACTCATTCCTAAAGGAATATGTATTGGAACAGCCGAATTAGTCCAGGACGATGAGCTCAATGTCATTGACAAAGTCTCATGTTCTGCTGTTACTGCCGACAGCGCACTAGAAGAAACTACTATGTCATTGCATATAGGGCCTGGTCTGACGCAGGAACAATACCAGAAGGTGTTACCATACTACACCAATTTTTAGGTGTATTCCAGGCCAGGCAGGAGAAGAGTCAAATGAAACAGCCCACGATAAAACACCGAATCAATAATGGTGATCATCCACCAATTAGCCAGCGTTCGTACAGAGTGTCACCAGTTGAAACATGGATAATTCCGGAAGAAGTGGAAAAGATGTTGCACGATGACATTCAACCTACAGAGTCCCTGGTCTTCTCCAGTAGTTCTCATGAAGAATAGGAATGGCACGTGGTGTTTCTGTATCGACTATCGGCAGCTGAAGAAAATCACAAAGAAAGATGTCTACCCATTGCTGCACTTTGATCACGCATTAGACTGTTTGAAAGGAGCAACATACTTCTCAACCATGGACATTCAGACAGGTTACTGGCAAATCGAGGTTGATGAAGCTGACAAGGAGAAGACTGCTTTTATTACACCTGACGCCCTCTATGAATACAAGGCCATGCTGTTTGGACTATGTAATGCCCCAGCCACATTCGATTGCATGATGGACAACTTGCTTCGACATCTTAAATGGACGACATATCTTTGTCATCTAGATGACATTGTCATTTTCTGAACGATGTTTGAGGAACATCTAAGTTGCCTGACAACTGTGTTGAAGTGTGTTCAGACAGCAGGACTCCGTCTCAACCCAAAGAAGTGCCTTTTTTTTGCCAAAGAAATAAAAATCCTGGGGCACCTAGTGAACAGAGATGGAGTGTGTACTGATCCAGATAAACTAAGGACAGCCACAGCATTTCCAACTCCTCAGCACAGCCGTGATGTGAGAAGTTTCCTCGGGCTGCGCTCATACTATCATCGTTTCATAGAAGGTTTTTGTAACGAGGCAAGTCCTTTGCAATAACTTCTGCATGAAGACACCAAGTTTTACTGGGGTGAGATGAAAGAACAAGCTTTCTGGGAACTTAAGGAGTCCCTAACTTCTGCACAAGTTCTAGCCTTATACGACAAGAATGTGGAAACTGAACTTCACACAGACACTTGTGAGTATGGGATTGGTGCAGTGCTTTTACAAATTCAGAAAGGTGCTCAAAAGGTGATAGCTTATGCATCAAGAGTGCTGTCAACGTCTGAGATGAATTACTCTACTACTGAGAAGGAGTATCTCACAGTGATCTGGGCTATCATCAAGATCCGGCTGTATCTGTTTGTAAACCATTCACTATCATAACAGACCATCATTCTTTATGTTGGCTGACCAATTTGAAGGCTCTATCAGGTCGACTATTAAGATGGGCACTAAGACTACAAGAGAATGATGTCACAGAGGTATTCAAAAATGGACATAAACACAAGGACATTGACTGCCTTTCAAGGAATCCATTAGCCAAAAACAAGAACATGGATGAAATTTCAGCCCTCACTGAGATAGGTGACATTACAGCTGAACAAAGGGAAGTTCCAGCATTATTACAAACCGTAACGGCTTTAGAGAAAGGAGAACCGATCAAAGGAGAGTTTCAACTTATAAATGGGACATTGTATAAGAGCAACTATGATCCACTGGGCCCCAATTGGCTACTGGTTGTTTCAGCTCATCTCCGGCCAGCTATTCTCAAGTATTTCCATGATTCTCCAATATCCGGTCATCTGGGATTCGTAAAGACCCTAGACAGAATCAGACACAGGTATTACTGGCAAGGTCTCTACTGATCTGTCAAGCACTATATGAGTCACTGTAAGCAGTGCCAGCAACCGAAGCATGTGCTGCAATTACTTCCAGGTCATCTGGTACCAATTCCACCTGCAGCAGCTCCATTCCACTGGATTGGAATTGACCTTTTAGGTAGGTTCCCCGAAGCCGACAACCGCTAACCGATGGATAATAGTCTGCACTGACGACCTCACACGCTACACTGTCACGAAACCTTTCTTGACTGCAGAAGCCCCAGAGATGGCATAATTACTAGTAGAAGCCATTATTTTGAAACATGGTGCACCTTGTGTGGTGATGATATATGATCAAGGAAAAGTATTCATGTCAAAACTAGTGTCAGAGGTAATGTCACATTGTGACATTGTCCACAGAATATTGTCTTCTATTCTCAGGCAAATTACATTATAGAACACTTTAACAAGATGTTAGCAGAGATGCTGTTGATGAATGTATGTGTTGAGCAGAAGGATTGGGATACAATACTGCCAGTTGTGACATTTGTTTATAATACGGCAAGACAAGACATCACATGCTTCACGCTATTTTTCCTGCCCCATGGTCATGAGGCTGAGATGATAATGTATACACTTTTTGCTTTGCAACTGGACGATATTCAGAATGAAACAGCTCATCACCAGGGTCAAAGAAGCAAGACAGCTGACTCGCATATGGACACTGGATGCCCAGGAGAAGGACTACCGGCGGTATAGCAACAAGCACCGACTTGTTGTGTACAGCCCAGGAGATCTGGTATGGATTTTTCCCCATGTACAGAAAGTTGGGCTATCGGAAAAGTTACTGAAATGATACTTTGGTCCGTATGACAAAAACAAAGAGACACTGTGCACGTCCTACAGCAGATGAAGCCTTACAATGATCCCAGAGAACAAATAGACAGAAACAGACTCTTGTCAAGGACTCTGAAGACCGTTATGGTAATGATGAAGCCACAGCAGGAGGCTCTGCGCCTGTCATCATCCCTGCAGGGAAGGTGTTCAGATAGAAGGAAAGGATTCTCCGAAACTGCCATGCAGAGGACCCATGACAAAATCCATGGCACTGAGCTGGCTGCAAAGGGAATGTAACAGCAGCTGGATGTTCTTTCAGGAAGGGGAGCAATGCCACGAGTCTTCTGACAGCATGCGTGGTGCAGTAGTTAGCATTGCAGATAGCTGTGCTTGCGGTTCCTAGTTCAAATCCCACCACAGGCAGAGAAAAAATTATTTCTTTGTATTTACTATTTCTAGAATGTTCTACTTATTTCTTATGTTTGATGTACTTGTAAGTTCCAGAAAATTCCATATATGTATAAATAGTGGAGCACCCTAAGCAGGAGTCAGTCTGTATTGAGTGTACTCTTACGTCAGCAATAAACATGTTCTAAGTTAAAGTGTTGTGCTCTATTAATGACCAGCCTTCGAATTCCGAACAACCTGGAGTTTGTAATGTGACAATATAAAACTGTGAAAACGTATTTTCTCTTTTTTAGACTGTGATTTCCTACTCTAATACATATGTCTTCTATAACACACTTACCATGCAAGTGTGCAAGCACCCCCGCCCCCTCCACACACAAATACAAACTTTCATTTGCACTAGTTGAAACAGGTACAGGTGCTATTAGGATTATGGTCATGTCGTATGATTTTCTTTATCCTAAGTTTTATCCAAGGTTGATATTGTGACAACTTAGTATTTTACTTTTCTCATATACATTTGTGCACTCTGTAAATCCTGTGACATGTATGACATAAGGCATTTTTCATTCTAACAACTATTAACATTTCCTCTCATTTCATTTGCAATGGAGCGTGGAAAGAGTGATCACTTAAATGCCTTTGTGTACACTGTGATTAGCCTAATCTTGTCTTTGAGATAAATGAGAGAAATCTATAATGGCTTGTAATATGATGATGGTGAAGTTGCTGCTGTACACATGTGTCAACGACGACAAGCAGGGCATCTGTGCATTAAAACGAAGCAACAGCAGCAGATACAGCTGCTGCAGCAGCAAAATCAGGTAGGTTTGGCGCTTCCATCCTGTCCACGTTGCTTTGTCAAACACGAGAGGGTAGATTGTCCTCAGCGCTGGGCTATGTGTCACACCTGGCATAAGAAAAGTCAAATTGCTTCAGTCTGCCGGTCTAACAAGACTCCTGTTGTTGTTGAAGATGATGACTCTGTTATGACTGTCAACTGTGTACTTCCAACAGGCTTCTGTTGTATATCTGGAGTTTCAACTTTCACATGATGGGATTTGTCCCTTAAGTCAGCACCTTGAGGCCATCTCAGCCCTCCCATGGCTGTCTAATGTTAAAGACCTTCAGGTATTTCTTGGTAAAATTGCCTGCTATCATAAATTCCTTCCTTCCGCAGCTGACGTGGCCCATCCATTGAATCAGCTGCTCCATAAGAAAATTCCTTTCCACTGGACTGACGAATTCCAATGTACCTTCGACTTCAGTCGTCACTGTTTCAAGTTACATTTTGCCCGGGGCAGCAGCTGGTGTTGGCCATGGGGCTGTCTGTGCACACCAATATGACAATGGATAAGAGCGGCCTATTGCTTACTTCAAAGATGCTCAATGATGCTCAAAGGTGTTAATCTCAGATTGAGAATGAGGCTCTTGCCATAGTGTATGTTTTAAAAAAAAAATAATGTTGGCTTGTACAGTTCCAAGTTCCATCTCATCACTGACCATAAGCCTCTTGTTTTCCTGTTTCATCTTTCAGCATTGCTTCCAAGTAGGCTGCACACAGGTTGCAATGTTGTCTCATTTTCACTGTGAGATCCATTACTGCCCCATGGCCCAGCACAAAAATGCTGACGCCATATGACGGCTTCCTATGGGTTCTGACCTTGTTTTTGACCACGATGAGTTACTTTGTTTCCACGTGGATGAGGACGAACATCGTGCGGTTGATGGTTTTCCAATTACAGGGGACCATGTTGCTTTTGCCACAGCTGATGACCCAGTTCTCTGTAAGGTAATTCGGTTAATTCAACGAAGTGGCCTGACAGACCTTCTGGCAAGGCATCTGATGACAGACCTTCTGGCAAGGCATCTGACCCTCTCCATAACTATTACACCTTGCATTTGCAACTGTCTGTTCATGACAGTGTGGTTCTCCTCTCTACAGATGGAGCATTTCCAAGGGTAGTTGTTCCTGCTTTTCTGAATCAATGTGTTCTTCAGTTGTTACACCAGGGACATTGAGATGCTTCCCCCACTAAAAATGTGGCTCGCAGTCATGTTTACTGGCCAGGAATTGATGCAGACATTCAGACATTTTGCACGTGGTCGCCTGTGTACCAAATGTGCTCAGCAGTCAGCGGCCCCCCTGGCTGACCTTTCCCCGTGGCCTGCCCCGGTGCACCTGTGGGAACGGGTCCACGCTGATTTTGCTGGTCCTTTTCTTGGTACCTACTGGTTTCTCATAATTAATGCTTATTCCAATTTTCATTTTGTGTTTTGCTGTGCATCGCCTTCCACTGCGGCAACCACAAATGCATTGGCAAAGATTTTCACCCTTGAAGGTCTACCCTCTACACTTGTCACTTGTTTTCCTCACAGGCTTTTGTTGATTTCTGTTGTGGCCTTAGTGTCTGTCATGTCACAGTACTGCCCTTCCATCCACAACTCAAATGCAGATGTCAAGTATCTTGTTTGCACATTCAAGTGTCAGATGAAGAAGTTTCTCACTGAGTTTTCTACAGACGATTCTCTACTTCACTTTCTACGTTTTTACCGATTTATGCCCATGGGTGATCAAACCCTGGCCGAGCTCTTACATGGTCATCAGCCACACATATTGTTACATCTTATTTCCTCCCAACAGTTTCAGGCTGTTTCTCAACCTGCTGACAAGTTCCGGGTAGGTCTTCCTGTCTGAGTATCGGGGTACAGATCTTGCCCCAAGTGGTTCAAAGGAGCCATCAGAAAGTTTAGAGGCCGTTGGTTGTGCGACATCTGTACTGATTTTGTTAGATTAGATTAGATTAATACTTGATCCTTAGATCATGAATACAAGATATCGTATTTCATTTACATTGGAGTGTGGGGAGAGTGATCATTTAAATGCCTTTGCGCTCACTGCGATTAGCCTAATCTCGTCATTGAGAGCGAAATGAGAGCAGTATATAGAACCTCCAAAAAATGTTCCGCTATTGCCATTACAGGTGTTATGAAAAATTTTCATTACTACATTTTGAATTTTTCTGTCAATTTCATTGCTATTGTCTGTCATTTCACGTAGAAGTATATCGTGACAGAGTCTAATTGCCCTCTGAACTACATCAAATTATGGCTGGCTATGTTTACTTCCTCTGTCATCTTTGAATCTAACAAATCTATTTTGTTTCTGCTAGTTCTATAGAAACATCAACTTGTAACTGTTTCTCTTCAACCCAAGCTGTAAAGGTATTGGATACCTCATTTACTTCATCAAGTTGTGAAGTTGTATTTGCAGTTCTATTTTCTTCTGTTATCGTACTAATGGTAATCTTGTCATTTGTTTCTGCACTCTTTTTACTTGAAGTGTCATTTATTTCAGTAATTTTTTCCCTTAAAGTGCAATAATTGTATTTTTATTTTCACCCAATAATTTGGCTAACTTGCTCATTATAGCTTGGTTTGATTCTAACACTTCTACTTCATCAATTCCATGAAATGAACATTGAGAGTCACCACATCTTTGTTATGACTCAGATTTTGAGTGGTTTCTGTACTTACACTCTCTGAAGTTCTGTTAGCACTATTATTGACATTATCATCACTGTCTATTATGTGTTTTTGAATTTGGTTTGTCACCTGTCCATAATTGGTACTTTCACAAATCATACCTGTATACACTGAATAATAAGTCATAAACTTCACACGAGCTTAATTCTTAAAAAAGAAAAAAGAAGTAGTTTCCTGCAAGTGTCAATCACAGTATCATGTATCCACTTATATTATTAACTATTCTTTCTTCTTTTTCAAGTTTGTTTCCATTTAGTATGTTTGTCTGTGATTGTGGTGTTTATTTTGTCTAATGGTTGACCTCAAACTCAGGAATAAATTTCAAAAGTCATGTGCATTTCTACTGCTGCAATTGTTGCCCAATACTTTGATCAAGAAGAAGATATACCATTCCTAAATCTGTTTACTTGCAAAGATGGTTCTAACTAGAGATATTCATCGACAAATTACTGGCATGGAAATAGGTTTCACATGTATCAGATCACAAGCAGTTAATTTCACACTATGGGATGTATTCACGATGAAAGTTTATAGCTAGTGCTACAATGTGTGTATTTGACTATGGCCTTCCATTACTATAATGGGTGCTCTGGTGTATACACTGACCTATGTTCTATACATTGTCCACATATACTTTGTCTTATACTGGTATACTACCATATGGTCAATAGACAACTATTGCAAGATGAACATTACATAACAACAACTTGACCACAACTCCCTGTCAACAATGGCTCTCAAAATAACACTTAGCTAGAGCACAACTGTACTTTTTAACTGCCTCTCAGTACATTGAATCTAAAGATGTTCCACAATGTGTGGATATGAAACAGAAGGTAATACCTCAGTCTATCACATAGTTTCAGTATATAGTTAAATAATATTAATCATAATATTTTAAATGAAAAGGTTTTACTGTGAAACATTTTACATTTCAAAATATGTTTGTAAGTATTAGTGTTAATAATACATTATTAAATAGAAAAAAAGATTCAGTATTAGAAACACTCTTTGATAAAAAGGAAAAGTTAGTTTGCTAAGCTAACATCTCAAATAAACATATTTTATGTTTATTAATGTGTGCTTATGTGTCATCTGTGGGTAAAGGTCTAGATCTGTCCAATGGAAAATGCCTGCTGGTTATGTTTCTGGTGGAGTGGGGACACGTAAGAATATTGTGTAGGTTGGTTGGTAGTGATGGAGATGGTACTTATCATTTCAAAGCATGCTGAGAGATAGTGAAATCTCTGGCTGAGAATGTGATTTAGTTGCCCCAGTTATTGGGTGGTACTGGACCACTAGAGCAGTGCTCTCTTTTGGCTGGACAGAGAGTATATAGGGGATGGTAAATGACTAGTGAACAGGAGATTTGTTTCTGGGTGGGGTTAGGTTGGTAATTTTGGTCTGGGGAGTCCTCAGTGAGACTTTCGACATATTGGGAGAGGAAGTGCTCATCACTTTGTATGCAACAATTGTGATTGACTGGACCGTTAAAAGGGTCTGGTTGGTGTGTTGACACAGAGATATTGTTGTTGCTTGGTAATTTTGATGTGGACAAAGATATCCATATATGAAGGTGATTCAAAAGTATATTTCAGTCTGTTACATCACATGAATGACTGGCACTAGTATTGCCAACAATGTTTGTAGCTTTACTCAGTGCACTGCCAGTAGTACAGCTGTGAAGTTGTATTTGGCCATTTCTCTAATCAGTACAGATGTTTAAAATGTGTGCAGTTGTAATTGATCCCACAAATTGTTAGGTATTTAAAGTAATACAATTTCTATGGGCAAAACAAATAACATTAGCAGCAGTTCATCATAAGATTACTGGAGTATACAGGAACATTCTGGATGAATGTGTTGTTCAATGTTGATTTGTCTTGTGATGGTTATACTAATTTCAAAGGTACAGAATGAAGTGCATAAAGTGGTCAGACATAATAACTATTTCACCATTTCTGAATATTCAAGACCATTTTTAACAATTCATTTATACTATCCTCTATGAAATGGTGACACAAAGGTTGCAGTATTACAAGTATTGTGCTCTTTAGGTGCCAAAACTTCTATTTCAAGCCATAAAGAACACCAGATTGGTAGCAATATTGATGGTTCTTCAGCAGTGCCACAATGAAGGTGAAATGTTTATTGGACCAGAATTTCACAAGAGATGATGATGATGATGATCATGATGATTTCATGTGGCACTGTTGGCCATTAGACTCCAGGTGGGATCATGTTTGGCTTGCAAGTCTTTAAGTGACGCCACATCGCCAACTTGCATGCCAATTATGATGAAATGATGATGAGGACAACACAACACCCAGTCCCCGAGTGGAGAAAATCTCCAACCTGACCGGGAATCAAACCCACGCTCCCTGTGTGGCAATCTAGCACGCTGTTCACTGGACTACGGAGGTGGACGTTGTTGGAGATGAGAAGTAGGTTTGATATACGAATGCCAAAAGATAAACAGCAATCCATGGTATGGAGTCACTCCAACTCCCCTGCAAAAGCACAAAAATGTCTCTATACAGGTTTGCAACAAAAACTCATAGCAACTGTCTTTTGGAACAAGAAAAGAGTTTTGCTTGTGAATTTTGTGAGACATGGAATAACACTAAACAGGGACATATTCTGTGACACACTAACAAAACTGAAGAGAGAAGTTCAGAAAAAACAATGTGGCATGTTGAGTTCTGGCACTGTTTTGATCCATGAAAATGCTTGTGTGTGTATTGCCATTAGCACTCAAGAATTTCTGCAGTTATTCTGATGGGAGGTTTTTCCCACATCCAGCATATAATCCTGACTTGGCTTTAAGTGACTTCCACATTTTCCCACACTTGAAAAAATGGCTTGGATTGCAATGATTGAAACTTGTGAGGTCTCAAGAAGATCAGTGGGTGGCTACATTCACAGCTGGCAGATTTTAATGCAGAAGGGATTTCAATGCTTGTGAATGTTTGAATGTGTTTGGAAATAATGGTTGAAAAATAGGTGGAATGGTGTATTGTTCATCTGTTCCCACTATAATGTGTTTTCTGAAATAAATTTTAAAAAACATTGGAACTTATTTCCCAAATTCCTTTTTTAGCTGTCTTTCAGGTGAAGGTTGACATCAAGGAAGGTGGCTCATTGTGCTAAGGAGAAGCAAATGGAGGAGAAGGTGTCAAGCTTCTTGAGGTATGTGGGCAGGATGTCCTTACCCTGTTTTAGATCATGAAAATTTCTTCAATGAATCCAAACTAGTTGAGGTTTGAAATTCTAGGTAGTTAGGAAGGACTCCTTTTCCTGTCTCACAAATAGGTTAGCATGAGGTGTTAAGCAGGTGCCTATCTGCTGTACCACAGGTTTGTTTGTAGATGATTCCTTTGTAGGAGAAGTAATTGTGGCAGAAGGTATAGTTGTTCATGGTGATCAGAAATGAAGTTGTAGATTTCAGTAGTGATATTAGAAGAGCATAGGAGATTATAGTACTGGGGAAAGGTGGGAGATAACCTACTGTCCCTTCACCTTCCACCCAACAATTCCTCCCCCACTCCCCTGCCATCCTATATCTCCTCCCAATCATGTCTCTCTTGCAACAGTTGGGCCCTTCTTCTCTCTCTGCTCCTCCCCTTCTCACTCTCACCCCTCCCCCCTCCTTCCATCATTGCATCACTATACCTGGCATCACGTAAGAAGGTGCTTCTGCGCATAGAGGCAGAGCAATAGACGAAGTGAAGAGGAGAGGAGCTACTGCCGAGCGCCAACAGTTGTGCCTGCAGGAGAAACATTGCGTAACTCGTGCCCAGTCATGCGCCTACAGAATGAACATTATTGGCTGTCATTGCGGTAATGGAGGAAGATGCACAGAACGGCTGAAAACTGGGCCGCTTTAATAGGTGATGCCGACTATAAGCTACATCTCACATTTCCCCCTACCTACAGTGTCAGACAGTGTGGATATTTCTACTCTCATCATTGCCTTGCATGTTTCCCTTTCATCCTTACCTTCTGCTGTATTTTTGGATTGTACTCACTATTGACACAGCACCCCAAATGCAGCAGCTTGAAACAGCAACCATATATACTTACTTGTCTTGTACCTGTGTGAATGTATATGTGCTCTCTTTATGTGATGAAGGTTGTGTTCAATAAGTTAAGTTGTATGAATGTGATTGTTTTACATATTCATCTGTTTCCATTTCAGTAATCTTCCACATGTTGTGTTATTACTGATCCTCATTATAATATTGATGTGTAAATTATTCAAATATATTTTAAAAAGGTCTGAAAATATAGGATGTACATAAAGTCTGGCAACATTTTCAATTATTTATTACACAAGAACTAAATATTGTACAGATGTCATACATATTGCATTTTGAAGAGAAACTCTGGAAGTTTTTTTTTTTTTAAAAAGAAAAAAAATTAAAAATAAGGAGGAAAAAAAAAACAAAAACAAAAACCAGTCGATATGTGGAGCATGAGTGACTCGGCATATGTCAATACAGTAATCAAATTCTTACTATACCCATCCCAGCATGGTATCGTTGACTGTGGCAGTCACTTTCCATATTCTCTCCCGCAGCTCTACTACATCACGTGGTAGAGGTGGTACATGCAACAGATATTTCTGTGTCCCCACAGAAAAAAGTCACATGGAGTGAGATCTGGTGGTCAGGGAGACCATTTTCATGAAACAGCTGTCCCCTTCTGTAGCACGCAGATTCAGCGATGCGGCAGCTTTGTGTTCAGCTACCCATGAACTTCACAATGACAATGGAGTGGAGCCCCATCCTGCTGAAAGATGAAAAGAGAGTGTGATTGCATATGAAGCATCAGCCGTTGCTGCAACACGTCTAAGTAGGAATATCCAGTGACAGTGCTCTCGGCAAAGAAGAATGGCCCATATAGTTCTCAGACTTTATGTACATACTGTATATTATATGTATTTCTACAGAATAACATAAATGTGGTAACAAAAGTACCAGATCAGACTGTGTGTATATATTTAGTTTATTTATTTTTTACCTGCATTATGGTTTCAGAGCTCGCTACTTCATGCAATTCTCCATGAGCTACCACTGAGTTCTGGTTCTGTATCAGTTGATAAAGATGTCTCTTATGCATCACAAGAGCCTTGGCTCTTTGTTGGCTCAGTACGACAGAACATTCTGTTTGGACAACCATATGATCACAAAAAATATCAGCAAGTTGTGAAAGTCTGTGCCTTGCAAAGAGACTTTGAACTTTTTCCATTTGGAGACAAAACTATAGTTGGGGAAAGAGGTGTTTCACTAAGTGGAGGACAAAGAGCAAGGATCAATCTCGCCAGGTAAAGCATGTTAAATTTATAAGACCTAATCATAAATTTATGGTTGACTGTTAAAAAAGAAAAATAAATCTATCCTTTCATCAAAGCATAATGCCACCAGCTATTTCAGTCACTTTCAGACACCATCCTTAAGTTCATTGTCTGTCATGTATTGCTGAATACCCAGCCAGGCCTTCATCTTGGAAAAGATATGAAAACCAATTGGTGCCAAGTTCAAATTATACAAAGAATGCTAAAAAATCTTCCAGTCCAAAATTCATGTCTTTTCCTTTGTTTGATTGACAGTTTTGGGTCATATGTTGTGAAGAAGAATGATTATAATACTATAGATGATTGTCCACAACATGACTGGCACATTCTCAAAAAGAAAATTGTGAACTGATATCTCATAAGAAAGTATCATCCTGGTTCCCATAGCTGTCTCTTCTGATTTGTTCGTAAGACCAATCCAAAATGGCGAGGATGAAATTGGCAAGTGTGACAAGGAGTGAGGTTTCTAGAAGGCTTTTGAGTGAACATTGGAAAACGTAGTGTTCTAGGGCACGAAGCACATGTGTGTCGGGTATTTGGTGTAGAGGGATCTAGCATCTATGGTGACAAGGAAGATTTCAGGTGGAAGGGGGGTGAGGATGGATTTGAGGAGTTCCAGATTGTAGTTCTTGTTCTTGATGTAGGATGGGAGGTTGCAGGTTACAGGTTGCAGATGTCGGTCTACGAGAGCTAAGATGCATTCTGTTGCGGCTTTGAAGCCTGCTAAGATGGGACAGCAAGGATGGTTCACTTTTTGGATTTTAGGGAATATGTAGAAGGTAAATGTGTGTGGTTCAGGTAAAGAGAAAAGTTCTATTTGGGCAGTGGTGAAAACTTTTGAGGGACCTGGGGTTTATAGGATTTTCTGTAGCTTGGGCTACAGTCTTGAGGCCAGGTTTGTGGTAGAGGTGTCCGAGAGTTGATGCACTTCCTCTGCCACATACTCCTGCCAATCAGATGTTACATTTCTGGAGCCCTTGTCCACTGGAAGAATGATAAAGGAGGGGTCTGCTTTCAGCTCCTGGATTCAGTTGGGCTGATGTTGGAAGTTTTTGATATGTTACTTAGGAAAGGTTTTGAGGCAATATTGAATATGAGGAATTCCTAGAATTATTTTTGAGAACATTGTGGAAAACAGCAATCTTATTTGCAATTATTAATTGAAATAACAAGTCAGTCTAGATCTAAATTTCTTTTATTTCACTGGTTACCAGTTTCGGTCACTTACATGACCATCATCAGATCAGAACTGTAATGATACATAATATATTATTAGAGGGTAAATTATTTCTAAATTGAGTATTTAAAATAAGAATAAAACATTGGAAATACCTTAAGGATTCAACAATATTTTGGAAAGTAATCCCTCATCAAATATGCCAAACCTCTTACTGAGGCCTTCACTGACCGCAATTACCCACCAAACCTTGTCCAGAAACAGATATCATGGGCCCTGTCTGTCCGGTCACCTGCCACCTCCCTAACACCCACTGTCCGGCATAATGGAGCATCCCTCTCATCACCTAATATCACCCAGGCCTAGAGTAATTAAACTACACTGTCCGCCATGGTTTCAATTACCTTTCATCCTGTCCTGAAATGAGAAATACCCTGCTCAAAATCCTCCCCCCCCCCCCCTTACAGTGGTATTCTGCCATCCACCAAACCTACGTCATATCTTTGTCCATCCCTATTACTTCCCTGCTCCCAACCCCTTACCCCATGGCTCATATCCCTGCAATAGGCCTAGATGCAAAACCTGTCCTATCCATCATCCCAGTACCACCTACTCCAGTCCCGTCACAGGCATTTCCTATTCCATAAAGGCAGGGAAACCTGTGATAGCAGTCATGTTGTGTACAAACTGAGCTGCAAACACTGTGCAGCTTTCTACATGGGCATGACCAGCAACAAGTTGTCTGTACAGATGAATGGCCATCATCATACTGTGGCAAGGAGACAGCTGGACCATCCTGTTGCAGAGCATGCAGCACTGCATGATGTGGCTCACTTCAATGACTGCTACACAGCCTGTGCCATATGGATCCTCCCCACAAAAACCAATTTGTCTGAATTGCACAGATGGGAACTAAGTCTTCCTACAGTATATCCTATGCTCCCGCAATCCCCTTGGCCTAAACCTTCACTAGTTCCTGACCCCACCACTCTCCTCTCCCTTTCCTTTTCCTAACCACACTCCAGCTTACGTACGTCTCCCTTTCCATCACATACTCCAGACTCTTCCTATCTGTGAGACAGCACCTGCATCCCTTCCCTCCCTTCCTGCTTCCCTCTCCATGCCACTTCCTCATCCCCACCACTGGTTGATCTCGCCTCAGCTGTGCAGTCCAGCTGCAATAGCCAGAGACGGCAGTTGGGTTTGTGTGTGTATGTCCGTTCTCTGTGGCAGATGAAGGCTTAACAGCTGAAAGCTTCATTTTTGTTTATTCTGTTATGTGTGGCTTTCTGCAGTTCATCAGACATCTCTGTGGTGATTAGCAACCTAGTCTTTACAAAATATTATAAAATAAGAATAAAGTATGCCTGTAATGTTGGCCACGAGTTGTTTACAGCTGGAGCTGTCTAAAGGTTTAATGTCGACTGTATCTACAGCAGTCCCTTTAAGCAGCTCCTGCTGTAAACAACAGTGGCCAACAATACAGGTATACTTTATTCTTAGTTTAAATACTCAATTTAGAAATAATTTATCCCTCCAATAATATAATATATATCATTAAAGTTGTGGTCTGATGATGGTCATGTAAGTGACCAAAAATAAAAGAAATTGTGATCTAGACTGGCTTGTTACTTGAATTAATAATGCCTAGAATGCCTGGCCTTACAGAAAACTTGTTATCATCATGCTTCAGGTTTTTTTTCTTAAAGAAATGCTACCAATATATGGCTTGAAACTTCCTGGCAGATTAAAATTGTGTGCCGAAACTGGAACTCAAACCTGGGACCCTTGCCTTTCGCGGGCAAGCACTCTACGGACTGAGCTATCCCAACACGACCCATGATGCCGCCTCGCAACTTTACTGCCGCCAGTACCTCGCCTCCTACTGTCGGGATAGCTCAGTCGGTAGAGTGCTTGCCCGTGAATGGCAAGGGTCCCAGGTTCGAGTCCCAGTTCCGGCACACAATTTTAATCTGTCAGGAAGTTTCATATCAGCACACACTCCACTGCAGAGTGAAAGTTTCATTCTGGAAATATATGGCTTATATGGTGGATAATTGTATCAACAGGGATGCAGGTTTTCAACTAAGAAGTGCCCAAAATTCAGCACTGGATGTCATAAAATTAAAAGAGAAGAATAGATCTCCAATGTGTGATTACATGCAGTGTATTGTAGATATTTAATTCAACTTTGAGCCACAAAAGAGTCGAGAAGCATAGTCATTACCCATAGCACAAGTGTAGAAGACACCTTGGATCCTGGCAGGGGGTACTATGAGTGCCAGTATAATCTAACTCAAATTGGTTCTCACAAGTGTTTCCTGCTTCCAATCTAGTAAATTCCAATCCCCCATGTGGTTACAATCAGTTGCATCTTGCAGCAGTGGCAACAACAACCACAAGATGTTGATCTGTTGTATCAACAGAATGTGGTTCAAACCCAGAAGTGTATTTGCAACAGGTATCAAGGTCGTATCAAAGTATATCTATAACACTAGCTGCAAAATAAGGTGAGTTGTAAACTGTCCTTATTACTATATTATTAATTCCAAACTGATCTTCCCATTATTAAATGTAGAAGTATGTATTCAGCCTTATTGAAATATATTTTCAAGTCTTTTAGAAGTTTAGCTGCAATGTATACTACCAAATGACTCCCCCAGGCAAGTAGAGTCTTTGTTTTCCTCCCATTCGTCCTCATGACTCTTGTCTTATTAGTAGACATCAGTCTTATGACATTAAAAGCCAATGAAAATGATTTTTTTTCTTCTCATTTTCAGGGCTGTATACCGTGATGCTGATGTTTATCTACTAGATGACCCACTGTCAGCTGTAGATACACATGTTGGAAAACAGTTATTTCAGGAATGTATAGATGGTTATTTGAAGGGAAAAACACGAATCTTAGCTACTCATCAACTACAATATCTCAAGAGTGCTGATATAATTGCTATAATTAATAATGTGAGTATGTGTGATTTAACAAATATATTTACTGTAACGCACATGAGAGTAGATATGATGTGGAATGTGTCAGGTTAATGAAAAGTGTCTTTACAAATAATTACTTTGTACTAAGTATTACATGACACAATTTTTTCCCCGATTTACGAATTTATACCTAAAAATTCATCTATAGTGTAAAAGGAGTTGCCATTCAGAAATTCTTTTAATTGATTTTTAAATGCTAGTTGGCTATCTGTCAGGCTTTTGATACTGTTTGGTTGGTTACCAAAGACTTTTGTGGCAGCATAATTCACCCCTTTCTGTGCCAAAACTAGATTTAAGGTCATTATTTCTCCTAGTGTTGTAGTTATGTACACTGCTATTGCTTTTGAATTCGGTGGGATTGGTAATAACAAATTTGATAAGTGAATATATATACTGTGAAGCTCCTGTCAAGATCCCTAGCTCTTTAAATAAGTGTCTGTAGTATGATCTTGGATGGGCTCCAGCGATTATTCTGATTACACGCTTTTGTGCAATGGATACTTTTTTACTCAATGATGAATTACCCCAGAAAATGATGCCATACCAAAGCAAAGAATGAAAATAGCCATAGTAAGCTAATTTACTGAGATGTATATCACCAAAATTTGCAATTACCCTAATAGCATAAGTAGCTGAACCCAAATATTTCAGCAGATCTTCAATGTCTCGCTCTCTCTTTTTCCATTTTAACCTCTCATCAATTTTGAATATTCTATCTTTGTTACAGATTTCTGATCAAAATCTATATTTATTAATGGTGTCATTCCATTTACTGTGTGGAACTGTGTGTACTGTGTTTTATCAAAATTTAATGATAGTCCATTTGCTGAGAACCACTTAATGATTTTCTGAAAGACGTCGTTTTCAGTTAGTTCTTGTCTGTCATGTGTGATAAATATACTTGTATCATCAGCAAAAAGAACCAGCTCTGTATCTTCATGAATATATAGTGGCAAGTCATTAATATATATTAAGAGCAGCAAAAGGCCCAAGACCGAACCTTGTGACACCCCATTTTTGATTGTTCCCCAGTTTAAGAAATCAGCTGTTTTAGCATATTATGTGAACTACTTATGTCAACTTTCTGCACTCTTCCTGTTAGGTATGATTTAAACCATTTGTACACTGTCTCAGTCATACCACAATACTTTATTTTGTTGTTGTTATAGTCTTCAGTCCAGAGACTGATTTGATGCAGCTCTCCACCCTACTCTATCCTGAGCAAGACTTTTCATCTCCTCATAAGAACGGCAACCCACATCAACTTGAATCTGCTTACTATACGGGTCTCTATGTGTCCCTCTGCGTTTTTTACCCCACACACTTCCCTCCAATGCTAAATTTACGATTCCTCGATGTCTAAGAATGTGTCCTACCAAGCAATCCCTTCTTTTAGTCAGGGTATGCCAAAAATTCCTTTTCTCACCAATTCTGTTCAGTACCTCTTCATTAGTTATGCAATCTACCCACCTAATCTTCAGCATTCTTTTGTAGCACCACATTTCAAAAGCCTCTATTCTCTTCCTGTCTGCACTGCTGATAGTCCCTGTTTCACTCCCGTACAAGGCAACACTCCACACAAATGCCTTCGGAAAAGACTTCCTTACACTTAAATTAATATTCGATGTTAGCAAATTTCTGTTTTTCAAAAACGCTTTTCTTCCCATTGCCATTCTGCATTTTATATCCTCTATACTAAGTAACAAAACTCATCTACCACCTTCATTGTTTCATTACGTAATATAATTCCTTCAGCATCGCCTGATTTTCTAAGTCCGCATTCCATTATTTTTGTTTTGCTCTTATTAATGTTCATTTTATACGCTCTCTTCAACACACTGTCCATTCCATTCAACTGCTCTTGCAGGTCCTTTGCTGTCTCTGACAGAATTACAATGTCATCAGCAAAACGCAATGTTTTTATTTCTTCCCCCTGAACTTTAATCCCTATTCCAAATTTTTCCTTGTTTTCCTTCACCGCCAGTTCGATGTACAAATTGAATAACTTCGGAGAAAGGCTACAACCCTGTCTTACTCCCTTCCCCACTGATGCTTCCCTTCCATGCCGTTCGAGTCTAATAACTGCAGTCTGGCTTTTGTACAAGTTGTAAATAACTCTCCTTTTCCTGTACTTTACCCCTGCTGACTTCATAATTTGAAAGAGTGTATTCCAGTCAACATTGTCAAATGCTTTCTCCAAATCTACAAAAGCTAGAAATGTAGGTTTGCCTTTCCTTAATCTATCTTCTAGGATAAGACGTAAGGTGAGTATTGCCTCCCGGGTTCCTACATTCCTCCCGAATCCAAACTGTTCTTTCCCGAGGTCAGCTTCTACCATCTTTTCCATTCTCCTGTAGATAATTCGTGTTAAAATTTTGCAAACATGACTTATCAAACTGATGGTTCTGTAATTTTCACACCTGTCTGTGCCTGATTTCTTTGGAATGGGGATTATTACATCTTTCTTAAAGTCTGAGGGTATTTCTCCTGTCTCATACATCCTACACACAAGTTCAAATAGCTTTCTCATGGCTGGCTCTCCCAGAGACTAGTAGCTCTGAGGGTATGTCATCTACTCCTGGGGCCTTGTTCTGACCTAGGTCTTTCAGGGGTCTGTCAAATTCATCTCTCAGTATAGTATCTCCTATTTCATCTTGATCTACTTCCTCTTCCCTTCCTACAACCTCGTCCCTTAAGTTCATTTTCTTTGTAGAGCTGCTCTATGTACTCTTTCCACCTTTCAGCTTTCCCTTCTTTGGTGAGAACTGGTTTCCCATCTGAGTTCTTGATATTCGTAGAGTTGCTTTTCTTGTCCCCAAATGTTTCTTTTATTTTCCTGTAGGCGGTATCTACTTTTCCCCTTCTTATATATTCTTCTACAGATTTGCATTTGGCTTCTAGCCACTCCTGCTTAGCTATTTTGCACTTCCTGTCAATCTCATTTCTTAGTCGTCTGTACTCCATTTTGCCTGTTTCATTTACGGCATTTTTATATTTTCTCCTTTCATCAATTAAATTTAGTATTTCCTGTGATATCCAAGGATATTTTGTAGGTCTTGCCTTTCTACCTATTTTGTCCTCAGCTGCCTTCACTATTTCATCTCTCAATGCTACCCATTCCTCTTCTACTGTTGTTTTATTTCCCCCCATTTCTGTCAATTGTTGCCTAAATTTTCCTCTGAAATTCTCCAGAACTTCTCGTTCCTTCAATTTATCCAGGTCCCATCTCCTTATTTTCCTACCTTTCTGCAGTTTTTTTCAGTTTCAGCCTACAGTTCATGACTAACAAGTTATGGTCAGAGTTTATATCAGCCCATGGGTATGCCTTACAGTTTATAACCTGGTTCCGGAATCTATGTTTTACCATTATAAAATCTATCTGATACCTTCCGGTGTCTCCTGGTCTCTTCCACGTATACAACCTTCTTTTGTGATTCTTAAACCACGTGTTTGTTACGATTAAATCATGTTCCGTGCAAAATTCTACCAGGCGACTTCCTCTTTCATTCCTCCTGCCCAGTCCATATTCACCTACTATTTTTCCTTCTCTTCCTTTTCCTACTACCGAATTCCAGTCTCCCATCACAATTAAGTTTTCCTCTCCCTTAACGGTCTGAATAATTTCCTTTAGCTCCTCATATATTTCTTCTATATCCTCATCATCGGCAGAGCTAGTTGGCATATAAACCTGTACTACTGTTGTCGGTGTTGGCTTCGTATCTATCTTGACAATGATAATGCGATCACTGTGCTGCTCATAGTAGTTTACCCGCATTCCTATTTTCTTATTCATTATCAGTCCTACTCCGGTGATACCCCCAACTGATTTTGTATTTATAATCCTGTACTCACCTGACCAGAAATCCTGTTCATCCTGCCACCAAACTTCACTAATCCCCACTACATCTAAGTTCAACCTATCCATTTCCCTTTTTAAATTTTCTAGTTTTCCTACCTGATTAAGGGATCTAACATTCCACGCTCCGATCCGTAGAATGCCAGTATTGTCTTTCCTGATGACAACATCCTACTGAGTATTCCCTACCCGGAGATCCAAATGGGGGACTATTTTACCTCCGGAATATTTTACCCGAGAGGATGCCATCATCATATTTACATACAGTGGAGCTGAATGTCCTCGGGAAAAGTAACGGCTGTAGTTTCCCCTTGCTTTCAGCCGTTCGCAGTAACTGTGTGGCAAAGCCACATTAGCTGATGTTACAAGGTCAGCTCAGTCAATCATCCAGCCTGTGCCCCTGTAACTACTGAAAAGGCTGCTGCCCCTCTTCAGGAACCACACATTTGTCTGGCCTCTCCACAGATACCCCTCCCCTGTGGTTGTACCTACGGTACAGCTATCTCCATCATTGAGGCACACAAGCCACCCCACCTCGGCAATGTCTGTGGTTTAAGGGAGATGGACTTTAGTATATCTAGAAGAATTCCACAATTTACACAACCAAAAGAGATCACAAAAAAATCCCAACGGGTGAGGACCAGTTATTCAGAGCATTTAATATTTCATCGGTGAAAGTATATATAGCATTTTCTGTTGAAAAGCTTTTCTGAAAACCAAACTGACATTTTGTTAGAATCTTATTTTTTTACCTATGTGTGAAACTTCTCTAGAATACATGACATTTTGCAGAATTTTGGATAAGTAGTTGTTGATATCAGGTGTATTCCCCCCCCCCCTTTTTTTTGCAGTGGTTTAACAATAGCAGTTTAACAATAGCATATTTCAGGCTATCAAGAAAAACACCTTGCTTCAGAAAACTATTACATATGTGGCTAAGAATCCTAGTTATTTCTTGAGAACAAGCTTTTATCACTCTGCACGAAATACCATCAATTCCATGTGAGCTTTTACTCATGAGAGAGTTTATTATTTTCTTAATTTCAAGAAGGAGAGGTGGGTGGAATTTCTATTGTATCAAATTGTGTGGGTTTGGCCTGTTTTGTTAATTGCCTAGCTTCATCTAATGAACATTTAGATCCTATTTTCTCCACAATATTTAAAAAATAATTATTAAAAACTTTTTCACTTCTGGCTTGTTAGTTATAAACATTTAATTCACTTTGATGGTAATGCTGTCTCCCTGTGCTCTTGGTTGCCCTATCTCCCTGGTAATAATATTTCAAATTGTTTTAATTCTGTTATCAGAGGTACTAATCTCAGACATGATACATATGCTTCTGGACCTTTTGATAACTTTTCTTAATGTAGCACAGTAGTTTTTATAATATTTGACTGTTTCTGGGTCATTACTCTTTCTTGCTGTTAGTTCGGTTACAAGATATTCCTTTAGTAAGCCATGGTTTCTTATCATTATATTTAACTATTTTCTTGGGGAAACAATTTTCAAATCCTCTTACAAATGCATCATGAAATAAATTATATTTTAAATTAGCATCAGCTTAGTTATATACCTCATCCCAGTCTAACTGCAGAATATTTTCCCTGAAATTTCTAATTGTTGAATCATTAACTGAATGCACAAATGTGGAGGGCTGTTTTGAATTACAGAGAGGAACTATGTCATTTACTGTAACTAGCTCTGCACCATGATCAGAAAGACCATTCTCAACAGGACAAGCATTTATGTTTTTAAACTTATCTTGGTCTATAAAAAAAGTTATCTATGAGTGTGCTGCTATCCTTAACTACCCAAGTAGAAAGATTAATTACAGATGACCTATTGAAAGAATCGAGTAAGACTTCCAGGTTATTCTTCCTATTACCTTCCTTTAGTGAGTAAACATTGAAATCCCCACAAATAATATACTTGATTGTAACTGCTTATGTTTACTTGTCTTATATCTGTCACAATGCGATGCTCAGATGGGCATAGTATATCTATTACCTTCTCTGATTCTATGTCATATAAACAAACCAATAGCTCATCTACTTTGTCCTTTAATCTCCCAATATTTTGTGTTAGATAGTAACATTATTTTTTACTTTACTTTTGTGAGACTCAACAGTATTTTTTACTTTACTTTTGTCGGATTCATGAGAGTTTTGAGCATCTTTAGCACATGCCTGCCTAAGCTTCCCATTGGACCCTGGTCTTAGCCTAAAAAAGAGGTACATTCATGAATTGCAGTGTCCCTTCCTAAGGTTTTTGCTATTAACCCAGCCAGTTTACCCTTCCCTTTCCTATTGTGAAGTGCCACCTGTCTATAGCCCCAACAGGAAGCAAACGAATGTATGCCAGAGTGGCCGCCCTACGCATTTGATTTAACTCCATATTGACCCTCCTGACAGAGCAGTTGAACTGGGGCTGATCATGGCACACAAAATCAGGCACCAGACCAAAATTTGTGTGGGTCGTTGCAGAGGCTATTTTCACCAGGTCACACTCAATACTGTAGCCCGGATCTCTATCAATACTGTTTCCCAATCCACCCACTACCAAAACATGATCTTTTTTGGTGAAATTTTTGCACAGGGAACCTAAATTCTCTGCCACCTGGCTAAGACATGTGCTGGGCTTGAAAAAGTTTGTGACCTGGTACCTATCACCTAATTTATCCTGCAAAATCTGGCCCACACCTCTTCCATAGCTGTCACTTAGCAAAAGAACTTTCTTCATCCACTCCTACATCTACTGGAGCCTCTTCTTTACTCAACTCTGATAGCGGGCGTAATATATTGGCTGTGCCAATTGCAAAACTGTCAGACACTGTTCTCTTTCTTTGGCCCCTGTTCCCAACTATCACTTCCCATCTCTGGTTCCCCTCCTCCCCCTTAACCTCATCAGTTCCTCACTCACTCTATCCACATCAGCCTGAAGGGCTCTAATCTTCCCCACCTGTTCTGCTATTTTCCTACCTCTTGAGCAAACCCTGCAAAAGAATAGAAGAGTCTCATTTGTTTTCCCAAAAGACAGTTATCAATTATTTCATGAGTTGTTACCTACAATACTCACTTTACTGATGTTTTATCACTAGGAATATGTTTGGGAATCATTTAATTTTTTCCTTGCATTTCTCCATTTCATGGACTACTTTGATAAGTAAGCATGCCCACAATTAAGTGAGTAGCTTGTTATCAAAGGTGGACATCTGTCGCTTGCAAATAACTGGGATAAACACTATTTTTTATTATGAAATGTGGAGTTAAAACGTATGCATGCTAGTTTGGTCATCATTTAGTTGCAAATGATCACCAAACTAGCATGCATATTAACATATTAACTCCACGTTTCATAATAAAAAATGGCGTTTATCTCAGTTATTTGCAAACGACAGATGTCTGCCTTTGATAACAAGCTACTCAAGTATTTTCACTTCTTATGCGACATAGCACAGTAGAAGAAGAATGGGCAGTTCTGAGAGATAGGCTAGTGAAGGCCGCAGAGGATCATATAGGCAGGACAAGACCTAATAGAAATCCCTGGATAACACGGGATATATTGAACTTAATTGATGAGAGGAGAAAATTCAGCAAGTGAAGCAAGCAAAAGGGAGTACAAACATCTGAAAAATGAGATTGACAGGGAGTGCAGACTGGCTACCCAGGAGTGGCTAGGGGACAACTGCAGAACGGTAGAAGAATGTATAACCAGGGGAAAGATGGATACTGCCTACAGGAAAATAAAAGAGATATTTGGAGACAAGAAAGCAGCTGTATGAATATCAAGAACTCAGACGGAAAACCAGTACTAAGCAAAGAGGAAAAAGCTGGATGGTGGAAGGAATATATAGAGGGCCTATACAAAGGAAATAAACTTGAAGGCAGTATTCTAGAAATGGAAGACGAATTAGGGGAAGATGAGATAGGAGATATGATATTGCAAGAAGAATTTGACAGAGCGCTGAAGGATTTGCGTCGAAACAAGGCCCCCTGGAGTAGATGATATTCTGCCTGAACTGCTGATATTGTTAGGAGAGCCAGTCATAAAAAAATTGTTCCACCTGGTATGTAAGATGTATGAGACAGGGGAAATACCCTCCAACTTCAAGAAGAATATTGTAATTCCAATTACAAAGAAAGCAAGTGCAGACAAGTGTGAAAATTACAGAACTATTAGCTTAAGTCATGGTTGCAAAATACTAACACGAATTATTTACAGATGAATAGAAAAACTTATGGAATCCGACCTCAGGGAAGATCAGTTTGGATTTAGGAAAAATGTAGGAACACGGGAGGAAATACATTATGACTTATCTTAGAAGATAGGCTAAGGAAAGGGAAACCTACGTTTTTAGCGTTTGTAGATTTGGAGAAAGTCTTTGACAATGTCGACTGGAATACACTCTTTGAAATTCTGAAGGTATCAGGGGGAAAAATGTAGGGAGTGAAGAGTTATATTGAACCTATACAAAAATCAGATAGCAATTATTAGAGTCAAAGGGCAGGAAAGGGACACAAAACTTGGGAAGGGAGTAAGACAGGGTTGTAGTTTTGTTATTTGGGTTGCAAAATAACTTCTGATGGCTGAAGTAGAGAAGATATAAAATGCAGAATGGCTATGGGAAGAAAAGCATTTCTAAAGAAGTGAAACTTATTAACATTCAATATTAATTTTAATGTTAGGAAGTCCTTTCTGAAACCATTTGTCTGGAGTGTAGCATTGTATGGGAGTGAAATGTTGACAATAAGGAGTCCAGAGAAAAAGATGACAGAAGCTTTTGAAATATGGTGCTACAGATGAATGATGAAAATTAGATGGGTAGATCACGTAACTAATGAGGAGGTGCTTAACTGAATTGGGAAGAAAAGCAGTTTCTGGCATATCCTGACTAAGAGAAGCAATAGATTGGTAGGGCAGATTCTGAGACTCGGGGACTAATAACCAAGCAGTTAAGTCCCATAGAATTACAAACATTTGAACATTCTGAGACACCAAAGAATTGTCAACTTAGTATTAGAAGGAAGTGTGTGGAGGAAAAATTGCAGAGGGAGACTGAGGGACGAACACCATAAGCAATTTCAAAAGGATGTAGGTTGCAGAATGTATTCTCAGATGAAGAGACTTGTATAGGACAGGGAGAGCTGTATCAAACCAGTCTGCGGACTGAAGACCACAACAACAACAACATGCCACATAACTATATAATAGTGGTCAGATAGCAACATACATTAAAAATTTTATATAACAAAAGGTTAACTTACTTTTCTCCTTTCTTGCTCCAATTATATTGAAATTCTCCTTTGCATATTGATATTATTTCCAACTAGGAATAGAAGTAAGTCATGAAAAAGTAAACCATCATAATGAGCATTTAATTTACCTATGCATATGATACTTATATTTTTATGTTTGTTAATAGAATGTGACTCCATTTATTTGTTAATGTCATGTACTTTGGTTACGACAGGGTCCACAGATATTACACATTGCCTGGATGGATAACACTTCAGCATACCAAAGGCCATCAGATGACTTAAAGTTTCCTTTATTCCCTTTTTTTGGTACGGCACAATTTTGTCTGTGCAGACATTTAGAAGCTTATGCTTAAATAGAACCCATCAGGGTCAATGTCTAAGTATTCATTTGTTCACACATATACTGATGTAATAATTTAAAAGTGTAAGTGTTGTCTTCATCTTTGACCAAAATAGGGGCAACTTGAGGTATTGCACTTAGGCACCCTTTCAAAATTGACTTTACAGCTGAAATTGTACAGCACAATAAACAAAACGAAAATTTGAAAAACAAAGTCAAATTTTTGGTGAAAGCATTTGTCTGGAAGTAAGAAATAATATAGATTCGAGAAACATTTGAGATACTCTTGTATTATGCACAAAGTCATTTCCTTTTATTTTTTATCAGGGTAAAAGAGTGAGCAATACAAGTCTTAAGAAAGACAAGTATAAATGTTTTCCAAAAAGTGTTAAATGCAATATATTTAAATATCAGTTATTATTTTGTTTTAATTTGGTGGCAGGATGAACAGGATTTCTGGTCAGCTGAGTACAGGATTATAAATACAAAATCAGTTGGGGGTATCACCGGAGTAGGACTGATAATGAATAAGAAAATAGGAATGTGGGTAAACTACTATGAGCAGCACAGCGACCACATTATCATTGTCCAGATAGATACGAAGCCAACACTGACAACGGTAGTACAGGTTTATATGCCAACTAGCTCTGCTGATGATGAGTAGATTGAAGAAATTTATGAGGAGTTAAAGAAAATTTTTGAGATAATTAAGGGAGAGGAAAACTTAATTGTGATGGGAGACTGGAATTTGGTAGTAGCAAAAGGAATAGAAGGAAAAATAGTAGGTGAATATGGACTGGGGATAAGGAATGAAAGAGGAAGTCGTCTGGTAGAATTTTGCACAGAACATCATTTAATCATAACAAACACCTGGTTTAAGAATGATGAAAGAAGGTTGTATACGTGGAAGAGACCAGAAGACACCGGAAGGTAGATTTTATAATGGTGAAATATAGATTCCAGAACCAGGTTTTAAACTTTAAGACATACCCAGGGTCAGATATAGACTCTGACCATAACTTATTGATCGTGAACTGTAGGCTGAAACTGAAAAAAACTGCAGAAAGGTAGGAAAATAAGGAGATGGGACTTGCATAAATTGAGGGAACCTGAAGTTCTTGAGGATTTCAGAGGGAGCTTTAGGCAACAATTGATACAAACGGGGGAAAATAAAACAACAGTAGAAGAGGAATGGGTAGCATTGAGAGATGATATAGTGAAGGCAGCAGAGGACAAAATAGGTAGAAAGGCAAGACCTACAACAAATCCTTGGATATCACAGGAAATACTAACGTTAATTGATGAAAGGAGAAAATATAAAAATGCAATTAATGAAACAGGCAAAATGGAGTACGGATGACTAACAAATGAGATTGACAGGAAGTGTCTCTCCCTTAAAACCCCATCCTTTCCTTTTTCCCTCTCCTTCCTTCCTCTTCTCTGAAGAAGCAACGTAGGATTGCGAAATCTCAGCATTTGTGTGTGTGTAAATTTATGTGTGTCAGTCATTGAACCAGTACTTTTTCGCCTGGTAAGTTAAACCATATATATAGATTCAAATTGATGAAACGAAAATTATAGAAGGAAACTTTCCTGGTGGGATAAACAAATATAAAAAATAGAAAACAGATGACTTACCCAAAGGACAGGCTCGTTCAAAGACACAAATAAAAACACACACAAACACACTTACATACAAGTGTTTGTGTGTGTTTTTATTTCTGTCTGTCGACAGAAATTATATATGCCCAGGGCCTTGCTGCGATGGAGTATTTCCTTTCACGCCGACCACCCACTTCCCTACCTAAAACCTCTTTCCTTAATACCCTAGCCAGCTTCATCCTAACCCACAATTTCTTCACTCTTGAAGGCCAGACATACCAACAATTAAAGGGAACAGCCATGGGAACCAGGATGCCCCCTCGTACACTAACTTATTCTTGGGATGCTTAGAGGAAGCCTTCCTGGATACCCAAGCCTGTCAACCCAAAGTTTGGTACAGATTCATTGATGACATCTTCATGATCTGGACTCACAGTGAATAAGAACTCCAGAATTTCCTCTTCAACCTCAACTCCTTTGGTCCCATCAAATTCACCTGGTCCTATTCCAAATCTCATGCCACTTTCCTTGATGTCGACTTCCATCTGTCCAACGGCCAACTTCACACATCCGTCCACATCAAACCAACCAACAAACAACAATACCTCCATTATGACAGCTGCCATCCATTCCACATCAAACATTCCCTTCCCTACAGCTTAGGTCTTTGTGGCAAAAGAGTCTGCTCCAGTCACGAATTCCTGAACCAGTACACCAATAACCTAATAACAGCTTTCACATTCCGCAGCTATCCTCCTGATCTGGTTCAGAAGCAAATTAACAGAGCCACCTTCTCATCCCCCCAAATCCAGAACCTTCCACTGAAGAATCCCAGCAGTGCCCCTTTTGTCACCAGATACTTTCCGGCACTGGAGCGGACTTTGAATGTGGCTCTCCAGCAGGGATACGACTTCCTTAAATCCTGCACCGAAATGAGATCCATCCATAATGACATCCTTCCCACTCCACCAAGAGTGTCTTTCCGCTGCCCACCTAACCTTCGTAACCTCCTAGTCCATCCCTATCAAATCCCCAAACCACCTTCCCTAGCCTCTGGCTCCTACCCATGCAACCGCCCCCTCGTAAAACCTGCCCTATGCACCCTTCCACCACCACTTCCTCCAGTCCAGTAACCTGGTAGGTGTACACGATCAAGGGCAGAGCCACTTGTGATAGCACCCACGTGATTTACCAACTGACATGCCTGCACTGTGAAGCGTTCTATGTGGGAATGACCAGCAACAAACTGTCCATTCGCATATGGTCACAGGCAGACAGTGTTTGTTGGTAATGAAGATCACGCTGTGGCTAAACATGCCTTGGTGCACGGCCAGCACATCTTGGTGCAGTGTTACACTGTCCGGGTTATCTGGATACTTCCCACTGACACCAACCCTTCAGAACTCTGGAGATGGGAACTTGCTCTTCAGCTTATTCTCTCTTTCCATTGCCCACATGGTCTCAACCTCCGCTAAATTCAAATTCCCGCCCACCATCTTTAGCATCTTTGCCTCGGTTTTGCGGACAGAGCCTCTGCCGCAAGTGGTATCTCTGTCCAACTTCTTTGCTTTTTAGAAATGTCTGTCTAGGTGTGTTTGCGTTTGGATATGTGTGAGTGTATGTGTATTTGTTTACCTTCCTTTTTGTCCCCTAAGGTAAGTGCTTCCACTCCTGGGATTGGAATGACTCCTTTTCCACTTCCTTAAAACCCATATCCTTCCCTTTCTCCTCCCCTTTTTTCCTCTTTCTCCTGAAGAAGCTGCCAGTGGTGGCGAAAGTTTGTATGTGTGTTTGTGTGTGATTATTTGTGCCTATCGACGAGCCGGTCCTTTTGGTAAGTCATCCAATCTCTCTCTCTCTCTCTCTCTCTCTCTCTCTCTCTCTCTCTCTCTCTCTCTCTCTCTATATATATATATATATATATATATATATATATATATATAATAAAAATAGAAAAGAGATGACTTACCAAAAGGACCGGCTCGTCGAGAGAAACAAATAAAATCACACACAAACACACATACAAGCTTTCGCCACCACTGGCAGCTTCTTCAGGAAAAAGACGAAAAAAGGGGAGGAAAAAGGGAAGGATATGGGTTTTAAGGAAGTGGAAAAGGAGTCATTCCAATCCCAGGAGTGGAAGGACTTACCTTAGGGGAAAAAAAGGAAGGTAAACAAATACACACACACTCAGACATATCGAAACGCAAACACACCTAGACAGACATTTGTAAAAAGCAAAGAAGTTGGACAGAGATACCAATTGAGGCAGAGGCTCTGTCCACAGAACCAAGGCAAAAATGCTAATGAGCTGCTAGGCAGCTTGAAACCGGTCATGGTTTAATAAATCTTCATTGAGAAGAAAAAAGGCGACTGGTTTCAGTAATTTCTGAAACCTATTTCAAGATACAGTCGCAGGTTCAAACACATAATGGATAAAAGTTTTATCCATAATTTATTTTATTTGGTTGTTCCATTTCAAATCTGTTCTTATGTTGACTCCCAGATATTTTATGGCAGTAAATGCTCCAGTTTTTGTCCTGCTATTGTGTAGTTATATAATAAAGGATCTTTCTTTCTATGTAAATGCAGCACTTCATTTGTTTATATTAAGGCTCAATTGCCATTCCCTACACCAAGCACTGATATACTGTAGATACTCCTGCATATTTCTAGTCTTTTCCAGTGTTGCAACTTCTCAATGTATAGTGAGAGCCGGGTTTCACATGATTGTTTGTTTTGGAAACCATGTTGATTCCTACAGAAGAGATTTACAGTCTTATATCTTATACAAAATGTGTTCCAAAATTCTGCAGCTGACCAATATCAGAGATACAGGTCTATAGTTTTGTGGACCTAATAGAATTGTAGTTTGAAATCCAGTAAAAGAGAGCAAGTTTTGTCATAGAAAGGAGCCCCCCACACTGATTAACAAAATGAAAATATAAATGAAGGCTTCTGTGGCCGTTGTCATTGTGGATAAAATTCTTCTGTGTATTGGACCACATCATCAGTATATCAAATATTTCACCGCCGTAACACCCAGAAGATCTCCACTTGCAATAGTGGTCAAAACGTCAGTGAAATATTTGATATATTGACAATGCGGTCCAATACCCAGAAGAGTTTTATCAACAAAATGAAAATAATGTATATTTTCTTCAGTTGCAATACACATTGCCATTTTGAAAAGGCACACATACTGCCACATTTGAATACTAGTTTCTACAAATTTATACTTCTTTCTTTCAGGGAAGAATAGAATATCAGGGCACATTCAGTGACATCCTGACAAATGATTCCAGTTTTTCAAATTTGCTTGTTAGCAGCCAAGAAGAGTCAGAAAAATTACTGGAAAATGAACAAAAACTTTTACAAAAACAAAGATCGGTCTCATCTATAAATGTAAGTTTGTTGACTTTTCAACTATTATTTCTATTATTAGTACTGAAGCTTGTGGCAATTTTCATAAAATGCATGAGAATTGTTTCAAATATTAAACCCTTTGATATTCTGTCTAATCACGTGAAACTAACAACACTTCTTACAAATTAAGAATATATTCTATTAGATGCTCATACCCAAAGGCATGACAGATAAAAACTTTTTACATCACAAATATGGCAAACAAACTTTTTGCACTCTTGAGTCTACTTGCACCTTAGTCTTTCTTTTCATGTATTTCACCTGATGAAAGAAGTAAATCATTAAATGTTTTAAATTTAAATATCCAGCTACAGTTTTAAAATTTTGTATGTATGACACCCTTCTGCAGCTTTCAGTAGTTCACACATGTTTTTGTTCCTTCTGATAAGTGTAAAGTGCAGATCCTTAACTACAAGCAAACATTACTTTTCATTTGCACAAGATAGTGTGACCTACAAGTGAAAATTTTACGCTTTGAGCAATTTTTCTTATTTTGTTTCTCAGGAATTCTGTAGTTACGGGAAAACGTTTTTCTACTTGCAGTACTTTAATATGTGATAACTTTGCTAGTAATGGGACTTTTTTGTTAGCAGTGTCTAACTTAGGATGAGCAGATTTCCATCATATACAGTGAGTTATTAATAGTGTAAATATTTTACCCACTTAGTTAGACTTGTGGTCTAACAGACCGCTTTCTGAGACAGGGAAGCGTACCGGCCCCAGTTAGAATCCGCCCGGAGGATTAACGAAAGGGGTCAGAGTGACAGCCAGGCTGGATGTGGTTTTTAGGCAGTTTTCCACATCCCCTTAGGTGAATACCGGGCTGGTCTCCAAGTCCCGCCTCAGTTACACAACTCGAAAACATATTGTAACACTTTACACTTTCACACACATATAACACTATACACAGACATTTGAGTACTCATTTCCTCCTGGGAGGCATGGGGTGGAAGCAGGAAGGGCATCAGGCCACCCTATAAATATTAACACATGCCAAATCTGCGTTTAACACAGTGCCGACCCTGCATGTGCAGGAAAGGGCCAAAGAGAGACAGACAGACAGACAAATAGTGTAAATATTTTATTGTTGTCACTGGCAAACAGAGTACGTCAATTTATATAACGACATATTTCATTACGGCTGGCAGCTATTATGTACATAGGTTACTTATTTCTCACTGTCTCAACTATATTTACCCAGAAGAATGAGTGTCATTCAGGAACATGATAATTTGAAATATAGTATTGAAACTGTTAAGGATATAACCAAGACTAACGTTTAATGGTGTCAGATACACACTGTGCAAAGGTAATTATGAGCTGCAAATTTTTGCAGCAGATATCACAACATGAAGTATGTTGAAAGAGATATTTTTTTATGAGAAAGTTGTTCTAAATTTGTGCTTTACCACTTCACAAACATTTTTAACATTGTTCACTTAGTGCACTCCTTTGACTTCAGGGAACAGTATGTTTCATTGCATGGAAAGCAAGGAACCCTTCACTTAGCAACAACACGTTTACTTTATCATTTGTGATGATACTGTTCCTGAGTTTTGCAACAAAAGACATCATTTTTATGATGAAGTTGTCCTCTAAAGACCTAGGCTGTGAGTTACACGACGGCATATCTATCTCCACTGACGAAGGAAAATGTACTTCTACACATCATAATGCACAAATGTTGACTCGTAATCTTTCATTCCCAAATTTTGAAATCCGCTTTGGAAAAATAAAATTCAGTATTTTATGTTTTAATACAATGCCGTAAACAAAAAGGAATGCTCTTTAATATTTTTGACTGAACAATTATAATGTTTATGTCATGTTTTGCAAGCACAACACACATTTATTTAGAGTTACATTATTACTTTGGAAGTTATTTTATCATTTTTAGCACCATCAGATTAGTAATACTAGCATAATCTTCTCCTCAGCACCAAAGACAAGACAATTTGCTGCTGAAATAAAATAACAGGAACCATACGCATAATCACACTCATGACCGAATACAGACTGCAGTGTAACACGACTTACAAGTCAGAGAGATTAATTCCTCTGAAGTTGATACAAGCTCCACCAAGTAGCAAAACTTCCTTCTAGAAGCATGTTTTTCCTCAACAACAATGCAACTTTAAGGTTTGGTACTCATAATTCAGTGTAAAGCAGCTTTTAATATGGTGTTGTCCAGGAACTATACTGGGAATGAAAGGGTTAATGGTTTAAAACAACAGATCTAAATTATATTTCCTGAAGCAATAACCAATGAACAACTGCTCACCATGCGAAAGCATTACATAGTACCCAAGAAAGAACTTCATAAATCATTCTTCATACACTGTGCTTTAATCAAAAACTGTACTTTTCTTTATCCTTTGGCTAAGATTACAAATTGAGTTATCCATTTCATTATGGCACGTTACTTAAAAACAAGGCTGCAAAAATACTGGACGGTTTAAAAAAAAAAAAAAAAAAAAAAAAAAAAAAAAAAAAAAAAAAAAAAAAAAAAGAGGAAAGAAAGGGACAAGATATGTCCTGTATGTGTTTTGTCTGGATAAAAGGACAATTGAGTTAAATAGGGGCCAATTCTGTAAAATATGGGATGTCTGGTCACCCTGGACTCTACCCCAGTGCTTCCCAACCTTTTCAGTCCTGTTACCCCTGAGACCAATTAGGAAAAATCATTTTACCCCCCTTACCCATTTAAAATATTATCAAAGAAAACAGTACATGAAAATACAAACAATGTTTATTAATCATAATGAACTACATAAGATACACAATTTTTTTTACTATTTCAATGTAGCAATTACATTCAGTGTGAAGGTTGGTACTGTTTAGCAGACACAAGTTTTTTTAATGTTTGGTTCAGTTTTGCTTAAGGCACTCTCAAGTCATGTTCCACATTCAGATGGTTTCTGGCCTTAGTTTTTATTGTCAGCAATGTTGAGAAACCACTCTCACTTCTGTAAGTGGTCCCGAATGGTGTTAACATCCTTAGAGCTCTGTCAGCAATAATAGGATATTCAGCTCCTACCTTTCGCCAAAAAGTACAAAGTTAGTAATTTTGAAATTCCATTCTGAATGTACTATTTTCACACAGTCCAAGAAATTCTACTTTGGTTGAAACATCTTTGTCTTTGGAAATTTCCTCTTCAACAGAAAATGGTCTCAATATCCAGAAGTTAAGCTGACGATTATCCATGTCTGAGAAATATTGTTTCAATGAGTTTATAACTGCAGACAAATGCTGAACAATGGAAGTTTCACACTTGATTCTTTCAGTTTCCTCATTTACAAACTGATCACACACTTGTGTAAACATCGATAGATCTCCGATTTGGACCCTGCGTTGGTAAAGTTCCAATTTACAGACAAAACTTGCAATTTTATTCTGCGCTGTCAAAATATTCGTCATATTTCCTTGTAGTGAAATACTCGGACTGTTCATTTCACTGAAAAAGTCAGCAAGATACGCTTATGCTAAAAAATTTCCGAATAGCGGACATTCTCAATAACGGACAAGGGCAGTGTAATATGTCTCCCAACAATAATCAAAACTTCCAAATAATGGACAGCATGAAAGAAAGGGACAGTTGTAAACTAAACGACAACAATCATTTGAACGTTTTGTAAGTTAAAGTTGCATATAGTACAGTTTCTGTCTTCGAGCAAGTGATTTTTTGTATGAACAGTAGTGCTAAAATGTCGCAGAAACAGAAATGGTTATGGCTGCAGGAAAAGGTCGAGATCATCAATGTCTATGAAAAGGAAAAACTCAGAGATATGGCCACGAAGTTTGCTGTCAGAGAAACACAGGTCAGTGACATTTTAAGAAACAAAAAGAACTCCTAAAGTCGTGGTCTGGAAATAATAACCTTGCACATAAACATCTAATGCAAATGAAGAGAGTTAAAAGAAGGGCTAAAATAAAAAATAACAAATTTCACATATAAAGGGGTGAAAGGCATTGCATTTGCAGGATTGCATCTACCTTCCCATTTCCAAAGCATCCCCCTACCTGTGCTATCAACCACCAGCAGCCTTCCCTTTATTCCTCATATACTCCAGTGACTCTCCTTTCATCGTCCCACTTAGCTGTCTAGTGGTGATTTTGGCAAAGGAAAATCTTTGAACTTGGATATGGGCCATGATGTATTTAGGAACTGTAACACAGCTTAATTATATTGACAGTCCAAATTGGATTTTTCCATCATCTAATCTAATTTTGCCTTCATTAATTTTAGAACTACATTAACTGATATGCTAATTGAGCAATAACAATGAATTGAAAACATTTGCCCTCATCCCTTTTGCAATTACTGGTAAGATTTGAGTCATAGCACTAATGTTGTTCTAGAAATGTCAAATTGTTCTGTGGAATGCTTCCGTGAACATTTTATGGGCTATCAGAACCTCATCCCAAACACTTCGAATTCGAAGTGTTGCAGCTGGAGGTGACAGTTGTATGACTGTGTTGTGTGCCTGTGTGATTGCATGAATGTTCTATGTTCTGAAGAAGGCCATGGCCAATAGGTGAAAGTGTTGTATGTGTGTGCCTTTTTTATGTGCCTGTCACAACTCATTGCCATGTCTTTGCAGTGAGTTGTAAACTGTCCTTATTACTATATTATTAATTTCAAACTGGACTTTCCATTATTTAATTTTCACCTTAATACTTCAATATATTCCTTAGGAAAAGGGGTCTAAAAAGTTGGACAGACAGACAAATAGATCAACAACCTAGTAAACCTATAAGGGTTCCGTTTTTACTGATTGAGATGTGGAACCTTAAAAATGACAGACTTTTTATTGGAATGACAAAAGATATAGTTATTTAAGATGTTCCTCAAAGGACTGCTTTATGGTGCTCAAATTAGAATTGAGTAAAGGGAAATCACTTGTGTTGTGCAGTTATATACCTGTCTGATTGAACTGCAAGGCAACAGCTTTGGCAGAGTAATTAATCTGTCACTGACAAAAATCTACTGATCTTATTATCTTATAAAGATGAAGAAATGAAAACTTTAAAGGCAGGTACAAAGTGCACATTAGTATGTAGGAGTTCAAAACATACCATTCAACATGTCAAACATAGTATGGGGATAACCATACACACCTACCTCTTCCTTCCTCATTTTCGCTCCCCCTCTTTCACACATACAAAGAAGAAAAAAGAAATTCTACAGCCCTCTATAGTGATAACAAAAATTTCTTACCAAAAGATATGATAAATTTGCATACCAATATCCTTCCGAGTAATTATACCATGTCAGAAAGACCCATTTTACTCTGTATAGGTCTACTGACATGTAAAAAGGTAAATCATAAATTACCAATGCAAAGCTTCAGACCTATGATGATACATTTTCAAAACTAAAGTGGATAATATGTAGTAAATTAATATTCAAAACAGATAGATTGGCTTGCCAGTACTTACCTTTTTGTTGTACTGCCGATAGTTAAACTAAGAAACAAAAAGAGCAAAATAACGAGATTTCTGAACTGTGTTGTTCCAAAAGCTCGTTATTTTCCTCCTTTTTTCTGAGTTCAACTATCGGCAGTACTGCAAAAAGGTAAGTACTGGCCAACCCATTTGTCTCTTTTGAATAATAATTTATCATCTCTGTGAAGAATTTCCATATTAATCAAATAATATGTAGTAAGAAATTTTGAAATAAGAAATCAGAATTTGCTGTTTTTACAAAATTTTTATTGCAAAAATATAACTAACATGTCATTGGTTGTTGCTTTATGACAGGTTTTCTTTTAATAAAAATTATTTTGTTACTGAAAAATAATTTTTGAAACTTAAAATTGCAGACTTCTCTTCATGAAGATCAAGATGCAGATGAGCCTGATGAGACTGCTGAAATGATAGAAAGAGGCAAATTAAACAAAGCCCTTTACAAAGAGTACATAACAGCTGGCTCAAGTTATTGGCTACTTGGATGGCTTTTACTTGTCCTAATAATTGGACAGGCAGCATCAAACAGTGCTGACTTTTGGGTTACATACTGGTGAGTATAATTATGCAGTCAGTTCAGAGACTAGAAAATCTTTGTGTCTTGTAAAAGAGTCTGTGAAATGTTGTAACTCCCATTTTTGTTTTTACTTTCTTCTGCCTGATGACAAATTATCAGTCTACTATACATACCCAAAAGTATTAGAAATGTTATGCCCATTAATGCTATGAAACTTAATAGAATTTTAATACATTTAAATAATG
The DNA here is from genome assembly GCA_026315105.1 of Locusta migratoria. Lineage (NCBI taxonomy): Eukaryota > Metazoa > Arthropoda > Insecta > Orthoptera > Acrididae > Locusta > Locusta migratoria. Next base: position 346,068,474 of record CM048745.1, read on the forward strand.
TGATTCTTCAATTTGTCATGGCATAATTCTGGATGAAAAAAGTGCACTACCACATTTCTGAACTAAACTGCATAATATTTTGGCATGATACCAAATTTCCAGTTTGAGGTGCACTGATGAAGTGAGTGTCCAGGAGTGGGCATGCTTTTAATTTGCTCCTTTCCCAGCAGTGCCCATTTGGCTGTGGACATCCAGCAGTTCACATGGGTGACCTCTCTTGTCTCCCTCCATGCTCTGTCAGGCATCCCTGCCCAACAGAATGCATAGGCAGCAATCTGTATTATGTATGTGTTGTGGAGGGAGACAAGCTTAAAGAAAGTCCATGTAATCACATTATCCATAAGGCTGTGGTAGCTCAGTGGTTAAATCATTTGTGCAGTAAGCAGAAGATCCTGGGTTCATATCTGGCTGTGCACACATTTTAATTCAATGCCTCTCCTTAAATTCAATACCCTTGATATAATAAGATAATGTATGTCTCAAGGATTTGGATTATTGTTGATATTTTTATCAACTCTGTCTGAGGTATAAGGTGGAATTGTTCCCATTCACATTCTTTGTTGTGATGCTGTTCCAAATTAGGAGAGCCTTGGAAATTCGATACAGATTTTGCAGGGAAACATTGAGGCAGAATTAAATATGTGTTGTGGAGGGAGACACACCTTACGACAGTCTGTGTAGCTGCATTATCCGTAAGGCTGGTAGCTCAGTGGTTAAAGTGTCTTCCAAGTAAGTAGGAGGTTCTGGGTTCTAATCCTGGCCATATCACAAATATTAATTCAATGCCTCTCCTTATATTCAATATCTCTATTACTTCTTCACTAACAGGTGATGTCAGTTGCTTGTGGACTAACCCCTTACTCCTCTTGATCCTGTTTCCATGTCTCACTGGGTATGTAGCCATTGTCACCTATATTTACAGTTCCCTTACTGAAATCTCATGGTTGAACATATGGGTCAGAATCTTTGTATTATTGTAATTATTCTTTGAAACACTGATAGGCAGTTCTGCAACCGACAACTTTTTAAGTTGCTGCAATCTTGTGTGTTGTTGGTTTTCATGGCAATGACATTGGTACATACTGTCTCATGAATGTAAGTGTATGTCATTGGTAGGGGGTTTGATAAATTCTAGAATTTTGTATACTGAGGTCATCTTTCACCCTATAGCATGTGTTTCAATGGCTGGGTGGAAAACAGTATTTTTCTGTTGTTTTTGCCGAACATACGCTATCTTGCAGGATAATGTGTCATACAATACAGAAGAAACACAGTGCAGCATCCACCTGCTGTTCCTCTTCTGTTTCCACTGGTTCTCTCCTGAGTGGAGGGTTTCTTCTGGAACACAGTTTTCCAATGTTCTAGATTGTGGCTGTCACTGTCAGGGAGGATGTGAGTCCTATGTCCCAATGTTTTAGCACACCATTCCTTCGTACTGAGTAATGACTACTGTCATCATGTAGGTATAGATCAGTATATGTTTTCTTGGTGTAGACTCTGTGGCCCAGGGTGCCATCTGATTTTCTTCTTACTAGGACATCCAGAATGGAAAAAATTTCATTCACTTCAAAGTCCATGGTGAAATTGATATTTTGGTGTATTGAGTCTGATCAGATCCAAAGATTCTTGCAGATGCCCTCCGGTCAAACGAAAAACAAAATTGAAGCTCACAAGGATGTCAGAGTCATTAACTTTGAATATGGAGTTTGGAATGTGATGTGGTCATTTGTCGATGTAAGGGCTAAGCAAGTCCTTCGGGCATTTAGTGAGTAAATATGTAGTGGTACCAATGTTGCTAACAATCAGGCATAAACTCTTTGTTTTTGACCCTTGGAAGTCCATAAAGTTTTGCTTAACATGGTATTCTCTGTTTCTTGATAACTTTGTGTAACATGCCAGACTCTGTGAGAAGCACCATCTTCTTCCTCTCTACCTTCTTGGTGTGTGTGTGTGGGGGGGGGGGGGGGGGGGGGGCAGTGTCAATCTTCCAGTATTCCTGCCCTCTAGTAGGTGTTGCTTCTTCTCAATGTAATCCAGGTGACATAGGACCACTGTCATGTTGCCTTTGTTGCAGGTAATGAAAAAATATTTGCCTCTTCTCTAGGTTCCCACATGGCCATCCTCTCCCTGCTAGTCATGATCAATTTCATAGATTTTCTTCCTGTGAGAACTTGGTAAGTTTCACAAGGTATTTCTTCTGTTGCTTCAGATGGAAATTGTGTCGCCACCTCTTCTATTGCCCTGATGATGACTGTGATAGGTTTAGATTTGGGAGTAGGTGCAAACTGCAGTCAGACCACATCTGTATCTGGTTAATAATATAGCAAATTATTTTTCAAAAGAGATAGATTGGATGGCCAGTACTTACCTTTGTGCTGTACTGCTGATAGTGACACAAATGAAGAAAAAGAAAAAAAGAGAAAGGACAAAAAAGTAGAAGCTTTCGGAACACAGTTCCTGCTTCAGGTGGGAGAGAAGGGAAGAAAGAAGGATGGGAACGGAAGGGGAAGGTAATTCACGACCTAGGTCATGAGGATGATGTTTGAGGAGTGTGGAAGTCAGAGATACTAAATAATATAGTAATAAGGACAGTTTACAACTCACCGCAAAGACATGGTGACGAGCTGCGACAAGCACATAAAAAAGACACACACATACAACACGTTCAGCTATCGGCCATGGCCTTCTTCAGAAAATAGAACACTCATGCACTCTCACAGGCACACAACACAGTCATACAACCATCACCTCTGGCTGCCGCACTTCGAATCATGCTCTGCAGTGTGTAAATCAGCTGGTCTGGTTGCAATGTGTCTGTCAAGTGCTTCTCAGACATTCTCAATTGGATTTAAGTTCGGTGAACAACCTGGCCACTCCATTCGTTCAATTCCCTCAGCTTATAGCATGTTGTCTACCAGTGCAGCTCTGTGGGGACAATTGTTATTGTCCACCAGAAGGAACCAAAATCATGTGCACCAGCACAGGGCACAACAAAAGGTCGAAGGATCTCATCTCTATATGTCTGAGCTTTCAAAGTGCCATTCTGCATGACATAGAGGTTTGTAGATTCGCCAATACTGACTCGTGCCCACACCATGATACAGTGATGTTTCCTGTACATAAGCAGGATTGTTTGAAGTCCAATGTTCTCTCCAGATCAGGGAATGGCAAATGTCCAGCTGAAAACAAAATCTTGACTCATCTGTCAACAAACCTGGTGCCATTTGCTATAACTTCAATCCTGATGTTCCTCTGCCCAGTTTCTGTTGGCTAAACAATGTTATGGTTTTAATGGGACACCCAACATTGGCTTCGGTGCCTAGAGGCCAATTTCTGAAGGTGATTTTGGACTGTTTGTGTTGATATTGTGCATCGAATTGCTACCTGGAGGGTGTATTTCAGCTGAGTTGCATTCAGCCTCCTGTCTCAAGAAGCTGTTAACTGGAGACACATCATCTCTTTCTGATGTTACCCATGAATGACCTTAGCCTTGGCTTCTTTTAACAGTTCCTGTTGTCTGAAATTATTTCCAGGTGCTGGAAATTACACTTTGGGACACTCCTATAGGTGCCGCCACCTCTCTCTGTCTCTGTTCCTTTGGGTAAGTCATGTTGTTGTTGCATTTTACTACCTGCTCACTACACTATCTGAACCCAGCTGTGGTGTAATTCATTTGGTAGATTAAACACAGAATCACTCATAGATAACTCCGACATATATGAATACCATCTCTCACTGCTGAGGCCCAGCTGTCTGTGGCAACCAGAGACACCAGACATGAGTGCATGGGTTGTGGTCAAGTATTTGTGTGAATGTGTGTGTGTGCTCTTTTTTAACAATGGTTATGGTTGAAAATTTAAGTTGTATGAGTCTTATTCTTTTTTGTATGCACCTGTCTGCAGCTCATCAGTTGTCTTTGTGGTGTGTTGGAACTTGTTATATTATTAACATTCCAAGGTGAACTTTCAGCTGCTAGCTAAGTAAGACAATATTACTGTATATTTATAACTTTTATATAAATTTTTCAGGACCAACCAGGAACAGTTGAAAATGGCCAAAATGAATCAGATAGTGTCATTTGAACTACCAGAAATTGCTAACAGTACTGAAAGATTTCTGTTAGATAATTATATATCTGAATATTCACTAACAACAGAATATAATGGCATTACTGATTCCATACAAATGAATGAGACTCATGATGCACCTAAAATAGTGAAAGAAAGAAGTATCCCAGGATATGAGAGGCCTGAAATGTATGTTAACAATAAAGAAACAAAACCAGAAGATTCTCAAAATATAACAAATTTTGACGTAAATATCAGTTACACGAAAGAAAGCAACATGACATCTGCTGAATCCTTTACAAGAGATGAATACATTATAATCTACACTGTATGCATTGCTGGCAGCATCATAATTACAACATACAGATCCTTTGTTTTCTTTAAAGTCACAATGAATTCGTCTCAAGGACTGCACAATAGAATATTCAGTGCTATACTTAAAGGATCAATGAGATTTTTTGACACAAATCCCTCAGGTACGTAACCTTCACCTAAATCATTGAATTTCACTATTTCTTGATTATTGTTATGATTGTTATATCATTGTCATTGTCATTAATGTAGTGTTTGGTAGGAAGCACTGGTAGTCAGTGTACAGGTATCCAAATTTATATTCAGCCATTACTAAACAATTAAAGATAAATGAGTGAGAAATGATAAATTTGGAGATTTTAACATTCATTAATTTATGGATAGTACTTACAACCACATTAACAGAAGTAGCAATATTTGAATTACATAATGCAATAGCATTTGTTAGTTTATTTCTAAATGCTATTCTGGAGAATGCCATTCCTTGTTCTTATTTTAGCATCACTGTATTTAATAGGCTGTTGTACCCCACCACCTATATACCCCCTTTTAATTTTTATGGTCAAAATACATTTTTTTAAATCTTGAAAATTAATGAATTTGTTGGTTACGTGAATTCTGGCAGCACTAATTTATGGAATGGATCAAGCATTCTTGGAATCTGAGCACTCCTGAGATAGTAGGAAAGAGTTTCAAGAAGGATGGCATTAGAAGATGATTATATATTTTTTGCAAATAGCACCTAGGAAATGACCCAGATCAATTTAGTAAAGATGGTAACAGCAGAGACAAGAATTAAGATGAACTGTTGGTCCAAAAAAATGACAGGCCTTCCCTTTTTTAAATTCTTTGGTGATTCATAAATATACCGAACATCAGTATTGAACATAAATTACTGGTAAGTAAGAAGAGCACAACACAGGCTGACTCAGACTTTTGAGGTGGAAACTATGATACATTGAACAACATATTAGTTTCTCATGAACGTTTCTTGTTGGTGAGTTGTTATCTGTCGCATATTATTGATATTGTATATAAAGTTTTAATAAATTAGGTGCTTCATATAATTATTGATAAAATCATTAAAAAAATTTTAGCCCATCCTGAACCAACCTAATGCTCCGAATGGTAGAGTGCACATGGCTAAGGCTGGCCCTGCATGGTCATGCCTGTCAAACACACACACAGAACACAATAATGCCTTAGGCTGGCAGGAATCTTGTTGATGACTGATACAGATGCACTTCTCTTGAAGGAGCAGCTATAAATTAAAATGAATGTACATTGTTTGCCTTATACTACTTCAGTCCTGTTTTCAGCGATACATTATTTTATATTACACATGCAGAAATAGGCTTTATCTATATATGCTGAGAGTTTTGACACTGCGTGAAAAATTATGCTTTGATGTGAACAATGTAAGTCATATAAGAGCTGTGTATGTGACATATGAAAACTCCTAGAAAATAAATTCTTTATTTTTTGTATTCTATTTCTTAGGAAAATAATAGATAATCATTCAACACTTTATTGCTCTATTTTGTAAACTTTTTTCGATACTTTTTGCCTTTGTTATCAGTCTATCATGTATACAAGGTTTATTTTTGTCTGCAATAGAACTATATACATTTTTTCTCTGATTTTCCTGGGCAATTTAAATTTGTTATAGACATTTATGAAAATTATTAAGTGGTTCTGTACAAATAGACTCTAATTAAACTTTGATAAAACTCACTATATACAGTTTCATACAGTAAATGGCATGACGCCATTAATAAATATAGACTTTCAACAGAAATCTGTAGCTAATGTAGAATATTCAAAATTTTTTGGTGTTTGTATTGATGAGGGATTGATTTAGAAGGAGTTCACCTACTTATGCAATCAGGGTCACTGCAAAGTTTGGTGATGTACACGTCACTAAATTAGCTTACTATGCCTATTTTCATTCATTATGTTTGTAAGGGATCATAGTATGGGGCAATTCAACATTGATTAAAAAAGTATTCATTTAACAAAACCGAGTAATCAGAATAATTGCTTGAGCCCATCCAAGAACTTCCTGCTGACATTTATTTAAGGATCTAGAGATCTTCGCAGTAGCTTCACATTATGTGTTTTAACTTATGAAATTTATTAATAACAACCTTACCCAATTCAAAAGTAATAGCAGTGTGCATAGCTACAACACTGGGAAAAGGGCTGAATTATGCTGCCACAAAAATCATTGGTCACTTACCAAGTAGCACCAAAGGGCTTACAGATAGCCAACCAGTATTTAAAAAGGAAATTAAAAGAATTTCTGAATGGCAACTCCTTCTATGCATTAGATGAATTTTTCGATAAAACTTAGTAATTTCCCCCCCCCCCCACCCCCCCAAAAAAAAAAAAAAAAAAATAAATAAATAAAAAAATAAAAAAATATATATCTTTTAAAATATTGAGTGTCATGTGTAGACATGATCTATGGAACAATTATTAATCTAATCTAAACACAGGTTTTCTTTGATAACTTTTTTCAATCCATTGTTATTAATTTCTTAGTAAATCTTTAAATGTATCAGCAACATGTATTAATAACTTTTTTTTTTTTTCTTGAAGGTCGTGTACTAAATCGGTTTTCTAAAGACATGGGAGCCATTGATGAAATGTTACCACAAGCCTTGCTTGATGCGGTGCAGGTAGTATTTCATTTCTGTCATATTAATAAATATTAACAATTTTTCTATGAAATAAGGAATAGAATTGGAAGATATAGTGCATTCCTTTGTAACTATTCATCACTGTCAGTCATTACTAAAGTAGTGTGATACAGTGTCAAAAGAGTTGTGGTACTAAGCTAATTCATATTTTTCTTGTATCTCAAAACATGTCTGATTGCAATGTGTAGAATTAAAGCTGCACAAAATTAGAAATATGGTGAAATTTTGCTAACCAGATACATTAAGTTTAAGAGTTTTAAATTATATTTAAATAATAGTTAATGCATGTGTCAGCTAATTAACTGAAATATTCATGTACATAGACAGAAACACTACAAAATAATTCCATTTAATTCACTTGTATTTATAGTGAAATATTGAATGCAAATACTCGGTTGACCTCTGAATGATTGCTGACAACTACAAGATCTTTTTTAAATTTTCTTGTATTAAGATGTTCTTTAAATTATGTGTATTTCTTCCCACCAATTATTTTACATTTATTTACTCCATCAGTTGTAATCATGGAATTTTAAATTTGGCTTTGTAAACATTTTAGAAATTATGGCTAATATTACTAACATTTCATGAAAACTAAACTCACCTTTTATTTGCAGTGTGATAATAGGTTTTTTTTGTGGGAACACATTTGATGAGTTAATCCAACCAACTCTGCGATCAAAGCATTGCCTCACTTGGTTCTGTTAGTTTTCAAAAATAATTGAAGTAATTGCACTAAGTTATTCAAAGTATGAGGGCAAAAGACTCCTGGAACTCAACAACTTTTTTTCTTAAAATGATGTTTTCATTTATATGAATGTATTAACTCGTCTGAAATATTATATTGATTACTGACCAAATCCACTTAGCAATGTGGCAGCCCACTGGGCACCAACATCCGTGAGGACGGCAGTTCATATCTCATTCTGTGGCTGCCCTGAAGCACTAAATCGCTCTAGGCAAATTTTAGGATGGTTCCTTGGAAAGGAACAATTACCTATCCATAACTTTAGCAGAGCAGTAATTTCACATTAGACCACCGCACCACTAACGATTAAGGCATCTTGGAATAGTCTAAGTATGACTTCCCTCCACGTCACAAACTTTAATTCAGCCTAGTAAGCATGGAGGTTCGTGTTTGATTCCCAGCTGCATCACAAATTTTAATTCATTGCTTCACTTGTACCTTCAAGGTCTTAGACATATTCAAGACAAAAAACTGTCTCAGGGTTTCTTAATTTATATTTAAATTTATATTTATATCATCTCAGCAGGAATGTTCCACTAAGTCCATTGCTGAGGTGTTATTCCACTGCATGGAGAGCCTTGGCAGTAGTGGCAATTATCTATGGAACACAGAACCTGAATTAAAGTTTGTGATGTGGAGGGAAGTCATAATTTTGCATTAATCAGACAATCTGAACACAAACCTGAGTAGATGAGCTAAGCCACATGAAACCAAGATGATCAGTCAGAGATCAAAGAGCAGGCAACCAGTCAGAATGGTAGTAATGATTTCAACTAAATTCAATCTCATTTTGACATAGTATATTGTCACAACAAGGCAAAAGTGATGTAAGATACAGACTCAGCTACAAATTTCCCAGGATTTTTCTTGAAGAAGTAGACACATCTGCTCTGTTGAGAATGCTGATGCAAGTTACAGTTGTTAAAAAATTACTCTGGCATAAAGTAATTCAGCATTGACTGAAACATGAGTCTTAACATACCTATATTTAGTTGGGATTTTGTTACTGGATACAAGCAAAAAATTATGGGAGTATGTACCTTGAGCACAAGATTGGGGCACTGAACCACAATAATGTGGATAGGAAATAATTACCACAATGTCTTGAGGCTTTTCATACAATCATGGCATTTGAGAGTGACGAGCTCTATGACTGATTCCTCTGCAGAAGGGGAAAGTAGCAAGCCAGCTGTCATAGTGAGACACAGACATGCCATTGAGCACTCACGTGTAACTCATTTAATTCAATAGAGATGGCATAATGTGTACTGACATGAGGAATCCTATTGCTCAACTAGATTAAATTAAATTAGTTCTTGTTTCATAGATCATGAATACGACATTTACCAATGATGTGGAATGTGTCAGTTTAATAAACTATGATATTTGAAGACATGCATTTGTTTTTATTTATATATTTTCCCTTTTATTTAGTGTAATTACTAATTTATGTCTATGTATACCGTTATGTCATAGACTGCAGTCTATGTTTACAAGTTGAAGTACTAAAATCAATCAGCCCTATCAAAATATAGGTGTACACTGTGCCAGAACTTGCAGACATGATTTTTATGTCTGGACAATCAGTTGTGTGTGGCAAAGATATGGAAAGATTATATAAACCAAAAAACCACATTGAGGACATCCGGCTCACACCTTATTTCCAAGACAATTCCAACATTTAAGTGAAACAGAGCAACTGGTTACGCAGTAAGACAACAATTTTATCCAATTATATTATATGTACCATTACAGAAAATTATTATGTTAATTGTAACAACAAAATCAGTTAACCAATAATGGAAAATAGTATAGGTTGCTACTTATGACTTAGAGAAGGCTCTAAGTGGCAGACAGACACAGTGAAAGGAGACTATGTAAAACACACACACACCCAGAAATGAAGGTGGTCTCATATGGGTGAATAATGCACATGTGTGTGTGAGGGGGGGGTGTTCTTACTGGTTTCCTTAGTGTGGTGAGCATCAATCTATTATATGTCAAGTTATTGTTATTCCGTAACTGATTTTACACTGTATGGAATCATCTTATCAATATTCTCTCTGATGAAGAGTTCTACAGTGCCAAGAGTCTGATTAGTATCTGTTGAGACAATGAAAATCCATTTTCAAGTAACAGTTAACACAAACTCATTTATTATATCATTTGGTTTTGTAGGAAAGCAATGTCTGAGAAGTCAAAGAAAGTACCATTAAAATTATTTGTAATTAATGAAAAATATTCCCTTCTACTAAAATATGTGTTTTTCTCACCTTTCTTACAGGTTTTTCTTGTCATGACTGGAATACTTGTAATGGTTGTAACTGTGAATTACTATTTCCTAGTAGTGATTGTTCTTGTTGGACCATTATTTTATAAAATACGTGGGATTTACCTCAGAACTGCCCAGGATATCAAAAGACTGGAAGGAATCAGTAAGTGTGAAATGAAATAAGTATAAAGCAATCTTCTTTTCTTTGGATTTTTTAACATTAGACATGTTGATAGACAGTCATCTTCTCACAGCTCCTATAATCATAAGATATTATCCCAGTACACAATACACAACCATGGTGGCAGGTGAAAGAATTGTATGAATCCACAACACCAGTTGAATAGACTGCTAGAACTGTAAAAGGACATGGGACCTGTATTTTTTTTAGGGGCCTGAAGATAGCTTTAATGTGAAGCTGAAACTGGTAGTAAAGTATTTATGAAAATTTATGGCTCCTGGTTCCATTCAATATGGCATATGTGAGATATGTCATCTGGGCATTTAAATATTAATCTTAATTCTACAATATACAGTATTTGATTACATGAACATGATAATTTGAACAAATAGATTCATATCAAATATTGGAAAATACACCATGGTAACTATGTTGTTGTTGTGTAGTCTCAAATACACATTTTTTGCACAAGTTAATATTAGAAGAGTCCACATCAACTGACACTGTCCCAATACAAGTTACCAGTGCACAAGTTAGCAAAAAGAGATACTATACAAACATAGCATACAACTGAGAGTGAGCAAATCTTTCAGCTGTCGGAGGGTTGGGGGTGGGGGTGGGGAGTTAAATCTGGTAATGAGGTAGTTCAAGCAGGTCAAACTGCTATAAGATTTCATCCAGGGCAACAGTGATTCACCTAGTGGTTTCCGTCTAACTCACAACAGGCAATGTATTTAAAAACATGACAATGCATTGTTTCTAATCAGTAACATCTGAAAATGAAACTGTACTATTAGTAATGTAAAATGAATACTGTACTTCTTCACTATGACAATCGGTTCCAGTTTTATAATTAATTAAATGCAATATTTTTAAATCATATATATGTGGTGTCTATTCTTTTGGACATGTTCAAAATGGAGTAAATAAATGTAAAATGATTGGTAGGAAATGAGACCATAATTTAAAGAATAGTTTAATACAAGACAATTTTAAAAGAGCTTTAGTTGTAAGCAATCAGTCCAAAGTCAGCCAAGCATTTGCAATCAATATTTCACTGTAAATATAAGTAAATTAAATGGAATTATTTTATATTTTCCCTGTATGTGTATGTGCATATTGCCCATTCGCAGTTAGCGTCATACATTCTGTGAATATAATTTTTTTTATTGTGTAAATTATTCTTCAAAAGAGATAGATTGGCTGGCCAGTGCTTCTGATAGTTAGACACAGAAAGATTAAGGACGAAAATAACAAGCTTTCAGAACTGTGTTCCTTCTTCAGGTAAGAGAGAAGGGAAAAAGAGAAGAAAAAAGGAATGGGAAAAGAAGGGGAAGCTAATTCACGAGCTACGTCATGAGGATGGTGTTAGAGGATTGTGGAAGTCAAAGATACTGTGTAGTAGTACTGAGTCCTGGCATATAAAATAGATGAAGATTATTCACCAGGCAAAGGAGCACAGGTGTGACAGCAGTACAAATAAACAGAACACACACACAAACACAAGCTTTTGCAACCCAGTTGCTTCTTCATCAGTTTTAATTTTGCAGTTTTCCAACACAATGTGGTAAACTAGAGTGATATTTTTATCAATGGCTATAGTTTTTGGTCTTCCTGAAGGTTTGTCACCCAAAAATGGCACAACCATTCTTAAATTCAGCTGCCCAAAATATCAATTGATGGTGCAGAATCTCACTAATCAGCATGCAATTCATTTTTAATTTGTCAGCATATTCCATTCCAAAAACAAATATTTAATGATAGCTTGATACTCAATTTTGTCATTCTTCACAAAAACACACACGTAAATGGTTGAATATCTGTGGTCAGTTAGGAACATGCAAGTTGACGAAGTGGTGTCTGGTTAAAAGATTTGCACCAGGCCACTGAGTCACATGAAATTATTATTATTAGGGATGGGTCGAATCCCAATTTTATTGAATTGAATCTATATACCAAATCTTAAATAAAACATGGATCATCAGGATTTTTAATACCCCCCTGCCCTTAAAAGAAATTTGTATAAAACATTTTGAGATATATGTTGTTCAGATGCTCTAGAAGATAATAAGAAACTTTCTTCACTCTATTACAAACTGTTTCATTTTGATGAAATAAAAAATAATTCCATAATGAAGTTCTAGAAAGGAAAGAATGATTTTTTTCCCTCCAAAGGGGAAGAGTTAAAAATAAAACCTGAAAAGATGAATAGATATTTTGTAAGTTAGAAAAATATTTTCTTAAAAAATAGGATTTGTAAATGTTAAATAATTTTTCAGTGACATATCAGGTATTCCATAAGTGATGGACAGGACATTCAGACACAGAGAAATCCGCGCTTATTTCATGTGTGTACTTGTTATTGCCATGAAGACCCCCCAGGGGGCTCACGGTTCTTTCGTAAGTACGTGCGTAACAATCACGGGGCCCCGAGCTAATGCAGTCTTCCTTCCTTCTTTATTTCCCGGACTGCATTTCCTTTCCCCCTCCCTCCCCTTTCCTATCCTCACTCCTTCCCCTCCCCACTGGGGGACTGATAACCTCAGTAGTTTAGTTCCCCTATTCTAACCAAACAACCCAACCCAACCCCAATTATCGCAAAGACATTTCAGAACTATGGAAAGTACTTAACGCACAGATTGCTCATTCCAAAGGTTAAGCAAGCGTATTTTGTAGATTTATTTATTCTTTCTAACATTTAAGATTACGTAACTTGTCTGCACAGAATTTAAATTCGTAGAAGATTTACAAATCAGTACTAGAAGTCACTTGCCGTGCTTCATTTCTAACTAATTCCGTTTATCATAAAAATAATACAAATGTAAACAGTCGGGTTTGTTAGGCGGACGGAATTTAAATAACGGCTAACACGGAAGATTACATTGTGTAATCTTTACATTTGTATTATTCTTATGGTGAAGAGAGTGTGAAATTTATGAATCATGACTCATAGGTACAACCCCTTGCCCCTAATAGAAAAACACGTCGGCTAAGTTATAGCACGAAGGTAGTGGTTGTAGCATCAGTCATATTGATGCAACACAGTCTCACCAGTAGGCTTTTTAGATAAGACTTCAAATGTACGGCTATTGTAGCAACATTAAACACTTACTAAATAAGAATGGAAATAACTTTGAAACTAAATGTGGAAATATAAAACAATTTTATTAGATTTATAATACCAATTTTATGAAATGTTTATAATAGCAATTAGATACCAGTACGGCAATTCTGAATCATTATATATTCCTTGTTATTCAGTTCCTTCGTACTAAAGATTACTATTCCTCCTACAATCTAGTGCATTCGATATCGAACATTTTTAAATGCCTGTTACGCAGTCTGATTTGGAACCCACTGCTATGTATCATCATTCCATTGGCATACTTGCGAGTTTTACACAACCCTCGGGTGTCAGTTGTCTGTCACTTTTTGAAAGGCAGTCAGCGTACTTGTGTTTAAGTTTGACCTTAAACAATTTATTGAAACAGACATCAAGTGGTGTTCTGAATTGACAGCATCCTGCCTGGAAGGCACATGATTGGAACTTTTTTCCATATCATAAATAACTTTCTTCTTAAAATCCTAGTGCTTCATTATGGTTCACATACTCCAGCACTTCACAAAATCTGACAAAACAATACATGAAATCAGAATGAGGCAACTCATACAAGAATCCTAATGCCTTAAGTATTGTTGGTATTTACGCAAAGAAATTTATTTTTGTTCCTACTAATATTTGAAAGGCTGCTACATTTGAAGTTGAGCAATACTAAAGTTCTATTTCCTTCCTCGGATGGTGTATTAAAATTCAGTAGTTGAAAATAAACATAAAATTAGACTCGTCTTCCTTTTTGTATGTTTATGAGTGCAAAAGCTTTAGCCTGCAAAGCAAGCCTGTGTAGCACTGCTTATGTTGTTTTATGATGCCACATCTTTCAACGGACCTATGGAAAATAAAATAAATAATGTAAACAAAAACACACTGTTATGCAAAGTAAACTACAACATCCTGAAGGTTTCCATATAACACGTTGGATTCGGGATTCGGTAGTATTCAGCCATTATGCGTTGAATCTCAAATCTGAAGCCAGTGTTCTAGATTCGGCGAATAATGGATTCGGCCGAACCACTTGGACACAATCCTAATTATTATTATTAAAACAACCACTATGGCTGAAATTTTATGATTCATGCACAACTTATTTGCCAAAGGTTGCTGACAATTGCTCACATCTTCAAGTTGTATTTTCCATGTAAATGAGTTTCCATAATTTCAAATTTAGCTTTGTGGTCTTTAAAAATTATGTACATTTCTAAATTTATTGGTAATCAAATTTTAAGGACTTTGTTTCTCCTATTTACAGCTCGGAGCCCTGTCTTTTCATATATCTCAGCTTCATTAAATGGTCTTACTACTATTAGATCTTCAGCAGCTGAGACTATGGTAATGAAAGAATTTGACAGCCTTCAGGTATGTTTATTGAGCCAAAAAAACATCTACATAACATACTCAAAATCATTATAGATTGTAAGATACTGTGGTATGTAGATAAGGAGGCAGGAAGGACTAGAACGCTTTCTAGTACAGTGTAAAATACAATGGGAAAAGTAAAATGGTGCCAAAGTGGAATTATACATTCAATGCAGTTGGGTGAATAAGTTGAACATTGTTACAAGAAGGTGAGATGTGAACTCATCTGACTCCCTGAGATGTGCTATCTGTCTACTGATTCTGCCAGAAGCAGATAAAATTGGTACTAGCCGCAGTATGTTCATTTATCTTCATTTATCACTGTCAATATTAAGTTGCCCCTGAAGCAAAGCAATTTTCTACACTTTGTTATGGGTAATGATTTCAGTGCAACCACAGCCAGCTGATATTGCTTTCCCCCTCTCACCATTTCACTTGCCTTTGCAGTCCTAAGTTGAAGAAAAGGCATGCCTCCTTCTGCTCCCAATAGCCATCACATGAATTATCAAAACTTTGTATGGTCAAATGTAACCTGGAAAGAAAACGATAAACAAGGCATGGAGTTGACATTAGAGGAAGAAAATTTAAAGGAGAATAAAATGAAAAGAGAAAGAATGGGAAATAAAGTAAAACAGAGAGGAAAGAAAGATGCAGGATAATAAACTGTTAGAAGAGTTTTTATAAGTGTAAGAATAATGTATATTTTAGAGTGATTAGGTTTTGCCAGTAGTGATACACACATGGCTACTAAATCAGGGCAGTGTGGCCCAGAATTGTTTAAAATCAATGAAACTTAAATAATGATTAACATTCTTTGCACAAGAAAGATTTTAGTCGGCTGCATGTGTTTCATTTCCTCAAAATTAATGTTGCTGGTTCTTTTTATTTGCTGTTCTTGCCACCTTTTTTGATGCTGCTTGGTACTTTACTGATAGTGATCCTCATAAGGATCTTCAAATTTACTCTAATAACAAACCAATATTTCCTTGTAATCTGAATGTGCTCTTTAAGGGATGTGCCAACTCCGGCTAGCAAGAAATTTGCCTTAATCAGTGGTGAAATGTATCTGAGAGAGGAATATTTAGTTTATTAGATCATTTACATTAAATATCAAAGTTCAGATTTATATCATATTGCTATAATAAATTTGAAGGGTTTGTCACAAAGATAGTTCACACTTTTGCATCTGTAACTTCTTTGTTTTCCAGAGACCGTTTTAAGGATGTTTTGTGCCAAATTACTATCTTCAGTGACTATCTAATTTCTGTTACATTACATTAAATACTGCATGGCATGTGAAGGAGAAACCTAAAATCAACTAGAATCTTTTTTCTATGAGTAGAGGGATGATAATGACATGTTCTCCTTCTACACACCTCTACTGCAGACTCTTCAGTCAGTTGACTAAATGTCATGTTTATGAAAAATTGCCATTGCAGTCAGAGTGTGTTTTATGTATAATGAATCTTTCAGACTGTGGAAGAGTGGGTATTATGTAACAGATTATATTTGTATACAAGATAGATACTCAAACCTGATCATGATTTATAAGTATTCCTTTGCAGTAATAACTATTATGAACAACTCACAATCTGCCTTCATAGCTTTGCTTGAAGCAGTGAATAATGGTGAAGTGACATATTTGAATTTCATCTTTGACACAAGAAATATATTATTCTCTCTCTCTCTCTCTCTCTCTCTCTCTCTCTCTCTCTCTCTCCCAATAAAAGTTTCCACTTTTGAGTCTCTCTATGTCTCTTTTGCATGGGGTTTAATCCACAAGGAAACTGCATTACTTCATGTGTTCATTGACTTTTCACTAACCTAGAATTAATGATTACAAATAAGAATGTAAATAAGAATTAACCTAGCAAAAGAACACTTTACCATCATAATCAAAGTTGCTGTATTTCTCTGATGAGAATTAAGTTTTCATAGTGATTTTGTACCTCAAGGTAAGTTAGGTTCTGTGGAAAATATTTCTTGAATTGTAGGAAGAAAGGACAAGGACTTGTTGCATCTACCGAAACAACACTCCAACTCACAAAGTAGTAAGGGTGGTGAGCACCAGACTTGCATAAACTTTAGTAACTTACGCCTATACTACTACACTCTTTTAGTAACTGTTGTAGTACTCAATTTCTGTTTACTTCTTAGTTCTAACTAAAGTAGTGAGGCATTACTTTGACTTTATACCAGAGTCAAGAACCACAGCGTGCATCCTCAGGTGGAAGCCTATCAGAAGATGAGCCCAAATAAACAGCAGATAACTTGCAGCTGTCGTGAAAAACAAGGTGCTAGAAAAGCTAGACGAGCTTTATTCAATAAAAGTGTACGTAATATGAGAGGAATTTAACTCCAAAATTATGTTAATCAAAATACTGGTAATCACCAATTTTCTTCTCTTTTAGTAACTTACTACTTTATTTTCACTTAGTACTGGATAGTGCTCACCAACGAAGTATCAAGCAGTTTTCGGTTAGAAGCATAATAACAATAATTTCTCACACTAATCGGTTCATCAGCCCCGTGTGACATTTCCCTGTTCAGTTAAATGAAAAGGGTGCTACAATGAATACAGAAGAGGATGAAACAAAAGAATTTGAATATGTGAAACAGAGTGAAAGGAAATATATTATTTGACCTATATGATGCTTCTGCATAGATAATGGTTGGTCAGCTTACAAAGAACAGTTTTCAAGAGAGGCACCCTACAGCAAAACAACTTTTCATCTCAACACACGGAAAGAATTCTAATTACTTCTGGCATCAGCCTCATTGTTGCTTCATTATTAATTCTGTTGTTTTGCTGCATGTACCAAATAACAATGTAATGTATTATAATTGAATAGAGAAAACTTTTCACTCTGCTGTTTTGTGCAGAACAGAAACCTCAACCCTTTGCCTTTCATGGGCAAGTTCTCAATTGACTGAGTTGTCCAAGCAAAACTCACAACCCACATTCACAGCTTTACTTTGGAAGGTAGGATGTGTTGGCTCATTCATGCTTGGAAAGCTCATTTGTAGAACACTTGCCTGCAAATTAGAATTACAATCTGGTATACAGTTTTAACCTGCCACCAATGCAATACCGACTGTCATACTTACAATATGATACCACACACACAAAATTTTTATAAGCTCGAGACTTTTTTTTTTTTTTTTTTTCAGTGGGTTTTCATTAACTTTTAACACTTCATTTTTATTACAAAGCTTAAATCATTTAATTGATTCTTTTGACCATTTTTTCTGAAAAACACTCATTTCTGTTGAATGTTTTGTAGTATTCTATCACTTTCCTCCCTCTCCTAAAAATTGGACAAAGGTAAGTACATAGTCTGAAGGTTGCTTAATCCGCTTAGTGTGCTTTTTAGATGACTTCATAAAAGAGTTAATATAAGTTTTCTTGTTGCTTTTAAACTTTTTTCTCCAATTCTTATGTGATTTTGCTTTTTCAAAATGTTCTAAAAATTGTGATCTGTATTTTTCTTCAGGATCTGCACACTTCATCTTGGTACATGAGTATTGCAGGGAAGACTGCATTTGGATTTGTTCTTGATGTACTTAGTGCAATTTTTGTGTCACTTGTGATTCTCAGCTTCCTGACTGTTAACACAGGTAGGTCTCAGGTTTTTACAGTCACTTTCTGTTGCTAACAGAACCCTTCTCAATAGCAATTCATTGTATTGTAGCTCTTGTCACAAATTAAGTCCTACTACAATATGCAGAGTCAACTTGGATGAAATTCATATAGCAGGCCTAATTACCATCTTTTTTATGTAAATTGAATTCTGCTGTTCTATACTTACAGCTCACCATTAAAACAAAGTGTTGTTCATGTCATCTGCATATTTAATGAGTAATTGCTGTTCTCATAATTTGTAACATATGAAGGGTATATTATTATATCTATTTCATAAACAAAACTTGAGTGATAATACAATCTATCTTCTGTGACTTTTCAAGCTTTCATGGCGGATCTGTTGTAAATAAACTTCGCGGGTTTGCCGCCGGATGACATTGTGAATCTCCCACAATATTTCGCCGACCCAACTGTTCGACATCTTCAGGTGGTGGTAGCTGTCAGTACTTCAAGGCGCGACTGAAGTACTGACAGCTACCACCACCTGAAGATGTCAAACAGTTGGGTCGGCGAAATATTGTGGGAGATTCACAATGTCATCCAGCGGCAAACCCGCGAAGTGTATTTACAATCTATCTTCTTCTTAAAATATTTGTGTGAAAAAATATAGGACGTCAATCTTCACTGGGAGGATACCTACACAAGAGATATAAATATGAAAGCATTGATTATAAGCTTACAGGAAGTCTATGAGGCAGGGTGTCTGCAGAATATACACATAAATCAGGCCTTGTTGTGTGTGTGCATGTATATGTGTGTGTGCATGTATATATGTGTGTGTGTGTGTTTGTTTACCTATTCTTTTCCCCAAAGATAAGTCTTTCCTCTCCCGGGATTGCAATGACTCCTCATCTGCTCCTTTAAACCCATATCCTTTCCTTTTCCCTCTCCTTCCCTGCTCTTTGCCTGAAGAAGCAACAAATAGTTGCGAAAGCTTGCATTTGTGTGTGTGTTTTATTTATGTTACTGTCACATACATGTGCTCCTGCGCCTCTGGTAAGTAAACCTCATCTAAAATTAAATATAAAAAATAGACGAAGATTACTCACCAGGCGAAGGAGCACAGGTGTAACAGCATCACAAATAAATAAATGAATACACACACACACAAACGCAAGCTTTCGCAACCCAGTTGCTTCTTCAGGCAGAAGGGAAGGAGAGGGAAAAGGAAATGATGAGGGTTTTAAGGAAGGGGGTAAGGAGCCATTCCAATCCCGGGAGACGAAAGACTTACCTTGAGGGAAAAATGGAGGGTAAACAAATGCACACACACCCACACATTCACACAGACACAAGTACACCTAGGCAGACATACTGTAGGGTTACAGTAACCCACAACTTCTTCAAGGGCCAGACATACCAACAACTAAAGGGAACAGCCATGGGAACCAGGATGGCCCCCTCGTACGCAAACTTATTCATGGGACGCTTAGAGCAAGCCTTCCTGGATACCCAAGCCTGTCAACCCAAAGTGTGGTACAGATTCATTGATGATATCTTCATGATCTGGACACACAGTGAAGAAGAACTCCAGAATTTCCTCTTCAACCTCAACTCCTTTGGTCCCATCAAATTCACCTGGTCCTATTCCAAATCCCATGCCACATTCCTCGATGTCGACCTCTATCTGTCCAACGGCCAACTCCACACATCCGTCCACATCAAACCTACCAATAAACAACAGTACCTGCATTATGACAGCTGCCATCCATTCCATATCAAACGTTCCCTTCCTTACAGCTTAGGTCTTCGTGGCAAACGGGTCTGCTCCAGTCCTGAAGCTCTGAACCAGTACACCAATAACCTAATAACAGCTTTCACATCCCGCAGCTATCCTCCTAATCTGGTAGAGAAACAAATTGCCAGAGCCACTTCCTCATCCCCCCAAATTCAGAACCTTCCACAGAAGAATCCCAGAAGTGCCCCTCTTGTCACCAGATACTTTCCGGGACTGGAGCGGACTCTGAATGTGGCTCTCCAGCAAGGATACGACTTCCTTAAATCCTGCCCTGAAATGAGATCCGTCCTTCATGACATCCTTCCTACTCCACCGAGAGTGTCTTTCCGCCACCCACCTAACCTCTGTAACCTCCTAGTCCACCCCTATGAAATCCCCAAACCACCTTCCCTACCTTCTGGCTCCTACCGTTGTAACCGCCCCTGTTGTAAAACCTGCCCTATGCACCCTTCCACCACCACTTACTCCAGTCCCGTAACCCGGAAGGTGTACACGATCAAAGGCAGAGCCACTTGCGATAGTACCGACGTGATCTACCAACTGACATGCCTGCACTGTGAAGCGTTCTATGTGGGAATGACCAGCAACAAACTGTCCATTCGCATGAATGGTCACAGGCAGACAGTGTATGTTGGTAATGAGGATCACGCTACGGCTAAACATGCCTTGGTGCACGGCCAGCACATCTTGGCACAGTGCTACACCGTCCGGGTTATCTGGATACTTCCCACTGACATCAATCCTTCAGAACTCCGGAGATGGGAAGTAGCCCTTCAGCATATTCTCTCTTCCCATTGCCCACCTGGTCTCAACTCTGCTAATTTCGAATTCCCACCCACCATCTTAACATCTTTGCATCGGTTCTCTGGACACAGCCTCTGCCTCAAGTGGTATCTCTGTCTAACTTCTTAACTTCTTTGCTTTCTACAGTATGTCTGCCTAGATGTACTTGTGTCTGTGTGAATGTGTGGGTGTGTGTGCATTTGTTTACCCTCCATTTTTTTCCCCAAGGTAAGTCTTTCCTCTCCCGGGATTGGAATGGCTCCTTAGCCCCTTCCTTAAAACCCTCATCATTTCCTTTTCCCTCTCCTTCCCTTCTGCCTGAAGAAGCAACTGGGTTGCGAAAGCTTGCGTTTGTGTGTGTGTGTGTGTGTGTGTGTGTGTGTGTATTCATTTATTTATTCGTGATGCTGTTACACCTGTGCTCCTTCGCCTGGTGAGTAATCTTCGTATATATATATATATTAAAAAAGTTTACTTTGTGCATTAGACATACTTATTTTGAGGTGAGTTATCCACTTGGATGCTTTACTTCAGTTTAATAATGGAAAGTCCAGGCTGGAATAAATAATATATAATATAGTGAGGACAGTTTACAACTCACCGCAAAGACGTGGCGACGAGCTGCGACAGGCACATACAAAAGACACACACATACAACACATTCAGCTATCGGCCATGGCCTTCTTCAGAAATAGAGCACTCACGCAATCACACAGGCACACAACACAGTCATACAACCATCACCTCCGACTGCCACACTTCGAATCACACTCTGCAGCGAATCGGGGACGGGAGGGGAGGGGAGGGGGAGGGGATAGAAAGGTTACGTCACGGTGATGGGGATGGGTTAGATGGGAATAACGAGATGCAGCTTAGGAATGGAGTGGAGAGGCGGGTGAGGGGAGAAAATAAAATTATATATATATATATATATATATATATATATATATATATATATATATATATATATATATTATAGAGGAAAAATTCCTAAAAGGAATATATATATATATATATATATATATATATATATATATATATATATATATATATATATATATATATATATATATATTTTCCTTTTAGGAATTTTTCCTCTGCATTATGACAGCTGCCATCCATTCCATATCAAACGTTCCCTTCCTTACAGCTTAGGTCTTCGTGGCAAACGGGTCTGCTCCAGTCCTGAAGCTCTGAACCAGTACACCAATAACCTAATAACAGCTTTCACATCCCGCAGCTATCCTCCTAATCTGGTAGAGAAACAAATTGCCAGAGCCACTTCCTCATCCCCCCAAATTCAGAACCTTCCACAGAAGAATCCCAGAAGTGCCCCTCTTGTCACCAGATACTTTCCGGGACTGGAGCGGACTCTGAATGTGGCTCTCCAGCAAGGATACGACTTCCTTAAATCCTGCCCTGAAATGAGATCCGTCCTTCATGACATCCTTCCTACTCCACCGAGAGTGTCTTTCCGCCGCCCACCTAACCTCTGTAACCTCCTAGTCCACCCCTATGAAATCCCCAAACCACCTTCCCTACCTTCTGGCTCCTACCGTTGTAACCGCCCCTGTTGTAAAACCTGCCCTATGCATCCTTCCACCACAACTTACTCCAGTCCCGTAACCCGGAAGGTGTACACGATCAAAGGCAGAGCCACTTGCGATAGTACCGACGTGATCTACCAACTGACATGCCTGCACTGTGAAGCGTTCTATGTGGGAATGACCAGCAACAAACTGTCCATTCGCATGAATGGTCACAGGCAGACAGTGTATGTTGGTAATGAGGATCACGCTACGGCTAAACATGCCTTGGTGCACGGCCAGCACATCTTGGCACAGTGCTACACCGTCCGGGTTATCTGGATACTTCCCACTGACATCAATCCTTCAGAACTCCGGAGATGGGAAGTAGCCCTTCAGCATATTCTCTCTTCCCATTGCCCACCTGGTCTCAACTCTGCTAATTTCGAATTCCCACCCACCATCTTAACATCTTTGCATCGGTTCTCTGGACACAGCCTCTGCCTCAAGTGGTATCTCTGTCTAACTTCTTAACTTCTTTGCTTTCTACAGTATGTCTGCCTAGATGTACTTGTGTCTGTGTGAATGTGTGGGTGTGTGTGCATTTGTTTACCCTCCATTTTTTTCCCCAAGGTAAGTCTTTCCTCTCCCGGGATTGGAATGGCTCCTTAGCCCCTTCCTTAAAACCCTCATCATTTCCTTTTCCCTCTCCTTCCCTTCTGCCTGAAGAAGCAACTGGGTTGCGAAAGCTTGCGTTTGTGTGTGTGTGTGTGTGTGTGTGTGTGTGTGTGTGTGTGTATTCATTTATTTATTCGTGATGCTGTTACACCTGTGCTCCTTCGCCTGGTGAGTAATCTTCGTATATATATATATTAAAAAAGTTTACTTTGTGCATTAGACATACTTATTTTGAGGTGAGTTATCCACTTGGATGCTTTACTTCAGTTTAATAATGGAAAGTCCAGGCTGGAATAAATAATATATAATATAGTGAGGACAGTTTACAACTCACCGCAAAGACGTGGCGACGAGCTGCGACAGGCACATACAAAAGACACACACATACAACACATTCAGCTATCGGCCATGGCCTTCTTCAGAAATAGAGCACTCACGCAATCACACAGGCACACAACACAGTCATACAACCATCACCTCCGACTGCCACACTTCGAATCACACTCTGCAGCGAATCGGGGACGGGAGGGGAGGGGAGGGGGAGGGGATAGAAAGGTTACGTCACGGTGATGGGGATGGGTTAGATGGGAATAACGAGATGCAGCTTAGGAATGGAGTGGAGAGGCGGGTGAGGGGAGAAAATATATATATATATTATAGAGGAAAAATTCCTAAAAGGAAATATATATATATATATATATATATATATATATATATATATTTTTTTTTTTATTTTTTTATTTTTTATTTTTTTTTTCCTTTTAGGAATTTTTTCTCTGCATTATGACAGCTGCCATCCATTCCATATCAAACGTTCCCTTCCTTACAGCTTAGGTCTTCGTGGCAAACGGGTCTGCTCCAGTCCTGAAGCTCTGAACCAGTACACCAATAACCTAATAACAGCTTTCACATCCTGCAGCTATCCTCCTAATCTGGTAGAGAAACAAATTGCCAGAGCCACTTCCTCATCCCCCCAAATTCAGAACCTTCCACAGAAGAATCCCAGAAGTGCCCCTCTTGTCACCAGATACTTTCCGGGACTGGAGCGGACTCTGAATGTGGCTCTCCAGCAAGGATACGACTTCCTTAAATCCTGCCCTGAAATGAGATCCGTCCTTCATGACATCCTTCCTACTCCACCGAGAGTGTCTTTCCGCCGCCCACCTAACCTCTGTAACCTCCTAGTCCACCCCTATGAAATCCCCAAACCACCTTCCCTACCTTCTGGCTCCTACCGTTGTAACCGCCCCTGTTGTAAAACCTGCCCTATGCACCCTTCCACCACCACTTACTCCAGTCCCGTAACCCGGAAGGTGTACACGATCAAAGGCAGAGCCACTTGCGATAGTACCGACGTGATCTACCAACTGACATGCCTGCACTGTGAAGCGTTCTATGTGGGAATGACCAGCAACAAACTGTCCATTCGCATGAATGGTCACAGGCAGACAGTGTATGTTGGTAATGAGGATCACGCTACGGCTAAACATGCCTTGGTGCACGGCCAGCACATCTTGGCACAGTGCTACACCGTCCGGGTTATCTGGATACTTCCCACTGACATCAATCCTTCATCTATTTTTTACGTAAATTTTTCCTGTTAGGAATTTTTCCTCTCTCTCTATATATATATATATATATATATATATATATATATATATATATATATATATATATATAGAGAGAGAGAGAGAGAGAGAAAATTCATGCACACTGCAAGTACACAAGACCACATACACACACATACACATGCACGCACACACACACACACACACACACACACACACATATACACACACACGATCACACATTCACACACCACTCAAATCAGGCGAGGCTTGGGATACAGAGGTAGGAACTGTAAGGTATGGAAAAATATATATATAGGGAAGCTATCGTAGGTTGAGGCCTGGTTGATTTCTGGATCGGAGAATGTATTATAGGGATAACTCCCATCTGTGCAGTTCAGAAAACCTGGTGGTGGATGGGAGGATCCAGATGGCCCGGGTTGTGAAGCAGCCATTGAAATCAAGCATGTGCTCCGCTGCATGCTGTGCCACAGGGTGGTCCACCTTGTTTTTGGCCACAGTTTGGCGGTGGCCATTCATCCTAATGGACAGCTGGTTGGTGGTCATGCCAATATAGAAAGCTGTACAGTGCTTGCAGCACAGTTGGTAAATTACGTGGCTGCTGGATGGTTACTAGTGTTAGGAAGAGGATTTGGGGTGTGTGAGGATATGGCACGGGAGATTTGTTTGCGGACTAGGTCTGTGGGGTAGTTTCTGTTTGTGAAAGCCTTTGTGAGACCTTCAGCATATTCAGAAAGGGAATTCTTGTCACTGCAGATATGCCGTCCACGGGTGGCCAGGCTGTAAGGGAGGGATTTTTTGACGTGGAAGGGATGGCAACTGTCAAAATGTAGGTACTGTTGGTGGTTGGTAGGTTTAATATGGACGGAAGTGTGGATGGAGCCATCAGTGAGGTGGAGGTTGACATCCAGGAATGTGGCATGGTTGGTTGAGGAAGACCAGGTGAAGTGGATGGGAGAGAAGGAATTGAGGTTCTGAAGAAAGGAGGATAGGGTGTCCTGGCCGTGAGTCCAGATCATGAAAATATCATCAATGAACCGGAACCAGGCCAGAGGCTTGAGGTTTTGGGATGCTAGGAAGGATTCCTCCAGACGGCCCATGAACAGGTTGGCATAGGAGGGTGCCATGCGGGTGCCCATGGCTGTGCCTTGGATTTGATGGTAAACGTTCCCCTCAAAGGAAAAGTAGTTGTTAAGTAGGATGAAATTGGTAAGGGTTATGAGGAATGAGGTATCAGGCTTGCGTTCAGAGGGACGTTAGGAGAGGTAGTGTTCCAGAGCGGCAAGGCCATGGGCATGTGGGATGTTGGTGTATAGGGAGGTGGCATCCACTGTGACAAGTAAAGATCCAGGAGGCAAAGGGGTGGGAATGGTGGAGAGTCGGTGAAGGAAGTGGTTGGTATCCTTGATGTGGGAAGGTAGATTTTGGACAATAGGTTGGAGGTGTTGGTCAACTAGGGCTGAAATTCGTTCGGTAGGCGCACAGTAACCAGCCACAATAGGGCGTCCAGGATTATTAGGTTTGTGGATTTTGGGGAGCATGTAAAAGGTGGGTGTGCGGGGTGCTGCTGGGGTGAGGAGGGATATGGATTCAGGGGAGAGTTTCTGGGAGGGGCCATAGGATTTTAGTAGGGATTGGAGATCTTGTTGGACTTTGGGGATGGGGTCAATCTGGCACAACTTGTAGGTGGAGGAGTCAGATAGTTGGCGGAGCCCTTCTGCCAGGTAGTCACTGTGATCCATAACTACAGTGGTGCAACCTTTATCAGCAGGGAGGATGATTATGTCAGGATTAGATTTAAGGTTTTGGATGGCTCTTCTTTCTTCTGCTGAAAGGTTTGAGTTCTTGGGAAGGGACTTGGGAAAGGATGGTGAGGACAAGTTGGAGGTGAGAAACTCTTGGAGGGTAACCAGAGGTTGGTTAGGTGGGAGTGCAGGGGGTTCTTTGTTGGATGGTGGTATGAATTGGGACAGGCAGGGTTCAATATTGGGATTAGGTAGATTGCGGTCAGAGGGATTGGTGGCAAAGTAGTGTTTCCATCGTAGGGATCGGGAAAAGGAGAGTAGGTCTTTGACAAGAGCAACATGATTAAACTGGGGTGTAGGACTAAAGGTAAGACCTTTGGATAGAACGGAAACTTCAGTGGGGTTTAGGTTTTTTGTGGATAGGTTGACCACAGTGTTCTGGGGTTGTTTTGGTATTGGATGTTGTGGAGTGGTGGTAGGGAGTTTGGAGGGATGAGGTAGGTTCAAGAGGTCAGCTAAGCATGGTCTGGGACCTATGAGGGGCTCACGAGGAGGAACACTGTGGTTCAGATAGGGATTGGATATGGGTGCTCCAAGGTGGCAATATGATGTCAGCAGGCTGGATAGTTTGTGGAGGTGGTGTTTGGAATGCTCCTCCAGTTGCTGGAGAGCAAAGGATTCGATCTGGGAGATGGGATGTAGGTAGTTTTGGTTACACAATAGTAATATCTTACGGAGGGAGAGAAGGTAGCTAAGGGATTTATGAGCCATGGAGAGGTGATTTTTAGGACTAGGTTCATTAGGGATAAGGATTGGTGGAATCTGAAAAGGTGCAGGTCATTGTGGAAGGAGGGGTGGGATCCAGACAATGGAATTTTTAATGTTAGACCGTTGGGAGGGATACCATGACTTAGACAGCATTTTAGGAATAGGATGTGGGATTGGGTTTTGGCCAGGGAAAGGGATACTTTCCTGAACTGGTACAGATAGAAGGAGCAGGGGTCCATTGGGACAGGGATGGTGCCGGGAAAGTGGAAACTGAGGAATGATGGGAGAGACAGTGGATTATGATGAACCTGGGAAGAGGTTCCTCAACACGCAAAATACGCACCAGACACGCAAAAGTTCGTAAATTCGCGCACACAACTACACAGATACACACCCAAGCACGTAGATTCACGCCCAAGCGCACTAAATGACGGGAAAAAAATGCAAAATCACGAATAAAATCATGCACCAGAACGCAATATCACACACTAAAACAGGAGATCTCACACAGGAGCAAGCAGCCCACCGCAAAAATGCATACGAAAACCCAAACAATGCATAAGTACAGAAATTCGTGGAAGAAAGACTGTAATGGAGCTTCTAGAACAGAAAACTCAAGACACAGGAACGTAAATTTACGTAATTCTAATATATAGTGCCAGAGGAGAAGAATATACGTGGCTGGGGATAAAAGATTACATGTACATATCTGTGGGCGGGCCCATTAGTTCAAACGAAAGTGGTTCTGGCATAGTTGAGTCGTAATAAATAACTAAGGTGATAAAAAATATAAAATAAATGTATATACAGTTGACCAAAACTACGAGAAAATACACGAGGGAAAGTAAGGAAAGGTGTATTAGAATAACTGGAAGGGGGAAGAATAAGCTGCATCAACAATCGGCGTGGTTATAAAGCTCTCTGTTGAAAGCTGGCGGGCATGAGGATAGAAAATCAAAACCTTGGCGAAGGATGGAATTTAGTTGCACAGCATGCAGCGGAGCACATGCTTGATTTCAATGGCTGCTTCACAACCCGGGCCAGTTTGTATTTTATAATTGCTCAATAATTCTTCAAAATTTATTCAAGCACTCTTAGTAAAATGGCACTTATTTTCAAATTTAAAATTGATTATTCGCTTGCTTAAATGTTAATTAGATATTGTTTCTATTTAATAAATATTTGGATCTGTCACTGCTATTATTTTGTCTACAGTGAGTCTTAATGTAAAAAGTGTTAATATTCTTAAAATAATAAGATGATATATTTTTTGTAGGTGCCCTGAGTGGTTATGTTGGACTTGCTATTGCCCATTCACTTATTCTTACTGGAATGGTTCAGTATGGCATTCGACAAATGACAGAAGTTGTTAGTCAAATGACATCTGTTGAAAGAGTTCTTCAGTACAACAATATAGAAAAGGAACCCTCATTTGAATCAGAACCAGGTATTGTGTAACAACCACAAAATTCACATTTGCTAGTGGTTATTAATTATAAGGACATTATAGTGGAGTACATGCATGTAGATAAGTGGAGGAGAAGTTTCAGCACATCATTTGCAGTGTGACACCCAGTATCATTTAAATATACTTATAAGTTTTTCTGAAATCTTTAGGAACAAAATTGTACAGAATTTCAGAATTTGGTCTTTATAAATGTCATAAATAATTAACAGTTCCCATAAAAGTTTTGATCAGTAGTGCAATACTGTATTAATTTTTCCCAGATTGCCAAGTGGCAATAAAATAAAACTTTGTAATATTTTACAAAGTACTGAAGGGATCGCAAGAAAGATTCTATTACTTGTAGTTAACATATTGTTTATTGAAATATGTACTTGAAGTATTACACCACTTAATACAAATGATACACATTAAAGAATTAATTTTAATTATTATTTGTATGTAAACTCCATTCTTTTTTCTTGTATGGTGAACTCAGTGATTACATCATCTTGGAAGTTATGGCTGCTTCTCAGATTATGTGCTTCAGCTTCTATGGACAGAAGTGACAAACCTGAAAGTCGCCGTTGACTCTGTGTACACCTTTTGTACAATTTAATTATTCTTAATGCCGAGAAAGTTCTTCCTTCTGGTGCAGTTTTGCTTGGCTCAGTGACAATAAGTAAACCCAGCTTATACACTTCAGGCAGGGCAGTACCGAGTGGACTGTAGTTCAGTGAAGTCATAAGTTGATATGGGTGTTCATTAACAAAGTCTTCATATGCATATAGCACAGCTAATTCAGATTTCAGCCGAATGAAATTGAACACATCCTTATGGTTTTCAAGTGCAGATGTAGAAAAATTTGTTCTATATATTTCATACATTTTGGGATCCAGCAAACAAGGTTGGTGCAATGTTTCAAACCTTTCTTCAATTTGTGCAACTACATATATTGTCAATAATATCACAGTAGAGAGAACTTCTTAAAATGATTGTATTGCTGTCACTGTGCAGGAGGTTCACCTTCAGCTTCAGCTTGTTGTACCTGAATCTTAGTCCAGATCAAATCAATCTGGTTTGTGAGGTCCAATATTTTCCTTTTGGTATCCTAAATCATTTGTAAACAACACAAAATGTCTTTTTTTTCTTTTTACTGAAGGATATTGAAAAATACATCTGTGAAGCAAAAAATTCTGCTGAATGTCAGTAACAAAAATGTTGTATTAGAGCTAGTCAGAAATTAAAAAAAATCCTTGAGCTGCAATTACTGATTTATTGTTCCAGTTTGAGCTTTCATCCGGTACATGTTGGAAGAATTCAATAAATGAAACTCAGTGATTTTTTTATGGTATGAACCAAGCGGGAAGAAAAATACAACTGTGTTGTGGCATGTTTTGGAATTCTTTTCACTGTAAATTCATTTAGTGCCTGTATGAAAAAACAACCCCAAACCTCTTAACATCTGAAAAATACTTTGCATTCTTTTACACAAGAAAAGATTGAGACAGAATGAGATTTAAGGTGTGTCTAAAACAATGAACAAATGTAGACCTTTGGATATAGTTCCTGAACTTTGGCTCTTAGTCCATGCAAATGGCCTGCTGAACAGCTGCACCATCAGATGTGTGTGCAATCAACTTATGATTTAGATCAAATTCATCAACAATGTTGACCACATGTTAAAGCAACCCAGTGGCTATTCTATCTGCACTCACATCAGTAAAAGAGATGAATCATTCATGAACTTTTCCAGTTTCAGGATTGACATACCTGAGAGTAGTTGCTAGTTCAGAAGAATTCATTATATCTGATGTTTCGTCTAATAACAAAGCAATAAATGATGTTGATTGTATAATTTCTTGTTTAATATTTTTTAGAAGTACCTCAATGACAGCAAGTATTATGTAATTTTGAATTATGTTTGAATTTCCATGAAATATTCTGAATGTCTCAAGAAGATTAATTAATGGGGCATCATTCTTGGATAGTAGCTCAATAAGACCCAAGTAAACCCCCTTGTTGAAATAATCTTCTTCCTCGTTATCTCCTCGAAACAGAAGCTCTTCAACAGCTAAGACACAAACAATATCATTTAATCTCTAGAACTTCTCTATTTTTTTTATGACAGATGCATTATGATGTGTAATGTCAGTACATAATAGTGTATAAAGATGATTGTATGTGCAGAGCCAAACATTTTCAGCTGCAGCAAGAAAAGGATATGCGGCTGAGATTTCTAGTGTTTCTGTATGGAATTATGTAAATTATTCAGATTATTACATCCAGTATCAGTGATACACTTTTTTTTCTTTTGCGAACAATAAACGTGTCCTGCAAAAAGATTTGGAACTACCTGTGATCCATTCTGTCCTGTTGTACTGAGATGCATGGAAATGTCGAATGTATTATTGACTTTTGTCCTTCTGAGCTGTCTTGAAGTAAAGCTGTTCTGCACAGGGTTTACCAGATAGCACAAGTTCCACTTTATCACTTAGGCTCCTTAAACAGTCATTGCAACAGTTGTTCTATTACACACTCCAACTTCGTCATACTGTTGATAGAGAGTGATGTGTAATGTGAATGTTGGTCATATTGTTGTCCACAAATCAACACCATGAAATGTATAATATGTAAATAAATAAACAGCATTGTCACATTGTGCTGGTACTGTAATGAAAAGTTTGGAATGTCAGCAAACAGTTCCAATTCAAACTTCACTACACTTTCATAGACAAAAATCTTTCGCCATGTGACAATAAAAGATTCATAGCTTTTCTGTAACATATTGTTAGGGAGAGCTCGGTCGAAACAATAACATTGCAGGATAGTGAGAGCCAATAGGATTGCATACTGGTAGTATATCTACCTCAATGCGGTGTTTTGAACCAATACTGGCACAATTATATTATACAATACTAGCTGCTAAGCCCAGTATTGCCGTAGTATACTCATTTTTCAGTCTCATATTACAAAATGAAAATAAAAATTTGAAAAAGATTTCATCTTCATGTATTCATGAAAACAGCTTAGAAATTATGAAACAGTAAAACAAAGAAATATGCACAATCTACAAAATTATAAGTTCAGTGGCCGAAGAAAGAAAAATTGTAATAAAATACAAATGATGTATAAAATTAATTTATTTCACTGTAATGTTTTTAAAGGAAACGCCTTTTGCTACTGCGAATGAAGGGTTCTATTTTTATAAGTCACCCATACGCGTTTCGCCTTTGTCTCAAGGCATCATCACCTGCTGCCATACTGTGTCCACAGTGACAGTGGAACCAGAAAACTGCAGTGCCGGAAAGAGACTGATGTGGAGTAGCAAGTGCTGACACCCTCTGATGATGCCTTGAGACAAAGGCGAAACGCGTATGGGTGACTTATAAAAATAAAACCCTTCATTCGCAGTACCAAAAGGCTTTTCCTTTAAAAACATTACAGTGAAATACAATTCAGCTGCTGCTCAAAATGGCCACTGCAGCAATGTAATATTAATTTAATTGATAAACAGTTGTTACTTGTCCAGAAGCTAATATGAATAAATAATTTCGTGAGTCCACCCTTGATAAGGTGAACTAGATTTGTCCTTGTTAGAAACATGGAGATGTTAAATCCAATCTATAGTATTTAACATATTGGCCCTGTGATTTTTAAATTGTAATAGAAAATGCAAGTCTCACTGGAAACTGCAGTTTCTCGAAGTTAAAAGATAGATCTGTCATAATAAGGGGTGTTTGTGGGATGTACATGTATTTATTCCTTTCTTTTTATATTAGTCCATCTCTTTCTTCCCTTTCTGTCCATCGGCTTCTACTTTACTATCTGTCCATTTAAGTTTCATTTTCATGGAGCTCAGTACTTATGACATCATATATCTTTGACTATGTGGCCTACACTAATAAAATTTTCGAGATTTGTAGAGTGTAATCTTAGGAAACTGTCTGCGAGGAATAAATAGTTGATGAATGAAGTCTCATGAATCATGCGTCACATGATGAGAAACTTTTTGTGTGTCATTGTTTATGATATCACATGAATTATGTGTTGTAGATAGTTTTTGACCACAGAGCAGTTGTCTGATAATAAGCAAATATGTGTACCAATTTTTATTGAAATTGGTCTATTATTTTAGGAGGAGATGTGGAAAATAGTGCATAAAATAACAATTGTTCGGAAATTTCATTTTTTATGACTTCTTATCTCCTGAAATATGTGTCATACTATGATGTAAATTTGAAGATACATTCAGTGGTATATGTGTGTAATGTCTGCAAAATATGTTGTGAATGGTGTCAGCAGTAAAAACGTAATAAATCGAAACCTCATGCATGATGGTGTGGTTTTTCATGAACCAAATTCTTTATGACTTCATATCTCATTAATTATATGTCGAAATGTAATATAATATCACAGCAACATTCAGTGGTATCTATGTGTACTGTCTGTGGAATGTCTCGCAAATACAATTTATAGTGTAGAAGTAATAACTTGTAATGTAAAGCCAAATGCCATTAATAGACATCATGAACATTGGAAAAGTAGTAAGCTATAAACATTTATCCTTTCATCATTGTGTTGGGGTTCTCAGTGGGAAAAAGTTATGTAAAGATTTGAAATTATTTTTATAGTTTATTGCATCTTCATTACAATAAGTGGATCATCTGCTAAAAGTCTGAAGTAACTATTATCTGCAGGGGCATTAACATTCAATAAGAACAGCAAAGGTTGTAACATAATTGTCTGGGACACATTCAGAGTAATTTCTGCATCTATTAATAATCCTACTTCAAGCTAACATGTTGCATCCTCCCAACCAAAAGTTCTCAGTCGAGTCACAAATTTTGCTAGATATCCATATAATCATGTGCTTCCTAAGGAAATAATGGAGGATAAATAACAACTCACCATAAAGACGCTCACTGAGCTGCTGACAGGCATAAAAAATAGACACTTGCATTTGCACAACTTTAAATTTTTGCCCATGGGCTGCCTCAGAAAAAGAAACACATACATTCACACAGTCACTCAGATAACTATACACACACAACCACCATGTCTGGCCACTTCAGCACCACAAGCATCTAGACTGTGAGTGCAGTGGGGAGTGGAGGGGGAAGGATGCTGGGTAAGGGTGGGAATTGAAAGTTCTGCATTGCGTGATGGATTGTAAAGGCTCTGATAGGCAGGAATTTGAATTATAGCAATGAATACAGTGAAGGGAAGGGGCAGGAAAGGATAAAAGTGAGGTGTAGAGGAGTCTGGAGGGATTTGAAACATTAAGGAAAAAATAAAAATAAAAGTTAATCAATTAAGGGGATGTAGAGGGACACTGTGGCAGAAAGCAAGATGGGCCACCCTGTGGCACAGCTTGCAGCTGAACACTGCACTCAAGATTTAAATGTTTGCTTCACTACCCAAACAATATGGATCCTGCCCTCCACCACCAGCTCTTCGTAACTGTGCAGATGGAAGTTGTCCCTTTAACACATTTTACAATCTTGCAACCATCCTGGCTTCAATGTCAGATAACTTCCCATCCCTCCCCTCCCCCCCCCCCTCTCTCTCTCTATCCGTTTAGTCGATTCCGACTCTTCGTGACCCCATGAACCAAAGCATGCCACTTCCTTTTCTCCTGCACTTTCTTCCGTAGTCCTTCTAGTGCCTTCGATCTTCCCCAGCATTAATGTTTTTTCCAGTAAGGCATTCTTCGCATTATGTGCCCAAAGTAGGTCAGCTTCTGTTTTAATATTAGACCTTCCAGAAAGCAATCTGCTTTTATTTGCTCTAATATAGATCTGTTGGTTCTTTTTTCTGTCCATGGAATCCTAAGAATTTTCCTCCAGTACCACAATTCAAAGAAATCAATTCATCGCTGTTTAGTCTTTCTAAAGGTCCAGGTCTCGCCTTTCTTCCGAGCAGCAAGCGTCTCCTGATTTCGTTGTTGCAGTCGCCATTATCAGAGATCTGGAAACAGAGATAATTGAACATGGACACCACCTCCATGGATTCTCCTCCTATATCCCATGAATTAATAGGCATAGTTGCCATAATTTTGGTGTTCTTTACATTTAGCCTGAGACTGGCTTTTTCACTTTCGTTTTTTACCTTCAGCAACAGAGTCTGTAATTCTTCTTCACTTTCTGTCAGCTGTATCGTATCATCTGCACATCTGAGGTTGTTTACATCTATTACAGCTATTTTAATTCCTATCTCTTCTTCATCTATCCTGGCATTCCTCATAACTTGCTCTGCAAACAGATTGAATAAAAACAGAGACAATATGCAGCCTTGCCGGACCCCTTTCTGAATTTTTATACATTTTGTTGTGCCATACAAAGTTCTCACTGTGGCTTCTTGGTCAAGGTAAAAACTCCTTATCAGATGAATGAGGTGAACTGGTACTCCCATTTTAATGAGTACATCCCTTAATTTGTTGTGATCGATGCAGTCAAAGGCTTTGGCATAATCAATAAAGCAGAGGTATACATCTTTCTGGAATTCTCTTGCTTTTTCCGTAATCCACTGTATGTTGTCAATTTGATCTCTAGTTCCTCTCCCTTTTCTAAACCCAGCTTGTTCTCTGGTAGCTCTCAATGTAGATATTGGCGAAGTCTGTTTTGTAAGATTTTCAGCATGACCTTGCTACCATGTGAGATAAGTGCAAATGTTTGGTTATCTGAACTTTCCTTACAGATTCCCTTCCTTGGACTCAGGATGAATATTGATCTTTTGCAGTCTTCTGGCCACTGCTATTTGCACCATATTTTATGACATATTGAGTGCAGTACTTTCACTGCATTTTTTCCAATGACTTTATATAATTCTTCTGGTATTCCATTATGTCCACTAGTTTTGTTATTAGTCATATTTTCAAGAGACCACTGGACTTTGCTCTCCATAATATCTGGCTCTAGTTATAAAATATCATTAGCATCATCCTCAGCAGCAGCAGCACTGTCACTATGCATTTCACTCTTATATAGTTCTTCTACATATTCTGCCCATCTTTCCTTAACATCCTCTGCTTCACTTAGATCTTTCCCATTTATATCTTTTATCATTCCAATTTTAGCCTGGAATTTACCTTTAATTTCTCTAATTTTCTTGTAAAGATCTCTTGTCCTCCCCATTCTGTTACTATCTTCAACTGCTTTGCATTGCTAATTATAGAAGATATGGGGAAGGAAGGGAAGGTAAGATATTAGACCCATCCCTACATCCTATGTCTAACATCTTACCTCCCCCATCCTTTCCCACTCATTATCCTGTATCTCTCCAGTTCATGCCTTCCTTGCAACTGTGTGTCACCCCAGACATCCCCTTAATTAATTATCTTTTATTTTTATTTATTTTTTATATTTTCCTACATTTTTCCTGTTTTTCCCTGTCTTTCTCCTTTTTTCATTTCTTCCTTATTATTTTTATCATTTCAAAGCCCCCCCCCACCCTCCCCACACCTCTCTTTTATCCTTTCCTGTCCCTTCCCTTCACTGTATTCATTGCACAACTCAAATTCCCTCTTATCAGAGTCTTTACAATCCATCATTCGACATGGAACTTTCCATCCCCACCCTTACCTGGCATACTTCCCCCTCCACTCCCCATCTCACTCACAGTCTGGATGCTTGTGGTGCTGGAGTGGCTAGACATGGTGGTTGTGTATGTATAGTTGTCTAAGTGATTGTGTGAATGTGTGTGTTTCTTTTTCTGAGGAAGCCCATAGCCAAAAATTTAAAGTTGTGTGAATGAGATTGTGTATTTTTCATTACTGTCAGCATCTCAGCTAGCCTCTTTATGGTGAGTTGTGATCTATCCACCATTATTGAAATTCCAATTGTATTTTCCATTGTTAAAATATTTCCTAAGAAACATAAATGTGATACTAAGTCATATGATTTTAGGAATTCAAGTTATACTTCGTCTATCTGATTTCCTGGGTCTATATCCTCCATGATATACATTTGAGTTTGGTTTCACATGACTGTTGTTTTTGGAATCCATGCTGTTTTGGCAGTACCCCATTATTTTTGTATTCAGAATACGTTCCAAGATTATACACGAAAATGTATCAGGGATATAGTATGGTAGTTTTGTGGATCACATCTGCTGCACCTTTTATAGACATTTGATCTGTGTTTTCCTCCAACAGGTTTTTGTTCAAGAGATCTATAATATTAGCTTGTCGTTAATTGGGGGTAACTGAGTTACAAATTCACTATAGAATCTGGCAGGGCCATAGCCAACAGGTAATGAAGGGGATCAGTCCTTCCAACCCAGCCCCTTCCTAGAATTATATTGTAATGCTTTTAAAGTAAGAATATTTGTCCTAATTAACTGTTTTTATTGTCTAATTCCCACCCCCCCACCCCCAGATAACAATAAATAAATAAAATAAAAAATAAAATAAATCTGCCTGTGACCCAGGAAACTGATAGAATCCTGATATGAAACTTCCTGGCAGATTAAAATTGTGTGCCGGAACTGGGACTCGAACCTGGGACCTTTGCCTTTCGCGGGCAAGCGCGCTACCGACTGTGCTATCCCGACACGACTCATGATGCCGCCTCACAACTTTACTTCTGCCAGTACCTCGCCTCCTACTTTCCAAACTTCACAGAAGCTCTCCTGCAAACACGCAAGACTAGCACTCCTGGAAGAAAGGATATGGTGGAGACATGGCTTAGCCACAGCCTAAGGGATGTTTCCAGAATGAAACTTCACTCTGCAGCTGATCATATCAGCGCACACTCCGCTGCAGAGTGAAGTTTCATTCTGATAGAATCCTTATAATACCCTTTAGATTTGTTAACTATTAACTATTTCAGCTGTTCTCAGCATCACTGTTAGTAATGTCTACATCACTAGGCTTTGTAGTGGTGCAAGGGTCCCTCCTGATATGTAATAGAAATATATCTCTCAAGTGCCATTCTTCTAAAACTGAACAATAGCTACCCTAACTGCTCATCTTCAGAGCTGAAAGTCTTAGAGTTCTATACTGAGATATGATACCACTGCTTCTTTATCTGGTTTGCTGAAAATATAAATCCTTCTATTTCGTTTAGTTGCCCTTTATGCTTTTGTAATCCTTTTTCTTAAAAACTGCCTCTTGGTCACTGATGTTTCCATGTAGAACACTCGAAGGGATTACAGCTATTTGTGGCTCTTGACCCTTTAGCTGCTGCATTTGTGTACCCTGTTGATCGGCTTAAATGTGTCCTTGAGGCTGCCTAATCCTGGTACCTCTGCCAGGGCAGTCGCAGTTGTCTCGCATATCAATTACTGGATAGGCATTATGTCCATTGAAACTGCGTAAGGGCCCATTTCACATCAAATTGGTGAATATTTGAACATTTCATGTGTGACAATCATGTATTTTTTTTTTTAAATTATATGAACATTGATAAGTTTAACAATCATTGAAGTAATACTGAATGACTTCATGCACAATGTTGCACAGAGTGAGGGTGAATTTCTGTCAACTATGAGCTGTTATATATTGGGCAATATTGTGTTAAAATTAATGAAATTTGACTATCTTATACAGCTGTATGCTTTCTCTTAATAAAAAAAATTAATTTTATGAGCCATATTCAGCCAGGAACTGTTAATCAAAGTCACCATGAAAAATCTACACCTGAAAAAATCTCTAAGTTCAGCTTTTTATATCTCAGGGACTATAAGTATGTTTTACATGAAACTTGGCATGTAGTGCCTTAACAACACAAGGTTCTCACATTCAAATTTTAATTTATGTATCTATTTCCCATATGGAGTGAATTTAGTGCAAATTTATCACATAAAGTCATACAAGTGACCATATCTCAGTCAGTATTGTTTTAGTGATTTTAAAACGTTACCAATGTTCGCACCTTCTGAATATATTTTCCATCAATTACTTTGATCTGAGCTTTGTATTGATATTGGCAAAGTTAAAAATATAATTTTTTGTTTATATTTTATTTTGTATATATTTATTTTTTATATTTTTATTTCCTTTTTGTTGTAATTTACTTTTAGAATATGTCATTGTCACGTCTTCTTTTTTGATTGATAATAGACAGTAATTTTTTTTAGTGTGACAGGCCTGAAAACATAACACCACACATAGTGGTATGTTGCAAGCTCTACATTCATATATCGCTATTCAGCATACTTTCTGCTTTGAACAAACTGTGCCCTGACACATTGGGGTATGTGTCGTCGAGTTCTTCATCTCATTTCACATTGGAAAAGCGTCCCAGCAAGTTTTAGGAGATTCTCGTCTTCAGAACGCCAGCTGTCTTCCATTCTTGGACTTAAATTTCAACGAGCTCTCTTACCAGACACAAATGAAATTGCGCCAGTCCTGTCACTATTTGTGTAGAGCTTGGGCAGTACATGGAAAAAGAACTTTTTTGTCACTTGACAGTCTTTTGTACTGATTGCATTGAACTTTGCAACATGTCACAGCAGTCAACAGCACCCATCATACTCATGTTGTAATCTGCAACACATTGTGGTTTCCTTAACCTTTCACCCGTCTTTCTGTTTGTGTTTTCCATCTCAACTATTTCTGCAGTATTACAGGTGGTCATCATCCACGCTTTTCTTTCGTTACCCTATTTTATCACAAGGATTGTCTGTGGACATGTAAGGTATTTCTCCTCATTTCAGTTTGTTCTGTAATTTCAAATTTTTATATCAAGAAATTTGAGTTTCTTGTTACAGTGACACATACACTACCTCCATTTCTTAATTACCTATCATTTTGAAATATGATTAAATTTTCCTCAAATACCTTACACCTAGCAGTTTTCAGTTGTGACTACTTTCTGTACCTATTGAAATGTAAGCTCCAAAGCTTTTAAGTTTACTTCAAATAATATGGCAATAAATCACTATAATTATAACACACTCATATGTAGAGTGTATTTATTCGTATCTTACTGTCTTCTGGTTGCTTCACCCTTTCTTTCTTTCTTTCTTTTTTTTTTTTTTTTTCTTTTTTTTGTGAATAACTGCATATTGATCATGAATTTTTGTCCTTGTTACAGGAAAGAAGCCATCAGTTCACTGGCCTGAAAAAGGTGAAATTCGTTTTGAAAATTTAAGCCTTCTGTATGTTCCAACAGACCCTCCAGTTTTAAGGGAACTTAACTTCACTATACAGGCTGCACATAAGGTATATTCAATGATGAATCCGGCTTATTGTGCAGAATGTATTTAAATAATGTTTTCCCTACAACACCTAATTTTTAATGTGAAATGTTGCTTGCAGGTGGGAATTGTAGGCAGAACTGGTGCTGGAAAATCTTCCCTTATTGCAGCATTGTTTCGGCTAGCAAAACTGGAAGGTGCTATTTACATCGATAATATAAACACACAGTCCATTGGTCTTCATGATCTGAGGAAAAATATTTCAATTATTCCTCAGGAGCCTGTGTTGTTCTCAGAAACAATTCGGTATAATCTAGATCCTTTTCAAGAGTTTCCAGATCATAAGATATGGAGTGCACTGGAAGAGGTAGGTGTGGTCTTCAATTGTTTCACATACATGACAAAAAATAATTTGGTTTGTGGAATAAATGAATACATATGAAGATTGGCTGAACCCATCATATAAAATCTGACCACAGGCACTAAGTTACTTCCCATTTATTCAGAACCATAATGGTAAGTTGCGGCACCTTTGTGCATTTTACCACCAGCTACAACCCTACATCTAAAAGCATGGAGAAGCTTTTCCATCACACATCAAAATACGCACTTACCTGCCATGATGGAAAATGGTCCACTGTTTTACCATTCGTCATTACGTTTGTGGTTTGCCACCAATGTTGACTTGGAGGTATCTCCCACCAACCTGTTATATGGGCAGCTCTAGCCCTTTCCTTAGCCACAGACCCTCCCTGCTGTTGCCTTTGCACCAGCTTACATTCAAAAGCATCAGAACTGCCTAATCTGGTTATCTTTTTATTATTTTATTTAAGCATCCACTACACCAAGTAATTGATTTTGGATATTGCTACACACGGTTGAAGTATACATGCTGTATTACACAAAATATACAGGGTGTTCATTTTAACTGAAGACATTCTAATATCACGGAAGTCCCCCTCTGATACAAACAAATTAGTAGTGTATATTTTTTTTTTGATCTGACATATAGTTTCCATGATATTTCAATGTCTTCAGTTAAAATGAACACCCTGTGTACATAGTATTCATTTGCACACCTTTACTTTACCAGTGAAGTACATGACATACAGTATACTTAACATTCTCAGTGCCAAGCCCGTAGATTCTATGGGCCAAGTGCCGTTCCCAAAACACCAAGCCCATAGGTTTTACGGGCCAGTGTATTTTGTTGCCTATAAAGCTCTGTGCACTGTTTTCACATCTCCAGCTATAGATACATGATTTTGTATTGTTAATTTTTAATTATACTGATAGACATCTAGAATTTTGTCGATTCTGCACACATGAGCAATTAAACGCTGGTACTGAGAGTGTTAAACAACAATTATTCTTATGTACGAACTACTATATTCATACTGTTTCTTCTCATTAATGTGAACTCAAGTTTACACAAAATATTTGTGAATGGATTAAATTAGTAGTATTCCTCTGAACACTTACTTGAACATTACCCTATATTACTTGTGTTGTTGTTGATTTTCGTTTTTCAATTCATAATAACTATATAATATTATGAAAAATTATTACAAAATGTAACCAAGAAAAGTTTCAATTACATGTTAGAACAAGAAATGTTTTTTAAATTCATATAGATAGATAGATTTCTGTTTCTGATTGAGAAGCACAGTTCAAAATAGTACTGGAAGGTGCTTAGGAATTTGCAATTTTTTTCATTTGTGTCCCAGCAGCTGTACACATTCTCCCATGTCTCTTCACCTAAGCAGTTAATCAATGTGTTTGTGCTTTGTTCACCACAGTTCTTACAAGTAGTAACTAGTGAGTTATTAAAATATGATGTGTAATTTATATTTATTCATATTATTTATGCAGAGTGGTCTCCAAAATCTGTTATGAAACCTTTTGTATTATTTCGTAGTTGATCTATTGTTGTGAGTAAAGTGTTTGTTATTTGTGTTGGTGTTTCTAGTGTTGGTTTCAGGTTAAATGTCAAAATTAGGGTTGTGTCTGAGTGGTTCGGCCGAATCCAGATTTGCTGAATCTAGCACGCTGGGTTCGTATTCGAGATTCGATGCATAATGGCCGAATACTACTGAATCGCGAATCCAAAGTTTATATGGAAAACTTCAGTTACGACTGTTATAGTTAACTTTGCATAACAGTGCGCTTTCGTTTGAGTTATTTACATTATTGTTTCATAGATACGCTGAAAGACGTCATAAAACGGGGTTAAATTGAGTACAAAACGAACGAAGTTCTGAAAAATGGCACTAGGAGCCGCCACAAGTAAGTTTTCCGTCTCGTCTAAGCAGTGGTACACACTCCCCGTTTACATGGGCTCCCAAAACCGGATTTCGTAAACCGATTTCCCAATTCTGCTTTTGGTTGGTCATGTAAACACTCCAAAAGTGAAAAACGGTTTACCAAAATCGGTTTTCGTCTTCCGAAACATGTGTTACATGTAAACATTGTGAGTGGCTTGCTTCGTAGGCGCAAATGTAAATACTGGCGCTAAAACTTCTGCACTCGTAAAAATAAAATAAAAAAAGGAAGTCGAGTCTAATTTCCACTTTATTTTCGACTATTGAATTTTAACACACCATTCAATGAAGGAAATAGCACTTTAGTATTGCTCAACTTCAAATGTAGCAGGTCACGTTGGTAACAGGTAATTTCCTAGGAACCGTATACATCGAATGAAACGGCAATACAGTCGCTATATATCAGGCATTCAACTCTCGCTCCGCTAGCAGTAGCAAGAAGCTTTATTTTTTTCGGTTTAAAATAGATGTCGATGTTTTGACATGTTTCAGTTCCCAGCACTTTACCACATTAAGTTAGCCCAAACCATACATTGTAAAGTTGATTTTGGCAATAAATAACATTTAGCGTTGTTGTTTCTTAAATTACAGTATTATAATATGACTTTCTACATAACACGTCGCCACTCATAACCTCACTTTCAACATGGAGTACTGGAAAAAGCGAATTGATGTGACGGACAGTGTGAATACAACTTGATGTGACGGATCCGTGACGTGACGGACAGTGTGAATCGGCCTTAATTCGTTGTCAATGGACTTTTCAGTCAAAGTTATGGTCGTTAGACTAAACTATAGGTACCAGTATTCGAACAAGTGAATGTTATGATTTTTACAAATATGTCATTATTTTAAAGGATGTGGCTAGGCAGGAACCTAAGAGTACAATTTGTTCACTCACAAGTTACGTTGTACTCTTAGGTTCGTGACTAAACACATCCTTTAAAATCATGACATATTCATAAAAATCATAACATTCGCTTCTTCGATACGTATTGCACAGACCTATCGTTTCTATATGAAACACTATCCAATATATATCGATCGCACTGCCGCTTCATTCGGTGTACAGGGCTCCTAGGACATCACCTACGATTCTTTCATGAGTTGCCTCATTCTAATTTCGCGTATTCTTTTGTTGAATTTTGTGAAGTGTTGGGGTATATGAACCTTAGAGAAGCACTAGGATTTCAAGAAGGAAGTTATTTACTACCTTATGTGGAGAAAAAGTTCTAATTGTGCGCCATTCAGGCTGGATAACGTCAATTCAACAAACATCTGACGTCTGTTTCAATAAATCCGGTTAAATTGTATGACGCTTCTCGCCGGGCTGCAGTGGTTATGTTGGCACCAATGGTAATGACGGCAATCCAGATTACCAATAAATGTTTTTTCGTGACAACTTCAATTAAAACAAAAATTATTTTTTTTCTTAACGGACAAGGTTACATACAAGAACCTGTCAACCATAGAGCAGGTACAGTATTAATTTAACTGCGAGTGAAACGAGCAGCAATAGCACTTACTCTGTACCTCGTAAAAAATATTAACGCACTTCTACAGTTCATTCGGTAAAATTTTACGACGCTTCTCGCCGGGCTCCAGTTCTTATGTTGGCAACAGATGAACAATGAAGTGTAGAATTGCTTTAATATTTTCCACGAGTACAGAGTAAGTGTTATTGCTGCTCGTTTCACTCGCAGATAAATTAATACTGTACCTGCTCTATGGTTGACAGGTTCTTGTATGTACCTTTGCCCATTCAGAAAAAAAAAAGTTTTGTATTAATTGAAGTTGCCACGAAAAAACATTTATTGGTCATCTGAGTCGCCTTCATTACCATTGGTGCCAACATAACCACTGCAGCCCGGCGAGAAGCGGCGTACAATTTAACCAACAAAATAAATTAGCTTTGGATGTATAATAAATTTTATAACGGCTTATATAAGTGACTATAAAATCATTAAACATTTACACATCCTATTTTTTCAAGAACCTATTTTTCAAACTTCCAAAATATCTACTCACATTTTCAGGTTTTTTTTCACCTTTGAAAAGGGAAAACAAAGTAATTCTGTCCTTTGTAAGACTTCATTATGCAATTATTTTTTATTTCATCAAAATGAAACAGTTGGTAATAGAGTGAAGAAAGTTTCTTATTATCTTTTAGAGCATCTAAACAACATGTATCTCAATGTTTCATAAAAATTTCTTTCAAGAGAGTAAGGGGTATTAAAAAAATTCTTAAAATTTAAAATAAAAACCCAAATGAAATTTTAATTCTTAAATTTTACTGTAATATTGTCATTTGAGATCCACCGCAGAAGGCTTTATCTTCATCACTAGTAATTCTTTTTAAATACATATACTTGAGTTGACAGGTTATTTTGGTTCGAGATTCGATTCGGGTTCGGGATTCG
Source organism: Locusta migratoria (assembly GCA_026315105.1). Taxonomy (NCBI): domain Eukaryota; kingdom Metazoa; phylum Arthropoda; class Insecta; order Orthoptera; family Acrididae; genus Locusta; species Locusta migratoria. Next base: position 346,113,027 of record CM048745.1, read on the forward strand.
GCACATGTTACATTTAAGATTCGGTATTTGGATTAGATTCGGTAAAATTGGGATTCGACCCATCCCTAGTTAAAATAATGTCCAATATGTCCTTTTCTGTTTAGATTCCACAGAAAAATCAATATTAAAGCCCTCACAGATGATCGGCGATCACTGCCTTGATGATGCCATAGCAAGTGCAAGTCGTTTGTCTGCTATGAAGTCATGTCAAGCACTCATACAATTCACACAATACTACACATTGGTGCCTGTCAGTCCCTCCTCCCCCTCTGCCCACCAATACTCAGGTCTGATGAAACATTTATCGTGCATCTCCATGGTGTCACATCAGTTGTGTTCACAACAAACTTACTTCACACCCTTGACATTGGCAGTATACTGCCAACAGCTGACATATCTCTAGTACAGGTGGCATTACTGGACTACCCTCGACACTCTGTCTCCCACATGTGCTGCACCATTGGTCTGCTTCTGGAACCTAGATGCCACTGCTTAATTCCCCTTCACTTTACCTCCTATCTCCACTTCACAGTTTAGGGAGCCCAACATCACACACAAGCTGACTGCTGCCGGGCCCAAAGCCATGCCACCACTGCTCGAAGTTGCAGGTGCTGCCCCTTCTGCAACCCCCTGCACTTCTCCTCCCACCCCCCTTTTCCAATGCAGCTCCTAATTCCGTCTCCCAGCCTCCCACCAACCAACAATCAAAATCATATCCTGCCACTGCACTGGCACCACACCAGGGTGTTTTCCAGACATCATACGCAACAGCAGCAGCTCTTACCAGCACACCCTGTTGCATGGTGTGTACTACTCCCCAAATGACAGCCACACAACGCATAGATGTCTGTCGCCAGCAGACCTTAGTGCGTGACTTTTTTCTCAAAAAGACTTCAAAGCATCTGAGTACCTTCCACTATTCAACACTGCCTTCACAAACATGTCCTTCTGAGTTGTAACCCCACAGATATATTCTTTACCATGTGCACTGTCAGCCCTGTGGTCCAGTTGGAGCATCAGTTTGCTGTGTTTGACAGGTTACCACCCACCCACATGTAGCGTATACTTCCCTACATACCTCCCTGCCTATTGTAGTCTTACACCACCATCACAGCTGTTCCATCTGGGCCAACTGTTTATTCTGCTTGCCAGCACAGCCAACTGTTAACACAGCAGCTGTCAAGTTCACAAACCTGGTGTGGTACCTGCCTGCCATTGTTATATACTTTTGTCACTACTGTACCATCCTTTACTGGCACTAGTTAACTGCCACCCCAACATCCTCCGATCACAGCAGGGGCAACTGTGTGAAAACTCATGAAGAGAAGAGAGAGAGGAAAAAAAAAAAAAAAAAATATTCAGGAGTCCCATAGCAGACAACTTAGCAGACAGTTTTTTCTGCAAAGTGTAACACCTCTCCAGTCACCTGTACTGTTTTGTACCCACCATTAGGAATGTCTTCTCCTGACTCCCACATCTTACCTACATGAGTTTCTGCCAGAATTTCTTTCAACATTCGAGGCAGTCATTGTGTGGGTGATAAGTTTTTAAGTAAAGTAGTGCCACTGCTCTGTCTATGCGTGTTGTTGTGGACCATCTAATCGAACAAGGCCCCGAGCATCTTGCCATGGTGGCCAAGGACAAATTACAGTATCACTTTGAGCTACAATACTTGCAGGTGCCTCATTTTCTAACAAAGCCAGTGATGTACCTGCTGTTAATATACCATGTGTTTTACCAATACCCAATCTCAATACCCATTTGCAGCTGAATCAGTCAGGGTTCTGTGTTTTCCTTTCCACCCTTTTGAAAAGGGTGAACTCTTAGCACATGCGGAACACTTCAATCAGAGTGTGCTATCTGCATAGACAGCTGTTTCTCAGAGGCGCAGTGCACGTGCTTTGAGCTTCTTCTCAAGGATGGAGGATAATTTCTGAAGCAAATTGTAATGCAAAATACCTTTTACGAGTAGTACTTCCTCTTTTCTTTATTTTGGGAATAAATACCATAATGTCTTTATCTGCCACTGTGTTCTTGCATTATGCACCCATACTGCTCCACTTCCTGTGTCCTGATTCCAATCTTTACCTCTCCTTCTGTAGTATGATACAGGTAACACATGCTACACAGCAGAGGTCAAACACAGCAGCTTCCATTTCCACAGTGACAACAATTCCATCTTTTATACTTAAATTAGAGACTGTATTTGGAAGTGTAGCAATTGGTAAACCAACGAATTCTCTATCTGGTACAATGTAAAGTCATGTCAACCACATTCTGAGTGAGTACTGCCAATGGAACTGCTCGCAATGGCCATTTGGAATTAAGTACCTTGAAAAATGCCATTTCTCATAGCAACAAACAAAGCTTCATATCCTTAACTGCTTTCACTCATCTTCTCTTCTCTTTACTACTTGATCTTTCCTCTATGGTTATATTTATCCTCCCTGGTTTGGCTCAGTGCATACATGCAGTATCTCTGACGTCCACACTCCCGAAACACCACTTTCATGACCTAGGTTGTGAACCACCTTTCCCTGCTGTTCCCATCCTTTCTTCTTCCCTTCTCTCCAACCTGATGAAGGAACTCTGTTGCGAAAGCTTGTCCTTTTTGTCCCCTTTTTTCTTTTTCTTTTTCTTCATTTGTGTTACTGTCGGCGGTACAGCACAATGGTAAGTACTGGCCAGCCATTCTATCTCGTTTCAACAATATTTATCATCTCTGAGGAGAATTTTCATCATTAATCAAGTAACACAGAAATTAGACAGTAGCTAAATTGTATGACCTGGCTGTTTTCAAATGATGAGAATATAAAATGTACTGATAGTCCAATGAGGTATGTAACCTGTAATGTGTGAAGCATGTTGATCAGGTTTGAGGCGGTTCTGTGGTGATTTTTTCCCCCACAGTGCTTATTTCAACATTTTTCTGACCAAACATTGCTCTTTCACTTGCAGAAAAGTCCTAACAAATAGAGTAAACAGTATTTCTGTAAATTAATGCCCCAAAAAATGTCAAACTACAATTTTAAAATAAAACTTTATTTACATTTGCTATTTCATCAGCTAATGTTTTATCTATCCTATTACTTGACAATCAACATTTTTCAACTATAATGTTATTATGTTACAGGTGGAATTGAAAGATGCGGTTGACACCCTCGAGTACCATGTCAATGAAGGTGGCAGCAATTTTAGTGCAGGACAAAGGCAACTTATATGTCTTGCACGAGCTATTCTCCGAAACAACAAAGTTCTGGTTTTAGATGAAGCAACAGCAAATGTTGACCCACAGTAAGTATAACTAATATATTTACATACTCACTAGCATTTCAAATATTTATATTTAAGAAAAAAACCAACATTGTTTGAGAATTCAATTAGAATAATACATCATTTGAGCAACAGTTATGTTTGAGCTCATCGTAGGTCTAGGTCCTGATTGATATCCCTACATTAGCCTGTGTGTCTCCCAACCTTGTTTTATCTATTTCTATGGAATACAAAAACTTCAGGCTCCTTGCACCAATGAATTTTTAATCTTTACTGATGTCTGTCTGATTGCTGTCAATAGATAAAAATACTTGTTTCCTTTCATATTTTGATTACAGATTAATTTTATTCTTTCTCATTCAAGGAAACAGGTTACCTTCAAAGTAATAAAAAGATAAATACCAACAGCAATGTCAATAATGGAGGATAGTAACAACTCACCGTACAGAGGCTCACTGAGCTGCTGACGGCACGAAAATAGATAATCACCCACACACAAATTACATCTTTGCCCATGGCCTACGTTAGAAAAAAGAAACACATACATTCACACACACAACCACCATGTCCGGCCACTTCAGCACCACAAGCATCTAGACTGTGAGTGAGGTGGGAGTGGAGTGGGAAGGAAGGTGGGATGGGAAGTTTTGTGGTACATGATGGATTTTAAAGGCTCTGATAGGTGGGAATTTGAATTGCGGTAATGAATACAGTAAAGGGAAGGGGTGGGAAAGGATAAAAGGGAGGTGTGGAGGAGTGTGGGGATTTGAAACGATAAAAAAAGTAAAAAATAAATAAAAATAAAAAGTAGTTGATTAATGGGATATTGTAAGGGGCAACACTGAGTTGCAATGGAGACAAGAATTGGATAGATGCATGATAATGAGTGGGGAAGGAAGAGGGGGAGAAAGATGTTAGGTATAGAGTGTAGGGAAGTTATCTTAGGTTGAGGCCAGGATGGTTACGGGACTGTAGAATGTGTTGGAGGGACAACTCTCATCTGCGCAGTTCAGAAGAGCTGGTGGTGGAGGGGAGGATCCAGATGGCTCGGATACAGAAGCAGCCATTGAAATCCAGAGTGCTGCATGTTGTGCCACAGGATGGTCCAACTTGCATTTTGACACAGTTTGGCGTGGCCGTTCATCCTGATGGACACCTGGTTCATCATCATACCAAGATAAAATGCTGTTTATATAGATATTCACTGATGTCCAACATGGGCATGACACATTTTGTATTAGTCACTCGCCTGTAGAGTAAATAGGCTACAACCATAAACTGTCCATTTTACAGCAAAAAATGTTAAGTATGTAGGTAGCAAGACAAGTTAGGAATAACATACTACAATCTTACAAATACACACATTTATGTTCTAAAAAATCCTTCAATGAAAATAATTAACTGCACTTTACATTGATTTGATAACTGTTTCTTTACTGACCAAAGCTAATTATTTATAGTTCATTATTGAACAAGTAATTTCAAAAAATTTCTGACATACTTGGTTGTTTTTGATTATTGGTACTTTACTGTTGTTATATACCTACAGTGTATGTAGTAACTGCTTTTCTAATAATGCAGTTTTTGGCAACTAGCCCATTCAAAGGAATCATTCTTCCTGTAATATATGGAAACAATGTGTATATCAAGTAATGGTATCTTAAAAATAGAACAAGTATTTTTACTTGTGTTGTTTAGGTGTTCTGCAAATACCGTAAGATTGTCTGCACCATTTTGAAGTGTGATGATATTACTTTATAAGTGTTAGTATTGAATTTGTCATTTAATGTATCATTAGTTTGTAATCAGAAACTTCACAAGTTAGTAAGCTACAGTTGTGCTAGCATCAATTTCATTTCGATCCTAAACCTTAATGCCAATATAAATTATGTAATACATAATTTAATTCTTCAATTTTTTATTTATTTATTTATTTATTTATTTAGAACTGATAATCTCATACAGAAGACAATACGTAGGAAGTTTAAAGACTGCACTGTGCTTACAATTGCACACAGACTAAACACAATCATGGACTCAGATAAAGTTATTGTCATGGATTCTGGGACCATGGTGGTGAGTATTGTCACAAGACCATTATGCTTATGTGTTGTTGTTTCTCAATATATTAATGTTACAGTGCAAATAATAGATTTCACAAGAAAGGCACTTGGCTTTGCTTATGATTTGTGTCTGTAATTTATACCGTAAGAGTAATGTAACTTTTATGTGTCAAAATCAGAAAGGTTGGATCACAAAAGTTACAGTCAAAGGAAAACTACAACTATATACCAAAATAAAATGCAATCAATCAAATTAATCAATGAAAACTATTTTGTGCTTTGACATTTTCTAGAGGACAAAGAGGGAGAGAGGGTCAAGACTGGAGGATGGACTATTTGTTATATTTTGGGGCATAAAAAAAGTTCCTGTTCTGACCCTACTGTAACCTTGCTCCTGTTACTAATACATGAATTTCAACTCATTTTCTCAAAAGAAAATTACCTGTTTAAACTACTTTTTTTCTTTCCCTGATAGCTAAGGGGGCTAAATATAAAATATCTGGAGGGTAAAAATAATGTGTAGCATGCTCCACATCCACGAGGATCTCCTCATATTGGATCTATGGAATGAACAACTAATCTAATCTAATCTAGCAGTAAAATGTGCTGCCACAGATGGCGGCTGCAGTGCAAATGCTTGTCGTGGAATAAATGAACTGCTCTGGCCAACACCTGAGAACCCTAATGACACGGTGCCTTCAGGTTCTTACACCCCTCCTGGTGGACACTTAACTGATGGTGACTGGCAAACTGTAGCAGGTTCTTGAATCTCTGGAGGAAGGCAAAAGTGGGTACCAGCTGTAAGGCTGTCTTGTTATGCCTTAGTAACACTGCAGATAGGACTTTTGAACCACCAAGGGCTACCTTAGCTTTGAAACAGTGGTTGTTCTTCCTGGAAAGTACGGACCAGCACAGAGTATGGGATTGTTCATCACTGGGAAATGACAGACATATTGGCAAAGAAGGCCAGTGCCCACATTGTTTGCTTGCCAGGACGTCTTTTTTGTAGAAGGCTCTATCAGCAGCAATTGAGTACACTTGGTACACCTGCCTGCAAATCATGGGTCATGCCAACATCTGGAAACAGCTAGCCTCACTTGCGGGTGGAGGCGGAGCTTGCAGTTTCTAGCATTGTTCACAGAACCGACCATGCTTCTCTGGTTTGGACTGGCATAAGATTACCTACACCAGAGTGTCAGAGAATTCTGTGGCAATCTCGAGTGCACTTTCAGGTGGGAAAATGTAGGTTTCTCCTTGGTCAGGTGTGCACTACAAACACAATGCTGCTAAAATGGTAGTGGAGTATGTGTTGCATGCACAAGTTGGTTTTTAGAGATAAAATCCATCCAAAGGCCTGTTGGCCAGGCAGGTGGGCTGCAGAGTGGTACAGTGAAGCCCATGGCAGTGCAGTGGCGGACCAGAATTCAATTTTGAAGCACTGAAATTTGCACTGTTGGCATATAACACAGACAGATATTGAGCACACATGCAATAGTTCTATGGAGAGTGGGAATTGTTCGAATCCCGGGCATTGTGTACAATGTTCAGTGTAACAAAGTCCGATTCTATTGTGAGGCCATGTCCACTATTACAAAGATCTGAAGCAAAAGTATCTTGAGAAAACTGCCAAGCCTGCTGCAGAGGTGTTGAAGTGAAGGAATTTGATCCATCTTGCAGTTGAAGCAAGGTTGTGAAAGTTTGCAGGGCAGAATGTGGCTCGGCGTGAGTTGCACCGGTGAAGTCATTGTGGCAGGAATCCGTTAGTTCACAAGTAAAAACCAGAAAAAACTGGTTTGGGTAGCATGAAACACACATTAGAGATATAAATTAATAAAATTTAGCAACCAGTTTCTTGTTATTATTTATTTTAGACGACCAGTTTCGGATGCTTGAGTGCCCTTCTTCTGGTCTATTTTAGTATTGTACCTTAATGAATGTAGCTACATGCTATTAGGAGAATTTGGTTTCGGACGCTTGAGTGCCCTTCTTCTGGTCTATTTTAGTATTGTACCTTAATGAATGTAGCTACATGCTATTAGGAGAATTTGATTCTCCTAATAGCATGTAGCTACATTCATTAAGATACAATACTAAAATAGACCAGAAGGAGGGCACTCAAGCATCCGAAACTGGTCATCTATAATAAATAATAACAAGCAACTGGTTGCTGAATTTTATTAATTTATAACCTGAACAGTTGCTGAAATGGGTAAAGTACTTCACACATTAGAGAGCAGATTAAAGCGGTTGGGGTCACCTCTATGAGAGTTAGAGGGATTGTAGGACCCTTGAAACCACCAAATACAACTTAACAAACTTAATTGCTACTCAGAGCACGAACAGACACAGAATGAATTACAAGAAAACATTGAGGCCAAGAAGTGACTTCCCTGAACTGTCTCTCACATCTTGCATCACTTACTAATAAAATTACCTTGTTCTTGAAGGTGTTTTCCTTTTTTGACTGTGCACTGTACTTCATAACAATATTGTATTGTGAAAAGTCTATAATCAGTGTGTATCCCAAGTTCCAATGGCTGTGCAACAAGGGACTTAAAATGAAGAAACCAACCAACAATTGAAATGTCGGGGAAGAACAAAAACCATAATTTGGCTACATTATGTAATTTAATGAACAGGTCTGTCATTAACACTTTTTATTAATGATCATTGATACTGGTTGTTAGCCTTGTAATATGAGTCCCATCAGTCTGTTGTTTTCTCAAGTGAATCATTTTCTTGCCAGACCAGTGTGACTACTAGTGCATGCTTAGTTTCCCTAAATGTCATGGAAACTTAGCCCATGTTTAGTTCACATTTGTATCTCTGGGAGCCACGGCAGCCAAGCTATGGTATCTATGCAAGACATTACTGTATTTCTTTGGTGTCAGAACGTAACACGGGTTGTCCATATTAAGTGACAACACATTTTCATAGATAAGTTCCCAGAAGGTTTTCTTTTCTTCTTCTTTGTCTTCAGTTCCGAGCCTTGTTTGAAGCAGCTTTCCATGCTACCCTGCCCTGTGCAAGCCCCTTCATCTCTGAATAAGAATGCCAACCTGCATCCCTTTTGAACCTGCATACTGCATTCATCTCTCGGTCTCTTATTGTCATTTTTACCCCACACACTTCCCTCCAATGCTAAATTGATGATTCTTTGATGTCTCAGAATGTGTCTCATCAATCGATCCCTTCTCTTAGTCAAGATATGCCAGAAATGTCTATGTCTTTTCTTTCCAGTTCTGTTCAGTGCCTCCTCATTAGTTACACAATTTACCCACCTAATCTTCAGCATTTGACTATAACACATATTCCACAGTGGTGTATATGGTGGAAGGGGGGTGGAGCCTTCCAAGACCCCCCCCCCCCCGAAATAATGAATATAAAGAAAAAAAAGTACGGTATCTGATTATTTTAATGACTTAAATAATATCATAAGGGCAGTTTACAACTCTCCGCAAAGACGCAATGAGCTTCGAGAGGCACATAAAAAAAGACACACATATTAAGCTATCGGTCATGCCCTTCTTCAGAATTAGAACATTCATGCAATCACACAGGCACACTTCACAGTCACACAACCGTCATCTCCGGCTGCCCCATTCCAAATGTGTTGTTACGTCTTTGCGGTGCACTGTAAACTGTCCTTGTTATATAGTTTAATTCCAATTTGGAGTTTCCATTATTAGATTATTTTAATGAAATGATTCATGACGGTCTCGCCATGGTACAGCATCTTACTTCCCCGTATTGGTGACAGTAGTGGGGTGTTATTGATGAGACTTTATAAATGTGTCATTTTTTTAAGAGAAATATTTTTCTATGATTTAATATCAAAAATAGAAAAGCTTGATCTCAGAAAGAATAAGGGGCTTCAGTGTAAATTACCTGCTGAATATAAGCAGCATGATTCAAAATATCATGAGGTGTCTACTTAACTTATCCTGATATTAATCTTGCCTGCCCCCCCCCCCCCCCACACACACACACATACACACACACAAAAATTAATTAATTAATGAAAAAAATTATTTATATATTGACCATTGACATTTCAGAAGTTTCTATCATCTTTTTCTCTGAACTCCTTATGGTCCACGTTTAACTACTGTATAATGCAACACTCCAGACAAATGCTTCCAGAAAGGACTTCCTAACATATAAATTAATTGTGGATCTTGACAAATTTTGTTCTTCAGAAATACTTTTTCCCCCATAGCAGGTCTGCATTTTATATCTTCTTTACTTTGGCCATCAGAAGTTATTTTGCTACCCAAATAACAGAACTCATCTACTACATTTATTGTCTTATTACATAATCTAATTGCTTCAGTATCACCTGATTTTCTTAGACTTCATTCCGTTACCCTGGTTTTGCTCTTATTAATGTTCGTCTTAAAACCTCCATACAAGGCACTGTCCATTCCATTCAGTTTGCTCTTTCAGGTCCTCTTCCATCTCTGACAATTACAATGTTGTTGGCAAAATGCTAAGTTTTTATTTCTTCTCCCTGAACTTCTCCAAATTTCTCCTTGCATTCCTTCACAGCTTGCTCAATGTACAGATTGCATAACATTGGAAAAAGTCTACAACCCTGTCTTACTTCCCAACTACTGCGTCCCTTTCATGACCTTAAATTCTTATAAGTGCTTTATGGTTTTTGTACACGTAATAATAACTTTTCTTTCCCTATATTTTACTCGTGCTACTTTCAGAATTTGAAAAAGTTTATGCCAGTCAACATTGTAAAAACTTTCTCCAAATTTACAAAATATAAAAACTCAGGTTCGCCTTAGGCTAACCTATCTTCTTAGACAAGTCATAATGTGGGTATTGCATTGTGTTTTCTTACATTTTTCCTAATTTCAAAGTAATCGAATTTAACCAGTTTTTCCATTCATATGTAAATAAATATGTCAGCATTTTGCAACCAACACTTATTAACACATTGTGGACAGCACTTGAGCCAGGCTTGTTCAGTGGTAGTTAGTCAGGCGGACTGCACCTGGGTCTGACTCATGCAATGCTAAAAAATTAGTAGCTGCCATTGCACAACCTGCCCTCTGTTAGTAACTACATAAAATTAACAAGGAATTTTTTCTGGATTGTGCTATCACATAGTGAGTGGAGATATAACTATTTGTATGCTACAAAAGAGCTTTGTATTTCTTGCTCTCTGTTGAGTCCTACTCTGCTTTCATGTGCTATCTGCATTGCTCACTCTCTGCTTATTCTCGATATGGTGAATGTATGTGTTAAACTGATAGTTCATTAATTTTCACACTTGTCTGCAATTGCTTTCTTTGAATTGGAATTATTGCATTCTTCTTGAAGTCTGAGGGTATTTCCCCAGCATCATACATTTTGCACACAAGGAGCAACAGTTTCTTCACAACTGACTCTCCCAATGAGGTGGCAGATCAGAGGAAATATAATCTACTCCAAGGGCTTTGTTTTGACTTGAATCTTTCAGTGCTTTGTCATATTCTTCTCACATTATTGTCTCTCCTATCTCATCTTCATGTACCTCCTCTTACCTTTCTACAGTACTGCCTTCATTTTCCTTACATAGGTCCTCAATATGTTCCCTCCACCTTTCAGCTTTCCCTTCTTTGCTTAGTGTTGGTTTTCCATCTAAGCTCTTAATATTCACACAGTTGCTTTTCTTGTTTCCAAATGTATCTTTTATATTTCTGTAGGCAGTATCTAACTTATCCCTAGTAACACAGTCTTCTAAGGACTTGGTTTTGTCTTCTAGCCACTCCTGCTTAGCCAGTCTTCACTTCCTGTCAAAGTAATTTTTAGCAGTCTGTACTCGCATTTGCCTATTATACTTGCTGCATTTTCTCCTTTAATCAATTAAGTTCAATATCTCCTGTGTTATCCAAGGATTTCTATTAGGCCTTGTCCTTCTACATATATGATTTGAAGGGTTTACCGGGGTTTGAGACCTAAGAAAACACCTTGCTTACACACATGCAATTTATTAAACCACATACTACAGAATTCAGAGCCAGACTGGTGATAAAACCACATGGATGCCGGGAAGCAGCAGTACAGTATATCGATATACTGTCGCCACAGATCCTCTGTGGCCTTAACTGCTGTGTCAAACAGAGCTACCCATTCATCTTCTACTGTATTACTGTCCCTCATTTGCCTTTAGGCATGCCTAATGATTTTATCAATTAACAAAATATTTTGTGGATGAATATTTTTTGACCCACACCAATGACTTATCATATGTATTCCCATAAAAAAGAATTACAGATAGAACATTATGGCCATGTAAATTTATGTCCCTATGAAATAACAATTGTTCATTAAAAAACCTGCTTCTTCCTTTAGTATACAATATGATGTAACACCAATATAGCTAAAAATAACTCTTCTTTTGATGTAGACCCATCTGGATAACCACTAAAAATATAGTGACTCCAGTTTTGGGCCTAATATAGGATCTGGATATAGCTGATGAGCCAAGACTGAATTTTTATTTATTTTACAAAAAACGTTAAAGTATCTTTAAGATAATTTTAGAAGAATTTTTGAAAATTTCAAATAAAAAAAATTTCTTTTGTTCCCAAATTATACATGACAGGCACTAACACGTGATTGGCTTTGCATGAGAAATGCTCTGTACTTTGTGATGCTAAGAAGATTGAAGTGTAGCCTATTATTATCATAAATGAGCTATAGTTCAACTTAGTCACCATGGCAGCATGTTACCAACTGCTGCTGTATTGATATTATTTTCTTTCATCTTTCTGACTAAAAGTCTGATAATAAAAATTATGTTTGCACATAACAGACATACCTTAAATAGATTCTAATTATTTTAGTATTCATAAGAATGTTGCATTGTGCATTACTTGATGGTAACTTTTGTTATTTATTAATTTCTGTGCTGTTAACAATTTTATTAACCAACATACAAAGTAACAAAAACAATGTACTCCTTTCTTCTCCTATCTGTATTTCCAAGAAATGTACTGTACTGTCATCAACAATATCTATGTACTCAGTACAGTCCTAGATTCACTGGACCAGTAAATAAATAGTAACTCTGCTGGTTCTTTCAGGAATATGCACATCCCCATGAGTTACTGCAGAATCCAGATGGATATTTCTATAAAATGGTCCAACAGACTGGAAAATCTATGGAATCACAATTGAGGCAGGTGGCACAAGAGGTAAGTGTATTCTTGATTTTAATTTAAATAATTTACGAGTGAAGGAGGCCACTCACAGAATTATCAGAAATGTTGAGTCATTGAGAGGCATACACAGAAAAGAAAAAAAAAACTTTTTATCTTTTGAAATATATCCTTCAACAAGGTAGAGTACAAATAGACACAAAATAAACTCTCTCTGTGTCTTTGTTACACACACCATCCATCTCTATTTTGCTCTATCTACCTAACCTGACACAAGTCCCACCCCATCCCACCTACTGAACTGCAATCCTGGAATTGTGCATCAACCTTGAATAATGACAGGGCATAGACAATAAATTTAATAAAACTCTATTCCTGATTAAAGCTGTGTGCTGAATAAGGACTCCAACACAAGGCCTTTGCATTTCACTGGCAATATAAAGGCCCATGAAAGGCAAACGACCTGAGTTCTATGTTTAATCCCACACAGAATTTAAATCTGCCAGGAATTTCCACATCTGTGCCTGCTCTGCTGTAGAGTGTAAATTCATTCTGAAGTAAATTTACTCCTTAATGAACTTTGTTGCTGATACTGTTGAACTGTGATGTAAACGGACACAATACAAGATACAAAACTAATTACATCTCAACTGCTTCCAAGAGAACAGTTGACAAATTTGGAGTTACTTGCTGTAGTAATAGTCAACAAGCTCCTATCTAATGTAAAAAAAGATATTGGGAATACATTTGAGTTGAAAAGAAAATTAAAAACATATCTAATTAGCCATTCATTCTAAATATTATTTGAGTATATACATTTAGGGATTTAAATTAATTTTTTTGTATGGTGGAGTAGGGGGAGGGTCAAAGTTGAATGGTAAGACCTGGAAGAGGCAAGTTTCTTATTGAGATTATATTGGCTGTGGTTAGATGGACTGCTGGCAAAGAAATGAAGAGAGTCGATCTTTACAAGTTTGGCATAGTTTAACTTGAATTTGGTGCCAAAGATGAGGACTTAGGAAATGACTAATGTTTCTATGGGACTGTTGTTTTTGATGGAAAGGTTAATAAAAGTGTTATGGGTTTGTCTGGATTTCATGAAGTGTTGGTAGATTACTCCATGGAATTCCCATCAACCACCTAACCAAAAAATGTTGACCACTCAGTGACACATCATGTAACTGAATACAAAAGCCTCAATTTCAATCACTAATTCACAACCAAGCCATCTAGAGCCTCTCCTCCACAAGATTTTTTCTGAACTATGCAGATGGGAGCTCTCCCTGCTATACATCCTTTGTTTCTGCATCCCTCCTGGACCAAATCTCTGGTAGCTGACTCTTTAAACACTTTTTACCCAACAGTTTCCCTCACCTCTTCCCTGTCATTCTCCGCCAGTCCATATGTCCATGTCATTTACTTTGCGCACTCGCATTACTCGTTCCAGTAGGCACGCATCATGTGTCCAACTTTTGCACCTTCTGTCCCTCGCTCCCCACATTCTTAGCCAGTAAACTGATTGCTTCCCTCCTATTCACTAGCCACCATCCCAATTCCTACTGCCCATCTCTCTCTTGTTTTACCTCCCCAATCAATCACAACCCCCACCCCATCCCACCTGTTGCATTACTATTCACTCGGAATGATAATGGGTCACAGACAAGAAGTTCAGTGTAACATCCTGACTGATTAAAGCTGTGTGCTGGATGAAGACTCAGACATAGAAACATTGCCTACCACAGGCAAGGTAAAGGTGAAGGTACTAGGTTCTAGTCCTGATCCTGCACATATCTTACATCTACCAAGAAGTTTCATATTAGTGCACAGTCGGAAGCAGAATGAAAATTCATTCTGGAGTAAGTTTACTCCTTACTGAATTTTGTTGCTGACTACTGAAATGTGATATACACAGCCACAATAAAAGATAAAAACAAATAATTTCATGTAAACTTTGCAACTCATTGAGAGGTGAAGGCTGGGTTAAAACGCAGACTGGAAAAATATGCGATACGACCGGATTTCAAACCCATGACCCTTCAGTTTCCAGTTGATCATTTTACCCTGAGACCAGCGAACCCAGTGTTTAAGCGGTATTGGTTCCACTCCCACACCCCATCTAGTAAGCATTGCAATTCTGGAACATTAAGCACTCAGTGTTACTTCCTGTTGGAGCCAGTTGTCCTCCCGTACTTTCAGTGATAACCAACAGCTACAGTACAACAGGATAATGCATGACCACATGTGGCATGCAGTGTTCAAGACATCTTTGTTGCCAATGGGATGGCATTGCTGTCTAGGCCCCTGTTCTCCTAATCTCTCATCTATTGAAAATGTCTGGATGATGGCTGAAGCACAACTGACCCGACCCAGAATACACTAGCCACTGCTTCACTCAGCAACTTTGGCAATTCAGAAACGTGTGGAAGCATAATGGACTGCTACACCTCTGCATCACACCCAGAAACTCTTAGCATATTTGATTTAATGCCAAGTATTTAGCATCAGTTATAACCAAGAATGACAACACTCAATACTGATTTTATCGTCGACCTCACTACACATGGGACTGTACTTTCAATCATGCATTCTTTATAAAATGTGTTATCAACCAAATAGAAAATAGATTTAGCTGAGAAGATATCCCTGGCATCCCTGTGTGTGTGTGGGGGGGGGGGGGGGGTGAGAATCCCTGCATATATGGCTGTGATGAATATGTAACTTACAGAAGTGCATGTTAGTTATTGTTCAGTGTTGTATTGAGTAAAATGTTGCAGGGAGGAGGATGGAATTATGTACCTTGCTGAAAAGATATTCAACTAATTTCCATTTTACATACAAGCTCTGTTCAAAAAAATTCCTGAAATTTGTCTGTGTTTATCTTTTACTTGCTGTGCATGGCCTTCTTCTAAATAGTCTCCTCCACAATTGATATACCACTCCCAATGCTGTTTCCATTTCCAGAAGCAACCTAGGTACACCTCTTGCTGGATCATGTGAAGTGCCATCTGTGAATTTTCTTTATTTTATCTGTTCTTGCAAATCTTTATTCTTTCAATGGGATTTTCAACTTTGGAAATAAAGAAACAGTCAACAAGGGTCAGGTCTGGAGAGTATAGAGGATGAGAACACATAGTAAGCTCTTCACAGAGTGTGAGGTGATGGTCTTCCTGTTCTTGACTCACGAGCCATGGGACAAACTAGGTGACAACATGATGTATTCCAAGATGCTGTGGCAGTTCTTCATGACCTGATGCAACTGAAATGTTGTATTCTTTTGCAATCTTTCAGACTGTCAGTCTTCAGTTGCCATGCATAATTTTGTTCACGACCCTGACAGGTGCTTCGTGGTAGAAGTTGAAGGTCATCCTAAACGCGGGATGTCCTTAAATTCTGTTCATCCATTTTTAAACTATGTGAACCATTTGGAACACCAAGTACAGCTTAAGCACTTTCTACTATAGGCTTCTTGCATCATTTGGAGTCTCTCAGTAAAGGTTTTCTTGAGTTTTGTCCAAATATAATTCAGATGCATTGCTCCTGTAATGCTGCCATCTTGAAAATCGAAAACTGTGTGACACATTTTACTCAATACAACACTGAACAATAACTAACAGACAATTCTGGAAGTTACACATTCAACACAACTATATAAACAATTAGGCTCTCCCCCTCCCCTCTCTCCCACCTGTCACACACACACACACACACACACACACACACACACACACACATGCCAAAGATATTTTCTCAGCTAAATCTATTTGGCTGATAATGCATTTTATAAAGAACGCATTATAGAAAGTACAGCCCTATGTGTAGTGAGGATGATGATGATGATGAAAAGAGTGTTGAGTGTTGTCATTCTTGATTATAACTGGTGCTACATGCCTTGGCACTGAATCAAATATGCTAAGAGTTTCTGTGTGTGATTCAGATGTGTAGCAGTCTATAATGCTTCCACATGTTGCAATTGCCAAAGCTATTGCCAACAAAGATGTCTTTAACCATTACATGCCACATGTAGTCATGCATCATCTTGTTGTAATGTAGCTGTTGGCAATCACTGAAGGTATGGTATGTCAACTGGCACCAACAGGAGGTAGCACTGGCTGGTTAACGTACCAGCATTGCAATGCTCAGTTGGTGGGATGTGGGAGTGGAAGCAATACCACCTTATACAATAATGCATTGAGTCCAGTGGTCTTGGGGTAAAGCACTCTTCCGGAAACCGAAGGGTCGCGGGTTCAAAACCCAGTCGGATCCAGATTTTTTCAGTTTGTGTTTTAACCCAGCCTTCACCTCTCAACGATGTGAGGAGTCACCAGAAATTACATGTGGTTCGGATTCCACACTAAACTGTAGGTCCCCTTTCCATGTTTAGATAAGTGGTGTAGGCTAAGGACATGCAAATTGCCAAAGTGGCATCCAATTGAAAGACTTGCACCATAATACAGGGTGTTCAATATGGCAATGCATAAGGCAACAGTACAACAGTCTCTCACTGTGGTGCCTCCAAGCCAACTTGTATGGCGTTTTAAACAGAATCAGAATTTTGAAAAAATCATTCTTATGCCAAGGCTGTAAAATATTTTTATTTGTTATATTCTACCGGTTTCACCAGTTGCTGCCATCAACAGGAAATCAGCAAGACATTTTACATCAAAGCCAATAAGATATCATTTTTACTGAGTATAGAAACGTCTAATTTATAATAAAATATTGTGATTATTTCTAAAAGAAAGAATTTCCTCATTTGTAATGGTTAAAGATTAATTAAAAGAATGCCTTTTACAGGATGTAAGATGGAATGGCTTTTAGAAACAATCACAATATTATACTTTCTGTTGATGGCAGCAATTTCTGAAACCGGAAAAATAAAAATATTTTGCAGCCTTGGCATAGAATGAATTTTTAAAGTACATCATGGCCGTAGATTGCCACCTAAAAACAGAATCAGGATTTGTTGGTAAAAAGGAAGTAATTCCATTTGGTTGTCCATGTCCATAGTTCATCTCACCATTGCCAACTCAAAACACCTGTGGCATTCACTCAGTGGTAAAAGTAGCAATGAATGCCTAGCAGACAGTCCACTCTACTGTAAATGGTGTCAAACTGTAAGCAAGGACACTGCTTGTGGATAACAGACCAAATATGTTGTCAAGTGGCTGATCTGTCCATCACTGCCATGTGCACTATATCCTGACATCACATGGCGGTAGTCCCGCTGCTCCATCATCCAGTGATCCAGCTCCAGCATCCGGCAATTTCAAATCTACATTCAATTCCCCTGAAGTATAATCTGCAACTTGTAAGGGCAACATTTTTTCTCAGTGCTCAAAAGATACATGCTGTCTTCTGTGAGGCAGACTGAAGCTGCATAAGCAAAACAATTGTATGAAAGAACAATTCCAGTTCTCGCACACAGCTGTCTGTTCCCTCTTGAGATAGCACTTGCAGGTGACTGCTGGCACCCACGATGTGCCCAAGTGCTGAAATGCTAACCACGTGCCTCTCTCATTGTCACAAATCCATGCTGCAAATTTTTCATTCACAACTATACTTGTGTATGTACTAGAACTAGGTGAAGAGCAGTTTAAGTATGCTTTGAGCCACCATCTGTCATTTTCACTTCATTAATTCACCTATCTTCAGTTATTTGTAGCTATTAATTGTTTTGTTTCCAACTGGGAATTATAGTTTTCACTTACATGAAATTCTGTTGACAATGTCAAAATATTTAATTATAAAAAGTGCACAATTTTTATGTTCCAGTGGAGCTATTTTATGTTTTTAGAAAATAAAATGTTTTAATAAAATAACTTTACTGAAATGTTCTTTTCCTTGCAGGCATATGACAACATTCACTCAAGCTCAGGAGCTTGAGAGGGGAAAAATCTTTGGCTGGTATCCAGCTTGTAATTTATAAAACAAACTTCTAAATCAGATGTGCTTGGGAGTCCCCACATTAACCAGACACATCTGAAAGACCTGTGATACAGCTGTGATTCTGACTTTTTTATCGCTGCACCACTGATGCAATGTGTAAATGAAAAACTGTAATGTAACCTGAATAAACAGATTTTATATATAATGAAAGGAGACAATTTGTGCAATTAATGCTTCAGCTTCTCCATAACTTTAGTGACATTATGCCAAAAAATATACAGTATCCCATAAATTATTTTTCCCAAGTTGCAGAGTTGTATATAATTTTATCTTGAAGTGTCATTTATCACAATTTTAATAACTAAAAGAAAATTACATGAGGAAGATATAGCAGATTCATTGTAAATGTTTAATTGAATGTTACAACTTCTCTTTAAATTTGAGTTAGAACTAAAACATCTAATTTTTATGGTGTTGTGTAGGACATTAATTCAATAAAATCAAACGGTTTTTTTTTATTTATAAACTAGTAAATCCTAGAAAAAATAACAAAATTTTCTTCTGGAAATACTGTAATTATAATATCAGTACAGAAGCAATGATTATTTTTGTAATGTGTAGTTCTACTTCAGTGACATAATTCTACTTTAGCATCAGTAAAACAAGTTCCATACATTCTCTTTATCTTGCAGATAATCATTTTGAGCATTACAACAATTTCATGAGGATAGATTGCAGCTCACTGCAAAGATGTTCATTGAGCCATGACAGACACAGACACAGACTGAGATTTGAAAGATGGCGTCAAGTAGTAGTGTAGCTTTAAGTAGTAGCTCGCCCAAAAACCTTTTTTTAGACGATGATAAGTGTAGAAAGTGCGAAAAAGTGTTGAAAACCGGTATCACGTGTAAGGTATGCAATCATTCATACCATTTTCGTTGTGCAAAAATCAACGCATCAGTGAAAGAAAACAATGAATTCATGACTAGCTGGAGCTGTACCCAGTGCTGCCTCAAATCCTCAGGTAAAACAGCAAATACAAATAACTGGGACTGTAAGTGCGAGTTATCAATATTAGTAAAAGACTTAATAAGTGAAATTCAGTGTTTAAAGGTTGAGGTATCGTTGCTAAATAAAAGAGTTAGCGAAAATGATCAACAGCACCTGATGAACTGTAGGCCTAAATCAAAAACTCCGGAAATCTTTCCAACCTTTATCACTAACAACAAATAACAGGCTCTTGATCAAATAGTGGAAGAAGTAACGCTCAAGCCTACGCAAATTGAAAATAACCTTTCGATCTGCAAAAAATCTGACAGCAATAAGTCGAAAAAACAAGTTATCAATTCGTGTGCCAGTGTATCAGAATGTAAACAAACTAGGCCTATCCAGCGTAACGACAGTGAAATCCGTCAAATTACGTATATGAAACCGCCCAAAGTGAACAAAAGAAGAAGCGAGAAGCAGAAGCGCAAGAAGGGCAGGATCCTAATATATGGAGACAGTCACGGTCGCGGAATAGCGCAAAACATAGTGAATAAGGACGACTTTGAAGCTGTGGCTCACATTCAACCTGGAGCACCTCTGTCTGCTGTGGCGACACCGTGTGTGCGTGATAGTGAATCTTTCTCCATAAGTGATAGTGTCGTAATCATTGGAGGAACAAATGATGTAGCCAAAAACCAGGCAAATGACGCTATCAGACACATGAAAACTACTCTCGGTAAGTTAATAGGCACAAAATTTGTCAACATACCAACATACCACAGAGATACGATTTAATGGAACAATCTGTTGTGAATTTGGAAGTGCACAAAACTAATGATAGACTAAAGAAAATATGTAATAAATTTTACAATGTCTCTCTTGTAAACATCAGTAATCTTGATAGGGACCTGCACACAACTCATGGAATGCACCTGAATAAAAGAGGGAAAATGACTCTCAGTAAATTAATTATTGATGAAATAAGACGAAATTCTCAGAAAAGTGTTATAAATACGTGCTTTGCCATGGAATGGCCCACACCACCCAATCTGACAAACAACTTTGCAAAAAACAAACCTACCACAGCTCCACCATATCCAAAACTTGTAGCTAGTATAACAACAAACCACACTCAGAACCAAGGTGTCAGAAATAGTCACTCAAATAGGAATCAGGGAAACTTGAAGGGCATGCTGGACATCCTAGTAGTGTGAAAACTGTCAGTAGTGTCCAGCAGAACACACTTGGGTTCAAATTAATTCACCAAAATGTTCAAAGTCTTAGTAATAAGCAAAATGAGATGGACACAGTTGCAGGGATTGATAACCCACATGTCTTAGTTATAACTGAACACTGGTATACAGAAGAGAGAATTAGTGTTTGCCAGCCACTTTCCATGATATTCTGTACTGCCTTCAGCAGGAAAATGAAAAAATGTGGAGGGGTAGCTATCTTTGCATCTATAAGCAGTAACTTTAATGTAATTGATGTAAGTGCTTTCAGCATACAGGGGATTATAGAACTTGCAGCAATTAACTACAAATGGGTGAAAGAGAACTTAATTATCATAGGTGTATACAGACCCCCAAGTGGCAGCCTTGACATTTTCTTTGAAGTATTGAATGATCTGCTTGTAGACATTGACAGCAAACACTGTGATAAAAATGGCTGGGCTAACTTAATTCTAGTAGGAGATATAAATATTGACTTGCTGTCTCCTGACTCCAGCATTAAAAGAAAATTGATGCTGGTACTAGATCAGTTTAAACTAAATCCCTTGATAAATGAGCCCACCAGGGAGGTCAATGGCAGCAAATCATGCATTGACAACATTATTACTAACATGTCCCACTTTAAATACACTGCATCAGTTCTGAAGCTTGCAATTTCTGACCACCATGCGGTTCAGGTACTGATAGAAGCTGAAAACCTTCATATTGCAAGCAAAAAGAAACACTATGTAATACAAAGAGCCACCCATGACAACAATATCGAAAACCTTAAGAGTATGCTCAAACGCTTACAATGGAATGAAAATAACTGTATCACTTTCAATGAATTTGCATCTGACTTTTATTATTGCTTCAACGTCTCATGCCCAGAAACAACCCTGCCAGTAAATGACTGTAAAAAAATAAAAAAGAATAACTGGATAAACACTGAAGTAAAAACAGCAAGAGAAAAACTAAGACTTTTCCAATGCGCAATGACAAAGAATAGTGATAATCATAGACTGAAGGAAAAGTTTAACAACTATCATGATCACTACAAAAATCTCCTCCTAGAAACCAGAAGTAAACATGTAGCTAACATGTTAAGAGGCTCCAACAACTCTGGCAAAGCTGTCTGGCAAAGTTATAAATAGCTTCAGGGACTGTAAGGACAAATCAGCTAGTGACCTTAGTATCAATTTCAAAGGTGGTAACATCAAATGCCCCTACCAGATAGCAAATATTTTAACGAGTACTTTTCTTCTATGGGAAAATCCATCAATGACCAGTTCAACAACCTCCAGTATACATATAAGGGCAATCCAGTGAGACATAGCATATACTTGACACCTACGAACAGCAGGGAAATAAAACACATAGTGATGTCATTAAAAAACTCAAACTCTGCAGGTTATGAAGGATTGTCTATCAGCACACTTAAAAGGTGCATAGACAACATATCAGATGCCTTGGCGACAGCAGTAAATGACATAATCACAACGGGCATTTTTCCAGACAGACTAAAAATAGCACAAGTAACTCCGATTTACAAGAAAGGTGATAAAAATAAAATTGAAAACTACCGACCAATCTCAATCTTACCTGCATTTTCCAAGGTAATCGAGAAAGTTATTTATAATAGACTAATGGCATTTCTGAGCCTACACAACCTAATATTCGAGAATCAAAATGGTTTTATGAAGAACAAGTCAACTTCAGTAGCTGCCGCACAGCTCATAGATGAAATAATAACTGCCATAGAGAACAACGAACAAGTTGCTGGAGTGTTCCTTGATCTCGAAAAAGCTTTTGACTGCGTTAATATCACCATACTACTTGACAAGATATGGAACATGGGTATTAGAGGAACATGCTTTGACCTAATAGAGTCATATATGAGCAACAGGAAACAATTTGTCTTGATTAAAACAAACAGTGGGTATTTCAAATCCAAAGTAGCAGATGTCAAATACGGAGTGCCCCAAGGTTCCGTCTTGGGACCCCTCCTGTTCCTGATTTATGTGAATGATATAAAGTACTGTTCCCCAGATAATAAAATAATATTGTATGCAGACGATACAACAATTGTGTGCAAACACAAAGACCACGGCAGTCTGGAAGTGCTGTGCAACACTGTTACTAATGAAATAGTCAAGTATTTCAATGAAAACCATCTAAATGTAAGTGCCTCCAAGACTGCAATTGTAGAATTTAACCCTAGAAAGCAAACAGACTTTGACATGAAATTATCAATAGGAAATCAAACTATTAATAAGGAAAAATATACAAAATTTTTTGGTATCACAATTCAAGACAACCTTAAGTAGGACTTGCACATAGATTCCCTAGCCAAAAAGCTGTCTAAAAATATCTTTGCCATAAACCAGATCAGCAAATATTGTAAAGATATGCATATCCTTAAGACTGCATACCATGCATTATTTGCATCCAACACAAACTATGGAATAGAAATTTGGGGTGGAACATCACAAGCTAACATTAACACTTTGTTGATACTACAGAAGAAAGCGGTCAGAATTATCTGTGGGGCCAAACCAAGAGAATCATGTCGGAATCTCTTTCCAAAATTGGGCATACTTACCATTACTGGTGTATACATATTAAAAATAATAATGTATGTGAAAACAATCAATCCAGATCTAAATTGTGATCTACATCAACACAATACACGACAAAAACTAAGATACCATTTAAACAGCCACAGAACAGCATTATATGAAAAAAATGGACTTCATGTTGGCCTGAAGCTTAGCAATGCACTACCAAAAAGCCTTGCAGCCCTTCCTAAAAATAAATTAAAAGACCAACTAAAAAGGATCCTAATTGAAAATGCATTCTATTCTCTAGATGAATTCTATGACTATATGAAAAATGTTTCTTAACCAAGACAAGTATGTACTGTAGTTAACTGTTTAGTTGTCAAGTAGACTTAAAACATGTAATGCTGTAGTTAAGTGTTTAATTATCAGATAAAGAATTAAAAACATGTAATATGTTTAATTGTATAAAAGAAATAATGTCTATATGAAACAGTAATCATTAGTTTATAATTTATGAAACTGACGTATTCAGAAGAATAATCTGTACAATGTCAATGTCAATGTGTATGTATTATTCGATGTTGAATAAATATTATTATCATTATAAAAAAGACACAGGCACACAAGCTTGCAGCCTTCAGCAGAAAAATGTAACTCATTGCCATTCATACACTCGCACAGACACACCTCATAGACACAACTATCATCTCAGATTACAGTGTTGCCTGTTGAAGTTCGTCAAATGTCTTTGTGTTGAGTTAAAAGCTATTCTTGTTATTCTGTTGAATTCAGACCTAGACTTTCAATCATTTTGAATTTCTTTCATATATGTATCAGTTATCAGATACATTACAGTAACACACATTCACTGAGTGAACCAGAACTCCACTTTCAGAAGTGGTAGTATGGACTATGGACCAAAACAAGAAAGAAAATTCATAGTAAACATGCGTTCTAAAGTGCATACCACAGGAGCTATGAGCACTTGTTCATCTACAATCCTGAGAAACATATCTCATCCACTGTATGCTCATTGGTTTCAGTATATTGGCACAGTGGCCTAGTCAGATGCAGAGTGATGTGGGTCTATAGTCACAAGTAGCCTTCCTTTTTTAAAAGTGGCAATATACAGTGGTATTTATTTTTGTGCTCACTGAGTGTTCTCTGATCAAGTGCATCTTTCATTTATTCATTACACATTAAAAATTAAATAAAGAAAGTGATTAAAGTACTTGTAGTTTATTAACCCATCAGCACTTCTCCACAGAATGAGCCACTGGTTGAGCACTTGTCAGTACTAGCTTTAACATTTCTTGTTTGACAGCACACCAACTCACGCAGCACTACCACACTGTCAGCAGAATTCAGTACATAGGCCCTCGTAAATTGATGGATCTCTCACTGAACCATGCCAGGCTGCACCATGCAGCGTAAAACATCAAAGTCAGCTGTACGGTTTACCACATGTTCTCTCTGCTGTTGTTAGAGGTGACATTGCTCACAGTACCCCACTCAGGAAAGGAATTGGGATGTGTGCAGTCCGTTGTCTGTTC
The DNA here is from genome assembly GCA_026315105.1 of Locusta migratoria. Classification (NCBI taxonomy): domain Eukaryota; kingdom Metazoa; phylum Arthropoda; class Insecta; order Orthoptera; family Acrididae; genus Locusta; species Locusta migratoria. Next base: position 346,137,718 of record CM048745.1, read on the forward strand.
TGCCCAGTCTCCATATCCAAAAAAAGAGTATAGAATTTGACAAAGCTATCTGGTCTTTTCTGGTGAAATTTGCTGCTAGTCCATGTAATTTATTATCTTCCATTGCATCATTTACATGATAAAGTAATCATCATCTCTTTATACAGCATCAGCACTATACAGTATTAAAAATTATATATTATAAAATTTACAGTGTATAATGTATTAAAAATGATTCACTGAGCTACTGAACTGCTCAGATACATGTAAGTAATCATTTGATGTCGATAATGTTCAGTTTGAGAAACTTATTTGTCATTCGATTTAGAGTTGAAAAAATGCACAAATAAGGTATAAATTTTGCAGTAAGAACATCTTTGTGTGAAAGATAATGAATAACATACAGATATAAAAAATAAAAAACGGATGACTTACCAAAAGGACCGGCTCGTCGATAGACACAAATAAAATCACACACCAACACACATACAAGCTTTCACAACCATTGGTCGTTTCTTCAGGATAAGAGGAAAAAAGGGGAGGAGAAAGGGAAGGATATGGGTTTTAAGGAAGTGGAAAAGGAGTCATTCCAATCCCAGGAGTGGAAGGACTTACCTTAGGGTAAGAAAAGGAAGGTAAACAAATACACACACACTCACACATATCCAAATGCAAACACACCTAGACAGACATTTGTAAAAAGCAAAGAAGTTGGACAGAGATACCACTTGAGGCAGAGGCTCTGTCCACAGAACCGAGGCAAAGATGCTAAAGATGGTGGGTGGGATGTGTGTTTGTGGATGATTTTATTTGTGTCTATCGATGAGCCGGTCCTTTTGGTAAGTCGTCTGTTTTTTATTTTTTATATTTGTTTATCCCACCAGGAAAGTTTCCTTCTATAATTTTCGAATAACATACAGATATTTAAAGGTTTGGTGACAACATATTCCTCTATGTCATAAAAACATTTATCAGGTAGTTATTTGATTCTGTCCTAAATTTTCCTTCATTTTCCATTCCATTTTTGTAAACTGGTAGAGCATTATACAGTTTTACTCTATGGTAGCACACATGTTTTTAAGTTTTTATTTTCATATTTATAACTACAATTTACACATATTTATGTGTGTATTGTAGTTATGGTAATATGTATTCACATGATAACTATTTAAGTGAGTTCTAATATACATTACACTTCTGTATGTATACAGAGATGGTACAGTAAGTATTTTTAAGCAGATGAATAACAGTCTGCAGTGTGTTTGAGGAGAGCTGTGTTTTATAATTCTGGTAACCATTTTCTGTAATTTAAAGATGTCAATCGAATGAGATTTTGTTTTGCCCCAGAACATTATTCCATAACGTATAACGGAATGGAAATAAGTAAAATACACTGATCTTATACAATCTTTACTGCAAACTCTAGAATTTATTCTCGTAAAACATGCAGTTGAGTTTATGGGATATGTACGATTGATCAAACAGAAAGGCGACTTTTCAAATTGCACTAGCAACATACATTTGATTATCAATTTTTTTTGGTTATGTTTACAGTTTCAAGTGTACAGCACACTTCATTAATTTTTAACAGATAGAAAGTTTAGACGTGTTTTAATGTTTTAATATCTCAGTGATATTCTACTATTATAAAAAATTGAGCAAAGAATATGCATCAAATTGTGTAAAAAATAGAATCAAATGCTCTAAAACATTTGAAATGCTGACATTGTCATTTGGTGAGTCTGTCCCAATTAATAAAACAATTTAAAAGTGCTACAAACTGTTCCAAGATGGTCGAGAAGATGCCAATGGGAAACCTCGCTCTGGACTCCCCAGCGCATCAACAACAGATGAGAAGGTCAAAGCTGTGAAGACAAATGTTTTGGAAAATCGTCAAATTACCATAAGAGAACCTGCTCAGAAAGTTGGCATTTTGGTTGGCTTGTGTCATGCAATTTGTTTGGATGTTTCGGGCATGAGTCGTGTGTCAGTGAAGTTTGTTCCGAAACTTCTCAAATTTGATCAGAAGAACCGTCACATAAGCATCATTCAGGAGCTCTTGCATGATGTCAATGATGATCCTGCATTGCTCAAAAGGGTCATAACTGGTGACAAAACGTGGGTTTGCAGTTATGACGTGGAAGTCAAAGCCAGATCATCCCAATAGAAGCATCCCAGAGAGCCAACACCAAAAATAGGATGCCAATTTCGATGCTTTGCTTTTTTTCAATTTCCTACTCAAGGTTGTATGGTTAGGAGTATTAACACATTGTGAACGGCACAAGAGCCAAACTCGTGCAATGCTAAAAGTTTGTAGCAGCCATTTTGCAATCTGTCGGTAACCACTTAAAATGAAGTAGAAACATTCTCTGCATTGTGCTGCCACAAAGTGCATGGAGTTTTAACTATATGTACGCTACAAAAGGGCTTTGTATTTCTCACTCTCTGTTGAGTCCTACATTACTTTCATGTGGTACCTAGATTGCTTGCACTCTGCATATTCTCGATATGGTAAATTTACATGAGAATGATGTTTTCAATGCCCTGGAAGAGGAATTAGACGATTCTGATTCAGAAGGAAGAGGTTATTATCTGTAAGAATCACATGTACAAGTTTTTTTTTTGGGGGGGGGGAGGGGGGGAAGAATAAAAACAATATTTACTAAAAATTTTGTGTATCTGTTAATTCTAATATTTAATAATAATTCTTTTTGAATGGATAAATGAGGTTTCATTGTTTCAAATGAGACAGCCAACTCAATTATTGCATTCATTGTTAGAAAGCTGTAATTTTCGAAAAACTTGTCAAAAACAGCAGTCCAGCTGCCCCATCCAGGGTTACTTACACCAGTCTTGAATGTGTTAGCTTGATATGTGCAATTTGTAAGAAAATAAGAAGCAAAAAAATTCTGGAATTGTGGAAGAACAATTCATAGCTTTTGCATCATGACAATGCTCCTGCTCATTCATCGTTGCTTCTGAAAGGTTTTTTGTCCAAATACATGTCAATACTGTCTCAGCCAGCATATACACTGGATTTGGCCCCATCTGACTTTTTCCTTTTCCCAAACCTGAAGAGACATATGAAAGGATGAAGATTTGCGACAATCGAGGAAATAAAAACTACATCATGGAAAGTACTCGAGGCTGTACCAAAAAGTGTTAGGAGAAATGCTTCAAGGATTCTAAGAAGCATTGGCAGAAGTGTATTGTATCTGATGGGGATTACTTTGAAGGGAACAACATGAATATTGATGAATAAATATTTTTTTTTCTCATAAAATATACTCATCTTACTTTTTAAACACATTTCATATGTCACATGATATTTCCAGATCCTGACCAACACAGATGCCAAATAATTTTGTAGTCTGTACTTTATCTCCTGGTCACCCAAATATAAAAGGAGGTACTCTTTAACATAAACTTTACTGTACTGTATATAATTTGTTCTTATGAATTTAGTGTTAACTTATTTGCATGAAACCATTTTTGAACATAATTAAGAACATTCACAGCTGTAGTGTGTGGTGTGGATGGCCAATTTTGTACCACCACAAATTCTGACTCAGTGGAAGTTCATTTTCAGGTTGTGTGGTGTATTAGTTTATTGCTCTCCTCTACTTTTGAAGTGTAGGACATGCCCAGGGGCAGACATAGACTCTGACCATAACTTGTTGGTTATGAACTGTAGGCTGAAACTGAAGAAACTACAGAAAGGTAGGAAAATAAGGAGATGTGACCTAGGTAAATTGAAGGAAAGTGAAGTTCTTAAGAATTTCAGAGGGTGCTTCAGGCAACAATTGACAGAAACAGGGGAAACTAAAACAGTTGAGGAGGAATGGGTAAAATTGAGAGATGAAATAGTGAAGGCAGCAGAGGACAAAATAGGTAGGAAGGCAAGACCTACAAAGAATCCTTGGATATCACAGGAGATACTAAATTTAATCGATGAAAGGAGAAAGTATAAAAATGGAGTAAATGAAACAGGCAAAATGGAGTACAGACGACTAAAAATGAGATTGACAGGAAGTGCAAAATGGCTAAGCAGGAATGGCTAGAAGGCAAATACAAGGATATAGAAGAATGTATAAATAAGGGAAAAATAGATACAGCCTACCGGAAAATAAAAGAAACATTTGGCGATAAGAAAAACAGCTCTATGAATATCAAGGACACTGATGGAAAACCAGTTCTCAGCAAAGAAGGGAAAGCTGAAAGGTGGAAAGAGTATATAGAGGGGCTCTACAAAGGAAATGAACTTCGAGACACTATTGTAGGAAGGGAAGAGGATGTAGATGATGGTGAAATAGGAGATACTATACTGAGAGATGAATTTGACAGAGCACTGAAAGATCTAAGTCGAAACAAGGCCCCTGGAGTAGATGATATCCCGTCAGAGCTACTGAAGTCTCTGGGAGAACCAGCCATGACAAAATTGTTTCACATTGTGTGTAAGATGTATGAGACAGGTGAAGTACCCTCAGACTTTAAGAAAAATGTTATAATCCCCATTCCAAAGAAAGCGGGTGCAGACAGGTGTGAAAACTACAGAACCATCAGTTTAATAAGTCATGGTTGCAAAATATTAACACGAATTATATACAGAAGGATGGAAAAGCTGGTAGAAGCCGACCTCGGGGAAGATCAGTTTGGGTTCAGGAGAAATGTAGGAACACGGGAGGCAATACTCACTTTACGGCTTATCCTAGAAGATAGATTAAGAAAAGGCAAACCAACATTTCTAGCTTTTGTAGATTTGGAGAAGGCTTTTGACAATGTTGATTGGAATAAACTCGTTAAAGTTGTGAAGCAAGCAGGAGTAAAATATAGGGAGCGTAAGGTTATTTACAACTTGTACAAAAACCAGACAGCGGTTGTCAGAGTTGAAGGGCATGAAAGGGATGCAGTGGTTGGAAAGGGAGTAAGACAGGGTTGTAGCCTTTCCCCAATGTTGTTCAATTTGTACATTGAGCAAGCTATAAAGGAAAGCAAGGAGAAATTTGGAGAAGGAATTAAAGTTCAGGGTGAAGAATTATAAACATTGCGTTTTGCCGACGACATAGTAATTCTGTCAGATACAGCAAAGGACCTGGAAGAGCAATTGAACGGAATGGACAGTGTGTTGAAAGGTGCATATAAAATGAACATTAACAAGAGTAAAACTAGGGTAATGGAGTGCAGTGTAAGAAAATCAGGTGATGCTGAAGGAATTAGATTAGGCAACGAAACAATAAAGGAGTTAGATGAGTTTTGTTACTTGGGCAGTAAAATAACAAATGATGGTCGCAGTACAGATGATGTAAAATGCAGAATGGCAATGGGTAGAAAGGCGTCTTTGAAAAAGAGAAATTTGTTAACATCGAATATTTATTTAAGCCTAAGGAAGTCCTTTCTGAAGGCATTTGTATGGAGTGTTGCCTTGTATGGGAGTGAAACATGGACGATAAGCAATGTGGACAGAAAGAGGATAGAGGCTTTTGAAATGTGGTGCTACAGAAGAATGCTGAAGATTAGGTGGGTGGATCGCGTAACTAATGAGGAGGTACGGAACCGAATTGGGGAGAAAAGAAATTTCTGGCATACCTTGACTAAAAGAAGGGATAGATTGGTAGGACACATTCTTAGACATCAAGGAATTGTGAATTTAGCGTTGGAGGGAAGTGTGTGGGGTAAAAATCGCAGATGGAGACCAAGAGACGCATATAGTAAGCAGATTCAAGTGGATGTGGTTTGTCGTTCTTATGAGGAGATGAAAAGGCTTGCTCAGGATAGAGTAGGGTGGAGAGCTGCATCAAACCAGTCTCTGGACTGAAGACCACAACAACAACAACTACTTTGAGCCTGGCTAGTCTGTGCTCTAGGAAGATAAAAGTCTTCATGCCAACAGATATTGAACCTCTTCTAAATTCCTTATATTGCTTAACTTGTATTGGCTAATGTTGTAAGTACTTCCCCATAACTAAGTAAATGAAAATGAATTCCAATTTTATATCTGAACTTCAATAAGGATTTATTGTTTCCCTTTGTACAAGTTATCACAATCAGGGTTGGAAGTTACCTTCAACATGTTACATGTTGAAACAAGAGACAATCATTTTTATTAATACAATAAATGGATGTTCTACTTCACTGGTGTCTCTTCCACGGGCTCCAAATCTTACTCTGAGGTGCTATTACTTGCTCAGTGCCTGCTCTAGCATCAGGAACCTATACAGACAATCTCCCTGGACAATATATGGCCTCAGTAATCTAAAGAACCCCACAAAATAAACTATTTGAATAACTTGTGCCAAGTGATCCTCTGACTGGCCCAGTCGATCGGTTCCCATCAATGTTGGCAGATGTCTGTGCTGTGCAGACATCCAGAACCTCATCTCCAGGTGTGAGAATGTTCACTTGACCACTGCAAACAACACTGTTGCACAACTGATGCAGAACTCTCGAACTTGTGTGACAATTCTCTGAAAGGACCATCTCACAACAAGGAAGACCACATTATGACCTGATTCATGACACCTGGTTTCTTCACAGACTGATATCACACTAAGTCTTATAGCTGTAAACGCTCCCTATTAAAGGGTACATGCAGAAGGCACTCCAGTAGCTATGTCACTAGGTTATCTATTGGAGGACGTCATTGAAACCATTATCAGCTCATCTACTATCATCCAGATGGCATCTGCTGTCACCGGATCAAAATCAAGACTGTCATTCCAATTGTACTACTTTTTCCCCCAGCAGAGTATGTTTGAAAAGAGTGAGTGCATAATTACAATTTTGTTAGTCTTGGTATTCCTTTTCTTTTTTTCTTCTCCCCCCCCCCTTCCGGGAGGGATGGCAAATTGAAAAGCTAATGTACCCAGTGTGACTCTCTCTCTCTCTCTCTCTCTCTCTCTCTCTCTCTCTCTCTCTCTCTCTCTCTCTCTCTGTGTGTGGTGTGTGTGTGTGTGTGTGGTTTAACCTGAAATTTCCATTTTTTTTTTTTTTTTTTTTTTTTTTTTTTTGGAAACTTTTCCTAATTATGAAAAGAACTATTCAAACCGAGCCATTTCTGTTAAGCTGTTCACAAGAAATAGTATACTGCACAAAGAAGAAATGCAGATGATAAACAGATATTCATTGGACAAATATATTATACTAAAACTGACATGTGATTACATTTTAACGCATTTTGGTTGCATAGATCCTGAGAAATTAGTCTGGAGAATGTGCTGCCCAAGACAGCAGTCAAACATTTTCTGTATCCAGAAAGGTCCGTACAGGACCTGCAACATGCGGTCATACATTATCCTGTTGAAATGTAGGGTTTTGCAGGGATTGAATGAACGGTAGAGCCATGGGTTGTAACACATCAGAAACCAGTGGCACCCCATACCATCATGCCAGGTGATACACCAGTATGGCAGTGACAAATACATGCTTCCAATGTGTGTTCACCGCAAAGCCGCCTAACATGGATGTAACCATCACGATTCTGTAAGCAGAACCTGGATTCATAAAAAAAAAAAAAACGTTTTGTCATTTGTGCACCTATGTTCAGCATTGCGTACACCATCACAGGCAGTCTGTGATGCAGCATCAAGGGTAACCACAGCCATAGTCTTCGAGCTAATAGTCCATGCTGCTGCAAACGTCATCAAACTGTTTGTGCAGATGGTTGTTGTCTTGCAAACATCCCCATCTGTTGACTCGGGGATCTTGACGTGGCTGCACGATCTGTTACAGTCATGCAGATAAGATGCCTGTCTTCTCGACTGCTAGTGATACGAGGTCGGTCATTAGGATCCAGCACAGCATTCTGTATTGCCCTCCTGAACTCACCGATTCAATATTCTGCTAACAGTAATTGGATCGTGACTAACGCAAGCAGCAATCTCACGATATGATAAACCGCAATCGAGAAAGGCTACAATCACACCTTTATCTAAGTCGGAAACCTGATGGTACACATTTATGATGAGAAATCAGGTGGAAACTTTGCTCATGTCAACACGTTGTATGTGTCGCCACCGGTGCCTCTTCTATTAATGCTCTTGTCATCAATGTTCTGATAAGCAATTGTTAGAGCCCCATTTAGAGAATGAATCGACATCGTTTAGTTCCGATATGATGAACGCAGTGGTGGCTGGTGGGCTGTTTATTAGAAGGGGCGGCATGTCTCTTCAATTGTAAACGACAATTTTGCCCCTTCAGAACATTTCTGGAACGGGAAGAATATAGCATTAATTTTATTAGCTAGTTACGTAATTTAACCCTTCATCTAACACGACTATTTCCTCTTATACAAAAATACGAACAAATTTACGCACAAATAAGTAGTTTTTAATATTTTCTGCAGTCAATGAAATCCTCTTAACTCCATTTTATTAGATTTCACAAGAGACCCAAAAACTGTACCTTAAAATAATATAAAGTGGTAAGAAGTAAATTCGTTGTATGTGTAACTATATAAGTAAGTGTTAAGAGAACACAAATGCTTTGTCAGCGATAAACATAATATATTACTGAAATTTGAAGACTGTCACCAACAAATGTAGTAATGAGGTTATCATTCACTACCATTGGTATGAAATAAAATCAAAACAGTGTTCTTACCTTAATTAGTATGTTTGTAGATGATGTCCAGTCTTCTCTCCTCTTCAGCAAAATGGTCAATTACAAGTTCATTAAAATTATGGACATTTAAAAGTGTTTCTCTCTCTCTCTCTCTCTCTCTATATATATATATATATATACGAATATTATAGAGGAAAAATTCCTAACAGGAAAAATATACGTAAAAAATAGATGAAGTACACTTACCAGGCGAAGGGGCACAGGCAGTAATAGCAACAAATAAACACACAGACACACACACACACACACAAAAATGCTAGCTTTCGCAGCCTAGCTGCTTCATCAGGCAGAAGGGAGGAGAGGGAAAAGGAAATGATGAGGGTTTTAAGGAAGGGGGTAAGGAGCCATTCCAATCCCGGGACAGGAAAGACTTACCTTGGGGGAAAAAATGGAGGGTAAATAAATGCACACACACCCACACATTTACACAGACACAAGTACACTTAGGCAGACATACTGTAGAACTGTAGAAAGCAAAGAAGTTAGAAGTTAGACAGAGATGCCACATGAGGCAGAGACTCTGTCCAGAGAACCAAGGTAAAGATGTTAAGATGGTGGGTGGGAATTCAAATTTAGCGGAGGTTGAGACCAGGGGGGCAACGGGAAGAGAGAATATGCTGAAGGGCTAGTTCCCGAAACCAATCCTTCAGAACTCCGGAGATGGGAACTAGCCCTTCAGCATATTGTCTCTTCCCGTTGCCCCCCTGGTCTCAACCTCCGCTAAATTCGAATTCCCACCCACCATCTTAACATCTTTACCTTGGTTCTCTGGACAGAGTCTCTGCCTCATGTGGCATCTCTGACTAACTTCTAACTTCTTTGCTTTCTACAGTTCTACAGTATGTCTGCCTAAGTGTACTTGTGTCTGTGTAAATGTGTGGGTGTGTGTGCATTTATTTACCCTCCATTTTTTCCCCCAAGGTAAGTCTTTCCTGTCCCGGGATTGGAATGGCTCCTTACCCCCTTCCTTAAAACCCTCATCATTTCCTTTTCCCTCTCCTCCCTTCTGCCTGATGAAGCAGCTAGGCTGCGAAAGCTAGCATTTTTGTGTGTGTGTGTGTGTGTGTGTGTGTGTGTGTGTGTGTCTGTGTGTTTATTTGTTGCTATTACTGCCTGTGCCCCTTCGCCTGGTAAGTGTACTTCATCTATTTTTTACGTATATATATATTGATGAAACAAAAATTATAGAGGGAAACTTTCCCTGTGGGATAAACAAAAATAAAAATAGAAAAGAGATGACTTACCAAAAGGACCGGCTCATCTATAGAAACAAATAAAATCACACACATACAAGCTATCGCCACCACTGGCAGCTTCTTCAGGAAAAAGAGGAAAAAGGGAAGGATATGGGTTTTAAGGGAGTGGAAAAGGAGTCATTCCAATCCCAGGAGTGGAAGGACTTACCTTAGGGGAAAAAAAGGAAGGTAAACAAATACACACACACTCAGACATATCGAAACGCAAACACACCTAGACAGACATTTGTAAAAAGCCAAATATATAGATGAAGTACACTTACCAGGCGAAGGGGCACAGGCAGTAATAGCAACAAATAAACACACAGACACACACACACACACACACACAAATGCTAGCTTTCGCAGCCTAGCTGCTTCATCAGGCAGAAGGGAAGGAGAGGGAAAAGGAAATGATGAGGGTTTTAAGGAAGGGGGTAAGGAGCCATTCCAATCCCGGGACAGGAAAGACTTACCTTGGGGGAAAAAATGGATGGTAAATAAATGCACATACACCCACACATATACACAGACACAAGTACACTTAGGCAGACATACTGTAGGTATATATATATATATATATATATATATATATATAGCACAAAGCTAATGCACTAAGTCTCTCCGTTTTCATTGTGTTTCTGGTGAAAGTCTCGATTCTCTTGAGTGTAGAGAAACACCTCTCCTTTCCGCTGTTGTCATTGGTATTGTACAAATAATACGCACGAGTTTCACTTATTCCGGTAGCACAGTTTCTAAATTATTTTCATATATACAATTGAGAAGCTCCATTTGCTGTTTGGAAATCATTTATACTGTATATGACTATCAATTCCTGTCGCAGTTCATTTCCGTTTAAGTGAAGTATTTTAACTGTGGTCTGAAATTCTTTTTCAGGGAATAGCAGCTTATGTTCTGGAAACAAACTGGGTTGCAATAATACAGCTGCTGACAAGTGATTGATATTAGCCATAACAAGGTCACAAACTTCCTTTCCAACAGTTTTACAACAGTCTAAAAACGGAATTGTTTTGGGTTGATGATGTCTTCATTTCCATTAGCGGTTTCCCAATTATGATCGACATCAAGAGAGTTTCTCGTCAGTTGTATAGCTGACGAAATCGGATACATTCTTAAGAGCTTTCGCACTTTGTTGTCGCTTTCGCACTGTTTATGTTAAGTTCACTTAATTTATGTTGTTTAACTTAATCAGCTAAATGATTAATGTCTGTTACCTCATCTGTGGTCCAAGGAAGTTCCGCAACAATCATTACCAGAAACGTGTAGAAGAAGAAAGCATTTCTTATTTCACATCCACAAAGCCAGTCTGCATATTTATATAAAGCAGGATAAAATTTCCTAGTGAAACTACTTTTGCTTTTGCACGCATTTTGTGTCTGTACAATGTTCAAATCAGGTATCGGTGGTCCTAATCTTTTTAATTCCAACTTCCCTCAAAAGTCAATTTTTGACTACCAAATGTTAATATGTAGTTTACGCTATTTATATTATTCATTCTAAATAGGAAACTAGAAAAACAGTTAGGCAATACAAAGATAATTAATAAATAATTATAACAACATAAAAAGTTAGTAGAGCTTCGTGCATCTATCTAAATATTGGTGAGCGAAACATATAAGTAACACCGTCATAACCTTAGCAAAAGATCTTGCCGCAATCTGGTCCTTTGTACACTCCTGGCCATTACAACTGCTACATCGAGTGCTACAGACACGAAATTTAACCCACAGGAAGATGCTGTGATATGCAAATGATTAGCTTTTCAGAGCATTCACACCAGGTTGGTGCCAGTGGCGACACCTACAACGTGCCGACATGAGAAAAGTTTCCAACCGATTTCTCATACACAAACAGCAGTTGACCAGCGTTGCTTGGTGAAACGTTGTGATGCCTCATGTAAGGAGGAGAAATGCGTACCATCATGTTTCCAACTTTGATAAATGTCAGATTGTAGCCTATCAGAATTGCAGTTTATCGTATAGCGACATTGCTGCTCGCGTTGGTTGCGATCTAATGACTGCAGAATATGGAATCGGTGGGTTCTGGAGGGCAATATGGAACGCCATGCTGGATCCCAGCGGTCTTGTATCACTAGCAGTAGAGATGACAGGCATCTTATACGATGTCTGTAACGGTTCGTGCAGCCACGTCTCGATTCCTGAGTCAACGGATGGTAACATTTGCAAGACAACAACCATCTGCACGAAGAGTTCGACGACATTTGCAGCAGGATGGACTAACAGCTCGGAGACCATGGCTGTGGTTACCCTTGACGCTGCGTCACAGACCGGGGCATCAGGTGTACGCAAGGACGGACCTGGGTGCAAACGTCATTTTTTTGGATGAATCCAGGTACTGTTTACAGCATCATGATGGTCGCATCCGTGTTTGGTGGCATTGCGGTGAACGCACATTGGAAGCGTGTATTTGTCATCACCATACTGGTGTATCACCTGGCATGATGGTATGGGGTGCCATTGGTTACATGTCTCGGTAACCCCTTGTTCGCATCAACGGCAGTTTGAACAATGGCTGCTATATTTGAGATATATTACGCCCCGCGGCTCTATCCTTTATTCGATCCCTGTGAAACCCTAGATTTCAGCAGGATAATGCACAACTGTAAGTAGCAGATCCTGTACGTGCCATTTTGGATATGGAAAATGTTCGAAAGCTGCCCTGGCCAGCACATTCTCCAGTTCTCTCGCCAATTGAAAACGTCTGGTCAATGGTGGCTGAGCAACTGGCTCGTCACAATACGCCAGTCAGTACTATTGATGAACTGTGGTATCGTGTTGAAGCTGCATGGGCATCTGTACCTGTACACGCCATCCAAGCTCTGTTTGACAATTCCCAGACGTATCAAGGCCGTTATTACGTCCAGAGGTGGTTGTTCTTTTTGTGTCCCAGCCTCGTCGCCGCTTTTGTGTCTCGTTTCCATCGTAGGTGTCGGTGGCCAAGTAGGAAGACCGACACAGGAATAAGGAAGCACACTTGTGCAGGTACGGAGGTGAGCAACCAGTGGGACAGCAGAAACTAAAAACACTAGAGTAAATTAGAACGAGATATATATTGCACAGAATTTAAACAATACTTAACTTTTATATAGCTCAGTACTGCAGAATGCTGATACATAGTTGAGCTAGAGGTCTGCCTAGTGCCTATCCGATAGCCAAGTCTTCACTGGTGCCTATCTGATTCCGAAGGTTTTAACTGGTTCCTATCTCAGTCCCAAGTGAACGATGTCGTTCAGTGGTGGCCACGAGCGGAGTTGTAACAGAGGGCGCTCGTGGCTGACGTCGTAAGAACGCCGCGCCGTGCGTGCATGGCGGCGCGCGGCGAAAGTAGGTGGCGCACTTTGGACTTGTGCGACACCACAGTTCTGGGTTAGAGGTCTGCACCTCGCTCGGTTGCTCGCTCGAATCGCGTGATACATGTCGTTCTATGATAGTTCGGCCGGTGTCAGTACTGCAGCTTGCGGCAAGGCGTGTGGCTGCGCTCGACTTCGTGAACGCTCGTTCGAGCGGCGCACGCTCGACCGGCTTGATCGCCCACACTGCCCGCTCGCCACTCGGTCGCCCACCGCAGCGTCACTCGAGTCAAAGGCGAGTGTCGGGAGCAAACTAGACGCTTGAGAATAAATCCCGACTGCGAAATTTGGAATTGTTTCCTTTCCCGAGTGCTTCGAAAGCTGTTCTCCCGATTCACTTGAACTAGCCATTCAGTTTCGCATTTTGTACTTTACCATACAAGTTATTATACGTGATTAATATAAAGTTTCTGTGCTAAGATCATTTACTAAATGAGTTATCCATGATCTCTCTTTCCTTCTTGTTACCATTTTGTGGACTGTTAGTGGCTGTTTAGTGGCAGGTGTTACTTGCCCTCTTAACGAGGAAATTATTGTATTTAATAGCCATTCCTCTCATCACTCTCAAGTCCTGGAATACTTTGTGCGTCTTCTATATTGATATTAAATACACGATATTGCTGTACTCCCGTTAGGTTAGGTTTGTGCATCTCTCTCTGTTGCACCCCGTTAATATATATTTCCGTAGCATTTTGGCAGAGTGCGTGGTTGCTGCGCCTCTACGTTTTCCAAGTGAGTCCTTAACGGGATTTTTTCCAATTGAAACATTCATATAACCCTAGTTCCACTGTTGTCTTTCTTATTTACATAATAAAGAACGCATGCAAGCTTTTGTACAATATATAGGATCCGCCCTTTCTTCCGTCGTCAGTGTCATATGCTGGTCTAATGCTCATATATCCTGTACCTGTTTTAAATCCTCTTACTCCAATTGTTTACTTTACACAGCGGTACGAATTTCTGGTGCTCCTGCTGTTTCAGTGATATCTGTATTATATTTATTTACGGCCGTCTGAAGAATGTCACCCGGGTGCACCAGCCAAAAGAATGAACTGCATGTTTTCGGAATGGCGGGATAAGAGATCGGCCTAGGTACATTGCATGGGAAGTGACAATTAGGGGGGCAGCTTCCCCCAAAGTGACCAATTTTTTGTGTTCAAAAAATTGTTTTGATTTAATCGAAGTGGAATCTATGAAATTTGTCTTTTATCAAAAGATACTTTCATACCAAAAATCATTAAAATCGCTTCACTAATCTCTAAGTTATCGCCATTTTTCTATTTTAGCCCCAATTTTGGAGGGACCGTTTCACCCCTTAATGTTTTTTCCGCCGCTAAAAAAGTTACGTGTGCCATAGTTTTTCACGTATTATTACATATGCAAATTTGATAAAAATCGGAGAGTGACACTTGGATAGGTTTCCTTGTGAGTACAGCGGCAGCGCCACGCTGTGCGGCCTCTGCCCGCCCCGCCCCACGCAGCCTCGTTCCAGTGTCAACACGCTCGTTCCGAGCGTACATACTTGGCGCGCCACCGCCGAGCGTTGCGCACTCGACCGAGTACGAGCGAGCGAAAACGGCGATTTGCAGACCTCTATTCTGGGTACTGATTTCTCAGGATCTATGCACCCAAATTGCGTGAAAATGTAATCACATGTCAGTTCTAGCATAATATTTTCGCCCAATGAATACCCGTTTATCATCTGCATTTCTTCTTTGTGCAGCAATTTTAATGTCCAGTAGTGTAAGTATGTCGAATACCTCTATCCACTGATTCGCTAATCATTCTGAGATGGTGATAGAAGACAGTAATGCGAAAGCTGGAATTTAAAAGCGGGTCCACGCAGATCCACGCTGGGTGAGCGGCGCAGGACGGAGCGCGGTGCTGCTGCGTGCGCAGCAAGGCTCCAGATAAAAATGGATGATAATATAAAGCAGTCAACAATCCGGAGATTGGTTTGAACACAACAGTGCTACTCGGTATTTTTCACATGAGCAATACTGTCAGGTGAAAGAAGTGGAAAGTGACATAAAAATCCTTGGACCTGGCGAGGATCGAACCCGCGACCTTTGAATTTGTAGTCTGACACTCTACCACTGTGCAACCGAGACGCACTAAAAATCGGTCACGGAACCGTAAAAATTGAAACCTATAGCAGTTCATCAGCTGACGGGGGAAATCGTTGTCAGTGGACAGGCCCGGCGGTAGAAATAGCTACCGTGGCAGCTGCACCCACTCAAAAAATTGAGAGAAGGTGAAATATCTACTCTTGATATGAAGGAATGTTTATCTACTTTGTGCCGTGCTGGGATGGCCACTCCCCGTCGGTCCGGGCTGGGAAAAAAGGGGAAATAACTTTTTCGATTTTCACGCTGTAAAAAACTGTTGACAAGTTATAGGACCACCGGGTCAAATCTAGTTCCCGATTCCGCTTTGACCAATGACGTCATGTTTTACGTCATTCCGACCTGCGCTTGGTTTCAGTACCGGTACTCATTGTTTACGAGTCTGATATTTTTGAAGACACCTAGGTGGCGTTGTGTTACTCTATTGTTGTCTTGTTTGACCTGTACCTAACCTAACTTTCACTTAAAAAAAAAAAAGTTATCTGTAGCGTAGCCCTAAGAATGTTAGGTATAGGTTAAAAAAAGAATATTTTTAAGTACGTGAGGGCGCGTAGCGCCCTAATCTCCGGTTCAGAAACACTCAATCGGTTCGACATAGCCGGCCGAGGGGACTGAGGCGCCCCAGTCACGGTCTGCACGGCCACTACGGTCGGGGGTTCGATTCCCCCCTCGGGCATGGATATTTGTGCCGTCCTTAGTATTAGTTAGTTAATAAGTAGTTTGTAAGTTTAGGGATGATGACCCCATAGTTAAGTTCCATAAGCTGTACAAAAATTTGAACATTTGATTGTGTATGATGTCACATGTGACGTCATTGGTCAAAGCGGTATCGGAGACTAGAATTTATCCGGACCACCCCACATCGTTTTATCCACTTATTTTTTTTCTTACATGTTTTCCATTGCTTGTGAAAATCGAAAATGCGTAATTTTCATTCTGCGTGAGTTTTTAGTTTCATAACGTTATTTTCAAGAAAGCGTACGGTTTAAAGATCTGATTTTTTGACACGTAGTACTACAGCATCTTAGTTTTCTAATAATACATTAACCTTTTCTTAATTCGTAACAATCGTTTTAAAATGACACTCTTCGTCAAGTACGTGTACGTATTTTTATGTATAGAGATTACTGACAGCGGGGGGGGGGGGGGGGATAGAGAGGGGGGGGGGGCAACTACCCACTCTTAAAAAATATGAAGCGCCGGACCTATCAGTGTGTGACTCCAGGACTGAAAAGAAGAAAGATATATGGTGGAAATTGTCTTTTGAGTGATTTACGTAAAGGCAGTAATGGAAAGTTTGAAAATTTTTGTCGCATGTCGTCGAAAAACTTTGATCATTTGATTGAACCTGTATTTGAAAATGTTCAAATGTTTGTAAATCTATCGGATCAAACTGTATGGTCATCAGTCCATAGCTTACAAACTACTTAAACTAAGGTAAACTAACCTAAAAAACAACAACAACAACACACACACACACACACACACACATACATGCCCCAGGGAGGACTCGAACCTCCGACGGCGAGAAACCGCGTGGCTCCGCAGCGAGGCGCCTTAGACTGCTCGGCTACTCCACCGCGGGGAACCTGTATTTATGTCTACATAATAATTGCTACTATCGAAATGACTAATGAAAACCTAAAATGATGAAAATCAGGAGAAGCAAGTTTTCACAGTACAAGTAAAGCAAAATTGCCGAAAATTGTTAATTTGTATGGAACCCTCAGAGTGCAGACCGTACTCTTCTTGTCTGGTTTATTCTCTCTGTCTCTCTTCTAAATAAGACAGCAAGGATGTCATCTTGTATTTTTCTTCCATAGGACAGCACTATTTCGGCTGCAATATACTGCCAAGCATGCTTTTTTTTTCTTTTTTTTTCTTTTGTGTCGTAATCTATGTTTCAAATTCCACAATCAATTTTTATTGCGGTGTAGATCAATTATCTTTTCTACTTTAGTGTGATTACACTCGAGACTGTTGTTGTTATGATCTTCAGTCCTGAGACTGGTTTGATGCAGCTCTCCACCCTACTCTATCCTGAGCGAGCCTTTTCATCTCCTCATAAGAACGACAACCCATATCCACTTGAATCTGCTTACTATTCGCGTCTCTTGGTCTCCCTCTGCGATTTTTACCCCACACACTTCCCTCCAATGCTAAATTTACGATTCCTCGATGTCTAAGAATGTGTCCTACCAAGCGATCCCTTCTTTTAGTCAGGGTGTGCCAAAAATTCCTTTTCTCGCCAATTCTGTTAAGTACCTCTTCATTAGTTATGCGATCTACCCACCTAATCTTCAGCATTCTTCTGTAGCACCACATTTCAAAAGCCTGTATCCTCTTCCTGTCCGCACTGCTTATCGTCCAGGTTTCACTCCCGTATAAGGCAACACTCCACACAAATTCCTTCAGAAAAGACTACCTTACACTTAAATTAATATTCGATGTTAGCAAATTTCTCTTTTTCAAAAATGCTTTTCTTCCCATTGCCATTCTGCATTTTGTATCCTCTGTACTGCTACCATCGCATGTTATTTTACTACCCAAGTAACAAAACTCATCTACCACCTTCATTGTTTCGTTACCTAATCTAATTCCTTCAGCATCGCCTGATTTTCTAAGACCGTATTCCATTATTTTTGTTTTTCTCTTGTTAATGTTCATTTTATACGCTCTCTTCAACACACTGTCCATTCCATACAACTGCTCTTCCATGTCCTTTGCTGTCTCTGACAGAATTACAATGTCATCATCAAAACGCAATGTTTTTATTTCTTCCCCCTGAACTTTAATCCTTATTCCAAATTTTTCCTTGCTTTCCTTCGCCGCCTGCTCGATGTACAAATTGAATAGCATCGGAGAAATGCTACAACCCTGTCTTACTCCCTTCCCAACTGATGCTTCCCTTTCATGCCCTTCGAGTCTAATAACTGCGATCTGGCTTTTGTACAAGTTGTAAATAACTCTCCTTTTCCTGTATTTTACCCCTGCTGACTTAAGAATTTGAAAGAGTGTGTTCCAGTCAACATTGTCAAAAGCTTTCACCAAATCTACAAAAGCTAAAAATGTAGGTTTACCTTTCCTTCAAATGTTCAAAATGTTCAAATGTTTGTAGAGTCTATGGGACTTAACTACGGGGTCATCAGACCCTAAACTTACAAACTACTTATGAACTGCCGCGGTGCAGTAGCCGAGCGGTCTAAAGCGTCTCGCTGCTGAGCGCGCGGTTGCTCGCCGTGGAGGTTCGAGTCCTCCCTGGGGCATGGGTGTGTATGTGGTCCTTAGGTTAGTTTACCTAGGTTTAAGTAGTTGGTAAGCTACGGACTGATGACCACGCAGTCTGGTCCGATAGATTTACAAACATTTTTTACTTATGAACTAGGACGGCACAAATATCCATGCCCGAGGGAGGATTCGAACCCCGACCGTAGTGGCCGTGCAGACCGTGACTGGAGCGCCTTAGTCCCTGCGGCCACCGCGGCCGGCTAACTGGCATTCCATTCGGACCTGGTGACTTGTTTCCAGCTTCTCTACACCGGAGATGCCTTGGGAATTACTCTCACAATCAGATGACAGTACATTTGTATGGTACTCAAGCGTGTATGACTGTGAAGCAGGGTCCACTGCGGCCTCGCCGCGCAATACCAAGAAAAGAAGTTGGGCGCAGCTGGCGTGGTGCGGTGGGAGTGGATAGTTGTGGACGTCGAACAGCGCCGCGCCAAAAAAAAAAAAAAAAAAAAAAAAAAAAAAAAAAAAAAAAAATATGTCAGTTAGGTTTCACAAAGAGTATTGTAGACTGTGGTATTGTATGGTGTTGCCCCTTTACTTAGCTTGCATTCATCTAGAATCTTTGGTCAAGCGCGAAGTCCCAAGTGACATGGAAAAAAATTAAAAAAAAAAATAAATAAAAAAAAAAACGCATGTGATATCCGTGCCAAAGAAAGGTAAAAGGAGGATCCGCGTGATTGCAGACCCATATCTTTAACATTAGTTTGCTGTAAAATTCTTTGACGCAATCTCAGTTCGAATAGAGTAAATTTTCTTGAGAAGTTGAAGTTTCCGTTCTACTGTCAGCATGGATTTAGAAACCTTGCTTGTGTGAAATTAGGCTTGCCCTTTTCTCACGTGACATCTTGCACTCCATAGACGAAGGGCAATAGCCAGCTGCTTATTATTTATTGGATATACTTTACGTTTTTCAAAGCATGGGGGGGGGGGGCGAACTAAATTGTTATTAGTTGACAATTATATATGCCAAGATCGCATGATCAGTGTTTTATTTCAGATAACCGGTTTCGACAAATTTAGTTGTCTTCAGATCTCTACATTTTAAAAAAAATAGTATAAAAAAAAATGTTCAAATGTTTGTTAAGCTTATGGGACTTAACTACGGGGTCATCAGTCCCTAAACTTACAAACTACTTACGAACTAGGACGGCACAAATATCCATGCCCGAGGGGGGATTCGAACCCCCGGCCGTAGTGGCCGTGCTGACCGTGACTGGAGCGCCTTAGTCACCTCGGCCACCGCGGCCGGCTAAAAAATAGTATCTTTCCATACATTGTTTACGACTGCACAATTCATTTTGTTGTGTCATGACTAATAGCCGTGCGCACTGAGAGGCCTTTCGCCCATTGTCGTTGCGTGGAGGATGCCGGGGTGGGGGGGGGGGGGGGGGAGGGGGGCGTGACCCCGGGCGGCACGTATTTGGGGCGACACATATTTGGAGGCGGCAGAGCTGGGTCTTACACGACGATACTAAGTATACTCTCTGTAAATGAGAACAAAAAGACACAGATTTGTCAGGAAATTGAAAGCTGTGTTTATTATGTTGCACTGACATATATTTTTCAGTGTCCCTAATATTTATCGTTGCGCTACGAAAAATATTCTCCACTAGTAAATAAATCAATCCTGTTAAAAACAGATCGCTTTAATGTTCATTCCTCGACGAAAATAATCTGTAAAAGGGAATATATTTTCAGGGGGTCTTCACCGTGGTCATATTAGTTAATCAGTTTGCTAAAAAAACGTCTAAGAGATTTCTAGAATCTTATTTCGCAAATACAGATTGTAAAAATGTACGCGACACACTTGATGTCAATTTAAAATGTAATATATTGCGTAAGATAGCCTAGTTCTGAATAACAAGCATTCCAGAACAAGTTAAGTTCTTCCCATGTTTTGCATCATACGGAAGTCAGTGCCAGTGCTCCTAAACATAGAAATTCATACCAGAATTTCATGACAGAGATGTTCGGAATAATAACTGCAATTGCTTTCAAAATCGTTTCTGTGTGGTATGGTCAAAGGAGAGTGACCGATTGCAGGCATGGGGCAATAACGGTGAAGTACCTCGGCGGCCGCAACAAATCTATATCTATAAATGTTAATGTCTGTTCGGTGTACGTTTATCACGTCTGAACGACAACACAAAGAGCTAAAAATTTGTACAGTTACTAATGTCTACCCGGGGAAGGCTTTAGGCACGGTTTTATGGCGATCGGATAGCTATTTATCTATCTATATTAATGTGATTGTCTGTTCGGTGTACGCTTATCACGTCCGAACTAAAAGACGCAGAGTCTTAAACATTTGAACAGTTACTGATTTATACCTGAGGAAGGTTTTAGGCACGGTTTTATAGCGATCTGATAGACATTTAGTAATTTGAAGAATATAACGCGAAATGTGGAACAATAATTACTCTTTGAAAATTATATTTACTCTTTGAAAATCGTTTTATTGGTTGCATTGTTGTTTGATGGTAGATAATGATAAAAGGGTGGGGTATATTTGGATGGAAAGTTATCGATGTATATAAAATTCTACGCGTGTGTGTGTGTGTGTGTGTGTGTGTGTGTGTGTGTTTGTGTGTTTATATTTCGCTCTGCAGCGAAAACTACAAAATGCGAACGAATGGTCTGTGTGTAATTGTTGTCCGAAGTCTCCCGTTGTACACCATAGCAGTTCCATGCCGATAGCTATAAGGTGCCGGCCGCGGTGGCCGAGGTGACTGAGGCGCTCCAGTCACGGTCAGCACGGCCACTACGGTCGGGGGTTCGAATCCCCCCTCGGGCATGGATATTTGTGCCGTCCTAGTTCGTAAGTAGTTCATAGGTAGTTTGTAAGTTTAGGGACTGATGACCCCGTAGTTAAGTCCCATAAGCTTAACAAACATTTGAACATTTTTTGCTATAAGGTGGTGGAAGATATGGTGGTTGAAAGTCGTCAAATTATAAAAAAATTCGGACTGAAGGCCAGCGAAGACGTTTGCGACTCTATAGCAAGGAGGTTACATACAGTGAAACGTGATGCCACAGACCATATCTTTGGTCTATGCGTGCTACAATGTTTTCAGCTCTTTCTCTGTAAGGATAAGCATACGAATAAGGAAATATAAGAATAAATAAATAACGCAGTAAAAAAGAAATTTCTTTTAAAAATTGATTTCACGTTTCTCGCATTATCTATCAATCAACCAACACGCGAGCGGAGCCGCGGTTTAAGCTATTTGTAAATATAATGCAAAAGAAAATTACAAATAATCAATGTTATTACATACTCATGGACCAAATGATATTAAATTTTATATCAATAGTGCAAGTTTATTTGATTTTGTTGCTTTCTATTTGACATGATACGTAGGACATCAGAGACGAACGAATCCAGAAGGTAGTGACTGTCGTATATGTAGTCACTGTGGTAGACAGAAATTTCAATCGGTCCTGGAAACGTCGTTGGATAGCCGAAAGTTACAAGGCGACCGATCACGAAAAACAGGAAATCCTGGCCCGAGTCGCAGCTAGGCACTAATTTTCATACGTCTCTACTGGGTAATTCACCTATATCTAATACAGGAGCTGGAAATTCGATATTGCGAGTAAACTTTCAATATCAATTATTTCGGTCACTGTAATTCGTCAACATTGAGGAAAAAGGAAGCAGTGATGATGTGATACAAAGCTTTAGTTGTGACGCCCCTTCCCGGTTTTCGGCTCATTGGCGAGACCGTCCGTTACCCTCGACCCTATAAACCAGGTGAAGTTAGACGCGGTCTTCTACTTATTAAATTATTTAATTTAAATAATTTAATAAAAAACAGCGTCCTTGGTATCAATTTACAATGTCTCTAAATGAAATATGACGCAGCGGACACAAAAAATTATAAATGGTTGATATAAGCGGTCTACTTCGTTACGCAAGTAATCTTCGCTACATCACCATCGGTAAAGGAACCATTAAGTCCATTTGTATTGGTGAATCTAGATATACATAAAGATTCGCCCTAATACGGACGATAAGGATATTTCGCCACAATTACTTTGCCTCTTTGCCCTAGTTATAGATAAATATGTTCTCTCAGTGAAAAGCCTTGAAAACTATTAGCTCTACAAACTAACATATGAATTATCACGAAAGATCTAGTGTCAACCCAGAAAAAAGAACTAAGTGACCAACGGGTGCGTTGTAGAACTTAATTTAGTTGATTTGAAACTGGGCTACAAATCTGAATCTGGTAAGACTAAAAAACTGAATGTGTAATGGGTACTGAACTTCTACTGACAAGAAATTATTATACGCCTATTACATGTGAAAACATTCACCCGCCTTTAATCAGAATACCATTACTTATAGCTATGAAAGCCCTACAGGGTCGTAAATATTATATAGCACCGTATTTACTTCTCAGTGGAAGACTTTTTAGTTGAAACTATCTTGTATTTATTAATTTTTTGCTTGCTGTTACAGACACCTCAGACAAATAAGTCGTATAAATAATCTTCAAATAGGATTTGATCAGCATAATGTAAAAACTAACAAGAAACTAAAGAATATGCAGGTAAAATAAATTGCTACGTCCCTATTTTAAACACTGAAGCAAAATTGGTACGTCTTGCCAATGTATGAATTTTTTTTTCCAATTCCGAAAATACTGTGGGAGGGGGGGGGGGGGCGGCCCCGAGTGGCAGAAATCCACGCACCCCCACCCCCTCTCGGGCATGAGTGTGTGTTTTGTTCTTAGGTTACCCATTAACGCAGTTTAAGTAGTTTGTAAGCTAGGGACTAATAACTACGCAGTTAAGTCCAACCGATTAACATACATATGAACATTTGATATATAAATGCGTTTGCTCCTTATTTATGATATCTACAACGTCATATAGATTAGATGTGTCGTAATTTAAAAGTGACGCGCTATGCCGTATGATTTTAAATTACAACATACGAAGGAGCCTATGTAGTTTATATGGCGTTGTAGATATCATAAATAACGAGCAGACGCGAATTCTTATACTGTATATCATGACACGATTGAAGTGTACAGTCGTAAATACTGCATTGAAAGTCGTTATTTTTTAAAATGTAGAGATCAGAAGAGGACAACTGAGTTTGTCGAAACCGATTATCTGAAATAAAATATAAAACGAGCGATCTTGGCATATATATTTCTCAACAAATGCATATTGCTTTCTTTCCAATACCGCACTGCAGCCTGCCAACGAAAGTACAACATTGAGTACAACTCTATATGAAATAGGTTCCCGAGTATAAGAGTGGCTCAAAGACTTCTTGTATAATACAAGCCAATGTGTTGTTCTCGAAACTGAGTATTCATCAGAGACAAGGGTGTTATCAGTTAAATGTCATAGGAGCGTTATACATCAGAGCAACCCACGGAGTGTCAGTTGGACAGGGCAAAGCGACCACATTTTTGTTACCTGAGGTTGCCATTTTGAGGCGTTTCTGTAGCCGAATGTCGCCATTTCATGAAATTTATAAGATAACCGCCTCCCACTATTACTAATCACCACGTTATATGTACCAAAAAATTTATAATTGCAGTGAATTACAGTAACGGAAGGTCCATATTGGAATGTCAAGAACGAATCTCTCATATAATATGAAATTGTTGCCATGCTAAATTTATTAATGGTGTATAACAATACAATAAAAGTCAACCTACAGAACTAAAATTAATGAGAGAGTACAGTATTATGTCAGTAGTCGTGTCCAACATTTCAGGGAGGATGCCAAGGGATACGGGTTGTAGACCTCCCATGGATACATTGGATAAAACTGCTTCAGATGTCAACAGAGTCAATAATTTCTTATAATTTTGTAACAATATAGGTTGAAATTTAATGGAAACGTGCTATTAGAAAAGAATAAAAAGAATAAATTTTCTTTTATTTTTTACTTTGAACTCCGCAGTAGTTGAAAAAAAAATTACTTTAATACATCAGAGTTGTCGGCAGAGGACCCCAACTCCTCTTTTATACCCCCCCCCCCCCTTCCGCAGCTACCCAATTAGCGCCCCTTCCTTGTGTAACTTCTAGAACCGTCACTGCCAGGTTCATTTTTGTTGTTGCGTAACTGGAAGATCTACAGAGAACAACAGAACGCATATTTTCAAACTCTTGAAAAAAAAATGTTCAAAATGTTTGTATAGCTTATGGGACTTAACTACAGGGTCATCAGTCCCTAAAGTTACAAACTACTTACGAACTCGCTAATACTAAGAACGGCACAAATATCCATGCCCGAGAGGGGATTCGAACGCCCGCCCCTAGTAGCCGTGCAGACCGGGACTGGAGCGCCTCAGTCCCCTCAGCCACCGTGGCCGGCTCAAACTCTTGATTTCTGCTCATAGTTTGCAAGGTGTCTTATGTGAGGGCTTACAGTTATTACATGTTGTTACCAAATTGTCTTGCTACGATTCTGCAGATAACAGTATTCATAGTTTTTAACACATGTGCTGCAAGCTACTATAGCTGGCAATATGTAAGATGGCATAGAGGTGGAGCGATAGTGGAAGCATGGAGGGGAGGAACTGCGGCGGAGTGCCAACAGTGGAGCCTGCAGGAGAAACACTGCGTTACTCGCTGCCAGCCACGGGCGTACAGTATGAACATTATTGGCTGTTATTGCAGTAACGGAGGGAGATGCGCAGAACGGCGGAGAACTGCGCCGTCTTCGTACGTGACGACGACTATAGTCGCTTCTCACACAGGTGCAGTCTTGAGACTGACCGCGAAGGTGAATCACGTGGGGTGGGGTAACGAGGCGTGACAAAGAGCCCTGCTGTGGCGAGTAATACGCAGAGGTATCCACAGTCACACCGGTGCGAATTATTAAATTATTTGATTTGATTTTTCCAGGGAAGCCAAAACAGTCTTGGTCCAACCCGCCACTGCCCGCACCGAAACTAAGTTTATTGTGCGGTATCGCTCCCTGTATATCTAGTAAAGCCAACCAATGCCCTTGAACAGTGCAAGGACTCCCTTTACCAGTTCTTTATTAGACACAATTTCTTCGGGTCTGGTTGTCCCAAATGTTCTGTGCCTTTTACTCTCCAATGCAATGCATTCAAAGATTAAATGTGATGCAATTTCATCACCGTCATCACAGATCCTACATTTAGGGTCCTCTTCTGTTATTCCCATTGTATGTAGGTGTTTTTTGAAATTCCCATGGCCTGTCAGAAATCCAACCATGAGTCTAATCTCTCTCCTGTTCAGGCCCAGGATTGCAAAGCTTCTAAAACATGGGTTTGGAATCATTACCTTGCCATGTTTTTGTTGATAGACTTTGGTCCAATATTCTACGTGCTGTCTTCTGAGCCAGTTACGTAGCTCCAATTTGATCATTGCCTTGGTGATTGTCAGGACAGGTTCCGGTCCAATACATGGAGTCTCTGCCTCCATCCTGGCTAATCTGTCGGCATGTTCGTTGCCACTGATCCCTGAGTGGCCAGGGACCCGCAATAGGTTTACTCTATTGCTTTCCCCTAGCTCCACCAGAACCCTGTGACATTCTGCAACCATTTTAGACCTTGTTGCAGGAGCTGCCAGTGATCTCAGGGCTGCCTGGCTGTCTGAATAGATATAGATGCTACGATCTTTGTAGCATCTACGCAAATTCTCCTCCGCACATGCCCTGATGGCAGTGATTTCGGCCTGGAATACTGAGGCCAGTTTCCCTAGAGAGATGACGCCCTCCAATCTTGGCTGCACCCTGTATACCCCGCCCCCAACGCCTTGGTTTGATTTTGACCCGTCAGTGAACCAGACAATATGCCTCGTACGGTGTCGAACTATTTTCTCCCACTGCTCCCTACTTCCAATTGTTATATTGAAAGGCTTGTTGAAGCAGTATGGTGTTATAATATAGTCGGCTGGCATTTCCCCAACCTTTCCTATATTTACCTCACTATTTTAGTGTGTGATTCTGGATATCCCAAAGAGTCCCAGTTGTTGCCAGATTTGAGTCTGTATGCACCAGCCGCTGCCTCCATCTTGACCCAAAGGTGTAATGGGGGCATATCCAGCATGGTTTCCATCCCAGCAGTTGGTGTGCTGCTAATTCCGCCTGTTATGGCTAAGCAGGCTAATCTCTGCACCTTACCAAGCTCCTTAGCAGCAACTTGCTGTTCTACCTTCTTCCACCACACGACCGCCCCATAAGTGATCCTGGGTCTAATCACCGTGGTGTATATCCAGTGCATATCCTTGGGGCTCAGGCCCCAATTTTTGCCACAAGCTCTCCTGGTATTTACTAGAGTACCTTTTGCCTTGGAGCAAAAATTCCTGATGTGAGGGTTTCTCATCTAGGGTAACCCCTAGATATTTCACTGTCCCCTTCACAGGTAGCGCTTCATTGAAAAGCTTTAGATTCCAACTTGAATGTTAGATGTGATTCTTTGTGAATGGTACAACAACAGTCTTCTTAGGACTAACCCCCAGATCCTGTTTTCTGCACCAGTCTTGCAAAATGTCCAACGCACCTTGTGCCATATTCTATACTGTGTCACTAAATTTGCCAAGTATTACTATGACAAGATCATCTGCGTATCCTTGGCAAAAGTACTGCCTAGAGTTTAATTCTCCAATGAGATCATTAAATTGATAAAAACCGCTATATAATACAGTACATTCACATGTTAGGAGAAGCGTACTGGTCATAAACACTGCGTACGCTATACAGTTTTAATAAACGCGAATACTTTTACACAAATAATGTTTGTCGTTACTAGACGGAAAACTTTATACGTGTTAAATTGAAATTTAAAATGATTATATGCAACGCAAAGAAAACTATTTACGTCGCCTAAAAGTCGCGGATTTTCGGGTGAAATATCGACCAAATGGCGATAGTCGCATTAGCTTCTTAAAATGACACAAAATTCTAACTTAAGTGGCCGAAAAGGGTACATATCTCCCAATCTCTTCTCCCTGGGGCGGGTGAAGTGACGTTCCGGCTGCCTCGGGTTTGTTCGGCGCCTCTCGGAAGTACTCGCTGCGGCGCGACGTTTCCGGCTTTTTACGGTACGAATTTTTTCCAAATGGCAGCGCCCATATCCCTAAGTTTCCTGGTGACAAGAAAATGCACATTTTGTAAAATTCATTTCAGATTTACAAGAAACACAAGAATAGTTTTCAAATCGTTTTTAAGAGACTGCCAAAAGTAGTATATTATATGTTTTTTGGAGGCTTTTCAGTTCTATTTGTTGTGTTAGATGAAAGTTCCCTGACCATTTGCAGATGGAACTGACACATTTGCAGTGTAGTTTTAGTTCGTAAGACAAAACAAATAATAATACATCAATATAGTTCAGGAGATACTCGCTCGGTTAGCTCTGTGGTCTAACCCAGCACTTTCCGACCCCGGTTCGAATCCGCCTGACTAATCAACGAAGGGGTCTGAGTGCCAGCTAGCCTGGGTGTGGTTTTTAAGCGGTTTTCCACATCCACCTAGGTGAATACCAGGTTGGTACCCGAGTCCCTCAATTACGCGATTCGCAAACATTTCGTAATACTTTATACTTTCACACATATAACACTATACACAGATATTTTAGGTACACATTTCCTCCCGAGGGAATAGGGTGGCGACAGGAATGGCATCCGGCCACCCTTAAACATTAACACGCCAAATACGGATTAACAAAGCCGACCTTGTATGTGCGAAAACATGGATAAAAAGAAAGAAAACAGTTCAGGAGATCTATGAAGATCTAAAAGATTTTCGAGATATATAAGGCTGCAAACATTGTATACATGTTTTTCAATTATGAAATTAAGTAAGTAGCCTACGATTACAAGATGACTATCTGATAAACTGTCTCAGCCTGTTTCTACCAAATATCAGTTTTATTACATCATCCTCGAATCAAAAGTAATTAAATAATTACTGTCTGTAATATATTTTGTTAACATTTGCAGACACAACACTGCCGGTAGAGAAGTGCTGGCTTTTTTTTTGCAGATATTTTAGTGCCTACGTCATACTTTCTAGGTAGGGAAAGGTTTATCACATTTATATTACATTATTAAAGGCTTACAATTAGTGCTGTTTCTTCATTTTTAATTGTGTAAATACTGTTAATGCTAAAGAAACTATTAACAATATGTTTATATATTTATATCTGTAAATTTGATACATGTAATATACACTCCTGGCCATTAAAATGGGTACACCACGAAGATGACGTGCTACATATGCAAGATTTAACCGACAGGAAGAAGATGCTGTGATATGCAAATCATTAGCTTTTCAGAGCATTCACATAAGGTTATCGCCGGTGGAGACACCTACAACGTGCTGACATGAGGAAAGTGTCCAACCGATTTCTCATACACAAACAGCAGTTGACCGGCGTTGCCTGGTGATACGTTGTGATGCCTCGTGTAAGGAGGAGAAATGCGTACCATCACGTTTCCGACTTTGATAAAGGTCGGATTGTAGCCTATCGCGATTGCGGTTTATCGTATCGCGACACTGGTGCTCGCGATCCGACGACAGAAGAATATGGAATCAGTGGGTTCAGGAGGGCAATACGGAACGCCCAACGGCTTCCTATCACTAGCAGTCGAGATAATAGGCATATTACCCGCATGGCTGTAATGATTCGTTCAGTGAGGTCTCGATCCCTGAGTCAACAGATGGGGACTGTTGTAACTGACCATGTATGTTCACCAGCAACCTGGTTTATTTATATAGAGCATCACAATGATAGAGCTGAGGCTTCGCTCTACACAAGTGTGAATTCACAAGTCACAGTTCACTACAGAGGTTACGCTAAAGTACAATTTACAAGTCCGTAGCGTGAATTCCCGAAGAAAGTCCGCAGGTAGACTTCAGTATTCGTCACTCCGCACTCCGTCCAAGAGGGTGAACAACTTCGGCGTTGACGGTCGCTGCGCCGGTTTATTTTCCGTATTGCGGCTGTGTGCTTGCACCGCAACGTCCAATCAGGACGCGGCGTAAAGATATTGGGAGGTACGGCGCCCCCTGCAAGAAGTAGCTCGGTGAAGATATCGATAATCGCCGTACCTCTCTGGTTTACATGCCATCTTTGAGTTGCCCCAGGACTTAGGCAACCGTTGACTGGTTAGCTCCGGCGTTGGTGTCGTTGCGGCACTGGCAGGCGATGCCGGTGCTGTAGGCTGCTGCCGCAACAGATGGGGACGTTTGCAAGACAACAACCACCTGTACATACAGTTCGACGACGTTTTCAGTAGTATGGACTATCAGCTCGGAGACCATGGCTGCGGTTACCCTTGACACTACATCACAGACAGGAGCGCCTGCGATGGTGTACGCAACGACGAACCTGGGTGCACGAATGGCAAAACGTCATTTTTTGGACGAATCCTGGTTCTGTTTACAGCATCATGATAGTCGCATCCGTGTTTCTCGACATCGTGGTGAACGCACATTGAAAGGGTGTATTCGTCATCGCCATATTGGCGTATCACCTGGCGTGATGGTATGGAGTGCCTTTGGTTACTCATCTCGGTCACCACTTTCAACAATGGCCGTTACATTTCTGATGTGTTACGACCCGTGGCTCTACCCTTCATTCGATCCCTGCGAAACCCTACATTTCGGCAGGATAATGCACGACCGCATGTTGCAGGTCCTGTATGGGTCTTTCTGGATACGGAAAATGTTCGACTGCTGCCCTGTCCAGCACATTCTCCTGATCTCTCACCAACTGTAAATGTCTGGTCAATGGTGGCCGAGCAACTGTCTCGTCACAATACGCCAGTCACTATTCTTGATGAATTGTGGCATCATGATGAAGCTGTATGGGCATCTGTACCTGTACACGCCATCCAAGCTCTGACTCAATGCCCAGGCGTATCAAGGCCGTTATTACGTCAGAGGTAGTTATTCGATTGTGCTCTGTGAAAATACTACCAGGAGAGCTAATTTTTCATTCCTTTTCTCCTATTTTCTATTATTTTTCCTTATCTACCTTTTCCTACTACACAGTTCCAGTCTCCCCATCACATCCACATCTACATGGGATACTCTGCAAATCACAATCAAGTGCCTGGCAGAGGGTTCATCGAACCACCGTTAAAGTTGTCCTCTCCCTTCTGCCTGATTAACTTCTTTTATCTCATCATTTTTTTA
This sequence comes from Locusta migratoria, assembly GCA_026315105.1. NCBI lineage: Eukaryota > Metazoa > Arthropoda > Insecta > Orthoptera > Acrididae > Locusta > Locusta migratoria. Next base: position 346,168,498 of record CM048745.1, read on the forward strand.
AATATCCTTATCATCGGCAAAGCTAGTTGGGGTGTAAAATTGTACTATTGTGGTCAGTGTTGCCTTCCTGTTTATCTTGGCTACTATAATGCGTTCACTATGCTGTTCGTAGTAACTTATCCACATTCCTATTTTCTAATTCAATGTTAGACCTGCTCCTGCGTAACCCCAAACTGAATTTGTATTTATAATCCTGTTCTCATCTGACCAGAAATTCTATTCGTCCTACTATCGACCTTAAGTAAGCCCCACCATATCTAACTTCAACCTATCCACTTCTCTTTTAAAATTTTCTAACTTACCTACCCCATTAAGAGATAGAACATTCCACGACCCGTAGAAGGTCTGTTTAGTTATTCCTTATGACAAAATCCTCCTGAGAAGTCCCCGCCAGAGATCCGAATGGGGGACTAATTTACCTCAGGAATATTTTATCCAAGAGGACGCCAGCATCATACGACAAAGCTGCATGTCGTCAGTAAAAGTAACGGCTGTAGTTTCCCCTTGCTTTCAGCCGTTCGCAGTAACTGTGTGGCAAAGCCACATTAGCTGATGTTACAAGGCCAGCTCAGTCACTCATTCAGGCTGTTGCCCCTGTAACTACTGAAAAGGCTGCTGCCCCTCTTCAGGAACCACACGTTTGTCTGGCCTCTCCACAGATACCCCTCAACTATGGTTGCACCTATGATACAGCTATCTGCATCGTTGAGGCACACAAGCCACCCCATATCGGCAATATTTGTAGTTCATGGAGGTAGATCTTTTGTATTATCGCGATATAGGGGGAATAGTGTCACAGAAATGATGTACAGGTTAGGGTGGAAAACATTAAAAGAAATACGTGATTCGTTACGAAATTTCTGTTCAGAATGCGAACATATTTTGTTAGTACCCACTTATATAGGGAGATATGACCATCTTTTAAAGTAAGAGAAATAAGGTCGAAAACAGAAAGATTGATGTGATCCTTTTTCATGCGCGCTATTAGAGAATGGAACGGTAGAGAAATATCATAAAAGCAGTTCGATGAACCCTTCACCATGTACCCTACATAAATGCGATTAGCGGAGTATTAATGTAGACTGAAGTTGCCTTGTAAATAAAGGAAGGCAAAACGAATATGGCGAGAGAAACTTGTTGTTTCTCAGTAGCATAGACGGACCCAAGATAAATATCTGCTCATTATCTTAACTTTGTTTACAACATAAATCAATCAAATGTGAAGGCCGTAAACTCAACAAAATACCTAGGAATTACTATTACTTCAGACCTAAAATGGAAAGAACACGTACATAATATCGTGGGAAAGGCGAACCAGAGACTGCGTTTTATTGGCAGAATCCTTAAAAGATGCAACAGAACTACTAAAGAAACTGCATACACTTCGCTTGTCCGTCCATTTTTGGAGTATTGCAGCCCAGTGTGGGATCCTTATCAGGTGGGTTTGACGGAGGACATCGAAAGAGTCCAAAGAAGGGCAGCTCGTTTCGTATTGTCACGATACAGGGGAGACAGCGTTACGGAAATGATACAGGATCTGGGATGGGAATCATTACAACAACGGCGCTTATCGCTGCGACGTGGGCTACTTGCGAAACTCCAATCGCCAACATTCTCCTCCGAATGCGAAAATATATTGTTGACTCCCACTTACATAGGTAGAAATGATCAAATGTTCAAATGTTTGTTAAGCTTATGGGACTTAACTACGGGGTCATCAGTCCCTAAACTTACAAACTACTTATGAACTACTTACGAACTAGGACGGCACAAATATCCATGCCCGAGGGGGGATTCGAACCCCCGACCGTACTGGCCGTGCTGACCGTGACTGGAGCGCCTCAGTCACCTCGGCCACCGCGGCCGGCAGAAATGATCATCAGAATAAAATACGAGAAATCAGAGCTCGAACAGAGAGATTCAGGTGTTCTTTCTTCCCGCGCGCTATTCGAGAATGGAATGGGAGATAAATAGTATAATTGTGGTTCGATGAACCTTCTGCCAGGCACTTAAATGTGATTTGCAGAGTATCCCATGTAGATGTAGAACCTGGTAGGTTTGTGCAGCATGTCATTTCTACTTTTTAAATTGTAAGTGTCGAAACTTCATGACATATTAAAACTATGTGTCTAAGCGCGACTCGAAGCCAGAAGCTTCGCATTTCACTGCCAAGCGCTCTACCGATTAAGCTACCCGAGCACGACTCACGGCATGTCCTTAAAGCTTGACTTCCCGCAGTACCACGCCTCGGCTCAGTCGTTAAAGAGCTTGCCCGCGGAAGTCAGAGATTCTGGGTTCGAGTCCCAGTGCGCCGTGTGGGATACAGTTTAAATGTACCAGGATGTTTCATACAGTGCACACTTCCCTGCAGAGCGAAAATGCCGTTCTAGAAACACCTCTCCTCCTTCCCCGTCTGTGCCCTAGCCAACTCTCCACAATATCCATTCTACCAGCGATGTTAATCATACAAGGTTCGCAGGACGTGAAATCACATTTTAAGTGCAAAGCAGAGAGTTCATCGAAGCGCATTCATGATATTTCTCTACCATTCCATTCTCTAAAAGCGCACGGGGAAAAGGAACACCTAAACCTTTCCTTTTTAAATCTCTTTTCTCTTATTATTGTCTTAATGTCTCCCTATGTGAGTGGGTGCTAACAAAATGTGTTCGCAGTCGGAACGAAATTTCGCGAATAGATCTCGCCACGACGAATAACGCCTTTATTTTCATGCTTTCCCCACAACTTTTGCATCATTTCTGTGACACTCGCTCCACTATATCGCGATAATACGAGACGAGCTGACCTTCTCTGAACTTTTTCAAAGTCCTCCGTCAGTTCCACCTAGTGAAAATCCCACAATGCGCAGCCGGACTCCAAAATAGGGCGGACAAGTGTAGTGTAGGCACCTTCCTTAGCAGATCTTCTAAATGTTCCGCCAATTATATGTAACCTTTCGTCTGTCTTCTCCGCGATATTTTCAATGTGTTCTTGGTGGGACACATCCTGAGACATCAAGGAATCGCCAACTTAGCATTACAAGGAAGTGTGTGGAGTAAAAATGGTAGTGGGAGACCGAGGGACGAATACAGTAAGCAGATTCAAAAGGATGTAGGTTGCCGTTCTTATTCTAGGATGAAGTGGATTGCACAGGACAGGGTAGCGTGGAGAGCTGCATCAAAGCGGTCTGAGGACTGAAGACCACCGCAACAACAACAACAACACTCCAACTGGTGGAAGTGACGTCGTGAGGACGAGCCGTGAGGCGTGGTCGAGTAGCTCAGTCGGTGCGTTCGGTGAGAGGGCTGACAGCCCAGTGTAATAAAAAACGGAGCCGAATATCATAGATCAAAGTAGAAAAAGAATACAAAGGTCCAGGAAGAACCGATTTACACCCCCACCACACACACACACACACACACACACACACACACACACACACACACACACACATATATATATATATATATATATATATATATATATATATATATATATATATATATATATATATATATACCCGGCATTGCCCGGGTGTTTATTTATCCTACGCTCTCTTAGTCCACATCCCCTTCCCCCCTCTCTTTGCATCCACCTCTTTCTCTCCCATCTCTCTGTTCGTTTCCACCTTTCCCTATGTTCTGCAGGGTACACTCTGTCATGTACCATTCAAACATATTTATGTACCCAGTGATCTTCCTCTTGGTTTAACGGTCAATTGTCCACAAAATTCACAAGTCTTGGAGCAAAACTATGCATTTTGTGAAATTCCGTAAGTTCAGTACCCTCCGCCATGCACCGAGCGAAATTTTATACAGACAATGACATTCCTCTTGATTTTAAGGTAGGGGGTGCAAATTTTCATTAATATCGGAACGAAACTATAGATTCCTATGCAATAGAAACGTAGGGTCACATTGAACAACGTACTTTGTTGTTCTTATATACTCCGGTTTTACTTCATACAACCCTTGTTCTAAGAAATTATATATATATATATATATAAAATAAAGGATCTGTGAAAGCGGTCGAGCCGTTCTCAAGTTATGGGGCGATCAAAGTATTTAGGGATCCATTTTTATTTTGCAAAGTACCTTCCCCCATGAACCGTATGAAACTTAAGGTAGACGGTGACTTTCCTCTTGTTTTGAAGGTCAAGCGTGCGAAATTTCGTGAAGATCGAAATGAAACTGTAGATTTCGTGAATCTGTGGGAGATTTATGCTCGGCCATGCACCTATCACAAAATACCTTCTTAGCTGACGTTTTCTACCTTTAAACTACGTTCCTGGCAAATTTCAGCTTCGTAGGTGAAGTAGTTTTCGAGATTTCGTGTTTAGTCAGTGAGTGAGTGTCCTTTTGTTTTTATATAGATTGAGATTAAGGAAACATATTGCTTAATTTTGGATGCAAAAGAATTAATGGAGACTTGCAGATAAATAGTAACATGCAAATCTGTAATGCTAACTTTATTTGATACGAGGTCATGCCTGAAGCGACAGTTTTACGGCATCTACAGCGAAAATGTTGTGAGCAGTAGACCTTTCATCATTTTGTGTGTGGTGGCGGGGTGGGGGTCAGTTACAAAACGCTTCATAAACGTCCGATATTTCATGCAAACTTTGTTGCCGGTCCCTAACTACTTCCATTTTCCAATAACTGACGCATAAGTCTGGGAATTCTTACGTGGTGGCCGCTCATTATTTATGACGTCATATCTCCTGAGCTATGTGTCGTGCTCTTTTGTTTTTAGGTCAGGAACCTTCGTGAGCGTACAGTGAACAGTTCACAGAAGTTTCATTGCAATCGAATCAATGGTTTATGAACACATAGATGACATACAGACAAACATATATATGAAGTAATTTATCCATTTCAGCAACTGTTCAGCTTATAAATTAATAAAATTCAGCAAAAAGTTGCTTGTGATTATTTATTTTTGACGACCGAAATAATCACAAGCAACTGGCTGCTATAATATGGGGAAAAGGTTTGGTAGAACGCTTGCCCGTGAAAGACAAAGGTCCTGAGGTTCGAGACTCTTCCAGCACACAGTTTTCATGTGCCGGGAGATTTTATATCAGCGCACAGAAAAATATTAGAAAAGACGGCGTTCATTTAATTGTTCGTGAACGAATTTTCACAACCCCTGTCGACTAAGGGAGCTAATCAACTACTGTAGACTAAAAGCTGGGAACCAGAATGAAAACTGCTTCTATAGCAGCGCGGCGAATATCTCATTCAGAATGTAAAAGAGGAAATTAAAAATGTTCAAATGTTTGTAAATCTATCGGACTCAACTGCATGGTTATTAGTCCGTAGCTTACAAACTACTTAAACTAAGGTAAACTAACCTAGGGACAACAGAAACATCCATTCTCGAGGGGGGGGGGGACTCGAACCCCCGAGGGGTAAGGCCGCACGCAACGCAGTACGGCGTTCGAGTGCGCACGGCTAATCTGCCGAGACAGAGGAAACTTGTAGCCTTATCGTGCAGTTTCGAAAACATTTCAATAACGTTTTGGTGATTTTTTACGCTTTCCTAAGAGCAAACCCTAATTTCTGTGGACAATAAGGCCTAAGTGGGGTTCAAGCTGTAAAATATAAACTGTTTGTAGCTTCTACTCATCGTTGGCACATTTTTGTGAAGAAAAATCGGAAACTGTCATTGTCCTCGACAGAATTTTGATTATGTTTAGGTGTCACTTAAACAATTTTTCAAAAACAAGGAAGAAAACGAAGAGACGCAATATGAGGCTAATTCACTCCGCAAAAAAAAAAAAAAAAAAAAAAAAAAGAGAGAGAAACTGGAGACGACTCAGTTGGTGATGTTTCGGAATGAAGTGTTGTGAGACAACTCTGATGCATACTCTGGAAAAAAAATGTTATGTCTGTTGCATGAGTTTCGCCACAAATGGACCACGAGGAAACTTAAGAACAGCAGAATGAAGTAGGAACCCAAACACCTAAAATATTCGAAATAAAGTGGCATAGCACAGAAAAACGCACTTGAAAATTGGAATCATTTTCCGAAGAGCGTCGTGCTAAATTAATAAAATATCGCGACTGGTAGCAGTATTTCATTTTATAAACAGATCCATTGGTATCACAATCGTAGGTGTTCAGCCGCGGCGGATTAGCCGAGCGCACTGGGGCGCCGTGCTGCGGTGAGCCCGACCGGTCGCCGTCGGGGGGTTCAATGATGATGATGATGATGATGATGATGATGATAGCGGGTTTTTGGGCGCTAGATATCTAGGTCTTTAGCGCCCTATCAAATTAAAGAATATAAGGACCAACAAGAGTGAACAGTAAGGAGACAAAGGACAGCGATCTAGCAAGTAACACGCGCAGCTGAAGTGAAATACATAGGTGAACAGTAGACTGGAAGTTGGTGAAAAGTACCCCAAAGCTGGAGAAAGAGTTAAAATTACTACGCTGAGGAACATGGCCGGCTCACCACAGCGATACAAAAGGTTGAGCCAGCCACGCTGCAACATATTAAAACCTCCAGCCTAAAGGTTTAGGCCAGAGTTGGGACAAATCACAAAATTTTAAAGCTTTTCGCACACACACTTCGTCATTACCTAAAATAGAGGGCAAAAGTGCACCAAGATTCGCCGCAACCCTCTGTGTACGATATAAATCACATTCAATTAAAATGTGGCGGACAGTAAGCTGCACGCCATAGGCATCACACAGCGGGGGCTCCTCCCGTCGAAGTAGGAAACCATGCGTCAGTGGACAGTGCCCAATGCGGAGGCGTGTAATGGCGACTTCATCCCGCCTAAGAGGTCGACAGGAGGAACGCCACGGACGGACAGTGGGCTTCAGGTAGCGCAGCTTATTGTGAGTCACTGAGAGCCAGTCCTCCTCCCACAACTGCAGGGACCGCAGCCGCAACAGGCAAGAAATATCCCGCAAGGGAACAGGGCACTGTGTCACATCAGGGGCGCTGCGGGCCTCTTTAGCAGCCCGATCTGCATCTTCATTACCGTGAATGCCCACGTGTCCCGGCACGCAGTAAAACAACACCTCCTTCCCGCGTCGCTGAAGGAAGGACAGTTCGTCACGTATGTGCTGCAGCAAGGTCTCAGACGGATATAACTCGCCCAACGACTGCAGTGCGCTGAGAGAATCGGAGCAGAGAAAAATCGTCCGCCACGAGCACGACGTAGCTGCTGTAGTGCCTCCCAGATCGCATGGAGCTCTGCAGAGTAAACAGAGTAATTCTCGGGAAGGCGAATCTTGGTGACACGGTCGAGGAACACAACCGAACATCTGAGTCCCCATGTTTGGATCCATCAGTAGCTTCGTTCGAAGAGTTGCTTTCTGACTACCGCGCATGCGCAGTTCGAATGTTCGTGTTTGAAGAGCACCTGGCGCCGAATCTGGCTACTTGATAAGGGGCGCCAGCTATTCGAAGAGCTGCTAGCAAGCAGAGCCAAGTAGCCAGATGCTGCCCGAGGAAATTCTTCTGGCTGCCAGATTCGCGCATGCGCGTAGCTCTTATATTTGTGGTGGGGATACACGACGCGCCCTTTTTCAAAATGGAAGTTAGCTAAGAAGTGGACACATTATAGACTATTGTGTGTTTCTTCTGTAATTGTACGGTATTATTTATTCTTATAAAATCACCCATAGAAGGTAACATAATTCAAAATTACATTCGTTTCAAATGTCGAACAATTCAGATTTCGTCTCCAGTGACGTTGATTTCTACGCAATGTTGTTGCGCCGAAATAAAAGACTGGGACCAGATTTTTATTTTTATTTTACTCAGTTCTACGTTTCTCAGATAAGGAATTTGTCCAATATTTTTTGCTGGGGAGGCCTCTGACAGAACATTTTAGGAATTTGGTTTCTTATATGCAGGGCCGGCGCAAGGCACGTGCGAAACGTGCGGCCGCACGGGGCGGCACTTTCCGGGGGGCGGCAAATATGCCGCCCTCCCCCCCCCCCCCCCCTTTTTTCTGTAGTACAAACTCAACATTCATGCCAGGAGGGGATTCGAAACCAAACCTCGGAGGGAGCGTCTTCGGGAACTGTGGCATGGCGTCTCGACTACCTGCTGGCCGCCCCTGTTGAACACGGGCAGGGAGGAGGGCTAATTTCTTGCTCGCCACTGCGGCAGCACCGTCATGTTTACGCCGGAGGGGAAGCAGTCTGGGACACACGCCAGTATTCTTATGAGTGCGTGTTACGCGCCATGCGTTTACTCACAACTAATTTCCCAGGAGACGAAATCAAATTTGGAAATTCGAATGCAATGTTCGATACTGCGCTTACATGTTAAGCCTGAAGAAATTTTGCTAAGCCCTTCAATGGCAGTTGAGTGTTTTATTCTTCCCGCGCTATGGAAAAAAATTGTTGAATATTACTACAGTCAGACATTTTCAACACCTACAATGGCTAGAAGTATTCCGAAAGGGTAAATACGCTGTGAGTAATTACAAGGGATAAAGACATTGATAGTACCCCTCGCATAAGTTGGGTTTCGACGTATTTTTGAAAATGTTTGCTATCCGTTTCTGAGTGATAGTTGGACGTTTTGGTTTTCGAGCCCTGAAACACCTGTCTCCGCCTGCATGAACACAAACTCTGACCAGCACTTTTGTGTGACAATACTACTCACGCACTATCACTTCGCCAACATTTATTTACCGTATAATGCGTGTGAATCCATGTTTCGTCTAGGTAAACTACTGGTCGCTCTTATTCTGAAGAAAACCTGAGAAAATATGCTCTTTTAGCAACAATGCCCTCTCGTTAATTTTGACACCTTGTAAAACGAAAATCCATAGACAGAACATTGCTTCTAACGGTTTCCTTGCTAGCTTTGAAGCTGATTTCTGTTTGACAAAAGTTGAGCAGTTTTCGCAAAGTTAGTATTTCTTTCTATTGTTCGTAATGCTATAAAAATTACTGCATGATAATACGTACTTATTGTGAGCTTCTTGCTTATTCTTCTTGGGCACTAGTTTAACCGTAGCCTCGCTGTACCTCGTCACGTGATCTACAGTAGTTCCTGGCACTGCCGCGTCACCACTTCGCCTTTCCAGACATTAGGTATTGTTGCGTTCTCTACAACGAAAACTACAGAAATCGTTTTGATAGTTGGCCGAGAGAGTCAAGATTGGTCAGAAGCACTTTCGTTGCGTTTCACAAGAACAGATGAATTGGTGCGTCCGATTTCTTGCAACTCGGGATGTAATAGGTACGTGATTTTCATGTAACCTACAATTAGTATTGCGCATGCACGTTACTCATAAGTTAGAATTTTTCTCCACCAAGAATGCAGAATAGGAAAATTTATTTTTCTTGTGATCTCTTACTTAAAAAATTGGCAACTCGGCAAATAAGCACGCGTCACCCCAATAGCTAGAATGAAAATAAAGCGCAGAAAAGTGACGTGATACGGCGATGACTAATTTGTTATCCATTATCCCATAATAAGACACGACAGAACTGACAAATGCAAGTGAGTTAACATATTTCGACTAGCATCAGTACCCGTCGATTCCCGAGTATGTATTTATTGCATTATTATGTTACTCCATCTCATTCTTCCTCTCTCCATTGTCTTCCGCCCCACTCTTCGCCGTTTCAACTGTTTTTATTTTCCATATCTTCATAGATTTCTGGCACAGAGTGGCTATTCTCAATGCTTTGAGTTACGTTTACATCTATACCGCCGTGCTGAACGTAACTGTCAACAGGACGGTTTAGATGTAAGCACATATTAAAAGCTTTGAGACTGGCCACTCAGTGGCCGAAACCTAGGTAGATCTGAAAAGTAAAAACAAAAATTGCGATTGATTGCTGACTTTTCCTACAGATTTGTTTAAATAAAATTTCACAGACGTTTTGTAAAAAAAATAAAAATAAAAAAAATTGCCTGGATGGGGGAGGGGGGGAGGCATTTAGCAGCTCGCACGAGGCGGCACTTGGGCTTGCGCCGGCCCTGCTTATATGTACCAGGACGCGGGAATGGGGGAGATACTCCTATTACAGCATAGTTTCTCTTTGTGGTTTGCTGGCCATGAAGCTGCACGTTTTCGTAATGCAGCAGACAGGTTCAATGTTTATCAGCTCGTTGTGTTTGGAAATTAAAAGAGCTGCAAAATCTATGAGTAGCATGAGTGTGAACGTTATAAAGTGATCAACTGCAGAGGCAACAGATGACACAGAATCCCATTTGCGCGAGACAGTAAATTCAACGTTGTTCTCTCAAAAACAGGACCTGGGCCTGTTAGTGACAATGTTTTTTGTATGCCCGTTACAGTCATCTCCGTTGGTTCTTGTACTACAGTGCGGTGAATGCTTTTCCCCAATTTTCTTTCAAATAAGCCGCCCTACCGCCCCGCAAAAGCTGTTTCAATCTCTCTCTGTGGTCCTTGGAGAACTCTATAATAGCTAATGTAGAGTTTCTGCACCACAAAGTTTCCTGTGTGCCGAACACTAATAGTTCCTGTGTGGGAGAAACAGCTAACTTATATACATAACCATATTCCACGAATTAGGAAGTACCTCCACCTGACAAGAAAATACAAAATGAGAACTCACGACAGTATTGTATAATAAGTTGACTCACGACATTAAACAAGTAACTAGTATGGACAGCTTTAAAAACAGTGTCAAAATGTTTCCAAATGTTCAAATGTTTGTAGAACTTATGGGACTTAACTACGGGGTCATCAGTCCCTAAGCTTACAAACTACTTATGAACTAGCTAAGACTAAGGACGGCACAAATATCCATGCCCGAGGGGGGATTCGAACCCCTGACCGCAGTGGCCGTGCAGACCGTGACTGGAGCGCCTCAGTCGCCTCGGCCGGCAAAATTTTTCCCCTTACAAAAAGTTATCATATGGCGAAACAGTATTTAAATAAAATATCTGAAAAAAGTACCAACAACGTTCCTTAATGAAATGCGAAACTGTATATTTTGTAAGTAGTTGGCCTATACTGTGCTATATTGTAAATATTTTTTATATAATATGTGTATCTTTAATTTAAGTATGCGTGTAAACATATTTGTTTTATGACGAAACCCATCTCATGTAATTTTCTAAATGATAAGTGGTGAATAAGCAAATGAAATCAAACATGATGTAAATAATATATTCGCGCCGTTGCTGTTCATTCTGCTGTCTTTTCACGCTACACTAGCGATGGTGGTGAACAGACTAACAAACGAAATGGGTGTTCGAAGAGCCCTAACACCAAGCATGCACACATGACGTCACCGATGCCGCGCATGCTCAGTAGCGCCCGTTTGCTGGCTCTCCAAGTAGCTTTCTGACAACTCTTCAAACAAAGCTAGTGTACACAACTGCGAAGTGGTGATGCCCATCTAAAACAGTTGAAAACGACGTTTGGTCCTTCTGTCGGGGGTTCAAGTCCCCCCTCGGGCATGAGTGTTTGTGTTGTCCTTCTATTAGTTCAAGTAGTTCGTAAGCTACGGACTAATGACCAAGCAGTTGAGTCCGATAGATTTACAAACATTTGCAGGCGTTCAAAAAAAACCATTTTCTAATTGATAAACTCAAATTATTCCTTAATTTTCCCACCGTACTTTCACAGAAATGTATTAGGCCTGCATAAAGCCAGGAAGGACCGAACGCCTTTTCCAGACCTGGGCCTCCAAACGAATTAACCGAGCCCTACCTGCGATAACCGCCGTGTCCTCAGTAGCAGTAGTAGTAGAGTCTATAGTGCGTGTGGCATGAGCCGTTCATGCTGCAGCAGCTGTTGCATTGTTCGAACGGCGCGGCGGACCGCGGTGCGCAGGCGCAGACTGGGGTCAACAGCTGGCGCAAGGTTTTCGGTTGGCCGGGAGGGGAGGGGAGGGGATGGCCATGTGGCCGCCGCCGGCAGACGCGCGCGCCAGGACCAGTCAGTGTGCTTCTGCCGGTGCGCTCGGTGGTGGTAGTGGCTGCTGGGGACATGGACTCGACCAAGCGGAAGCTCAACCCGAACCCGCGGGCCACCGCCAATCCTGTCTCCGTGCTGTTTTTCTGGTGAGTTGCACCCACTCATCGTAATCATAGTTCTGACTGCAAACTCCGCCAAAGTGTCAAATTTTCTGACTTTGTCGAACAAAAGCAGAATTCGGGGAAAGGTGGCACTGTCACCGCTCTCGTGAACTTGTCAAGTTTCAGCGCCGCTTGTCATATTTAATAACCGAAATTATCAGTTACCGTAATTTATTGCTGTGGCGCTGACTGTTTTCCTAAGTTAGGCCTAATGAAATCAGCGTGTTTACAGTTGCCAGTTACATAACACTGTGTAAACAAATTTTGTATAAGCTACAGTGGACCTAAATGAAGTATTTATAAAGGAAGCAACCCACCACACTAAGAACTGGTACGAAATAAAATGGGGGTGGTAGCAAGCTGCTATCCCCTCCCTCCCCCACACGATACTGTGGTGTGACATACCCTGTCATTAAGTTCGCCAGGAATATTTGAGATCCATCGGTTTTCATTAGTTTCCTCAACAGCGCTGCTTGGTTTTACGTATCGGAAGATATATATTACATTAAACAAAAATAATCGTGTCTATGACAAGGGTTTTTTTTTTCTTTTGTTTTACTGTCTGAGAAAATTACGAGCTCTGAGACTTCAATAAGTCATCCACACAAGAGTATAGAATCGGCAAAGAACTTCAAAACTGTGACGTGCTTCAGTTCATTGTAACAACGTTCAGGGACCTGGAATAAGCCGCGGTGGAGTAGCCGAGCGGTCTAAAGCGTCTCGCTGCGGAGCGCGCGGTTGCTCGCCGTGGGTGGAGGTTAGAGTCCTCCCTGGGGCGTGTGTGTGTGTGTGTGTGTGTGTGTGTGTGTGTGTGTGTGTTTGTCCGTAGGTTAGTTTACCTAGGTTTAAGTAGCTTGTAACCTGTGGACTGATGACCACGCAGTTTGGTCCGATAGATTTACAAACATTTGAACCTGGAATAAATAAACAGCAGCTACATGCTGCCACTTGTCTTAGCACTATCAAATATGGTACTCTACGAACAACCGTGGGACGCTACATTTTGTTCAATAGTTTTACGTAACTAGGTTCCATCAAATAGTGTCATTAGCTTCTCTAGAAAAACCGTTGAACTTACATTGAATGACCGTCGCCTGCGCTAGCTAAGATCTGATATATTACATTCTAGTTCCCTTTCCTTGCGCTCTTCGTAAGACGTAGCACTTCTCTTCTGGCGCCTTAACAGACTTTTTTGGACCAACTTACAGCTGAAGTAACACTTTGAACTCTCATGCCAGACACTTCGAATCACCTTCCGCTCATTGATTCATTCCCATAGTTTCTTTAAATCTAATGTCGCCCTAATTCCTTGGAAAAGAACTGCAAAGTGTGCATATAATCTCGCCATCGACCAGACGTGAAACTATTGCGCTATCTGTAATGATTCTTGAGACTCCAAACAGAGAGCTGCGTGTTGGTTAGTTGCGAACTGAAGAGCTTTGTATCTAGTAATGTTTTGCTCGTTGTTTACCCTAAACAATCGTTCTACACAATAACTCTGAGAAATCAATACTGTAATTTTTTGCTCTTTGGTGTGAAAGAAACAAGTCAACCATAAAGAATATCATTTAATGGACTGTGACCATATAGTAATACTGTAGTATTCTATATAACTTGCTATTGTACAGCTAGGAGCTTATCTATCTCTGTGCGCCACTTGTTGATTACTTCAGCTGCAACAAGTGACAGATGCTCCGATACACACTCCACGAATTACGATATATCTCAGAACATCGGCTGCATTGCTGCAGGTCTGCAACTGTCTTCCGGGACAGTACTGTTTGTATGCCTTCAGTACATACTACAGTAAGCAATTTAATGACGTCATATCTGGGACTCATACGCTACATGTACATCAACTAGCAAAACACCGTCAACTAATGTAAACTTACAGGATAATATCGTAGGACTTATGTATTGCAGGTAATCTGATTACCCTCGTCAATCAGATACCACAACATAATATAGCATCGACCATAGGTCTCAGGCCAAAAATTCGCGTTTTCGGCGCCTAATAGCGAAAAATAAAACCGCTATTAATCTATACCTATCAGAAGCTGCAGATCACGTTTTAAACACAAAATCGTAATCTATAATCTGTTTACTAGCAGAACAATCATCTTTGTAGCTCAGATGTCATTGGTCATAGCCGACAGGTCGTCTATCCCGCACTTCAATTGCCCCAGTCAAACTGTTATATCACGAACGATTTCGTGGCAAAAAAGTTTGTGAAGAAACGTCTGAGGGTTCAACAAAATAGTATATACTGTAAAAGCGATTTTCAAACCACTGAACTTTGGTGATTGCTGATAGTATCTCGAAGAAGACGAAAGCTGGTAGCGAAAATTTTATAGACAGTTTTGTGTAATATAAAGATAAATTGAACAGTGGAAGATCAAAGTTTAACTGTAACGGATTGTCGCTGCTCATGACCACCAGCAACATCCAAATGGTAGATTATATCTGAAGATGGCAATAGATTGTTGCCGAAACCAGTCATTTTAAAATATTGCGATCTTCGACTATTTAATCAATCATGTTATAACAGTTCGCTGAATTGCCGCAACATTTCCTGAACATAAGTTTTATGTAATCTGTCTGGTAATTAGTTCATTGTGCCGTTGACATTGAAAGAGTTTGCGCAGAGGTTGGCACACTGAACTCGCGTTAAAGGGGACTGTTCGTCACCATTATACAGTTTTCATTACGTGAATTGTTGGGTTAAGAGCTCTGACAGTTCTTGACATAATTGGTTGTCTGCAATGTATGGTGCCACAAACGATAAAAATATATTGAGGTGGGGACACGTGAATATTTATTAGTGGGTCGTGGCTATCAGTGTCTACTCTGCAATGGTTGGGTAACAAAATGTAACAAAGAATGGATTTGGCCTGATGACAAGAATTTAATTAAAATTAATTTGTGGCGTTGGAATATATTCATCCAACCAGTGTTAGAATGAAACATTTCAATTAATAATGGGACTACTTGCATGATCCAGTCATGAAAAATAAGACGCTTATCAAAACCTAACGTTCGATCACAATTACAACTGAATGGAAAATATTTACCTTCTCTATTTTCTATTAGAATTTTGGAAGAACCTACTCATAAATATATAAAACGGCGTCAAAACAAGGGTCTAACATCGCGATACCAAACAATGGTAGGGGAGAGATTTAGGCCGCGGCAGAGTGGCCGAGAGCATTGTGGCACTATGCATGGACGCGCGAGGCCATTCCCCGACGGGGGTTCGAATCCTCCCTCGGGCGTGATTGTTTGTTGTCTTTAGTATAAGGTAGTTTATAAGTAGTTTGTAAGAGTAGGGACTGATGACCCCGCAGTTTACTCCCATGCGCTTAACGAACAGAACATTTTTTGAGAGATTGAGTAGCGCCATCTGTTCTCTGGAAAACATATTCACCTGCAGGTGTCGCACCTAGGCCATTCAACGGTAGATTGTCACAATCTTGGCGTTCTCTCGGTCATTTTCAGCTTTTCTTTCTAACTTCACTCAAGACTTTCCTTCGCGTAAGCTTTCGTCTATCTTTCTTGCTGCATCTGAAGTATCGTGCGAAAAAGATGTAGGAAGTCCTCTACCATGCGCCGTTTCCAGCCCGTAGAAATTGCGATATAGCCACCTGCTACATGGATAAGCTCTTAAAGCAAAGCGGGTTGATATAAATTAGTCAATGTTGCTACAATAAATTTTTATTGTCCTGATAACAATAAATTTAAATGTTTGATTTTTTTAAAGTGCTTTTTATCTTTCTTTTCTAAACCCTAGAGGAAAAAAATCTAGTCTACGAATGTAGAACAGTACTGGAAAATATCTTGTTGCATAGGCTAAGTTTACAGGCAGTTTGTACCCGTCGGCAAAAGGTGAGCACAGAATTACTACTCCGATAAACTGCGCTGCACAGAGGTAGACGGTAATATGGCTAGTCATTCTTCCGCGTCTTGTTTGTATTCCACTTGGAACAACTACCGATGACCCGCGACAAAGCGCGCCCGCTAGGTGGGTCAGGGTCGACCTAAAGGAAATCGATGCCAAAGCGACCTTTCATGTGACGCCTTCCGCCACTCGGATCTGTCATTTGTTTCTCCGCGATGGGCATACTTGAGGAAATAATACACGCTGCTTTATCCTACTTGCTACAAATTCCGCCCGAAATCTTATCGTAAACACTAGGTATCCGCCCTACATTGTCATAAAAGCGGCGGGGAAGTGCGATTTACTCACGAATCAAATTTATTCCTTCATATGGATTAGTAATAAGCCAGAAACTGCCAACACCGGTTCCTTGAAGAATCGAAATACCATGCATAAAACAGCTTCAGTTGCTGTTTTATGAAACGTTAGTTTGGTTCGACGTACCTCGAGCGGTGTCGTACAATGTGTGTGTGTGTGTGTGTGTGTGTGTGTGTGTGTGTGTGTGTGTGTGTGTGTATACTGTCTGCAACGTTTATAAAGACGTAGTAAATAGTGTCTGATGCTCCGGAATCGGCTCTCCTTTCCTCTGTAGTGTTTGTATGCGTCGAAAGTAGTGTACATCGCACTACTGATTGTGCCTGACAATAAATTTTAAAAAGTAATCCATTTTCTAGAAATTGTAGAGTCCTCAGCATGTATCCCGATTACTCAATATGGAGTAACTGATATGTTTCCTTACAGGCATAAGTTTCAGAGCGCTCTCGCAGATCTGCCATTCTAGGTGCTGTGGTTCTAACAGTTTTTTCTTTAAAATAAGTGATAAAATGGAGTTTTACAACTGCTAAATAATTGAAACGTCATTGTGGTCGACCAAAAGCTGTTTATTTAGCCCACTGCTACTGCCTTCGCTCTTAGACCATTCACAAGCGCTAGCAGAGCATCTGTTTATACTCTGCTAGCGCTTGCGAATGGTCATAGGCAGTAGCAGTGGGCTAAATTAATAAACAGGTTTTGGTCTACCACAATGACGTTTCACAATTCTTTCTTCGTATGAACTTCGTTTTAGCGAATAGTGTCACTGTTCGTCAATTCATGTTCCGAGGGCGGTGGGAACATACTGGATTCGCATTCGGGAGGACGACTGCTCAAACCCGCTTTCGACCATCCTTCTTAGGTTTCCGCGATTTCACTAAATTACTCCAACCATATGCTGGTATGGTTCCTTTCAAAGGGCAAGGCCGGTTTCCTTCCCCATCCATCACAGAAAGTAGCCGATCGTGTACTACGTTCCTGACTACGATGTCGATGGGACGTTACACTTCAATCTTTGCTCCTTCAGTTCATTGTATAGCAATAGTAGTGTGTCAACAAATGAATGTTTAAAGGAGTAAAATGCATTACAGGATGCTATTTATTTATATAATTTGTTGTTCTGCCGAGCGGATATGACGGTGCGTTCTAAGACGCCTTGCTTAGGAGTGCGCGGCTGCTATCCATCAGGTTGTGTGTGTGTGTGTGTGTGTGTGTGTGTGTGTGTGTGTGTGTGTGTGTGTGTGTGTGTGTTTTCTGAGCATAAGCTTTCACCAACTTTATCTTCTAAATGCGAACATATATTGTAAGCACCCACCTAAATAGGGAGACATGATCATAAGAGAAATTAGATCAAAAACAGATTTCGGTGTTCCTTTTTCCCACGAGCTTTTAGAGTATGGAACTATAGAGGAATATCTGTGGTACGATGAACCCTCTGCCATGCACTTCAATGTGACTTCCAGAATATAGGTGTTTCTTTTAAGTCTGGGGACTGTGGACCATTGCGTTTTGGTTCCATAGCTTTGCAAACATTTGAACATATTTATGTAGCCTCCTAACAATTTTCCGATGGCTAGTAAGTGTTAGGCTTCACACACCTTCACTTCTCACTAATAAATGTACCCTACATATATGGAGGGGTCGTTCCACTCCCACATGACACGATCTAAAAGATCCATAACTCATCCATCGCAAATAAAAATTAAATTTTCTCCCTTCTTCCAAGGGAGTTTGACATGTCTCTCCTTGTATTGAGTGCCTATGGCTCAAACTAAGACTAACCCAGCAGTTTATGGACAATTTTCCCCAATTTTGCGTATTTTCCACATTCATACTTTTTTCTTGGTCTCTTCCTCGGCATACTACTTCTGGGGCATGTTCCGAAAAGGCAGGGAGATAGTTGCAGGTAGTAGCAGAAACTTACTGTATGCTATTAACTATTCTCCTTTTCTCTAATCTGGGCAGTAAATCATATCATTTTAGATAAGAGTTTAGAAATTTGTGCCGCTAACTGTAGCACAATTGCCCATTACAGGTTTTCGCACTACTACTCTTTTTTTGTCGGGGAAGCGACAAATATCAGCGTCACCATATTTTCCATTCAGACTATTGATGCGCTGGTCATCAGCCCGACGCTTGGTTTGATGCAACTTTCTGGTCGGTTGCCAGTTAACTTCTTCAGTACTACGAATTCTGATGACCCCCTTCATCTTCTGTTTACACCCTTGCTCCTCGTTGGCGAAGTGAATTGGCATTTTTATTTACTTTCTCGTGAACTCGTAAGATTTCATATCGTCCCTCAGCCAATCATCTGACCAGCAGTTTTAAGTGAAACGACATTTCGAAGACGTTTAGTAGTAATTTTGCTTATCCCAATTTGGAGCTACGATCCAGTAATAGCTCATCATAACGGTGTCAGGTCCTAATGTTTAAATTCTTGGATCTCAGTTCCTATAATTTTTCAGATATGTTAATTTCGTATTGTGCAAACTCTGCCATGACTTTCTATTGTCCACGATTATCTAAATTACCTACAAGTTCATTTTAAGTAGTCTCTTGAAGTTCAGAAATCGGTCATGTCTTTATTACAGTTCATGAAATGTAAATTTAAAGCTCATTAACGGTTAAACTTTAACATCGAAGTTCCATGTAACTTTCTTATAGACTACAGGATTTTGGAAGTGGACGTAAAATTACGCTTCACAATAGCAAAGCTGCAGCCGGTGTAGTAGACAAAAGAATTGAACGTAGACTGCAAAGTTTCGATGCGCAGAATGAACTGTAACGAACATTATAAGAATCAGGAGCGGTCTCCGTGGGTGCTCGTGAAGGAAGCTCTGCCTAGACTTGGCGGTAGACCGGTAGGCTGTTCCTTCAGTGTCTCCCCGTTTGCATCGGCTCTCAAAACCGGATTTCATAAACAGGTTTCCCAATTCGGTTTGGCCGTGTAAACACTCAAAAATAGAATCTGTGAATCAGATTTCAAAAGCTGTATTCCATTTCCATAATAGATTTTCGTGCCCTTGTATATGAAGTTATCTGGGCACGTAGAACAGGTCTAAGAGAAGTTAATAGCTGGGTGTTTATACCGCCCCCTCTCCCAGTGCTGCTGTAGCAGTTTGAGTCATTCAGAGAGTTTGTCAGGAAGTGCGTAGGTATCCGGGCCATGCAATGTTAGTCGGGGAGACGTCAACCGATAAGCAATTGTTAGGATCACACTCAGACAATGAATGGACATCTTTTAGTTCCGGTACAATGGATGTAGAGGAATTGACTAAATTTTAATGCATTGGGAAAAAAAGGGTTAGAGAAATGTGTGCATGTAAAGTCGATTAAGGATGCAAACGATTCACCGTTTAATATGACAGTAATGTTAGAAAGCTACTGAGAAAGCAAAGGCTGTTGCACTCTCGGTTCAAAAAGAACAGGCAAATGATGTCAGGCAAAAGTTAGTAGAGATTCGTGCGTCTATAGAAAGATCTATGCGCGAAGCATACAATAATTACCACAGCCGTACCTTAGCAAAAGACCTTTCCGAGAACCCGAAAAAATTCTGGTTCTATGTAAAATCGATAAGCGGGTCGAAGACGACTGTCCAGTCACTCGTTGATCATTCCGGGGCCGTAATAGGAGATAGCGAACGGAAAATTTAAGTTCCAGATTTAGCCTTTAAGAAAACTTACACGCAGGAGGACCGCACAAATATACCTCCATTTGATCAACTCCGAAATAGAGGACATAGTAACAGGTATTTCCGGTGTAGAGAAGCAGCTGAGAGATCTAAATACAAAAGTGTCCTGGTCCGGATGGAATATCAGCTCGGTTTTATAAAAGGTATTCCACGGCATTGGCCTCTTAGCTTGCATTTATCGCTGAATCTTTAATTCAGCCCAAAGTTCCTAGTGATTGGAAAAAAAATCGCAGTGACTCCCGTTTATAAGAAAGGAAAGTGAACACTCACACAATTACAGGCAAATTTCGTTGACATCAGTTTCCTGTAGAATTTTGCAGCATATTCTCAGTTCGAATATAGTAAATTACCATGAAACGGAAAAGCATCTTTCTATGAAATTGCACGGTGTAGGAAACATCGTTCATGTGCAACTCAGCTTGCCCTTTTCTCACATGACATCTTGCGAGTCGTGGGTGAAGGGCAACAGGCAGATTGTTTTTCTCCATTTCAAAAAGGCATTTTACGCGGTGCGTCACCGCAGACTGATAATGAAGAAACGAGCTTATGGGATAGGTTTACAGACTTGTGACTGGCTGGACTACTTCCTATGTAATAGAACGCAGTACGTTGTTCTCGACGGCGAGTGTTTATCAGAAACAAGTGTATCGTAAGGCGTGTCCCAGGGAAGTGTGATACGACCGCTATTATTTTGTATATAAATGATCTGATGGACAGAGTAAGTTGTAATTTTCGGCTGTTGCTGATGCTGCTGTGGTGTATGGGGGTCGCCTTCAATTGACTGTAATTGCATGCAGGATGACTTAGACAAAATTTCTAGTTGGTGCGAAAAATGGCAGATAGCTCTCAATATAATTTTAAAAAATGTAAGGTAATGCGCATGAGTAGGAAAAACAATCACATAATGTTCGAATACAGCTTTAGTAGTGAGCTTCTTGATGCATTCGCGTAGTTCAAATATCTAGGCCTAACATAGCAGAGCGATATGAAATGGAACGAACATGTAAGGACAGTTGTAACGCGGACAGCCGACTTCGCTTTATTGGGAGAATTTTGGTAAGATGCACTTCACCTGTAAAAGGGACCGCGTATAAAACGCTTGTACGACCACATCTTGAGTATTGCTCAAATGTTCGGGACCCGCAGCAGATCTGTTGAAATGAAGACATAGCAGTTCAGAGGCGAGCAGCTAGATTCGTTACTGGTAGGTTCGACCAATATTACGAAAAATCGAATGGAGATCGCTGGAGGAAATACGTTCTTTTCGAGAAATTCTGCTGGAGAAATTTAGAGGGCCGGAATTTGAAGCTGAGTGTAGAACGATCTTCTTGCAGCCTTCTTAAATTTCACGTAGTGATCACAAAGACAAATTATGGGTTCTTCAGAGGCATATAGGCATTATTTTCCTCGTTCTATTTCGGAGGAAAGGAAATGCCTAGTAGTGATAGTGTACCCTCCGCCACGCACCTTACGGTGGATTGCGGAGTATGCATGTAGGTGCAGAAGTAAACGCTACGGTTTCTGCAACGTTCTTGGCTTGTTAGGTTGCGTCTTCTACTTAAAAATTTTTAGGTTATATGGGCAGTGTTTCCTTGAATAAGAGAAGTATAAATACAGTCCTGGCCATTAAAATTTCTACACCACAAAGATAACGTGCTACAGGCGCGAAATTTAACCGAGAAGATGCTGTGATATGCAACTGATTAGCTTTTCAGAGCATTCACCCAATGTTGGCGCCGATGGCGACACCTACAACGTGCTGACATGAAGAAAGTTTCCAGCCGATTTCTCATACACAAACAGCAGTTGACCGGCGTTGCCTGGTGAAACGTTGTTGTGATGCCTCGTGTAAGGAGGAGAAATGCGTACCATAACGTTTCCGACTTTAATTAAGGTCGGATTGTAGCCTTCTATCACTGTGTCAAGATAACAGGCATCTTAGCCTCATGGCATGTGCAGCCACGTCTCGATCCATGAGTCAACAGATGGGGACGTTTGCAAGACAACGACCATCTGTACGAACAGTTAGACGACGTTTGCAGCAGCATGGACAATCAGCTCGGAGACCATGGCTGCGGTTACCCTTGTCGCTGCATCACAGCCAGGAGCGCCTGCGATGATGTACGCAAGGAAGAACCTAGGTGACAAAGGGCAAAACGTCATTTTACGGATGAATCCAAGTTCTGTTTACAGCATCATGATGCTTGCATCCGTGTTTGGCGACAATGCGGTGAACGCACATTGGAAGCGTGTATTCGTCATCGCCATTCTGGCGTATCACCCGGCGTGATGGTATGGCGTGCCATTGGTTACACGTCTCGGTCACCTCTTGTTCCCATCGACGGCACTTTGAACAGTGGCCGTTACATTTTAGATGTGTTACGACCTGCGAACACTGAATAACATAGAGGCCTTAAAATGACAGAAATGAAGCCGGCTGAGAGCGCGACACCCAACCAACATGGCAGCGAGTGCCAGCCGGCCACGGCTGCGAGCACAGGGAAGTTCATTGATCTCGCTGTCTGTTAATTCCTGTTTCATGTATTTTAAGGCGTTCCTTTTTGACAATCTTTTGGCTATAATTACAAATTTCAGCTAGGGATAACAAATCAAACTATTGTATATTATAGCACATTTTTCCTCTGTTCCTTTAAACTTTTATAACTCGAGGAGTACCGACAGTATCCTCATGGGGTTTCTTTTAATTTCTTCTTTAGAATCCAGGGATAATCTTAGGCCACATTTAATGTCAATACAAATACACGAAAAAAAAAAAAACTAAAATAAGAATCATAATGTAGAATTGTTTTCCTCTTGTGCACTTTAGTCAAAATGTTTAAGCTTATGGGACTTAACTGCGGGGTCATCAGTCTCTAAACTACTTATGAACTAACTTATACTAAAGACAACACAAACATCCGGTCCGAGCAAGGATTCGAACCTCCGACGCGGGAGGTCGTGCGATCAAGAGCGCTCGGCTACTCCCGCGCGACAGTCAGCTCTAGAGCCTAAACTAAAAGACCTAGGCCATTGTACATAATATAAACTTGCAGAATTCACACATATCTAAATAAAAAAAAGAAATTTATCATTTTCCTTTCCTAAAGCGCTAGCGCCAGATGGCTTCAGACTACTGATATAGTGATTGTGGGAAATCTGTAAAAGTTAGGCTATGATCTCACGGTCCTTTTTTTCTTTCTTGTCGTAGTGAGTTCTATAATTCTGTATTATGTACTTTGGCGTAGATCTCATAGTTCACGCTACAAAGGTCACGAAAGTGCGGAAGTGGTAAACAATTCTACGTTGTTGTTATTTTTCAATTTTGTATTGGTATTTAATATAGCCTACGTTAATCACAGGATTATATCGAAGAAATTGAAATAAACCGCATCACAATACTTTCGGCAGTTCTCGAGTTAAAGTAGTTTAAAGATTACCCGTGCAAAGCCGGAGCGGCTAAACTAGTTAATAATTAGTGTTAAGTCATAATTATTGTATACCGAAATTGTATCCCAAATTACAAATGTTTCTCAATATTGGCCACAAAGTACAAGGTTAGTGGAGAATCTAGCTGGTGGGCAAGCTTTCTGAAAGTAACGAGTAGAATTTGATGTACTTGCTAAGAACACTGTTGCATTCCTTCAGTATTCATTTGTCTGCGTGGAAAATTTGGTAAGTTTTTTCCTATCTTAAGTGGTTCAAATGATAATGTAATTAGGGCGAGCGCCATTTGAAGAACTACGCATTTATCGGCCCAACTCAGTTTCTACCCCCAAGCAAGATGGTTGCCGGGCATCACTGGCTGTATGCTGATGTAGGCGGTATGGTCTGGCTTATTCTGTGCTCGCTGGTGGCTCTACCCTTCATTCGATCCCTGCGAAACCCTACATTTTAGCAGGATAATGCACGACCGCATGATGCAGGTCCTGTACGGGCCTTGTACGGAAAATGTTAGTGCTGCCCTGGCCAGCACGTTCTCCAGGTCTCTCACCAATTGTCTGGTCAATGGTGGCCGAGCAACTGGCTCGTCACAATACGCCAGTCACTACTCTTGATGAACTGTGGTATCGTGTTGAAGCTGCATGGGCATCTGTACCTGTACACGCCATCCAATCTCTGTTTGACAATTCCCAGACGTATCAAGGCCGTTATTACGTCCAGAGGTGGTTGTTCTGGGTACTGACTTCTCAGGATGTATGCACACAAATTGCGTGAAAATGTAATTACATGTCATTTCTAGTATATTTGTCCAATGAATACCCGTTAATCATCTGCATTTGTTCTTGGTGTAGCAATTTTAATGCCTAGTAGTGTATTATACTGAACATGAATCTCTATGAGAAATAGCGATTGTGCTAACGAAATGAGAAACTGAAACGGTTCTGACGCCCTATTTTAGTGGCTTTAACATGTTAACAGGCTGGTGAGAAACTACTGTTGCTGATCCGTTGCATGTAGTAGTAGTAGTAGTAGTAGTGCCAGAGCGCTGACTGCGGTGGCTTGAAGCCCGGAACAGACAGTGTTAAAGGCCAACCGTCGTTTCTTAACGGGCCCACTTCCGGTTACGGTGGTAACACTAAGTGGGCCTTCGCGATCGCCTTTTGACAGCTCGAAATTGAAATGTAAATAACTTCTTAACCGTTCATCTGACTTGAAAATTGAATAAACGAATTTGTAGAGGAGAAATACTCTAAAACTTTGCTCTCCTGTGTTTTTTCTTTATATCTCGCATAGTTTCACAGATATTTGCAAAAATAAAGGCGATTTGACATTGTAACGTGCTCCCATTTTTAGATCAACTGTTCAAGCACCAAATTTTACAGAGATAATCGTTGGCCGCCAGCGACCAGAACCTCTTTTTTTTTAATGTTTCGGACAAAAGATAGGTTAGGAACACTAAAAATATGCCTTTGTGATGGCCTTTTAACATGCAATCTGACAGCAAATAACGGCTTAAACGTTCATCTGAGACGAAAACTGAATAAACAAATTTGCATTGAATTTTCTCTACAACTTTGCTCTCCTACGTTATTTCCATAACTCGCGCAGTCTATTTCCAAAAATGTTGATTTGACACTCACTTTATTTTACGTAAACCAGTACAGGCAAAGAAAATGAACTTGAAAAAGGACAAACTACGACGGCAAGACAGGTGATATTTTAATGGAAAAAGATAATGAAAATATGGGTGAGATATTGAAATAATTGTTTAGAGGTAAAAGTTCAGATTTCGTCAAAGCTAAACTGCTGTATCAAATAATTTTGTCTGTTTGTTGAAAATATGGTCAGACAGAATATTACGTGTTCAGTGCATAGATATTATCACAGTAATAGATTCGTAATCGTATTGTCCATAATTTATATTTTTGTCCGAAATGTTTGCAAAAACATGTATGAGGATACAAAAGTAATAAGTACAGGCAGCTCTAAAACAGATAATAAATCGCCGCAGAGGAAAGACCGAGCGCATTGAG
This sequence comes from Locusta migratoria, assembly GCA_026315105.1. Lineage (NCBI taxonomy): Eukaryota > Metazoa > Arthropoda > Insecta > Orthoptera > Acrididae > Locusta > Locusta migratoria. The sequence goes on from CM048745.1 coordinate 346,193,942, forward strand.
GCGCTGTGCTGCGATGCACGAGGCCGTTCCCCGTCGGAGGTTCGAACCCTACCTCGGACTTGGATGTTTGTGCCATCTTTAGTATAAGTAGTTTGTAAGTTTAGGGACTGATGACCCTGCAGTTAAGTCCCATAAGCTTTACAAATATTTGAACATTTTTTAATAACAAATCAACGTGTCCGACAGGGATGCACCGTCACCGACTCTTGTTTCACTGGTGTATGTGTATACTGCGCGAAAATGTATTACCAATAGTTAGTAGTAAATTAGTTGTAAATTAAAAACTGAATTACTAGATCGGCCTCGTGACTAAATAGATTTGTTTTCGGCTCCACGAATCGACGAAAGCGGGACTACATAACGTTGTTAACTACGTCCACTGTATCGCGGCATCCACCAATTAAACTGTGGCACCCGCTGTCGTTTAGCCTCACTTGACACTAGTGACAAAAGGGCTCGGTGGTAGACGGTCTGCTTCCGCTGTGAACAAACTAGGCGTAAGCGTGCTGCTTTTACGTTAGCATTTAACTGCTCTTTAGTGTTTCATTGGGATAACACAATCTCAGTGTGGTGCTTGTAATTACCTCGCTCAGACAAAAATATCACCTAGTTTCATTATTGTAGAATTGGTGCTCGTGCGATGGACTACCGCTAGTGAGCCTTCGCTACCAACTGTACGAGAGCTTCCTGGTTTAGTTCTAGTTCCACACACTACCCCTCCCACTTTCGTCCCACGTAAACGTCCCACGTGGTGAGAGTTCAATATCCTTCTCTCAAAATGGTGAATGCTATGACGCAGAGTTTACTATGATGGAACTTCATCACGCCCCCTCATCTCGTCCTCCCTTTCCGGATGTTAAGACACCTTCCTGCAGAGTTCAGTTTGTTTGCAGGATACAAGTATTGCAATAAATAGCATGTCGAGCATAGTTCTGGAAAGGTCTGCTAATGATATTTTCGTTCTCATTAATACGCGGGTAAGTCAATTACTCGTATTATATTATCAACTTATAAAATGTTCCACGTCCACGAGGATCTCAAGATGGATCTATGGAACGAACCAACCAACTAATCTAATCTAAGGGTCTGCGTTTTCTTCTTAGAACCTATAACTGCATCTCAACGGACGGCACGTTCCCTAGCCGCTGGCTTGAAGCCAGTCATTTCCATACCAAAGCCGGGGAAGGACTAACATCTTCAGTCCAGCTACTGTCCAATTTCCTTCGCAAGTAGCATCTGCAAGGTGATGGAGCGAATGATTAACGGTAGGTTGGTATGGTGGCTGCAATCTCGGAATCTATTTACTGCCAAACTTGTCTACTTGACCACTGACTCGACAGTTTTTTTCTCCATGAAGCACCAGTAGTTGCTTCAGTTTTTCCGCTGAAAAGACAGTGTTTATGAATTTCTGGTGGCGTACTGAATTTCTTCCGCCAACCCTTCATCTTGGTCCAGTCACCCTTCCGTACATTGATACCACTAAATTCATCGGACCAGAGTTTGACAGGAAACTCTGCTGATACATCTATATCTCTCACCTGGCAGCTCGCTGTACCTGCTCGGTGTCCTACGTGCACTGTGTTGTGCTACTTGGAGTAGACTGAACAGTTCTTCGCTTGTACCGATCCCTTGACAGTTCAAAACTGGACTACGGGTGTTTTGTCTATTCATCTGCACGTTCGTCCACTGTACGTCGTCTCAACACGATCCACCATCACCGGATTCGTCTAGCCACAGGGGCATTTTATACCAGTCCTGCTGAGAGCATCTGTGCTGAAGCTGCTGCCTATCTATGGGAAATCCTCCTCAGTCTTTATGCATGCCGGTTGTCATGTATGTAGTCTTTTTCGACGATAACCTGTATCGTCAGTATGCAGCTAGTTAGTCTTCCCTACTGCCTCCTGGAGTTAGCTTTCTGTCGCTGCTTCGGCAGCTTGACTAGACACTCCTGTAACACTGTCTTTCAGCCGACGTTTCCGGATCCCTTATTGTAGACGATTTTGCAATTTATTGCAGCGCCCAGCGGACGTGTCTCCTGGAGCGTCGTCTTCAACGCTGTCTTGACCGCCTATATTCCTGGAGCATTGCGAACGGCTTCCGCTTCTCCACTGAGAAAAGGGTGTGTATAAACTTCTGGAGATAAAAGGAATTTCTTCCACCATCTCTACGTCTCGGCCCCGTAGCTCTCCTTTCGTGGAGACAACGAAATTCTTGGGACTCATGCTGGATCGTAAACTTTGCTGGTCCCCACACGCGTCTTACCTGGCTGCCCGTTGTGCCCGATCCCCAAATGTTGTGTCTCCTCAGTGACACATCATGGGGAGCGGTTCGTACCGTCCTGCTTCACCTTTACCAGGCCATTGTTCAGTCGAAGCTTGACTACGGAAGCCTTGTATACTCTTCTGCACAGCCGTCGATTCTCCGCTGTCTCAACTCTATTATTGGGGATTACGCCTGGCGACTGGTGCATTTTATACCAGCCCTGTTGAAAGTCTGTATGCCGAGGCTGCTGCATTACCCTTGACCACTCGGCGTGACATACTCTTATGTCGGTACGCATGCCGCTTGCGGTCGATGCCCAACCATCCATCTTACAGATTATTTTTGACGACTCACTCGATCGCCAATATCAGTTGTCTGCGATAGCCTTGCTTCCTTCCACCTGGAGTTCGGTTTCGCCGCCTGCTTCAGCGGCTCGATTTTACCCTTCCTTCAACCCTTAGGTTGAGCGAGAGCCCATTGCCACCATGGCCCAGGCCCAGGTTCACACTCACCATGAACTTAGTTCGCTGCCCAAGGAGAGCACCCCGGATTTGGTATACCACTCGAGGCTTGTCGAACTCCGTTCGCGGTTCGATAATGCCATATTTATCTACACTGATGGTTCCAAGAGCACTGATGGTGTCGGATCTGCCTTCGTTGTCGGGGACAACCGTTTCCAATACAAGCTCCCGACCGGTGCTCGAATTTCACGGCTGAGCTTTTTGCCCTCCACCAGGCTGTTTTATATACCTGCCGCCGCCGCCATCCTTTTTATGCTATCTGTTCGGACTTCCCTAGTGCCCTGCAGAGTCTTAACGACCCTCTCTCGACTCATCCTCTCGTGTATCGGATCCAACACTCCCTCCAGTTGGTAGCAGATGACAGCTTTCACGTTTTTTTTCTGTGGGTCCCTGGCCACGTGGGTGTGCCCGGGAATGACACCGCCGACATAGCAGCCTTTTAGCCTCGCATGGCTACTTTTTTCGTCCCACCGGACGATGTTCAACGGGCTCTTCACCGGAGTATCGTATCGTCCTGGCACAGTGCGTGGTTCTCACTGCACGACAATAAATTGAGAACTGTAAAACCGATCCCGACCGCTTGGAGGACCTCCTCACGCCCCTCTCGGCGAGAGGTCATCTTGGCCCGGTTGCGGATCGGTCACTGCCGTTTCAGCCACCGTCATTTGCTAACCGCCGACCCTGCACCGCTGTGCTCCTGCGATGAATTGTCGACGGTGCGACATGTTTTACTGTCTTGTCCCAATTTTAATAATCTCCGTGTAGCCCTTCACTTTCCGTCTACTCTGGAGGAACTTTTAGCTGATGACACACGAGCAGCTGCTCGAGTTTTGCGTTTTATCGACATGGCTAATCTATCAAGATATTTAACCCTTTTAATTGTTTTTACCTTTGTTTTTAGCCTTCTTTTGATACTCTATCTGGTAGGTGCCAATTTTTTCGAGATCTAGCGAATCTCCGTATCTGGGCGCTAATGACCTTAGCAGTTTTGCGCACTAAAACCACACACAAAAAAAACCTCCTGTCACATTCTCGACAGGCGTGGGTTGTTCTTCTTGGCTCCATCCCGAAGTCTGTCTTAACCTTCCACTCCATTCACTTCAGTGTTAGGTGTGTCACATTGTTTCTTGCCATTCACACACAGCTTGGGGAAAATTACTTTGTATACACTGATGGTTTCAAGACCGACGATGGAGTCGTGTACGACTTTGTACTCGGCGACGATTCTTTCCAGTATCGTCTTCCTGACAAGTGTTAAATCTTTACTGCAGAACTCTTTGCCTCTATCAGGCCGTACAGTACATAAGGCGACACGAGCTAATGTCTGCTCAGATTCTCTCTACAAAGCCTTCGCGTGCTGCATGCAGTACGTACCATGGTGCAAAGAATCCAGAATAAGATGGAACTACATCGAATATTGAGTTCTGGCCACGTCAGTGTGCCGGGAATGAAATTTCGGATACTTCTGCAAAGGAAGCAGCTCTCCTCCCTCGGTTTGTTACATATTCACATCCCTCGCATGATATTCGCGCCAGTGTCTCTGGGTGTTACATCGCTCTGGCATGCCTATTGGTCTTTCATTGAAGGAAACAATCTGCGGGACCCCCCTGCGGGTTCGGGGGTAAGAATAGGCCCGCGGTATTCCTGCCTGTCGTAAGAGGCGACTAAAAGGAGTCTTCATACTTTTCGGTTTTCCGTCTGTGGTCCCCTATGTGGGTTTGACCCTCCATTTTTCAAAATTTTTCAGAAGAGCGACCCATTTGGGGAAGGACACCTTACGTGGTGCAACATGTCATTCTTGTGCCATGCCATCTTATGCACCCATCATGGAATGGACTTGCGACTGCGGATTCTATTCTGCCACTGGGCACGTCATTTCTTTTTCCGTGCAAGTCGCGTCCATTGTGCACTGCCATCTCAGCACTCTCCTTTCTGATGGTTTACATAGCGCCAGAAAGCCAACACGGTAGCCAGTCCGTTGGGGTGGGGTCGTCATGTACCCTCTTGGATGTAGCCCCCTGACAACACAGGGATCGCTCTACCGGTGCCAGAGCTGCATACTCCTCATGCAAGCCAAGGAGTCGATGCTCGTCTCTGTGGCGCATCAGGACTCCCGGCAACGGTCATCCCGCCAGGTGACGTTGCTGTGGCTGGGTGGCGCCCATGAGGAGAGCCCCTGATCAGAGTGGGTGGCATCGGGGCGGATCACCCGCAATGAAGAGACAAATCGGGTGACGTTGGCGGACGTACAACCGCCGTCTCTAAGAGAGGAAAGTTCAATGCTTCTATGTACAACCCCCAAACGTTCCCCTCCCTGACCACATCTGGGGAGGGACGACGGGCCGCAAAACTGAATGACGATTATGCTCCTCGATATATGGTTTGTAGCAGGACTGATGGGGACTCATTTACAGCGACCAAGCCTCAGTTCTTTGTGGAACATCTAGAGGACAGGTTTGGGGAAGTGGACTCCATCTCTAAAATGCGCAACGGGTCTGTTCTCATCCACACAGCATCCCCGGCCCAGTCGCGGGCGCTACTCGCTTGTGACAAGCTGGGTGACGTTGCGGTGACCATCACTCCCCACAAGTCCCTGAATATGGTTCAGGGAGTAATTTTCCATTGGGATTTATTGCTCCAGACAGACGACGAGCTATGGGCAAACCTTGAACGATGAGGCGTTGTTTTGTCCGGCGCGTCCATAGGGGCCCAAAGGATAATAGGTTCGCAACTGGTGCCTTCATCTTGGCCTTCGAGGGTGATACATTACCCGAAAAGGTCAAGGTGATGGTTTACCGTGTTGACGTGCGGCCTTATATTCCTCGCCCTGTGAGGTGCTTCCAATGCTGGAAGTTCGGCCACATGTCTTCCCGATGCATGTCCAGCGCTATGTGTAGAGACTGCGGGCGTCCAGCACATCCGGGCGCCCCATGTACGCCGCCTCCCATCTGCGTCAACTGTGGTCAGAACCATTCTCCCTGCTCGTCGCAATGTCCCGCATTTCAACGGGAGCGAAAAATTACAGAATATAAAACCCTGGACCGTATATCGTATAATGAGGCAAAGAAGAAATTTGACCGTCTGCACCCTGTTACTATGAGCAACTCGTTCGCAGCAGTAACGTCGTCGCCACTCTCCTTGGCGGCGACAGTATTTTCTACTTCCTCTGTTCCTGTGGGCCCCAGGGCCGCCAACCTAAGCCTGCCCCCACGGAGGTTGGGGGCCATCCTTCCAAAGCTCCCAAGGCGAAAGCCTCGGGATCAGCTACCACCTCTCCGCCGGAGAAAGAACAACCTTCCCTCGCACGGAAGGAGTCCCTTGGGACGCTCCCTTCCGCCAGTGTCGATAGCGACACTAACCAGCAGCAGGCGCGCTCACAAACTGCTGGTCGTAGGGCTTCACGCTCCTCCTCAGTCCCTGTGGCTGAGTCCGAGGAGCACTTCCCACCGGCGAAGCCCCCGAGGGAACGGAGGGGAAAACAAAGGCCAAAGAAAGGCACATCACAAGAATCCTCGGTGGCTTCAGTGCCACCACTCCCCTCTGCCTCCGCCTCTACTTCTGAGGATGAGGTGGAGATTCTTGTCACCCGAGGACCTCGCTCTCGGGGACGCCCTTGACAAACTGGTCACTGATGCTGATAAACCTCCATTGGTGGATGCAAGTGATGCTGAGGTATAACCCGCTCATTTGTCTCATTCATGTCTTCCCAGCACTCGAACAATGTCGTTCTCCAGTGGAACTGCGGCGGTTTCTTCTCCCACCTGGCTGAGCTACGGCAGCTTCTGAGCACGACACCTGCTTTCTGCATTGCTCTTCAGGAAACTTGCTTTCCAGCAATGTGGACCCCTGCCCTTCGTGACTACAGGGGATTTTACTGCAACCGTAGCATCTATAACAGGGTCTCAGGTGGAGAGTGTGTGTGTGTGTGTGTGTGTGTGTGTGTGTGTGTGTGTGTGTGTGTGTGTGTGTGTGTGTGTGTGTGTGTGTGTGTGTGTGTGTGTGTGTGTGTGTCTGCAGTATCTACTTGCTGCCGGATGGTGACGTATCTGTGAACGTCTTGGCTGCACTCGTTGCTCAACTACCCCCACCTTTCTTACTGTTGGGCGACTTCAATGCCCACAGTCCCTTGTGGGGTGGATCTAAAATCTCTGGTCATGGCAGGGTTGTCGAGGATTTCCTAACTCAACTCGACCTTTGCCTCTTGAATACAGGTGCCCCCACGCATTTTAGTGTGGCACATGGCACATTTTCGGCCATTGATCTGTCCATCTGCAGCCACAGCCTTCCACCATCTGTTCACTGGAGAGCCCATGACGACTTGTGTGGCAGTGACCATTTCCCAGTCTTCTTGTCACTCCCACAACGCGAGCCCCCAGCACGCCCACCCAGGTGGGTTCTGCACAGGGCTAACTGGGAAGACTATGCTTCTGCTGCCATCGCTGGCCCTCCCCCACTCGAGAACATCGATGTGGTGGTAGAGAGCGCCACGCATTCTATTATTTCTGCTGCGAACGCTACCATTCCGCGTACATCAGGGTACCTACGGCGTAAGACAGTGCCGTGGTGGTCGACGGAGGTCGCTGAGGCCATTAAAGACCGGAGGCAGGCCTTACAGCGATACAAACGGCACCCCTCTCAGGAGCACCTAATCAATTTTAAAAGGCTTCGCGCACGTGCTCGCCAGCTTATAAGAAGACGGAAACAGGAGTGCTGGGAGAGGTACGTTTCCACTATTGGGACGGGTACCTCCGCCTCGCAGGTCTGGAGTAAGATCAGGCGGCTACAGGGTTACAGACTACATCGGGAATCCCTGGGATCTCCACAAATGGAGTCCTATGTACGGACCCGGCCACTCTTGCAGAGATGTTTGCCGAGCATTATGCTCGTGCCTTTGCCTCTGCAAATTATCCACCGGCCTTCCGTGCAGTAAAGGAGAGGGTAGAACGCCAGTCTCTCTCCTTTCGTACCCGCCGCTCTGAATCTTACAACACTCCCTTTACTGAGTGGGAGCTCCTCAGTGCTCTTCAACAATGTCCTGACACGGCGCCAGGGCATGATAGCATCCATGGTCAAATGCTGAAACATCTCTCAGCAGATAGTCGGCGTAACCTACTTGCGGTCTATAACCGCATTTGGTGTGATGGTGTTTTCCCGTCACCGTGGTGGGAGAGTATCATCATCCCAGTGCTTAAGCCCGACAAACATCCTCTTTCCTTGGATAGCTATCGGCCCATTAACCTGACTAACGTGCCATGCAAACTGTTGGAGCGGATGGTCAGTCGGCGGTTGTGTTGGATTCTTGAGACTCGGGGATTATTGGCTCCATGCCAGGGCGGTTTTCGCCAGGATCGATCTACCACCGATAATCTGGTGTACCTCGAGTCTGCAATCCGCACAGCCTTTTCCCGGCGCCAACACCTTGTTGCCGTCTTCTTAGATATGCACAAAGCATACGATACAACCTGGCGACGACACATCCTCAACACTTTCTATGACTGGGGCCTCCGAGGCTTCCTACCGATTTTTATTCAGAATTTTTTAGCCGTCCGTACCTTTCGTGTTCAAATTGGTGCTTCCCTGAGCTCCTCTCATATCCAGGAAAACGGGGTTCCTGAGGGTTCCGTTTTAAGCGTTCCATTATTTTTAATTGCCATCAACGGTTTAGCGACAGCGGTTGGATCGTCGGTGCCCCCTTCACTTTATGCTGACGACTTTTGTCTCTCTTTTAGTTCCTGCAGCACCCAAGTTGCTGAGCGCAGGTTGCAAGGTGCTATTCGGAAGGCGCAGAACTGGGCGCTTACCCACGGCTTTCAGTTTTCTGCCGCCAAGACCAGAGTGATGCACTTCTGTCGGCGTCGGACTGTCCACCCGCACCCTGAACTTTATCTTAATGACGAACTACTTACTGTAGTGGAAACTCACCGTTTTTTAGGACTGGTCTTTGACGCCCGGCTGACGTGGCTCCCCCACATTCGTCAGCCTAAACGGAAGTGTTGGCGCAATCTCAACCTTCTCAGACACTTGGGTCATACGACCTGGGGTGCCGACCGCTCCACACTGTTGCGGCTTTACACGGCGCTGGTGCAGTCCCGTCTCGATTTTGGGTGCATAGCCTATGGGTCTGCGGCACCTTCGGCACTGCACCTACTGGACCCCATTCACAACTGTGGGGTTCGCATCGCGACGGGTGCCTTCCTCACCAGCCCAGTGAACAGCTTACTAGTGGAGGCTGGGGTTCCACCCTTGGGGATCCGCCGCCAACACCTACTTGCGGTTTACGCAGCCCATGTGTATTGCTCCCCAGGCCACCCGAACCATCGTCTCCTGTTTCCTGATGTGGTAGTCCGTCCCCATCAGCGACGCCCCAGATCAGGTCATACGATTTTTCTATCGGGTTCAGTCCCTCCTGCAGGAGCTTGAGTCTCCTCCCCTTCCATCTTCCTATCGGGTCCGTGCCCGTACACCTCCGTGGTGTTTGCCAAGGCCGTCTACTCGGCTGGACTTGGCCCAGGGGCCCAAAGACTCAGTTCCACTGGAGGCGCTCCGCCATCAGTTCTCGGCTATCGTAGCGGAATTCCGTGGTTATGACCTGATCTACACAGATGGTTCCAAGGTTGATGGCTGTGTGGGATTTGCGTATACTCATGGTGACCATGTGGAACAGCACTCTCTGCCGAATGGCTGCAGTGTTTACACTGCAGAGCTGGTGGCCATTCACAGAGCTCTCTTGCATATCCGGTCTTGCTCAGGCAAGTCTTTTGTTGTTTGCAGCGACTCCCTGAGCAGCCTCCGAGCTCTGGAGCAGTGTTACCCGCGGTCTGCCCTGGTGTTGGCCATACAAGAGACGCTTCGTGCCCCCCCCCCCCCCCCCCCCGTGGGGCCCACAGCTCTTTTGTGGGTACGTGTGTGGCGCGCACGGGTCCCCGAGCCATTGCAGCCTTTTTTCCTGCTTTCCCCAGGCTGCATTACCCCTCCTAGTTCCCCCTCCTTCCCATCCCAATTCCTCCTTCCCACCCTCTCCAACCCCGTCTCTCGGTGGTACTCTGGATGACGGCTTGGCTATCCCATGGTACCGATTGTCCTGCACTTTGGTTTTGTCTGCTGTGTACACCGGTTTTTGGCCCAGTTTGGTCCCCCTCGGGGTTTGACCTTCCATACCAAAATTGTCCGATAATGTGTGAGCCAATTGGGGAAGAACTCCCGACCTAGCCCCTACAGCGTGGGTCCTATCCTTTCCTTTCCACTTCCTTTCCTCGCTGTAGCCCCCATCCCCCGCTAGGTCCCCAGCACGTGTAGCCAGTCCGTGTGGGGGGGCTGTTATGTACCCTTTGGCTGAGCCCCCTGACACCACAGGGATCACACTACTGGTGTCTGAGCTGCGACCTCTCCATGCAAGCCAAGGAGTTGATGCCTGTCCTCGGGGGTATCAGAACTCCCGGCAATGGCCATCGTGCCAGGTGGCCTTTGCTGAGGCTGGGTGGCGCCCATGGAGAGAGCCCCGGTTTCGGAGTGGGTGACACCAGGGCGGATGTCTAGCACTATGAAAAGAGTTAGACTCCAAAATGGTCGTGCATCGGCCGTCTCTCAAGACAGGAAGAGATCGTTTAATGCTGTTACTGCGGATAAGAGGATGTTTCCCTCCCTTGCTACCCCTTGGGAGGAAGGCCAGGCTCGCCGGTTAGGAGCAAAACCCTTTCCTCGCTATCTCGTTTGCTCAAGGACTGATGGAGGGACTTTCACTTCCACCAAACCTCTGTTCTTTGTCGAGACCATAGAGGACAAGTTTGGTGAAGTGGAATCTATGGGTAAGCTTAGATCTGGTTCATTACTCATTAAAACAGTCTCGGAAGCCCAGTCTGAAGCTTTGCTCGCCTGCAACACCCTTGGCGACATTCCAGTCACAATTGTCCCGTACAAATCCTTGAATATGGTACAGGGTGTGATATTCCACCGGGACCTCCTCCTTCAAACTGATGGAGCTTAGGGCCTATCTCGACCGGCGTGGTGTACATTTTGTTCGCCGCGTTCAGAGGGGACCTAAAGATAACCGCGTCGATACTGGGGCCTTTATCTTGGCCTTCGAGGGGGGGACACTCCCAGAGAAGGTCAAGATCATGATATATCGATGTGAAGTGAAGCCCTACATTCCACCTCCCATGCGGTGTTTTCGATGTATGAGGTTTGGTCATATGTCCTCTCGCTGTACAGCAGTCCCAGTATGCGGCGATTGTGGACGCCCACTACATGAGGGGAGCCCCTGTGTTCCTCCACCGGTGTGCGTCAACTGTCAACAACACCACTCTTCACGGTCGCCAGATTGCCCTATGTTCAAAAAAGAAAAGAAGATACAAGAGTACAAATCCCTGGAGCGTTTGACGTACCCTGAGGCCCGCAGCAAATATGAACGTCTGCATCCCGTGCAAATGGCGACGACCTTCGCTACGACGTTATCGTCTAGCCTTTCACCCTCCCCTTCCCACTCCCATCTCCCCCCTACACCCCGTCCACACCCCTCCCTCACATCTCCCTCTCCTGTAGCTCCTGTAGCCCTCCCTTTGTGTCCCACCCCTTCCCAGCCGGAGAAGTGCACCCCTTCTCCGTCGCCTGCCGGTGACAGTGCCCTATCTCAGGGCCTTCCGTCCCGGCGTTCCCCAGATCGGAGATCTTCGACCTCCAGCCGGCCATCGGACTTCCAGTCAGTGAGTTCAAAGGTCGCCCGATCCTCGTCAGTACCAGACGTAACTGACAAAAGTCCTCTCTCTGGGGTGGGTCCTGCCCGTCCCACACGAGAGAAGGAGAAGGAGAAGGAGAAGAAGAAGAAGAAACCAAAGTTACAAGATAAAGCCCCTCCGGTACCACCGGAGGTGCCGACTGTGCTTTCGCAACTCGCTCATCCCATAGAGCCCGAGGCTGATCAGCTATTTATGGATGTTGTCCCTTCTTCTTTGGTGACGGACGCTGACAAAGCAGCGTGACAGACGTTATGCCATTCGCTTCCCGCCTAGATCCTCGTGATGTGATCATCCAATGGAACTGTAATGGTTACTACCGTCACCTCTTGGAGATTAAACAGCTAATCTCTCTCTCTTCTGCGGCCTGTGTCGTCCTGCAGGAATCGAGGTTTATGGATGCACATTCACCGACCCTCCGTGGGTTCCGTGCTTTTTGTTGGAACCGGGTTGGTCCCCTCCAGGCGTCTGGTGGGGTTTGTACTTTGGTCCAGACAGATATTGTCAGTACCTGGATTCCTCTCCAAACTCCATTGGAAGTGGTTGCTGTCCGGGTTCACTTGGACACTCCATTGACCATTTGCAACCTCTACCTTCCACCTGACAGGCCACCTACTCTCACGTCCCTAGTGGCCCTCCTTCAGCAACTCCCCCCTCCTTACCTCATCCTTGGGGACTTCAATGCCCACCATCCTTTGTGGGGCAGTGCTTATACATCTAGCCGGGGCCGCCTCATAGACCAGTTTCTTGCTGACCACAATCTGAGCCTTCTCAACGATGGTTCCCCAACTCATTTTAGTGCCGCTCACGGCACCTTTTCTGCCATAGACCTCTCTCTCACTTCTCCTTCTCTTTTTCCTTTATTTCACTGGTCGGCGTATGACGACCTTTGCGATAGCGACCACTTTCCGTTGATCCTTTCACTTCCCTCACGCCTACCACAAGCCAGGGTACCCCGCTGGGTATTCCGTCGTGCTAATTGGCCGCTATATACATCCCAGGTTGTGTTCCCATCTTCCCCCTCAGGCTGTATAGATGATATTATAAGCCAAATGACCAACATGATCACCCAAGCTGCCAACGCCGCTGTTCCCCGGTCGACAGGCCCTCCTTCTCGCCGGCCTGTCCCTTGGTGGAATGCAACTGTTGCCGCAGCCATTCGCGAGCGCCGAAGGGCCTTGCAACATCTTAAGCGCCACCCATCGCTCGCTGGTCTAATAAATTTCAAACGTCTGCGTGCCAGAGCTCGTTACTTAATCAAACAAAGTAAGCGGACATGCTGGGAGCATTTTGTCTCCTCGTTGGGTTCTTCTGTCCGTTTGACAAGAGTGTGGGCTATGCTCCGATCTATCCAAGGTAGCTGGCGGCCGTCTTCCGTCCCTGGTCTTGCCCTGCCTGATGGGGTCTGCACAGAGCCATCTGTTGTTGCAGAACATCTTGCAACTCACTTCGCCAATGTCTCGGCGACAACTTCATATCCGGCGACCTTTCTCCTTCAGAAACACCAGGCCGAAACCTTCAAATTAGGCTTTACTTCTCACCAGGTGGAACCATATAACGAACCTTTTACTGACTGGGAGCTGTCGCTGGCCCTCTCCTCTTCTCGTGATTCAGCACCTGGCCCTGATGATATCCATAATCAATTGCTGAAACACCTTAACCCCTCACAACGACAATTTCTCCTAAAAGTTATAACCGTATTTGGCTTCAAGGGGTGTTCCCCTCCCAGTGGAGGGAGAGTATTGTGGTCCCTGACCTCAAGCCTGGCAAGGACCCGTCGGCGCTGGACAGTTATCGACCAATAAGCCTGACAAGTGTCCCCTGTAAACTACTTGAGCGGATGGTAGCCCGCAGATTATGCTGGGTTCTTGAATCCCGGGGACTTCTCTCACCTTACCAGTGTGGGTTCTGGGAGGGACGATCCCCTATTGACCATTTACTTCGACTGGAGACTGCGATCAGACAGGCCTTCTCTAAAAGACATCATCTGGTAGCAGTCTTCTTCGATCTGCATAAGGCATACGACACTGCTTGGCGTCATCATATTTTACGTTCTCTTCATGACTGGGGCCTCAGAGGCTCCTTACCAATTTTTATCCGTCAGTTTTTATCCCACCGCCTGTTCCGTGTCAGAGTTGGCTCTTCCTTTAGCTCCCCTCGGATACAGGAGAACGGTGTCCCCCAGGGCTCAGTGTTGAGTTACACTTTTTCTAATCGCCATCAATGGGTTGGTGAGCTCTGTTGGGTCACTGGTAACCCCGGCATTGTATGTCGACGACTTTTGCATATGGTACAGCTCCTACTCATTAGACTCTACTGAACGTCAGCTCCAGAGCGCCATTCGGCGGGCTTCAGTGTGGGCTACGTCCCATGGTTTCCAGTTTTCCTCATCAAAAACGAGGGTGGTGCACTTTTGTCGTCGTACTACAGTTCACCCTGATCCAGAACTGTTCTTGGGTAATCAGCGCCTGGAAGTTGTAGCACAGCATCGTTTCCTGGGTCTTCTCTTTGACAAAAAATTGACTTGGGTGCCCCATATTCGCCACCTAAAGATTAGTTGTATGAGGAAACTCAATGCCCTACGTTTCCTTGCTCATTCATCTTGGGGTGCAGACCGAACAACTATCCTCCGTATCTATCGGGCTCTAATCTTGTCCCGATTGGACTATGGGTGTCAAGTTTATGGCTCGGCAGCTCCTTCTGCCCTGAATATATTAGACCCCGTTCACCATTATGGTGTCCACTTGGCTACAGGTGCATTCCCGACTAGCCCGGTCGACAGTCTCCTTGTTGAGGCGGGAATCTGCCCTCTTCAGGTCAGGCGGCATCAGCTTCTGGCGTCTTATGCCATCGCCATCCGGCAATATCCTGCTCATCCCGCTTACCAGGTTCTTTTTGCATATGAAGGGCTTCGACCCCCTGATACCCGGCCGCGGGCGGGCCTTCCCGTCGGACTGCGGCTTGCCTCTCTTTGCCGGGATTTCTATTTCCCTTCGCTAGATTGCGCCCCCCATTTTACTGCACGCACACCTCCGTGGATGGTGCCGCGACCACTAATTCGGACGGATCTCTTCCAGGGCCCAAAAGCTTTAATTTCCCCCATGGTCTTTCGGCGTTTGGTGCGCCCAGTACTAGAAGAGTTTCAGGGAGCCTCTATCTTCTACACTGATGGCTCGAAAACAGCGGGCCACTCCGGATATGCTTTTACGTCTCCTGTTGGGGCGGAATGCCATTCTCTGCCAGAGGCATGCAGTGTGTTTACGGCAGAGCTGATGGCGATTTATAGAACCCTCTGTTTTATTAAACGTTCTGCCATGGAACGTGGTTTAATCTGTGCTGACTCCATGAGCAGTCTGCAGGCCATTGATCGTTGTTTCCCCTCCCATCCTTTAGTTATTTCCATCCATGAACTCCTTGCTGACCTTCATCGTGCTGCCTGCTCAGTTACCTTTCTCTGGGTGCCAAGCCATGTTGGTATTACAGGGAATGAAGTAGCTGACCAGTTGGCTAGATCGGCAATTATTCGCTGCCCGACTCCCTTTCAAATTCCGGGTGCGGATCTGCGGGTGCAGATCAGATCTTTGCTTCACTCCTCATGGGATAGCAGTTGGAAAGCTACTGCCCCTTCCAATAAACTCCGCACCATCAAGGATACGACTGCAGCTTGGAGTTCATCTTTACGCCCTTCCCGGAGAGAATCAATTGTCCTCTGTCGCCTCCGTCTTGGACACTGCAGGCTGACCCATGGATTTCTTTTACGAAATGACAATCCACCACATTGTGATTGTGGAGCCGTACAATCCGTGTCTCATATTCTGACTGAATGTCCTCTCCATTCCACACTCCGTGGCGACTATGGCCTACCGCCTGCATTGCCTTCAGTTTTGGCGGATGACCCGCGGATGGTTGATCGCGTCCTTGCCTTCCTCTTTAAAGTAGATTTTATTGTCAGCTCTAGGACTCGCTTGTTCGGGGTGAGTGGGTTTGTGATTCTTGGCTGATTGTGGGGTTTAGAGCCTTATCCCCATCAGCCCCCCCCACTCTTTTACATTTTAATGTAGTTTTATTTCTCCCTGCTCTGGAGCTATGATACGCTGACCACTGTGCCATTAGTACCTTGTGGTTAAGGCTGGAGGTCGCTTCCAGAGCTGTGGGTTCGGACACTGTAGCATTTGCTGCCCTGGGTTGGTCTTAGTCTTGTTGACGAGTCGATTTTACTTCCTAGTGTAATGGTCTTTTGGCTTTCACCTATTTTTTGTCGAGTTCCATGGCGTATTCAATTTGAGGTTGAAGGGACTGATGACCTCGTTGTTTGGTCCCTCATGTCCACCACCACCCACGCTTCGTGCCGTTGAACTGTCTGGGCGATCAGTGACTTTCATCTGGTCCCCGGGTCACGTTGGTATCCCGGGCAATGAACGTGTTGACAGGCTTGCCAAGCAGGCTGTCGGTATGTCCTGTCTAGAGATCGGCCTCCCGGCTTCTGATCTCCGTTCGTTGTTGCGCCAGCGAGTACGTCAGTTTTGGGATACTGAGTGGCGTAGCCTGTGCACGCCCAACAAGCTCCGGGTGGTCAAGGGAACGACGGTTGCATGGCGCTCCTCCATGCGCAGTTCACGACGGGACTCAGTGATCTTGTGTCGCCTCCGCATTGGGCATACGTGGCTCATCCATGGACATCTCCTTCGTGGCGAGGATGCGCCCCAATGTCAGTGTGGCTCGCGCCTGACAATAGTCCACATCCTGTTGGACTGCCCCGTTTTAGCCGCTTTGCGGCGGAATTTTAACCTCCCTGCCGTTTTATCAGATGTTTTAGGTGACGATGCTGCAATGGCAGATTCCGTTTTACGTTTTATACTAGCAGGGGGTTTTATCATTCCATCTAACTGGAGATTTATTTGTGTTCCTGAGTGGTTGACTTTTCCTTTTTTATTTTTCTGGTCGGTTAACCACAGACATCGGCTTCTTTCTTGTCAGATGTCTTTGTGTGATCATCTTTTCGTTTTGGGTCTTGTTATTCTTGCTGTTTTTTATACACACAGTGGGACTCCTCTCCCACTTCGCAACTTTAAATTCTGGGCGTGATATCTTTCACGTGTATGGCTTTACTTTTGACGCCTAGAGATGGAATGGGGGACTGATGACCATTGCAGTTATGTCCCCCTTAAACCACCTAACAACCCAATCTGCGGGACATTAACCCTAGTGTGCATACCCTGGGTCCAATGGCCCCAGGAGCAATTTTAATTTTTAAGTTGTGTATTAAGGACTTGAAATTGAGTCCTAACCGTTCAGGTATGCTCTCTGCCAATATTCAGTAAAACATTACAGATACTACTAGTAGTTTAAGTGCCACTTTAATCATGTTCTTTATACTACACATTTACATAACCTGGGTCCGATGGACCCTGTGGTTTACGTTGAAGTGTCGTTAAATTAGATTGGGTAGTAATCAATTATATTTTGTGGCAGTACCGAGAATACGTTACTGCCACACATACGCATTGTTGTGATCGCAGAAATCGTATTGTTATAACTTGGCATGGTCAACTGTGACAGCGTACTTCTGTGTTGTGTAAGAAGCAAAATATCGCAGTGGGTGGTTATTAGTGTGACGCTGTACAAAAAGACTGTAGGAGTTTGCTACACAGCAGTATTGTTTGACGTTCGATACGCATACGGAAGAAAGGTAAGGGTTACTGCTAACACTAAAACATAACGCGAAGAGCCGCTACATTTCTACATTTGCCTGATATCTTAGCAGACACACGCGGTCTGCAGATCGCGTTTTACTTTTTATTCATCATAGCAATATGGCGAAGTAAATTTAAAATTACCCTGCGTAGAGGTGGCCTTGTTCTTACCTGGTCCTTTTACAACGTTGGCAGACTGCAAAGAGCACTTTCCTTTTACTTCCCTTTGCTTTTGCATGCTTTTAATACCTTCTGACATGAGGCGCTTATGACCTCGGTAGTTTTGCACCCCAAAACCACAGACAGCACAACAAGAAATCCAATTTTTTCAGATATTGCTGGAAATTTCCTTATGTGACCTATAAACAGTTCAAATTGTAAAAGTGTCATTTCGTTTAAGCTCACAGGCACAGATTTCCATACGTTGATCTAAACATTTTTGTTCCTAAGTTTTACACACATCAGTTCATGGGGTCAATACTAGAAATAACTTTCACAAAGATTTAAAGTCACTTACTTTGGCTCACAAAGATGTCCACTATTCAACAATACACATTTTCAATGCCTTACCAGAAGTCATAAAAAATTTGCAATAAACATCAGTTTGAAGAGTGTCTAAAGTATGTTTTGGTGGCAAACTCCTCTGACTCCATTGATGAATTTTTAAGAGTAGTGATGTGATTATATAAAATGTTAACAAATGTAAATATTGTGTTCAGCAGTCTTACTTCAGAACTAATCTTGTGCAGCAGTATGACATCGTAAATTGGTGTTCAAAAAAGGCCTCAGAATTATAATATGCACCTAGTATACTCAACATTTAGTATGTCGTAATAAGTTGTATGCCCTTTAAAATATTTACATTCGTAAGAATTCGTTTCTTCTGACCTCTTCCACATCCGCGAGGGCAATGGCATTTAAGATCTGTAGAATCTACATTAACACCTCTGCTCTGATTTTGTAAGCATTTGTGTATCTTGCTTTCTGACATGTTGTACAGTCAAGAGAGCCTCCTCAGTTTGGATCTGCTGGAACGAAAAGTACATTTAATCTAATCGAAGCCAGTAGAATTAGATCCAACGGCCAGGACAAATAAAGATACCAGTCACAGCATCTGCTCCGTCTGTCTCCTCTTCGCTTAAACCAGCACCCGTCTCCAGTGAAACAGACTTTATGGCAGTTTCTTAAACTTCACCGGCGTGTATTCCGGGATGACTGGTATTATTTACTATAGACGCCACTTGCAGAATGGCAATGGGTAGAAAAGCGTTCTTGAAAAGGAGAAATTTAACATCGAATATTGCTTTAAGCGTAAGGAAGTCCTTTCTGAAGGCATTTGTATGGAGTGTTGCCTTGTGTGGGAGTGAAACATGGACGATAAACAGTGCGGACAGGAAAAGGATTGAGGCTTTTGAAATGTGGTGCTACAGAAGAATGCTGAAGATTAGGTGGGTGGATCGCGTAACTAACGAGGTACTGTACAAAATTGGGGAGAAATTTCTGGCATACCTTGACTAAAAGAAGGGATAGATTGGTAGGGCACATTCTTAGACATCAAGGAATTGTGAATTTAGCGTTGGAGGGAAGTGTGTGGGGTAAAAACCGCAGAGGAAGACCAAGAGATGGATACAGTAAGCAGATTCAGACAGATATAGGTTGCCGTTCTTATGTGGAGACGAAGAGGCTTGCTCAGGATAGGGTATTGTGGAGAGCTGCATCAAACCAGTCTCCGGACTGAAGACCACAACAAGACCCCACTTACAGTTAAGGACGCCTCTGTGCTGTGTGCGTCTGAACAGTTTAACCAACTTCAGTTGCTTGTAGTGTCCCTTTTGGTGCAGTCACTTCCTCAAAATGTGCAGCACATACGAGGAATAATCAAAATCTATAAGAAAAGGATATTCTAGAAAGTGTCGGTAAATCTTTTTTAACCAGTAATTACGTCATCCTTTTATGTGGAACGTTCAGATAATTGATATTAAATGTCCACGCGTTACAAATTTCACTGTTTGGCTTCATCTCCTACGAAATTTACACGCCAGATTAGATCGGATGGAAGCTATCGATCTTGTAAAGATGCTGCCTAAATTACCAACGTAACTTCACGTAAGTTAGTTCAGTGTTTCCTGTAAGCCAGCAGTCCGTTGCGAGGCAGGAAGGCGGTATCTCGTTAGGCTGTTCACCCGCCATGCTAGCCATCTCTGGTTTTATCACGCTGCTGAACTGCCGTATGCATGCACTATCTCGTGGCCGCTTCATTTAGTAGTGGCATTTCCCTGCTGCGTTCTGAATGTAAACCCTTACATGCGAATGTAAACCCTTACATGAGAATATAAACAGCAGACTCTAGCATCTGCTTCCTAAAAGTTATTACACAATACCATATTCGAATATACTGCATTCACCACTGTTGAGATATGATGTAAAGCTACATTCTTTTGGCTTAAACATAAAAATGACATAAGTACCTTTTCATATGCTTTTATTTCCTCAGCGACTACACGTGAAACCGTACGGAACCCAGTTCCGCGGTTACACGGACAGTCGCGTTGACTGTTTCAGCTGTGAAACAACACACAAGTGTTCTGTAAATTACCGTGTACAGCTTGACGGAGAGCGCCAAAAATCGAAGAAAAGTGTGCGGAGGGAAACTTTCGGTCTCATTCGCTCTCGTAATGGTTTATTAGTAACGCCAGATTTCGATTAATAACTGTTAGAATTTATTTTGTTCTAGCAGGCGATCTATTTGTAATATTGTAGAAAGATATAAAAAAAGCCAAGATCACTGATCATTAATTTTTATTTAAGAGGACCGGTTTCGCTGAACTATGTCAGCATCATCTGGTCCAATAAAATCATTTTACAAGACCATAATCTTTGATTGACATTACAAGATTATGGCGAAGAGGAGACAGGGAGCAGTTGCTGTGACTGGTATCTCTATTTGTCCTGGCCGTTCGATCTAATTCTACTGGCTTTGATTAGATTAAATGTACTTTTCGTTCCAGCAGATCCAAACTGAGGAGAACCTCTTGAATGTATATGTCACAAAGCAAGATACTCAAATGCTTACAAAATCAGAGCAGAGGTGTTAATGTAGATTCTACGGATCTACAATGTAATTGCCCTCGCGGATGTGGTAGAGGTCAGAAGAAACGAAATCTTACGAATGTAAATATTTTAAAGGACATAAAACTTATTACGACATACTAAATGTTGAGTATACTAGATGCATATTATAATTCTGAGGCCTTTTTTTTTTTTCAACACTTATTTACGATGTCATACTGCTGCACAAGATTTTTATATCTATCTACAATGTTAGAATTTAGACTAAGAATCTGTCGAATCTCTGTATGTTGGTACTAAGTACCTCTCTCTCTCTCTCTCTCTCTCTCTCTCTCTCTCTCTCTCTCTCTCTCTCTCTCTCTCTCTCTCTCTCTCTCTCTTAGAGATGAAGTTGCAAATAATGCGTTGGAAGAGATGGTTGGTAAGCCTTTTCATGACTTTGTATCTAATTTTATTCTTGCTGTCGTTCCAGGAGAGAAAGGAATATATAGCTGGTGTGTTATAAGACTGTATGCTCCATTAAAGGCATTTTCTACATGGCAAGTAGTCTTCTGTTCAGTGTCATGAGAGGTCTAATGTAAGCTCAAGTTTCAAACATCGCCATTAAAATACTATTTTGTCTTCCTGTACTCAGTTAGGTGGAGCATGTCTCATATCCGAATCCCAAGAAAATGTTTTTGGAATATACTAATCTACAAATGATGAAAGAAACTTACTCATTGTCTTTTATTACATGGTAAATATCCCAAGCAAGCTACGTAGACAGTCTTTAGACTATATATATTTGACGATTATGGAACTTTCACCCAAAAATGATATTGTAACTGTAACGAGCGATATTCGTAGCGAGTGATGGCGGACGATGAGCAGAAGCTCTTCCCAAGTTTCATATTGGGCAGCTCACTTCATTAGCCGGCAAAGTTTGCTAATCGATACTAAAGACAAACGAACGTGATATGCCAGGTTCAGCTGACAGCTTCGATCGGTCGATGAGCGGGGGGAGTATCGTTCTTTGATGAACGTTATTCATTAGCTATCTAACCAATCTATAAGAGTACATCCCTACGTGAGAGCCGTCGAGAAATTGTGCTTTTGATGTATTTTAGTACTCGGCACGTTGAGAACTGGAGTTCTTAAAGCATGCTATCCTGAATAAACCTCTTATATCTGAATGAAGAAAACGTCTCGTTACTACGCACAATGCCAGCATTAATCCTGTACGCAAAACACTAATTCAATTATCTGAATTTACTGGGTTACAATAAAATAATAGTTAAAACAGTTGTTAAAACCTCCCACACAATGAAACTGAATTGGATTAAATTCAGCAGAGCAGAGTAAAGTGTTCATGGGTGGACAAATGCAAGCGTCCTGCAGGCATGCATGAATGTATGTCTGAGGGAACGAACATTGTGGTACTGCGGCTGTCGAAAAAAGTATTCTCAGTTGCGAATATGAATGGTTGTCAGCCGTACAGTTTAATGGTGGCGTGTGGAAATGTGCCGGACCTGGATTCGAACCAGGATTTCTCGCGAGATGCGGTGTTAGTCATTCTGCTATCGACACGTGACTACGCCCATATGCCACACATTTTGAACATTCCAGCACACGGAGAGACGCTTGTTAGAAATAATTCTCTCCATACTTAATGGACTGGGACTACAGCTGAGATAATTTTGTAGACTGAAAGTACCAGCAGCTGTGTTTGGACTTTTAGATTAAGGGACCGGTTTTGGTGCTTTATTCGCACCTTCTTCAGGGTCCCGTTGCGTAACTGTCACAAGTAGTAGCGCATTTAAAAGGGGCGGCCGTTGATACAGAAAACCGTAAATTTTTCTTCGTCCTTCCATGACAGGTATCAAACGACACCTGTTAGAAATACAATTATATATTATTGACGACGTTACTGCGTTCATTTTTAATGAAATAAATCGCAATTTGCGATCACTTATGGCTTCACTGTACTAGGTTTAGATCAAATATCAATGTTGGGCGAATGAAAATTTGTGCCCGGACGGGATTCGAACCCGGGATCTCCTGCTTACTAGGCAGACGCGTTGACCACTCCGCCACCGAGGACAGTGACCAGCTCGACTGCAGAGGACTCTTCCCTGTACGTCTCCTGCCACACCCAAATCTCCATTCGCCACAGCCTCTTAATTGGAGTGGCGAATGGAGACTTGGGTGTGGCGGGAGACGTACAGGGAAGAGTCCTCTGCAGTCGAGCTGGTCACTGTCCTCGGTGGCGGAGTGGTCAACGCGTCTGCCTAGTAAGCAGGAGATCCCGGGTTCGAATTCCGACCGGGCACAAATTTTCATTCGCCCCACATTGGTATTTGATCTAAACCTAGTACAGTGAAGCCATAAGTGATCGCAAATTGCGATTTATTTCACTGTTAGAAATGTCGCCAGCCTACCATGGCACACGGGTGGGGAGGGGGGGCTAACTAATTCTTAATGCGACTGCTTGCTAAATGCGTGAAATCGGGATTCTAATCCCGGTCTCGGACTAATTTCCGTATGCCACCATTTAATTGTACAGCTGACGCAGGAATAAAACTCTGGGACCAAGGAAACATACTTCAGCAACCATATATGGACACACTGCCCGTGATGTGGTTGGACCCAGGAACGACTAGGGCAGAGTTAAAGTTTGTTCTGTGCACCTAGAACACGCATTCGCAACCAGACAATCAGATTTCAGTAGGGTTCTGCCAGGTCTGCTGTGACAGCCTCAGCCTTAAACATGATCGTGGTGAGTTCTGTATTGAATTTTATTCCATTTATTCTCGTTTTCCGTTACAGATGGTTATGGTATGCAACGAATTCTGTATAAGAAATGCAGCGGCGGACTAGGACTGCCGGAGGCCCGGGGCTGCACTTCGTGACTGGCTGAAATCTAGTCACAAGAAGTTTTCTGCCATCTTCGTCCTATATGTTGTGCGCGTCAGCCGTGCGGTCAGTATTCGTATGTATAGGTTTCAATGATGCCACAGTGTCTGCTTTCGGGTGTTCTTTCCCATACAAAGAACGGAGGTAAACTGGATAGTCTTCGGTCTTAAGAACTGTATAAAGCAGTCGTCTCGCTGATGAACACCAGCAGAGAAAAAACTGGGTGCCCTCAAACATTTTTATTCATAATGTAAATTTATAAAGAGGCACTGATGAGGGACAGGAGCCTTTTCAGTAGTTAGAGGCAACAGTCTGGATGATTGAGCTGGACTTGAAACATCAGGTAACATGGCTTTGCAACGCAGTTCCCCTGCTGAAAGCAAGGGGAAACTACAGTCGTTACTTTTCCCGAGGGCATGCAGCTCTACTGTATGAATATATGATGGCATCCTCTCGGGTAAAATTCCGGACGTAAAATAGTCCCCCATTCGGATCTTCGGGCGCGGACTAGTCAGGAGGATATCAAGAAAAACAATACAGGCACTCTAGAGATCGGAGCGTGGATTGTTCTATCGCTTAATCGAGTAGGTAAGTTAAAAAATTTGAAAAGGGACATGGATAGGTTGGAGTTAGATACAGCAGGGATTAATGAAGGGGGAAGAAAAACAAGTCACGGTCTGCACGGCCACTACGGTCGGGGGTTCGAATCCCCCCTCGGGCATGGATATTTGTGTCGTCCTTAGAATAAGTAGTTTGTAAGTTTAGGGACTGATGACCCCGTAGTTAAGTCCCATAAGCTTAACAAACATTTGAACATTTTGAAGAAAAACAGTATTTCGAATCAGGCGAGTACAGGATTATAAATACAAAGTCAGTTGGGGGGTATTACAGAAGTAACTCTAATAATAAGAAAATAGGAATGTGGGTAACTATAAACAGCTTAGTGAACTTAGTATCGTAGCAAATATCGACACGAAGCTAACACCGACGACAGTAGTAAAAGTATATGCCCACTGGTTGTTGTTGTTGGTGGTGGTGGTGGTGGTGGTGGTGGTGGTGGTTTGATGCAGCTCTCCACGATACCCTGTCCTGTGCAAGTCTCATCTGAGAATATGTTCGGCAACCTACATCCATTTGAATCTGCTTACTATATTCGTCCCTCGGTCTCCCTCTACGATTTTTACCCCATACGCTTCCTTATAATGCTAAGTTGACAATTCCTTCTCTTAGTCAGGATATACCAGAAACTCCTCTTCTCTCCGATTCGGTTAAGCACCTACTCATTAGTTACGTGATCTACCCATCTAATTTTCATCATTCGTCTGTAGCACCACATTTCAAAAGCTCCTATCACCTTTTTATCTAAATTCCTAATCGTCCACGTTTCACTCCCATTCAATGCTACACTCCAGACATATGCTTTCAGAAAAGACTTCCTAACATTTAAATTAATATTGGATGTCAACAAGTTTCGCTTCTTTAGAAACTCTTTTCTTCACATAGCCATTCTGCATTTTATATCTTCTTTACTTCGGCCAAATAACAAAATTCATCTACTACTTTTATTGTCTCATTACCTAATCTAATTCCTTCAGCATCGCCTGATTTGCTGACATTGCATTCCATTACTTTCGTTTTACTCTTATTAATGTTCATCTTACATCTTCCTCTCAAGACACTGCCCATCCCATTCAATTGCTCTTCCAGATCTTTTGCGGTCTCTGACAGAATTACTATGTCATCGGCAAACCGCAATGTTTTTATTTCTTCTTCCTGCACTTTAATGCCCTCTCCAAATTTCTCCATCCATTCCTTCACTGCCTGCTCAATGTACAGATTGAACAACATTAGCAAAGGCTACAACCGTGCCTTACTCCCTTCCCAACCTCTGCGTCCCTTTCTTGCCCTTTGACTCTAATAACCGCTGTCTGGTTTTTGTATAGGTTGAATCTCTCTTCGCTCCCTATATTTTACCCCTGAATCATTCAGAATTTGGAAGTGTGTATTCCAGTCGACATTGTCAAAGGCTTTCTCCAAATCGACAAACGCTAAAAACGTAAGTTTCCCTTTCCTTAGCCTATCTTCTAAGATAAGTCGTAATGTATTTCCTCCCGTGTTCCTACATGTTTCCTAAATCCAAACTGATCTTCCCCGAGGTCGGATTCCATAAGTTTTTCTATTCGTCTGTAAACAATTCGTGTTAGTATTTTGCAACCATTACTTATTAAGCTGATAGTTCTGTAATTTTCACACTTGTCTGCACTTGCTTTCTTTGGAATTAAAATATTCTTCTTGAAGTCGGAGGGTATTTCCCGTGTCTCATACAATTTGCATACCAGGTGATGCAATTTTTTCATGACTGGCTCTCCTAACATCAGCAGTTCAGACTGAATATCATCTGTTCCAGGGGCATTGTTTCGACTGAAGTCCTTCAGCGCTCTGTCAAATTATTCTCGCAGTATCATATCACCTATCTCATCTTCCTTCACTTCGTCTTCCATTTCTAGAATACTGCCTTCAAGTTTATTTCCTTTGTATAGGCCCTCTATATATTCCTTCCGCAGTTCAGCTTCCCCTCTTTGCTTAGTACTGGTTTTCCGTCAGTTCTTGATATTCATATAGCTGCTTTTCTTGTCTCCAAAAATCTCTCTTCCTGTAGGCGGTATCTATCTTTCCCCTAGTTAGGCATTCTACGGTTCTGCATTTGTCCTCTAGCCACTCCTCCTTAGCCAGTTTGCACTTCCTATGAATCTCATTTTTCAGACGTTTGTATTCCCTTTTTCCGGTTTCACTTGTTGAATTTTTATATTTTCTCCTCTCATCAATTAAGTTCAGTATATCCTGTGTTATCCAGGGATTTCTATTATGCCTTGCCCTTCTGCC
This sequence comes from Locusta migratoria, assembly GCA_026315105.1. Taxonomy (NCBI): domain Eukaryota; kingdom Metazoa; phylum Arthropoda; class Insecta; order Orthoptera; family Acrididae; genus Locusta; species Locusta migratoria. The sequence goes on from CM048745.1 coordinate 346,219,991, forward strand.
TGTATGGTCCTCTGCAGCCTTCACTATCCTATCTCTGAGCTACCCATTCTTCTACTGTATTACTTTCCCCCATTTCAGCCAATCTTTGCCTAATGCTCTTTCTGAAACCTTCAACCACCTCTGGTTCCTTCATTTGTCCAGGTTCCATCTCGTTCATAACCAATAAGTTATGGTCAGTCTATATCTGCCCCTGAATATGTCTTAGTTTAGAACCTGGTTTCTAAATCTATTCATTACCATTATAAAGTCAATCTGGTACCTTCCAGTCTCTGCTGGTCTCTTCCACGTATACAGCCTTCTTTCATGATGATTAAACCAAGTGTTGATCATTAAATTGTGCTCTGTGCAAAATTGTACCAAGCGATCTCCTCTTTAATTCCTTTTTCCCAGTCCATATTCACCTACTACATTTCCTTCTCTTCCCTTTCCTACTACAGGGTTCCAGTCCCCCATCACAATCAAGTTTTCATCTCCCTTAACTTTCTGAATGATTTTTTATCTCCTCATACATTTTTTTCGAAATACTCATCGGCCGTGCTAGTTGGCATATAAACTTGCACTCCTGTGGTCGGTGTTGGCTTCGTATCTATCTTTACTATGATAATGCGTTCACTATGCTGTTCATAGTAATTTACCCGCATTGCTATTTTCTTATTCATTATCAGACCTGCTCCTGCGTTACCTCCAACTGATTTTGTATTGATAACCTTGTACTCACCTGACCAGAAATCCTGGTCATCCTGCCACCCAACTTCACTAATCCCTACCATATGTAACTTTAACCTATCCATTTCTCTTTTCAAATTTTCTAGCTTACCTACGCTATTAAGGGTTAGAACATTCCACGTTCCTACCCGTAGAATGCCTCTTTTTGGTTTTCTTGACTTCCTCCTGAGTAGTCCCCGCCCGGAGATCCGAATGGGGGACTATTTTACCTCCGGAATATTTTACCCAAGAAGACGCCATCATATATTCATACAGTAGAGCTGCATGTCCTTGGGAAAAGTAACGGCTGTAGTTTCCCCCTTTTCTTTCAGCCGTTTGTAGCAACTGCATGGCAAAGCCACATTAGCTGATGTTACAAGGCCAGCTCAGTCAATCATCCAGACTGTTGCCCCTGTAACTACTGAAGAGGCTGCTGCCCCTCTTCAGGAACCACACGTTTGTCTGGCCTCTCCACAGATACCCCTCCGCTGTGGTTGCACCTACGGTACGGCTATCTGTATCGTTGAGGCACGCAAGCCACCCCACCTCGGCAATGTTTGTGGTTCATGGCAACTAGCTCTGCTAATGATGAGATCGAAGAAATGTATGAGGAGATAAAAGAAATTATTCAGACCGTTAAAGGAAAAACAGCTTAATAGTTAGACTGGAACGCGATAGTAGGAAAGGGAAGGAAATGTAGTAGGTGAATATGGACTGGGGAAAAGGAATGAGAAGGGATCGTCTAGTAGAATTTTGTGCAGAGCACAATTTAATAACAACACATGTTTTAATATGTAATTTAACTCCATGCTGATTGGTTGCAAATAGGGTTTATAATAACTTTATAAAAAGTTAAAATAAACTCAGTTTGCAATCAATCAGCACTGAGTTTAAAAAAATTATGTATTGAAGAAAAATTGTTCCCTACCTCATGTACTACTTGGTTTAATCATCATGAAAGGTTATAAACGTGGAAAACACCAGAGGACACGGGGGATATCAGATTGACTTCATAATGGTAAGGAAAAAGGTTTAGAAACCAGGTTTTACATTGTAAGACATATCCAGAGGAAGATACTCTGACCACGACGTATTGGTTATGGACTGCAGATTAAAACCAAAGAGACCTCAAAAAGGTAGACAACTAAGGAGATGGAAACTGGTCAGGTTGAAGGAACTAGAGGTGGTAGAAAGTTACAGGAGCAGCATTAGGCAAGGATTGGCTGAAACGGGGGAAAGTCATACAGTAGGAGTGGAGGCCGCAGAGGATCATGTTCGTAGAAAAGGAGTAATAGGAATCCCTGGGTAACACAGGAGATACTGAACTTAATTGATGAAAGAACAAAATACAAAAATGCATCAAGTGAAGCAGGCAAAATGGAGTACAGACCTCCTGAAAAATGAGGTTAACAGTGTGATGATACTGCTGGCCCTCTCAATGTTATCGTACGATACCGCCTGCGTCGGACCCGGAATCGTGTGGTCTAATAGTGATATATGTTGCGTGTGAAGTTACAAACGAAATAGCCAGCCTAGGAACCAGTGTAGGACAGTGTCTCGGTGATACTGTGATTAGTTAACAAGTGATACATTTCATTAAGAGATTCATATATTTTCTTTCCAGACAGTTCTATAAACAATAGTTTCGTCATTGTATGTTATTTCAAGACTTAAACAGACGAATTGTAAAAACTTTTGTAAAAACAAAAAGAAATGAAAATAAATAGCATTGTATATATGCCAGGCTCATAAGTTTAGACCAGCTAATTGTGTTAATGTAGTAGTCATGATTTGAAGATTGTAATTCTTTGTATATACTGACTGACGTGAGATTTTGAACATATTTTGAGAATTGCCAAGATATTTGATAGTTAAATATATGTTAGGAACATGTATGATGTACTCATTAACAAATTGACATTTAACATTGCTGTTCATTGTCAAACAAAAAGTACCGCGATTTCGTCTTAAAAAATGTGCCATCTAAAATTATTGTATGTATAGTTCTCATTTTATATTGTGATTTTTTTTTTTTTTTTTTTTTTGTGTACATGAAATGTTTCACTGTTGTGTTCGATAGTTGTAAATTAGTATATTAAATTGTTATGAAGAATGCATAATGTAATGTCATTGTCAACGTTATACATTTACCTCACCGCCTTGCGTGGAGTAGTTAGTTTTAGCGGTTGCAATGTGCTTTGGAATCTGTCACTGTTTTGTTGTGGTAATTTGTGTACGCCTGTTATGAAGTTGTAATGTTTTGCTGGAATAAGCAGTTTGATTGCAAATTAAAGAAGTGAAAAATCGTACCTACGAGTATTTATTTCTACCATGACGCCCCAGGTGAACAATTTTGCAGCGAGCAGAACCCCCATACATCGTAATGTTGAAGAGATGAGTATCGTTTGGAAGTGGTAGAAAGAATGAAATGTAATTACTTACTAACCTAGTAAACGTTTTAACAGGAAGTGCAGACCGGCTTAGCAGCAGTGGCTTGAGGAGAAATGAAATACTAACAAGAGTTATTTACAGCGAATAGAAAAACTGGTGGAATCAATTTCATTTAGGAGAACTGTAGGGACACGCGAGGCAATACTAACATTACTACATATGTTAGAAGATAAAGGAAAGGCAAACCTACGTTTTTAGCATTTGTGGCTCCGGAGAAAGCTTTTGACAATGTCGACTGGAATACACTATTCCAAATTCTGAAGGTAGTGGGGATAAAATATAGGGAGCGAAGAGGTATATTCAGCTTGAACAAAAACGAGACAGCAATGATTAGAGTTGAAGGGCATTAAAGGATCACAGTGGTTGGGAAATAAGTAAAGCAGGGTTGTAGCCTTTCCCCGATGTTGCTCAATCTGTACATTGAGCAAGGTGTGAAGGGGAGGGGGGGGAACCTTGCGGTTTGCTGATGATATAGTAAGTCTGTCACAGCAATTAAACTGAATGGATAGTGTATTGAAAGAAAGGTATAAGATGAATATAAACAAGAATAAAACGAAGGTAATGGAATGTATTGTCAGAAAATCAGGCGATGCTGAAGGAACTCGATTAGGTAATGAGACGAAAAAAGTTGGATGTTTCGTTATTTAGGTAGCAAGGTTACTTCCGAAGATACAAAATTCAGAAAGGCTATAGGAAGAAAAGTTTCTGAAGAATCGAAATTTGTTGACATCCAATATTAGTTTAAATGTTAAGAAGTCCTTTCTGAAAGCATTTGTCTGGAGTGTAGCATTGTATCGGAGTGAAACGTGGATGATAAGGAGTTCAGACAAGATGATAGCTTTAGAAATGTGGTGCTACAGACGAATGATTAGATAGGCAGATCACATAACTAATAAGGTACTTAACAGAATTAGGGAGAAAACAAGTTTCTGGCATATCCTAGGAGAAGGATGGAACACATTCGTAGACATCAAGGAATTGTCAATTTAGCATTAGAAGGAAGTGTGTGGGGTAAAATTCGTAGAGGGAGACAGAGGGACGAATACCGTAAGCAGGTTCAAAAGGATGTAGGTTGCCATTCTTATTCTGAGGTGAAGAGGCTTGTACAGGGCAGGGTAGCGTGGAGGTGCATCGATCTAGTCTGAGGATTGAAAACAACACCAGAGTATCAACCAAAACTCCGATATAATTCGTCGTATGTGCTGTTGTCCAGGAGAACGTGCAGAAAGTAAAACATAAGAAACCTGCCTTAGGTTGGTAGAGCGTTAATTTGTGGGTTCAAGCCTTGCTCATAGCACTTTTTTCCCTCGTTTTGATGAATACCATATCTGAGCATCCGACCTGTAGATTGCAAAATGGAAGCTTTTTTGTTGGACACAGAACTGTCGACAGTTCAAAGGGTCTGGCTTCATAGAATTTAGCTAGTATCCAGCCGTGACAATGAGAATTATAGAAATGTGGAGAACACAATTGACTGTGAGTGACTAAAGCTTACGATTTTTTCCGTTGAAGACGAATCTCTTCGGAAGAATCCCGATCAGCATCGAAGATTTTGCGGACCACATGCTTGTACATGCTGAAAAAAATGAAAAGCTGTTGACACATGGAGGTTGAGTTTGGTGGGATTGTTATAATTTTGTCTTCTAGTAGGTTATTTTCTATCTGCAGGTCATGCTGAACACTGGCGTCTGCGTGAGGCCCGTAAGGCTAGGCGCAAAATGAGACGCGCATAGCGCTCGCGCAGTGAAGTGGGGCAACACGCGTTTTTGTGACCAAGGCCGGTATTACACTATCAAATTTTCTTTGACAAAGAATCTTTGTCCAATATTCTTTGACAAAGAATCTTTGACGTGGTGAAAAGGGGACATTACACTATCAAATTTTCTTTGACCAAGAATCTGCCAAAATGCATCGAAAATGGCGGATGAATATCTATTATTAACTAGGAGGTTAGAATAGCCTTCTTGGTTATTAACCTCAGCTGTTGCTTACGTAGCTTATAAATATCTATTTATACACTATGATTGCATGTAAGCCTAAACAGTGCAACGGCTAGACATTTGGAAGACTGACAACATTGGTGACGCTTGCGTCTGCAGTGGTATTCTGCTCTAAAAATTTTAAGAGGTCGAGCCAGTACATTTGTCGCTGGTAAGGAGCCTGTGCCCTGTTTCCCTTTTGCTAGTGCTCTGTCACGCCTGCAGTGAACAAAAACTTTCGAAATACGGTATTTATATTTTGTGTAAATATATGTCATGTAAATAGTATTTGTCTGAATAAATATATGCAGGGAATTAAACACTGTCATTATGTATTTTGGTTTCTCCGCTGCAAAAGTGGTGCAGAATCCATTAATTTTGTTTTTATACGTCGTCTACCGTGAAACCCGCTAATGAATTCTGCAAGTGTCATCTAGTTTTCGGCTCGATGCAGCCGGTTTTTGCAATCAGCCTTATATTACTGCATAAATTTTGTTGTTGCGACGACACACAATACGAATTACGTGGTCACGGTTTCAAACTATGTGAAAGGTAGTTTGAAACCGTGACCACGTAATTCGTATTGTGTGTCGTCGCAACAACAAAATGTATGCATTAATTACATAAACTTAACCTCCTTGCGTCAAAAACTGCTACCGCGATGCTAGCGCTTAAAGTGGTCACATTTCTCACCGCAGTTAACAAAAGACGAACGCTTTCTTTGATCAAATTTACGGTGAGCTGCTAGATTTGATCAAAGAATTTTTGACCAAAGGCGACTTTGACGAAAGTTCCATATTACACTGTCCAATTTTCTTTGACAAAGATTCTTTGTCAAAGAAAATTTGATAGTGTAATACCGGCCTAAAGGGTGTATTACATGGAGCGTATTTGGTCGCTAGTCGCTGGCGTCTGTTGTCGCTCGGCGTATGGGCAAACAGCGAATGAATACGCTGACGCAATGACACGCAGCGACTTCAGACGCTAGCGTCTTCGTAAAAACAATTGGAACACGACGTAGCATATGATACATTGTTTTGGAGGTTAGGTGATACGAAACAGTTCTGTTTCCCAAGGTGCGACATATCAGTGATCCATTTTGTACTTACTTTTAATACCTTTATTTACGTAGATCATCTCAAAACGTCTCGTCGTTTTGACGACCGGTTTCGGTCAGTGATGACCATTTTGAAGTCTACAGCAAATCATAACAGGACACATTTAGTAACAGACTACCTTATAAAACATTAATAAGGCATTACAATCATAAATATATAAAACGTCTTTGAAAATAATATACATCACACCTGTTGTTATATTCCTTAATGAAGAAACAATGCTGTGATGCCATATGGCTATATTACATGTATTGACTTTATGTTAATGCACTATGTTTTCTAAGGTAGTCTAATACTAGATGTATCCTTCTGTTTCTGATTTTCTGTAGACTTGAAAATGGTCATCCTGACCGAAACCGGGCGTCAAAACGACGAGAAATTTTGTGATGATTGACGTAAATAAAGATATTAAGTTCTGTGTCCCACCAAAACAAAATATGAAGTGGAATTGTAATCAAATTTCTGAAAATTTATCGCAGTTTTCCAGTATTATGTGACATTAAAAATAACGATTATTTAAATGTTATTCTTGGCGAGATCGCCATCCTCATGATGGTATTCTGGTTTCCTTATTTTAGCCTCTACCATTTACAGTAATCTATAAAATTTTTCTTATGTGATCCTCATTATATTTCTGTAGGCAGAAGCACCATATTTATCCCTCCTCGCAGTCCACCTTCTAATCCATTTTCTTTTATTCTTTTCTACTTTTCCTTTTTGCTTTTGGTTCATTAATTGTTCCTTTAAAACTGTTGCGAGAAACACAAGGCCAGCCTTTACAAATGCCTTCGACTTCTTGACTCGACTGGTGGCTACTTTAGACGCTCCCGTATATGACACGGGGCGACCAAAGTCGCCAGCGACCAGCGTCTAAAGTAGCCCACCCTTCAACTTCAGACGCTCGCGTTTCGGAGCAGCGACAATGTTCGCTGTCCCTGTTTATACGGAGCGAATTTAGCAGCTGCGTCCAAATACGCCAGCGGGCAAATTCGCTCCGTGTAATATACCCTTCACGTATTCTAATGGGGCCGCGCAGATAGGCACGCAGTGCGATGCTGGCGCGAGCTGCGCTGCGTGGCGTTGTGGCAGAGGCACAGTTTAGAGCGACAGAGCGACGCTCGCACCGTGGGAAAGGCGATGTCGAGAGGCGGATAAGCCCGTCTGCCATCTGCTGCCTTCCACAACCTGCACACGGAACTTTCTCATTCGGTTGTTTAGATTTTTGCCACATAAGCTCTCGATATTTTTGTTAATGGTATATTTTCCAGTTGTTTTATATCGGTATAGTTTTGCTACTTTCTTCTCTACAGGCTTATTGTTTACAAAGTCAAATGTATATTAAATAAAATGACGTAAAGTCTTCTCACACTGCACGCCTGGCTACCTATCATATTCCTGACAGGCTTTGTTTTCAGTTAAAGTAGACTGACCAAAGTGTTGTGTAGTGGATTAACTGCTTAAGTTTCGTAATGAGGCAGTGAGAGAGCCTAGGGAACTGCATGATACAAAAAATGGTGACTACATTAAGATAAAGTACCGGAGGTGGAGTGATACGCACATTGAGTTTGAAATTGTGCACACAATTTCCTTTCAATCACAATATGTTTGGACATTTCAAGTTTTTATTCATTAATGAGAACGTTTCTTCCTCAGCGTTAGTATCGGAATCTGATGAACTCTAACAATAACAGTTTCGTTAATATTATCAAGGACAGAAAGGTAGTGCTGGATTGTCGCGACACTACGCGAGTGCTATAACCGGAACATCTTTCATGCTGCTGTATAGAGGAACACCGGTCTCCTAGACCCCTAGGAACTTTTTCTCCACCTTCTTGACTCTTTTGCGGTTTTACGTTGTTTTCGTCACTCATTGATGTATAATGTGCCTTGTTAGCGTCCACTGTGACGGTATCTGACTGATGTTCCGTTCACAAGGATATGTTTCTCACTTTGCGCCTAGCCTAAGAGTCCAGTATTAGCTCAACAAGACGCACTCATAGATATGCTTTTCCTGTACTCCGTAGGACAGGCAGTTAACTCATTACTTTCCGTTTACGCACGTTCTAGACCTGAGCACATAGCACGAATTATATCGAAGTTTTGGTCGATACTATATCGATATAGTCAACACAGCTTAGTACTGATATGAATTACATCTGAAGGTTTGGGTGTGAGTAAACTAAAGTCTCATTTCGATTTGTAGTTAATGTACTGTTTGTGAATCGTGGTTTTTCTCGATCGATTACATGTATTTGTGCATCATAACAAGTATCAAAACATTTAAACTAACATTAGATGCAAATTAAATTTTTGGTAGCATTCACGTAGTGGCTACGGCCTTGCATTTTTCATAGTTCTTGGTAGATTTATTTAATATGCAACAAAAGACATTGAATTGTTCGTCTCCTCTCTACTGTGCCCGCAGCATATACAAGGTCAAAATATGACATTATCGTAATACATAAATCCAAGTTTGCTGCCAACAATATTTGTTGAGCTTGTGCAAATTGACTCCACTACAAGCTTGTTTCGGCTTATGCCATTTTCAAGTGGACCTGGTGATGTCTAATAAAATAATTACCTACGTTTACATTATACAATTTTGTATAAAACATTTTTAAAAATTTCATTACAAATTCACTTACGTTTGACTGACGTCCATAAAGCATATTAGTTTCTTTCTGTGAAAAGATGGTAAGGTCACGTTTTATCTCATTACTTTTTATATTTGACAGATATAGACACTGTCAACTCTGTTGATGCTTTATGTTTACAGTAAAATATATCTGTGCCACTCAGAGGGTGTACTCGTGTGTAATGGATAATACAATAGCAGAGATGTCGTTTTTCTTACGTGAAATTTTTTATCCGTTTTACTTTTCCAAAATGTCAAAGTTCTCTAAATAATATTTATCCTTTAAATCTGTTTGTTCGTTGAATATCAAACGGTTTTTTGTGTGTGAAAATTTCTAGTTGTTCCAGAATATTAGAATATAGCTTTTAGGAACTGTGTGTAGAATTTTTAAAACAGTTTAGATGTTTTCAGCTATGTGATTTTGGCTTTTTAGGTGTAAGTAAAATTTCGACTGTTAGCTTTCAGTCTCTTGTAAATCGAATTTTAAAGTTTTCAGAATTTGTTGACGAAATGTTCAGTAAATATAGCAGTGTGTGTTTGAATAGTAGACTATGCTACAGGTCAGTTATAATTAATTTCTTGATGTGGAACCACCAACCGAAGAGTCTTCTTAAAATCATATCGTAATTAATTCGTGGAGCCGACATGAACAGAACAGTGCACACTTCCTGTGTTGTGCATAACACCCGATGCCTCGAGAATGAACTGTTGTCGTTATGCTCAGTATTTTAAACAAAATTTCTATGTTAACCTACACTTCGTCCACAGCTTTATAAGTGAAAAAATGAATCATATGTAAAGTCTGCGTATTGCGTATAGGTCAGCACTCTTTAAAATATTGCGCGGTACTTTGATGTATCACAGTAACAATTAAGAATACCGAAAACTCAGATAATTATTTAGAGAACGCATCACACTATAAGATGTGCAAAAAATCAGTTTCCTTCACAGAATGGTTTTCTAAAAAGAGATGTCAAAACAATCAGTAGCGGCCGAAAGCTGCAGCGGTCAGTGTATTATTAGCAGTGGGATACGCACAAGCGAGCACGGAATATCCAGTGCTTGCTGGGTGGGAACTGTGTGGCCGCCGCCGGCAACGTAGTCTTCAGCGCATGTAAATACAGCCGCACTTAGTTTTGTTTGTTATATACATGACTAAAATGGTCCGAAGATTCGAGGCAACTATTGTTTTCGGGAATGTGTCAGTGGGTTACTGAAACTAAGCATGACTTCCAAGAATGGAAGAGTAACACTCCGCGTAAGAAAGGTTGGTTTACTTTACGGAAACAAAAAACACTGGTCGCCAAAGTCCACTTTTTTCAAATTGAGTATTTGTTTCCTACTTCCACACAAACGCCACTGAAATGATCGTATAGCTTTTCGTAGCCGGGATATCCCCAGAATGGTTCGGCCACCTACTTCAAGTCTTTCTACTGACGCCACTTGCTGTCGATGAGGATGATGAAAGTGATGACGAATACACAACACCCAGACCCCTGCCTGGGGTCGAACCCGGGCCCCTTGCAACAGGCGGACGCAATGCCACTGTGCAAACAGTAAATGCGCTGATGTCTGCCCAGTTGCCTGATGAAATAAACTGACTGCCAACGACTGTGTAATCAGTCCTACACTGCCAGTTTGACTAAAAGCTGACTTTCATGGAAAAAAGGAAAGTCTTGCTGAAATTTGAAATCTTCTGAAAATGTTGAAGCGTTGAAATAGAAGCAGGCTTGACTTCGAAGGCAGGGTTGACAACTGAACACGGCACTTACAGTATAGTGAAAGCACGTTTATTGCTAACTGAAACATACACGCAGCACTGACTGCCTCTCGGGCAGAGTGCTCTGCTATTTATACAAAGAATGTACCAGAAATTAGAAGAATGGTTAACATAAAAAACAAGTAGAAATTACAAGTGAACGTAAACACCTAAAACATCTGGAAATGAGAAATACAAAGAAATAATTTTTTTGCCGGCGGACGGGATTGAACCGGCGGCCTTCAGCACAATTTTTTTAATAACGTTTATTAAAATTTGATGTTCAAATAACATTTACACTGATTTTACATGAGTTTTGTTTTATGTATTACATTTTATCATTTTTAGTGTCCCTGAAAGAGAAGAAAAAAATTTTTATGATCTTTTTTTAAATGACAGAAATGCATTAATGAGTTCTTTTATTACTTTGAAACTAAATCAGTGAAAAAAGACACTTTATTCTGTCTTAAGCGGTAATTTTGCATTATTATTATTATTATTTGCATCCTTTTCGATATTTATGGCAGAACAAAAACACGAGTAGGTAAAAAGTAGTAAATTAAAATTGTAATAAATTACATTGTCACCTGTTTGCGTGACGTTTGTGAATTTGGTGTGACATGTGTCCATACATAATGCTTTACAGTGAGATGTATGGGCAAGGTGCGAATCACAGTGAATGAAGAAATCGGAAATAAAATAAATTATGCACAGGTATATGCAGGATGACACATAAAGGACAAACTTGGGCAACACTAAGAAAATGTCATCTCAGCCAGAAAATTGTAGTGCGAGTAATCAGTTGCCCACATCTAGTGAAATATCGTGGGCAATGACATCAATAGCAAAGCTAAAGTTTGAGGCTACAAACAAAATTATTGGGCAAATATGGAGCATACTATTACATTGACAAATTATTATAATCTAAAAAAAAAGAAAAAGTTTAGAGTTCATCTAAACAGGGTATGTATATGACATCATGGGCTATCATAGACAAACATTAAAAAAATCACAAGATAAATTCGTAAGGCAAACAAAGAAAATGTTAGTTTACGTTCTAGGAAGCGATCCAATTATGATATTGTAGAAAGATAAAAAAAAAAAGCCAAGATCGCTGATCATCAATTTTTATTTACGACGACCGGTTTCGCTGAACTATGTCAGCATCATCTGATGCCTGATTGACATTACAAGATTATGACCTTTTAAAATATTTTGACCAGATGACGCTGACATAGTTCAGCGAAACCGGTCGTCGTAAATAAAAATTGATGATCAGCGAACTTAGCTTTTTTATATCTTTCTACAAACAAAGAAAAGCTGATGATACGTAACACATGAGCAATAAGGTACTGTGTAAGGCTAATATTTGCTAGAACTGGAATGGAATGGATTAGGCAGAACTCCCAAGTGGCGTATCATGTAAGCAACCGTAAAGAAAACGGAAAGAGTGCACTAGTGACGCTACCCATTGCGCCACGCCGGCAGTCGGATAACTTGGGGTCTTGCGGCAATATGATGTACCAACTACTTGTGCAGCAACAAGTTCCCTGTAATTGTTTTTGAAGAAAAATAAATTTTACTTCATTTGTGCACCCCATGTGTGTGCCGGCAACGTGTCCCCCCGGTCCACCGCTCACCGCCCCTCTGCCTAACATAATCTGTCCTTTAACACAAATAAACCATCCCTGAGACGGATTATCGTCTCTAATATGTCAGGCATAATTATAAATCTAAAGAATAGAATTAAAATTTGTGATGCGACCGGGAATCGAACCAGGACCTTCATGCTTACTAGGCAGACATCTTAACCGTTAGACCACCACATCAATAACGTTTAAGGTGCCTCAGAATAGTCTAAATACGATTTCCCTCCACGTCACATACTTTAATTCAGCTTCTGTGTTCCAAAGATAATTGCCACTACTGCCAAGGCTCTCCATAAAGTATGTGACGTGGAGGGAAATCGTATTTAGACTATTCCGAGGCGCCTTAAACGTTAGTGATGTGGTGGTCTAACGGTTAAGACGTCTGCCTAGTAAGCATGGAGGTCCGGGTTCGATTCCCGGCCGCATCGCAAATTTTAATTCTATGCTTCAGATTTATAATCTGTCCTGCTTTGGAAGCGCCATTCGACATTGTATTCGGAATTGTGCTAATATTGAGAAACGGATAGAAATCTGAGGGGAAATGGGAGAGGGGGGGGGCAGGGCAGTGAGAGTTCCCGCGGGACAGGTAGCTCATGATCAGAAGCAGTTTCGCAGAGCTGAAAGCGAAGGCGGCGGCCAAGGTCAAGAACCGGCTGGCAGTATCGTGCGTAGCCCTGGACTTCTTCCAAAGGCGCCGGCTGCTTAGTCACACGTTACGTGTCGAGGCCACCCAGCGGCCAGGTGGAAATCTGGCGCTCTTCCGAAGATGACTAAGCAGGAAAATTTCACCAACAGCTAGAGTTTCTTCTCAAGTACTACCAATCCGATCGGCGCTGGAATAAAATACTAATTCAATTTTGAATTGTGAACAGGCCTCTCAAAGCTTCTCCTGTGCTTTGTTGTATATGTAAACAGTTTAGCCATTCCAGAATGAAACCTTCACTCTGCAGCGGAGTGTGCGCTGATATGAAACTTCCTACCAGATTAAAACTGTGTGCCGGAACCGGGACTCGAACCTGGGACCTTTGCCTTTCGCGGGCAAGCGCTCTACCGACTGAGCTACCCCGACACGACTCACGATGCCGCCTCACAACTTTACTTCCGCCAGTACCTGTACACGTACACATGTACACGTTTGGAAAGTTTGGAAGGTAGGAGGCGAGGTACTGGCGGAAGTAAAGTTGTGAGGCGGCATCGTGAGTCGTGTCGGGGTAGCTCAGTCGGTAGAGCGCTTGCCCGCGAAAGGCAAAGGTCCCAGGTTCGAGTCCCGGTTCCGGCACACAGTTTTAATCTGCCAGGAAGTTTCAGTTTAGCCATTGACTAAACATTAAAATGTTAATTTTTATAGCAAGTGTAAATTGCGGCAGAATGTCTTTCTTAGTAATCACTTCAAAACTTCCATCTTCTACATATTCGTCTCTCGCTAATTAGCCATTCCTGGCTCTTTACGGGTGCTGTATTAGCCTAAGTGCGGGATTATTGAGAACACGTTTGCAAATATGATATAAAATACACGTTTAAAGAAACTTGCTCCTTTTCTAACAGCAGTGAACTGTAGTTAGTGGTAGAGTGAGGCGTTATTAATGGTCGCAAAAAACAAAAGGACATTTCAGTTTTCTAGGAGGATCATCGGAAAGATTGTCTGATGTACGCTTACATTTTATGGTCGCAGTGCTGAACTGTAACGCCTGTCAGTACGAAGAAAACATCCACCTAGGCGCCTCATATATACTGCTTTCTAGCTCTTGTTTACGAACAGAGCTGCGTTTGACACGATCATTGTCTTTAGAATCCACGTTTACGCTTTATGGACGTTATCCGTCTCCACACCTATAATACGCGAGCATTATGATTCAAAAGTTAGTGTTTCCCATGATACAAAACTGCAAATAATGCCACAATTTGAAGAACGGTTTGTATAGAGGTGGTTAACTAAACTAAGCATAGTTGGACAACGATAATTCATTGTTCCGTGTGGTAATTATTCAGCAATCAGTCGTCATAAATATAAATTCTTTATTTGTTGGCAAATCCGGATTTCGACCACTGTGTGGTCATTATCAATGCTTAAAATAAATTAAAAAACTTAAAATATCTCGACCTCCATGTAGGAGGTTGCGTTTGTACTGACGCAGCTGTTACGTCAGTACAAACGCAACCTCCTACATGGAGGTCGAGATATTTTAAGTTTTTTAATTTATTTTAAGCATTGATAATGACCACACAGTGGTCGAAATCCGGATTTGCCAACAAATAAAGAATTTATATTTATGACGACTGATTGCTGAATAATTACCACAAATCAAATACAGTCGTGGAGCACCCAGTCCAATATGGAATCAAGCCTGATTCATTGTTCCGTCCGTCTTTTGGATGTGTGCTGGATTACCGAGGCCGGATTAGTGAAGTTGCCGTATGTTGTCTTCAGAAAAATTACTTTGACTTGAAACTGATTAATGAAAATGACTGTTTCCAGATAATAGGCCTACACAGAACTAAGACAAATCATCAGCGTAAGATATGTTTAAAATTTGTGTACAGTACCTACCTGAAGCTATGGTGTGTACCTAAAAGTAACTACCTGATGACGACTTTCAAGCTAACGACATTGACACAAAGGTTGGGAGATTCGGTTGTAGATTTATTAGTACATACTTCTTATTTTTGAATGAGTAGAAATCCAGCAATAAATATATTTTTACATTTACGAAGCGTCGAACAATAGTACCGATTTATTAGATCAAAAGCAACTGCAAAATGATTTCGATCTCTGCATGGTACAAAAAATTGGCAGTTGACCCTTATTAGTGTGGAATCATTCATATGATAATTAAGAGAGATCCGTTAAACATCAGTCAGACAATAAATCTGTCAAATCTACAAGCCGTCTACTAAATACTTTGGAATAATAATTTCAAACAAATTGGAAAGAACAGAAAACATAGTAGGGAAAGCAAACCAAAGGCTATTTTTCATTGGCAGAACACTTAGAAGATGCAACAGTTCTGCTAAAGAAACTGCCTACACTACACTCGTGCGTCCTATTTTCTAATATTGCTCCGCATTTTGGGATCCACACCAGGTGGGACTGACGGACGGTTTAGAAAAAGTATAGAGAAGGGCAGCCCGTTTTCTATTATCACGATATAGGGGTGTCACGGAAATGATGCATTAGTTGGGGTGGAAATCATTAAAACAAAGGCCTTATTTGTTGCGGCGAAACTTGAGAAATTGCTTTCACAAAATTTCTCTTCCGAATGCGAACATATTTTGTTAGCACCCACCTACATAGACATGATCATCATAATGAGACAAATCAGATCGAAAACAAGTGGTTTTAGGTGTTCCTTTTTCCCGCGAGCTATATTAGAGAATGTAACTGTAGAGAAATACCATAAAAGCTGTTCGATGAACCCTCTGCCATGCACTTCGCCGTGACATGCAAAGTATTTGTGTAGATGCGGAAACTTCCGAAGAAAGCAGATCACTTCGACCGGTGCTATCCTGAGAATGGTCTCCTGAAGTATTTACATTAGAGCAAAACTGCCCAACTGCAAATGTCAGTATGGTAGGACAATTTCATCAGTAAAACTAATGATGTGTAGTGAATATCTGTATGAAAATGTCTTAATCAACTAGATGATTAAAATTATAATCGTAGTCTGTTACTTCCCCGTTTTCGTAAGCTACCATATTATTTTTGCCGTTTATCCAAAACTTTGAATTACGTCGATTACTTTTAATCTCTATTAATTGTCTCATACGAGCGCAAGAAAACTGAGGTCAAACATGGTGGCGTTAACTGTACGCAACATCGTGGCAACCTTGCCGGGAGCGGCGGCTCGGTGTGCATGGCTAGCGTCCTTGGCGTTATGCTCGGAGAGCGGCCATCTCCATACAATCCCCTTGACTCAGCGTCCGCTTGGTCACAGCGTGCAGATTCCTGGAAAGCTTGCGGCCGCGCTTGCAAACTCTGCTTCACGTATTTAGACCTCATCTTCCAGAGTATCACAGCTGCACGTGATTGGAGTTAGCGTGGTTCTCACTGGACGTAATATTTGCACATTGTTAGAAAGGGTATTTCTAACTCCTTCCTGATATCTACAAGCAATACTATTAGGATACGTCTGATGTTCATGCCAAAGTGTCAGCAGCGTAATTTGATAACCCTGACTCTACGTTAACTCTATACTGTAACAGTTTCTAACATGTCAAAGATTACAGATCTAGAATGAAGGCCTACAACACGCCATCAGTGGAAACTAAAAGAACTACGTACATAATTCTTAGGGTGTTTTTTGCGTCATCCTTCGCAGTTGGTTACACTGTTCGTATAGGTTAGGTTACCGTCTTTTGCAACTGTAGATGTAGCTACTTCAAACCAGACGCGTTTCGCTTTAAAACATCTTCAGTGGCCAACTACATTGCAAATATATTTTTTTTTTTTTTTACATTTTTGTATCGATTTTACTAAATTCGATCATGAACAGTTCTTATGCTGTGGGTTTCGGACAAACATGTAAAACAAAAAAATAACGTAATCTTAATAGTTTTTTAATTAAGATTACAACCCATAGCATGAGAACTAATCACGATCGAATTTAGTAAAATACACACAAAAATTTAAAATATTTCATGTACAGTTGACCACTGAAGATGCTTAAAAATAGTGAAACGCGTCTGGTCTAAAGTAGACTAATTTACAGTTGCAAAAGACGATAACCCAAACTATACAAACTGAACATACGTATTTTGGTGTAATTCATCTAATCTCCGTTGTTTGACATCTAAATGGAAAGTCCTTCGTGTACATTTTATATTCAGATGTAAACATGCAAGCAGTTATATTGCCATACTCCAGAACAGTATTTAAAGTAAGGTTCACTCTCACATTGCGTTATTTCACATACGCATGGTCATGGTTTCCATCTGCAGTTAGGTGTAAAACATAGAGGAACCACAGCTACCATTTGCCGAAATACATGGTACTTTTCCTTAACTTGACATCTTATACTCATGAATGCTATTGCCTGGGCGAAAGATACTCTCAGAGCTCTAGTAGCAAACGTGGTTGTATCTGGAACGAGACGACTTATATGTTTCCAGATGACATCTCTTGTTCCTTCCGTAGAACTCGAAGATAATATGGTGAATATGGTGTATGCTAGAGAAACGAAAAATTATGTAATTTGTATTTCATACAGGCAACATGACATGAAAGCTCATGTGGAAGAAATATGTAAAGACCTCTTCAAAGAAGATGCAGTATTCTAGAAATGGAAGAAAATATAGACGATACTACACTGCTAAAAGAATTTGACAGGGCACTAAAAGATTTGACTAGAAACAAGGCCCCTGAAGTAGATGATGTTCCGTCTGAACTGCTATTATCGTTAGGAGGAAATTGTTCCACCTGGTATGCAAGATGTATGAGACAAGGGAGATGCCCTCAGACTCAAAGAATATAGTGATTCCAATTTCCAAGAAAGCAAGTGCAGACAAATGTGAAAATTACGGAACTAACAGTTTAACAAGTCATGGTTGCAAAATACTAACAGGAATTATTTACAGACGATTGGAAAAACTCGTGGAATCAGACCTCGGGAAAGATAAATTTGGATTTAGGAGAAATGTACGTACAAGCAAGGCAATGTTCACATCACGGCTCATCTTAGAAAATTTTGACAATGTTGACTAGAATACAGTCCTTCAAATTCTGAAGGTAGCAGGGGTAAAATATAGGGAGTGACAAGTTATACTGAACTTGTACAAAAACCAGATAGCAATTATTACAATCGAAGGGCATGAAAGGGTCGCAGTGGTTGGGAAATGAGTAAGACAGGGTTGTAGCCTTTCCCCAATGTTGTTCAATCTGTACATTGAGCAAGATGTGAAGGAATGCAAGGAGAAATTTGAAGAGGTAATTAGTCCAGGGAGAGGGAATAAAATTCTTGTGGCTTGCTGATATATTGTCAGAAAGCAAAGGACCTGGAAGAACACTTAAACAGAATGGGTAGTATCTTGAAAGGAACGTAGATGATGAACATTAGCAAGAGTAAAACGGGGGTAATGGAATGTGGTGTCAGAAAATTAAGCGATACTGAAGGATTTACATTAAGCAGACAATAAAAGTAAATGTTTTGTTATTTGTGTAGCAAGATAACTTCTGATGGCCGAAGTAAATAAAACGTAAAGAGGAGAATGGCTAGGGAAAGAAGAGTTTCTGAAGAATCGAAATTTGTTGCATCAAAGATTAGTTTAAATGCTAGGACGTCCTTTCTGAAAGCATTTGTCTGAAGTGTAGCATTGTATGGGAGTGAAACGTGGACGATGAGTTCAGACAAAAAGATGATAGCTTTCGAAATGTGGTGCTACAGACGAATGATGATTAGATGGGTAGATCACGTAACTAATGAGGTGCTCAACAGAATTGGGGAGAAAGTGTTTCTGACATACCTTGACTAAGAGGATAGATAGGTTGGTGGGACACATTCTGAGACATCAAGGAATCTTCAACTTAGCTTTAGAAGGAAGTGTGTGGAGTAAAAATTGTAGAGGAAGACCGAGGGAAGACTATAGTAAGCAGATTCAAAAGGATGTAGGTTGCCTGCCCCCCCCCCCCTCGAAATAATGAATATAGAGGGAAAAAATACGATATCTGAATTTTAATGAATGATGCGTGAAGGCACCGCGGTGGTAACCATATTTCCCTGTATTGGTGATGGGAGTCGGGTGTTAGTAGTGCGAATTTCGTGTCAGCAATTTTGTAATTAAATCGTAAAAAATGTCAACAATAAAGCTTGATCCCAGTAAAGTAAAAAGGGGCTTCATCGGAAATTATCCTCTGAATATGAGGAGTAAAACTGATACAAAATTTGATGGAGTGTCTTTGCATTTCTCTTGCCTTGCCTTGTCTTCGTTTAACGATTTCTGTTTCAAATGTCGTCAGTGACGTGGAATTTACACTTTGG